>LR738711.1:769935619-770157011 GCA_902687465.1 Secale cereale | reverse complement strand
GGGGGGGGAGCGCCCTAGGGTTCGGTCGGGCCAGAGGAATGGGGAGGAGATGGGCCGGCTGAGGGAAGCTGAGGCCCAAGAGGCTGGGCCAAGAAGGGTGGCTGCGGCCTGGAGGAGAGAGGGAAAGGAAGGAGGCCTCCTCTGCTATTTTTTAAAAAAAAAACAGAATACAACAACAAGAAAGAAAAGGAGGGAGGTGCTAGGAATATGCTTAGGACAAGAGGTTAATATTCCTGGACTCACAAAAATGTCAGGAATTAAATAAAAATAGAAGGAGGGTTTTTGAGGATCCTCGAAACAACGGAAAAGAATATTGGCAAGGTTTGGAAGGAGAAGCTCGAAGTGAAAAAGACATGGGGAAATATTGCAAGTGTGTTGTGGTGATTCCGAAGCAATGGAATATTTTAATATAGCTCCCTAAAATAATGGGAGACTTTTATATGTTATAAAGAGAAGTCACCTTCCCTCGATTTAAATGGACCGAAGGTCCACACGATTTATTTAAGTTGAGATGCAAAAAATAAAATGACAAGATGGCATGATGACATGATGCAATGCAAAAAAATAAATAACACAAGCTCGAAAGAAACACACGGGAGACCCCGGAACATCTGGAATCTTCGAGCATCTTCTGGAATCTTCTGGGACGTCGGTCTCGGGCGTCACAAATATTTACAAAGGAATTTTTCTCCAAAAATTCCAGGGAAATTCTATCATGTCATATATGACATATTTGATGATCTTGCAAAGCCTCATGCATTGGAGATCAAGGAAACCTCCTCAAACCCCTTCATAACCATTTTGTCCATATTTGAAGTTTGAGCAACTTTACTTTGCCAAACTTGTCCAAATGCTCTCAAACTTGGTGCACATGCTAGAATGGCCTAATAAGGCACCTAGACCAAATGGCACAAGATTTGGAATAGAGCAACTTGATCAGATCACCTCAAAACCCTTTCTGTTCAAATGCAAATTTGAACAACTTTACATTACCAACTTTTTATCTGGAGCCTCAAACTTTGTAAGCATGATCAATACCCCAAATGATGATGCTACACCAAGTGGTGCATCAAGGGGAGATGATTAGCTTGACTCAATCAAGATGAAACTGTTTCTGTTGATTTCTAGGGTTCACCAAAGTTACATTGGCTAGTTTCTCCAAATGAGGCCAAATTTGGTGAAGCACCCTATTTTCTCATGTCTTTCAACCCTGTAAAGTGCCATGTCTATTGGACCTCATTTACTTGATCAAACCATGATCAAACACCTTCTGCAGAAATCTTAAAACCTCTACTTTTACCACTTTCACTTTTCTCCATGGCCTCAGCTCTTTACCACAGACTCATGGGGTTACTAGCAAACCCTAGTAACTCCCCCAGCACCTCATCTCCATGATTGGGGGGTGAAACCCCAGCTTTACCCTGCTGTGCACCCATCTTTCACCATTTTTACCAGCACCCTCCCTCTCTCTCTACACCACAGAGCATCCAAGGCCTTAGGGCAATTCTTTACTACTCCCTCTACTCACCAGACACTGTTGGGCATGCTGGAATGGACCAAGCCGGCGAGAGCGTGCTGATGCCAGCCATACGCGCGCTCCAGAGCGCGTGAACAGTGCGGCTCACACGCTGGCTCGGGCCAATCGTTGGTCCCCGACCACCTCGAGCCTCCCCCTCGCGCCAGTCGAGGCGCCTCGACGTCCGCAACGTCACCGGCGCTGTCCCCCCTCCTCCTGCGCCCTCCAGTGAGCGTCGCCGCACGCGCACCGGCCGCCCGCTTCGGCCAGTCTTCTGCTCCACACGCGCGCGCCCCCCTGCTGCTCCCCCGCTCCTCCTCCTGCCTCAGCTGGGCGTGGGACTCGTCCAGCAACACCCCTGACTCACTCCCGCAGCCTCCCGTGCGCTGTAGCGACGAGCCGGAGCTCGCCGGCGCACTGGACCACGGGTCCTCGTCGGGGCCCTATAAATAGGCCTCCCCGAGCCCTTCCAACACCCCCACCAGCCTCACAGCTCTCCTCTAGTCCCTCCTGCACCCTCAGACCAGCCCCGGAGCACCCCAGTGCTCGGGATCGACCGGAGCTCCGCCGCGTCGGGCCGCCGGCGATCTCGAGGTACAGGCCTCCCCGGCTGCTCCTTCCGCCCGTTTTGGAACCGCAGCACACCCCTGACCCTTTCCCCTCTCTTTCCCCCTCTGTTTGCAGTCGAAAACGGCCGCTGCAACTGGTCTCCGACGAGCCTCCGCCGTCGCACCTCGTCGCCGGCGAACCAGGGCTCCCCGCCGTGCCGCGCTACCACCACTACAACCGCAACACTCCGCTGAGTCCATCCCTGGCCTCTGTTGCCGTCGCCGTGGCCGGAGTCGTCGCCGGTGAGCTCGCCGCCGCCGTGACCACGGGGTTAGGGATGACAGGCGGGCCCCGCCTGTCATCCTCCCACCTCTCTCCCCTCCTCCGAGCCACTGACCCACGGGCCCCGCCCGTCAGGTTTGAAACCTGACGTGCGTGTGCGCTGGCTCCGTGCGGCCAGGCCGAGCCGTTTGGGCCGTGCACTGTGGCCACTTCTGGCCCAGTGCACAGGAACCCTTTTCCCTTTTTCTTTTCTGATAATGTTTCAAACATTTATGCAGAAAAGAATATTGATCCAAATTGAATAATTCCAACTCCTAAAATCTTGTAATATTCCAACCTATTTAATGGTACTACTTTCATTCAAATCCATGAAACTTTTCTGTACTGTTCAAATTTAAATTCAAATTTGAGCAGTATAACTCCTGTTCAAAAATCAATATATCCCATTCTGTAACTCCAAAACTCCAACTAAGATTTTTCCCCATCTTAGAAAACCCTCTAGTATTTTACAAAAATGAGTTGACATTTTTCTGAGCACTTTGGTTTTTCTGTTTTATTTGTATTCTTATTTTTCCGTTATTATTATGCGACGTATAGATCCCGTATTTGACGAAGTTGCTGTGGAAGAAGAAGGAGAAGGACTAGAAGACTTTGAAGACCAAGCCAATCCAGGCAAGCAGCCCTTTGACCATGATACACTTGTTCTCGGAACCCGTTTGTTTCCGATGCATGATGATTAGGGTTACGATGGTAACCTAGATGAACCACCACATGATGCATGCTTTAATGTTGATTTTGCTACATGATAGATGACATGCAATAGGTGGCCATGATGCTTATATGATGCATGACATGATCTTGCTATACGCTAGATGACTTGCATATGGTTAGTAGTTATGGAAAGTGATGCATGTGTAACATGAACCTTCACAGTTGAAGTCTTTACATAAAACCCCGTCGGGTGCCATTTAAGCCCGAGGGAGATGATGATGATGAGTTGGGTGACCACTTGATGACGAAGTGGTGTGCCAAGGCAAGTGTGTGTGTGTTTTTCAAACGGATTGGTTGAAGTTGCGACCGTTATTCCAACCATACATGTGCAACCACACTACCCCTTATGGGACGGGGCTTTATTGATTACTTAGGTCGATACTAGCATCGTGCCCGCATTACTAGTGACGGGAAGACTTGAGGTCTTTCCCGGGACGGGGTCGTGCTTGGATAGGCGACCATGACTGTTTTCACAGGGCACCGGACACACCGTTGGTCCCTTCGGGTACGCGTAAACATTGAATTAGGGCAAGTCCCGTGATCTATTGTTTGTACCCCTAAGGCCGTGTGCCAACGAGTGGACTCTATGTTAGTGTCGTCTAAGGAAAGGTAATGACCGGGTGCTTACCCCGGGTACTTGAGGTACCGCGGGTCGTGGATGACACGGAAGTTCCCCGGATCTTGTGGGTAAAGTGTACAACCTCTGCAGAGTGTCAAACTATTCGAATAGCCGAGTCCACTGTCAAGGACAGTTGGGTAACCGCTCTTGGGCTACGTCCAATGTTTGTAAAACCATGCGTGTGTGTGTGTGTGTGAGTCAAGGTGGTGACTTGACTCGATGAAATGAATCATATTCATGTTGATGTCGGTAACCTGTCTTCGAGGTTACGCAAGGTTATTGCTGCATAAACTTGATAATAGCATATTGTTCTAGCCTCCTGCTAGATCGTTCATCTTTGTTCAGTTGCATTATTACTTGAACCACATCATGGGTTGCTTGCGAGTAAATTCAAAGTACTCATTGGCTTGCCACTGGTTATTTAATTGGCCAGGCATGGAAGAGCAGGATTATGAGGAAGAGTTCTTTGGAGACGACCATGCGAACTAGGACGCTATCCCAGTCAGAATGCCTGTAGGGTTAAGGCAGATGGCATGGGTTCTACCCGTTTATCGAAGATTTCCGCTATTTGAGTATTTCCTATTCGGCCCATGAGGCTCTATCTATGTAAGACTTGGCCATAACGGCCTTAATTCGTGTAAGACTATTTGTATGGATGTAAGACTCTTGTTATTTCAGCTTCTGTGTGTTCACTGAGCATTGATCTCTGGGATCACTGTACACGTGCATTCGGTGACCTCGACTTCCAAGTCGGGGTCCCCACAAAAACATCAATGATCGAAAAGGCAAGGCCTCCTGCCTGGGACCTCCTAATTACTCCTGGTCGTCAGCTGTCTCCACGTAGTAGTAGGCTCCGTCGGCATAGTAGTAGTCGTTAAGTGTGGCATCTGGCTCCTGGACTCCACCATGTGGTTGCATCAACCAGAGAGAAGAAAGAAGGGGGAAAAGGGGAAGCAAAGCAACCGTGAGTACTCATCCAAAGTACTCGCAAGCAAGGATCTACACTACATATGCATCGGTATCAATGAAAAGGGCAGTATCTGTGGACTAAATTGCAGAATGCCAGAATAAGAGGGGGAGAAGATAGTCCTATCGAAGACTAGCATCTTCTGGAAACCACTATCTTGCAACAATAAGGGGGGTAGAGTAGTATATCATAAGTCATATTTATGTTGTTGTTCCAACGCTCCGGGGTCCTTTCTCGACTCCCGAAGCAACATATCCAAACAATGCCTCAGCATCCAGTTCTAGTTGTAGCGATCGAGATACAACTCCAAGTGTCCGTTACCGTAGGACAAGCTATCGATAGATGTTTTCTTCCCTGTAGGGGTGCACCAACTTACCCACCACACTTGCTTAACTCTGGTCGGACACACCATCAGGTCATGCCCGCCCTGGGCCAAACAATACACCGCAACCCGACCTAGGCTGAATAGAGAGGTCACGCACGTCGGAATAAACCCCATGCCCCCAGGGGTCATGGGCCAATCGCCTCGGGAACTCCTGCACGTTGTGTGGGCGGCCGGTGAGCAGACCTAGCAACCTCCTTTAAAAAGGTAGGAGCCTAACCAGTCCAACCCGGCGTGCGCCGCTCAGTCGCAATGACGTCAGTTAAGCTTCGGCTGATGCATACGACGTAGAATGCCCATACCATGCCCACGTGGTGGTTAGCGCTATCAGGCAAGAGGCCCCTTGGATCAAATATCCAAACCGTTTGGTGTCTTGGGAACGCGCGGTAACGAGCAGAGACTCACGATCATGTGACCCCATAGCCCCGCCTCGAGAACTTGCGGCAAGGGCGAGTGCCCGGCCACGCCTCGTATTATCTCGCGAGCACTATGGGGACCCCGACTCGTAAGTCGTGATCACCGAATGCACGTGTACAGTGATCCCAGAGATCAATGCTCACTGAACACACAGAAGCTGAATAACAAGAGTCTTACATCCATACATACCGTATTACACAAATAGGACCATAATGGTCAAGTCTTGAGTATATCATCGCAGCGGAAATCTTCAATAACAACTTGGACCCATGCCATCTGCCTTAACCCTACAGGCATTCTGACTGGGAAGCATCCTAGCTCGCATGCTCGTCACCAAGAAATCTTCATCATATCCTGTTCACTCATGCCTGGCCAATAAAATAACCAGTGGCAGGCCAATGAGTACTTTGAATGTACTCGCAAGCAACCCAAGTGTGATGACAGAATAATTATGCAAGGCTCTACTGCTAGATTGGTAGTTTTGCGGAAAGCTAGTTTTTCATATGCAAGTATGATCAACATATAACATGGACATGCATGTGTCTGCAACAAGTATCAGGAGGTCACAGACATCATTATCGAGAAAGAGTTGTAATCAACTCATGCTCAAGCTCATTGTGACTTTCTCACAATCACATCAACAGATTTACCCAAACCGTGTTGTTTTCCAGAAACTTATGGACATAGTCTAAGTAGCACCACCCAACTGTCCTTGACTGTGGACACGGCTATATGAATAGTTTGACACTCTGCAGAGGTTGCACACTTTACCCACAAGATCCGGGGAACTTCCGTGTCATTCACGACCTGTGGTACCTCAAGTACCCGGGGTAAGCACCCGATCACTACCTTTCCCTAGACGACACTAACACGGAGTCCACTCGATTTGTAACAACCCCGTGCCAAACATTTCACATATTAAAATTTGTGGAGCCTCGCCCCCATATTCATCACATACCACAAGCACGGGGTACCAACGGTGTGTCCGGTGCCCTGTAAAGACAGTCATGGCCGCCTGTCCAAGCACGACCCCATCCCGAGAGTGACCTCATGTCACCCCCGTCACTAGTAATGCGGGCACCAAGCTAGTATCGACCTAGGTAATCAATAATGCCCTTTCCCATATAAGGGTAGAGTGGTTGCGCATGTTCGGTTGGGACGGTAGTCACACATAAATCTAATCCATCCCTGTAAACAACACTCTCATCAAGCCTCGGTACACTACTTCTTCACCAAGTAGTACCCTAGTTCTCATCATCTCCCAAGGGCATTAGTGGCACCCACTAGGTTATTTGCAAGTATGTCAAACCACACTTGTTTCACTCAATGCATAACCCCGACCCATTTTGCGTAGCCAGCTACTATAGCATATGTCTATCTACTCCCACCCACATAACCCTCATAGGAAGGTAGGGTCATGTTTGATGCAAGTTCAATAGCAAAGTAACAAAGGTACCAACCAAGGTGGTCACGTCTTCTACATGATTCCGATGCATTGATAATAAGGTGCTATGAGACATGCATAAAAAGGTTTCTCGAACATGCTCAAAGGGCTGCTTGCCTTATCCTTCCGAGTCTTCAAACCTTCTGGTCCATCTCCGAGTACTCCGTTTATTTCGTCAACTAATCGATGGAAACAATCATAATAAGCAACACAACAAAGCAAAATAAAAGTGCTCTAAAAATAGGAGTTGGACTTTTCTAGGATACCTCTGGTCATATGAAAAATAACCAAGGTGGTTTCATTGGAGTATGATCAATGAATGGTTTGGCACATTTAAATATGATGGAATCAAGGGTTCTATGGATTTGAAATAAGTGTACAGAAATATATTTTTGAAAGATGAGCAAAGGCACCCATTTAACAAGTCGTGATTTTAGAAGCATCTAGGAGTTGGTTTCACTGGATTTGGAGTTCAAATGAATTTCCTAGGATTTTGCAAAGTTGATAAATATGAAGAAATGGCTCATTATTTGGTGGGGTACAGAAAGTATTAATAAAATACGTTCCAAAGCTAAGTTTGGATATGTCAAGCACCTAGGAATTTGAACCACTGCATTTGGATAAAATTTGAGCCCTCTGTGATTTTCTAAAGTTCATCACAGAAATAGAATAATGACATTTTGATAATATTTGCGAAGGAAAAGTTTTTGGAAAAATGTGCATGTTGCACCATGTGATAGAGCATGATTTATGGAGCCAGAAGAAATTTGAATCATCCAATTTGGAGTCCAAATTAATTGTTTATGGATTTTTGAAGTTTACAGAAAAAGAAAAGGGAAAGAGAAAGGGCTTATACCCTTATGCTGCACACTGGGCGGAAGATAGCCGAATAGGAACTGGGCCGGCCCAACGGCTCGGCCGCGCGCACAGGGGGGTGGTGACGTCGGAGGCTCCTTTTGCGGAATACGCTTTCGTGCTGGGTAAGCGCTTTCCTGCCGCCCCGCCTCCACTTAAACGACGTGGCGGCCGGCTGGTCGCTGACCTGCGGGGCCCAGCCGCAGGTCATCTCGTCGCCCCTGGCCATCTTCTCCGGCCCGACGCCGGGCAGGGGAGAGCTTCGGCCGCCGGCGCAGCCGTCGCCTGGGGATGCGGGAGGGCCGGCCGACGAGCCTAGGAGCTCCGGCTCTCCTCCCCGCACCCGAGGGTGCCTGCGAGCTCGCCCAAGGAAGCCCACAGCCTCGCCACCACAGGGAGGCCGCGGCGGCCGCGGGGGCTTCGGCGGCGTCATGCCAGGAAGAATCCCCAGGACAAGGGGAGGACTGGTCCGTCCCTGGGGACTCCCTGAGGAGGGCTCGGACCTGGAATAGAAGAAGGGGAAGGAAAGAGCGGCTGAGGTGCCCGAATCCGAGTGGCGGTCGGCGGCGGCACTCCGGCCATGGAGGGGGTAGGAGGCCACGGGAGAGAGCTCGAGGGTGTCTGGGAGGTTGTTGGAGTAGTGGGAGAGCGAAAGGAGTCGAGAGAGAGAGCCCAATGGGGCTATATATAGCGCGCGCATCGGTGCACCGTGGGCGCGGTCCAGAGCGCGCACGGGTGAGCTTCACAGAGGGGAGAGGAGAGAGGGTCAGGCAGGGGCCGGCGACGTGCCGTGTCCCAGACATCGAGGCGACCTCAGGGGACATGCTGGGGAGGCCCGAGGCTGTCGGGGCATCGGGATGGGGGGTGGCTACAGTGCGCCAGAGCACTGTAGCACGCTCCAGAGCATGCATATGGCTGCCATTAGCATTGCTCTGGCGTCCAGGGCGTGGCCAATGGTGTCTAGGGGGTAGAGGGAGTAGTAGAATATAGGGAGGTGGTCTTGGACGCTCTGGGGACCCACTGGAGTGAGGAGGGAGGTGAAAGAGGAGAAGAATGTTGCTGTCCACAAGAGTAAAAATGGGGTTTTCACCCCTCAATCATTGAGCTGTGGACATGGGGAAGTTACTGGAGGTAGAAGATGATCAGGTTTACCTGTGGTAAGAATTTGAGGTAAAGGGGAATAGTAAAAGGGGTCAAAACAATGGTTTTGGTAAATTGGCAGAAGGTGTTTGATCATGTTTTGGGAAATCAAATGACTTCCAATTGACATGGGACTTAACAGGATGGAATGCCACATATATTTAGGTCCTTCCACCAAATTTGAGCTCATTTCGGCAAAGTTGCCAATGCAACTCTTGTAAACCCTAGAAATCAACAGAAATGGATCCTGCAAGATTAAGTTAAGCAAATCATCTCCCCTTGATGCACCACTTGGTGTAGTGTCATCATTTGGGGTTGTGATCATGCCCACAAAGTTTGAAGCCCCAGGTAAAAAGTTGGTAATGTAGAGTTGTTCAAATTTGGATCTGGTCACAAAGGGTTTTGGGGCACTTAGATCAAGTTATGCTTCTCCAAAACTTGTGCCATTTGGCATAGATGCATAATTACATCTTTTTAGCATGTTCACTAAGTTTGAGAGCATTTGGACAAGTTTGGCAATGTAAAGTTGCTCAAACTTCAAACTGGACAGAAATGGTTTTGAGGGGATCAGATGATGTTTCCTTGATTTTCAAGGCATTAGGCTTTGTAAGATCATCAAATATGTCATATTTCACATGATAGAATTTCCCTAGAATTTTTGGAGAATATTCCCTTTGTAAATATATCAAAAGCTTGAAATATCCAAAAAGGGTTAATGAAGGATTTGTCCAATATTTTGAACATGACCATGTGTTGAAACTCTTATATATGGACAATATATGTCCTATGAGTCTCCTTGAATTTTGGCAAATATTTTTGAATAATTAAATATGTTTTCCCTATTAAAGACCATTTCTGGCCTTAAGAAAAAGCTTTTAAATAAAATATAAAAATAACTTTTAAAATTATAATTTTGTGGTTTCTGGGAGTCCTATACCTAATAGGATTCAAATATACTTTTTGAAAGATTTTTCACACCCTAAATAAGGTACTTGCAGTGCAAACCTCACTTCAGGGGTTTTTGGAAAACTAATTTTAGAAAATACTATTTGGCCAAAATATTTTTATAAGAAAATTCTATACTGTTCTATACACATGGCATGATCATTGAGAAAAGGTTTTGGATCAAGGAGATGAAGTATTAGAGTTGGAAGATTTATTTGATTTTTAGAGCACTAGCAAACAGCAGACAGAAAATCAATCAAGCAAAAGTCAAAAACACTCACAAGTTTTTGTCAATCCACATTTTTAGCATGATTATAAGCTTAATCAATGTGGCATGAAAATCAGGGTGTGACAGACCTACCCCCCTTACAAGAATCTCGTCCCCGAGATTCCCAGACTAGGCGTGGAAATGAAATACGGAGTCTTGGATATGGGGTAGTCTTCACTACTTCTTGCTGGTTCTGCTTCCGGGTGGTGCTCCTTGGAATCTTGAAGTACTAGGTGGTGTGGCTTCTTGCTTGTTACCTTTTTTGATGCAGGTTGCTGAGGGGCCTCTACCTCTCTGGTATGGGTTAGGTTGAGTTAGATGTCAAAGGCTTGGTGATGTCCTGGCGAGGACCGGGCTAGTTAGGAAGTAGGAAGTACGCCCAGAGTGGTGACCCAAGGAATATTTGGTGTACGGAGGGTAACTCAGGTGGTAAGTTAGCTGGCAGCCGTCTACTATTTGACTGGCAGTGAACTTGAAGAAGGTCGATAAATCTTGTTTTGAGCGTTACTTCGACATGAAAATGCTTTGTTTCTTCGAGAAGAGTGGTTTGCAGATACGCCCGATCTTCGATGCGGAAGTCTACTTCTTGATGACGGTGGTCGGTGTAGTTCTTCCTTCTTTGACATGTCGGTCTTCAATCGTCTTCTAACCAGCTGCATAGCTCTTCCTTTGTCTTCGGGCAGACAAGTAGGCCATCAAATAATGATGTTACCCAACTTGTCCAATTACTCCATGAGGTCTATGGGGTATGCAAGGTAGGCTGTGGTATTGGTGGGGCTTAAGGGTTTCAAGGATCCTAGTGGGTGAGTGAACGTTTATTATCTTATCCTTAAGCACGGTTTCTGAGATGCCAATAGCTCCATCTAGTACTCCAAACGAATAACCTTATACCACTGAATGCATCCTCTTGTATAGACCATCTTCAATCACCACTCATGCCATAGACAACCTCATGACTCTCAAGAGGCGGTCTAACAAAATTGCACTTGCCTACGATTCCCAAACTCATATGTATGTCTACCCCCTAAAATCCATGGGTAGATCATACCGGCTGCTAAGCTTAAGTTAAACTCCACAATCCAAGCACTCAATCTATTCTTGCAAGGCTCATGATAATGCATCTCTGTTCTAAGGAAACACGTCATATGCCACTCCAAGATTTTGTTTCCTTCCTATAGATCAACTCCAATAGCCCGGTAATTTCCATCAATCCCCACATAATCCCACAATTCTACAAATCCGATGTCTACGGTGTTCCACAAGATCTCAAGTCCCTATAATCTCCAAATGCTTGGTAGGACTATGCATTATTATAGTAAGTCCACCAAATTCCCAACATCCGGGTCAAGTAAACTCCGAGGTCATGATTATATAGATCCCTAAATCAACTCCGACAAATAATCGAATCTCCTAGTTTATTATCCACCGAGAAGCATGGTATCATGATCAAGATCATCGGTCTAAATCCAATTTACTCCGAACCATGCAGGCATATATAGCATCTATACCAACCAGAATCACCTACATAAATCCAAATCTCATGTCCAACGGGTACTCCTACTGTCACAGCCCTAGACCAGCCCTTGCCTGTCTTGCTTGGTCTTCGTGTGCATCATGTTTAAATTTCTCAGAAACTGGAAATGGGGATGTTCAAACCCTAGCACCAAATGAATTCAACTAGGGTCAAGAATAAAATCATTTCCAATGACCCAAAATTCCTTCATCAATGTTTGATAATTTTGGCAAGGCTTTGAGACCAAACCAAAAATAGTGAGCATTTTTATAGAATATTTTGGGCACTGAATTAAACCATATCTTATTTGCATTTGGGCATTTAAATTTTATATATTATTTTAAATGCTAAAATAATCATAAACTAAAATGTTTACTGTTGGATTTATCCTAAACAGTAGCCATGCTTGGTTTCATGATTTTTGAAAATGTTCTGGCATTTTTATTAAAGCAAAACAAAAGTAGAAAATAGAAAAACAGAAACTAAATAGAAAGAGAAGGGAGAGAAAGTTACCTGGACCTACCTACTGTGCAGCCCACTAGAAGCCCTGCAGACAGCCGGCCTGCCAGGCCCAGCCCACCACCGCCGTCGTCCTCCTGGCGCCAGTCGGCCAGGCGTGTGGCCGGCGCGCGCGCACGGCCGTGCCTCCACGCCACCTGCCTGCCTGCCTCCCCAGACCACGTCGACACCGCCTCGACCTTCCCCGCTGCCGTCTGGATCGGGCCGACGCCTCTTTTTCCCCCCTGGCTCTCTCCCTCACCTGTTCTTAGCCATGGCTGAACGACACCGTCGCCACCGTTCGCCATAACCGCGGCCACCGTCCACCCCTTGCCTCGCCGACGCGCTCAGAGGCTCCGCCTCGTCCCTCTCTTCCTCCTCGCCGAGCCAACCGCCGCCGGAAGCCCCTGGACGCCGTCTGCACCGCCGTTCCTCTCGTCGGCTGCCGGTGATCCTCACCGCCGATTCGCCGACTCCGATGCCTCCCCGAGCCCACTCAGCTGCTCATCGACCCCCCAGTGAGCTCCGCCGTCGTTTCCCCCTACTCCCCGAGCTCGTTTACACCTCTAGCCGCGGTAGCCACTGCACCCGTGAGCTCACCGCCGCCAGCCATGTCGTCGTCGTCGTTGCAGACAAGACAGCTCGTTTATGAGCTTGTCACCGTACTCAGCACATCATCAGGAGCCTAAAACAACCACCAGCTGCTCCTGTCGAGAGCTAGAGCGCCGTTTCCGTGGACACCCGAACTCCGGTGCCGCCGCGAGCTTGTTTCCGGTGAACTCCGGCCACCCCCGCTCCTCCCGCTTGCCCTACCAGATGCATGCGAGCCTCAGCTACGCGTAGGACCAAACGGCGATCGATTTGATCGATCGTAGGCAATTCCCGAGCCCTCCGCCGTGCTTGCTGTCGCCGGCGGCGAGCCGTCGGCCAGTTTGACCTGGCTGACCAGGGGTTTGACTCCCCCTGAGTCGCTAACCCGTGGGGCCGGCCTCTGTTTAATTAGTTTAGCTTTTAGGTTAATTGCTAATCACCTATTTAGTTAACCCCCAGTGACACTGCCATGTGGGCCCCTTGCCCGTTTAGTTTAGTTTAATTTTCGTTTTAGTCTAATTCTTAACCCAGTGGGACCCACACGTCAGCATTGACTTTGCTGACGTGGTTGTTGACTGGGCCCACCCGTCTGTGACTCAGGCAGCACTGTCACACTGACCTCTGGGACCCACAGGTCAGGTTTGACTGGACCAGCCCCTGTTGACTTGCTGATGTCAGCATGACCTAGTGCTGACGCAGTAACTATTTTCTGGGATTTTAAATAAATTGGAAATGATTTATTTATTTCAGAAAATAGCCAAACCTTCTAAAAATCACAGAAAATAATCTATAACTCAGATGAAAATAAATTATATATGAGAAATGATCAGAAAAATTTAAGGAATCTGTTTATGGCATTTTCATGCATGTTTGAGCAAGTTAAGCCTGCTGACCAGGACAAATCAATTAAATGACAATTAAATAATCACATATGGAGTTTGAATTTGAATCTTTGGTTCAAACCAACTTCATTTAATATGGTTGCTAGTTGCATTAGCTCAATCAACAACATATTGCCATGTCATGATCATGCATCATATTGTTGCATTGCAATGATTGTGTTCTTTCTCTATTGTCGGTGTTTGTCCCCTTTCAGTAGACGTGTTCCGACGATGTGATCGATGACACTGATGAAGACCCAATGTTATCTTCAGAAGTGCCAGGCAAGCAAAACCCCATTGAGCATTCCGATACAATCCCACTCTCTCGATCTTGCCCTCTTTACTGCATTAGGACAACAACGCTTGAACTGTTACCGGCTGCGGTAGTTGAACCCCTTTCCACTGCATGACCTGTCATTGCCACAGTAAATAGTTGAAACCCACTAGTATGAGTAGGAGTTGTTTGAGCCATGTTGTGCCTACTCATTCATGCTTTTTGGTTATGCCTGCTATTGCTTAGAGTTATGTCAGGTCTGATTCATCAGGGGTGAATTGGAATGGTGATGAACATGCTCTAATGTGTGTGAGCTAAGTGTGTGAACACGATTTGGTAAAGGTAGCGATGAGAGGCCATGTAGGAGTACATGGTGGGTTGTCTCATTGCAGCCATCCTCGGGAACTGAGTTCTGTGTTGGTTGATCCACGAACAGCTACTACCACGCATTCGGCTCCGGGCGCTCCAAGCTCTCTCGACTTATTAACTGCCCTTGTCCTCTGTCTAGGAGTTGCAACTAGTTTCTGGTGTTTGTAGTTTACTGGAGGTCGTGCGCAGCGCTGACCCTCGGGGTGGGCTGTGACGCGGCAGGTACGTGGCACGGTGTACCGGTCGCCCGTTTGGTGATGCGGGAACCCTGTACACATCGTTTGGGGCCGTGAGCGACACCCCGGCCGGATCTTCCCACGGATGGAACCCAAATAGGTTATAAACCTGGACGAGAGACTTGTGTGGTTAGTCAGGTCGTGGCCGACACCCTCGCTGGGCCTCCGCTTAAAGGTTGCCGAGTACATGTCGTGTAAACGGCGGTAAGTGGTGAGAGCGTGTGTGAAGAAGTACACCCCTGCAGGGTTATATATGATCTATTCGAATAGCCGTGTCCGCGGTAATGGACTTCTGGGTTGCCTATTACAGTTCATAGACAAGTGAAAGTGGATACTCTAAAACACGCAAGATAAGCGTGAGTGCTATGGATGGCCTTCTCGTAGGGAGACGGGAGAGGATCCATAGTGGTGTATTGATTGGTGAATATGTGGATTCGTGTGCGCCACCTCAAAATAGTTACTTGCACTCATAGTTTAGGATAGCCACCGAGTCAAAGCTGGCTTGCTGCAGTCAAACTCCACCATCCCCTTTGTGATACTGATGCATATGTAGTTAGTTCTGATGTAAGTCTTGCTGAGTACCTTTGTATTCACGTTTGCTTAATTTATATTTTTGCAGAGAGACTTCAGTCTCGCTAGTGGTTCCGCGTGGACTTCGACGTTTAGCTTGTTATCTCAGCTACGATCTTGTACCCTTGTGAGGGTCTTGTAGATAGTCAGGCTTCTCAGCCTTTTTCATTTGTAGTTGTCTGTATTCAGACATGTTATGCTTCCGTTGCATGTATGCTCTGCATGTTGGGTCATGTGACCTCTGTTTGTAATAAATGCTATGATGGCTCTTCTGGGCCTTTATCTATATGAGTTGTTGAGTTATGTTGTGATGCCTTCTTGTACAGCACATACTTGCATGTTATGCGTACGTGTAATGTGTATTGCTATGTGTGGGATCCGACACCTAGTTGTTTACCTTTGGTAGCCTACCTTACAGGGAAATGTCTCCTAGTGCTTCCACTGAGCCTTGGTAGCTTGCTACTGCTCCGGAACACTTAGGCTGGCCGGCATGTGTCCTTCTTCGTTCCTATGTCTGTCACTTGTAATGCCAAGGATGGGACTATATCTCCTACGTGTCGAGGCACGACTTAAAGATATAAGCCCATTCTGGAATGATCGCAAGTTTGGTACCATTACACATCTCATGTAAAAATAGGGATGAAAGCGGAAAAGATAGTTGGCTTACACTCGCCACGTCAATCAATTCATTACATAACCAAACATCATTCAAATAAACATCACAGCCCGTCTACGGGTAAAGATCCAAATGAAAGATACCAAACATAACTTAAACCACAAGTCTGAATCGCCCCTAGTAGAAACCTCTACTGATCGTCGGGATAGTGCACGTAGTAACGGCAACGGTCCTCGTCGTACTCCCAGTACAGTTTGGTGCCATCACTTGAGTAGATCGCCTGAGTACCTGCATCTGGTGTGGTGTAGAGTCTGTGAGCCACAGAGGACTCAGCAATCCCGTTCCCGGGTAACACAACTATCCAAGCCTTGGGTGTGGAACAAGGCTGAAGAAAGAACAAGAGGTTGCAACAGCACTAGCACTAACTTACGTAAAAGAGAGCGAGAAGAGAAGTGCCTCGGACGAAAAGATGATCACGAAGTGATCCTAACTAAGTAAGTCATACATAACCCCACCGTGTTCACCTCCCGAATCCCTTTCGGAAAATGACCGTCACGGTACTCACGCTGGTAGTGTATTCTGAACATGGTGTCGAGTTTTCTACAACCGGATATTAACAAATTCCTATCTGCCACATAACCGCGTGCACGGCTTTCGAAAGTTCATAACCCTGCAGGGGTGTTCCAACTTGGCCCATGACAAGCCCACGATCCGCGGAGTCGCAACTCCAAGGTGGGAAGGCCCGAGTATCCTTGGAATCCCGTGCTCAAGATACTCCGACTAAGGTAAGACTAATCCAGCAAATCCTCCCGGCATGCCGACACCCTGACAATAGCCGCGCGTATCTAGTCTCAGGCCATGACCGGATGGGCGATCCTACAGGTAAAACCAATCCTCGAGTTTCCTCGTGGTGGCCCTGCATAACCCCCGGTTTGGACCAACACTCATGAGGAGCACTGGCCCGGGTTGTTGATTAAGAACTCGGGTTTGCAAAGCCCTATGCAAGTTTATAGTTGTTTAGGCAAATAGTACCAATGTTGGAACTTCCTGGAAAAGACTTAGCACTTAGCGGTTTATCGAGGGGGTCCCATAACCCCAACCGTGTGAGGAACGCATAATCAAGGAACATAACACCGGTTTATACTGTTCCTAGGGCGGCATGAGTGGAACAAATCACCAAGCAAAAGAATTAGCCTTCCACCCATTACAAATATATAGGTGATTTCATTAAGAGTTAATATAGTGTGATATCCCAACAAGCTTCAACGAGAAGCAAGAATCTTCCATCTTCTCCTGCAACTAACAATGCTATAAGAGGGGCTGAGCGAAGCTTACTTAGCCAAACAAAGGTTTGCGTAGGTAGGGTGGTTAAACAGGTTCATGGTTACAATAGGAGGCTGACAGGAAAACATGGGCTTCGAGGCAAAAGCTATAGAGCGAGACTTCTAGCAATAGGCAAAGATAGTAATGTTATCGGGGTCAGGTCATCTTGCCTGAAGAGTCGTCGATGGGATCGTAAGGGGGCTCCTCGTTCTCAAGCTCGGTAGTAACCTCGTTCTCGTACTCTGTCTCAGCTTCCGTCTCTACGCAACACAAAACACACAAAGCACAAAATCAACAAGATGCAATGCGCAAAACTACAGGAAGCATGACTGATGCACTAAGGAAGCACTACAGATGCACTTAGGAAGCACGGAAAGTCAACATAGGAAGCACAGAGTTACAGCACAAGGAGCATGACGATATGCATCAAGCAAATTACTTCAAAACATGATAACAATAGGATAATATGAATCTACATGCAAAAACACACAGGTTACATATAGGACTTGCTCAAAAGGAGCAACGGGCTAAAAGTTACACCCGAAACAATAAACATGCACAAGCTGAAATTAACAGCCACATAGCAACTTCGGAGCATGAGATAAATAGTCTACAGCACTCAAACATCATGGCAAGGGGCATGGACATAAAGTAGACATATCCTACAGCAAACAATTTCATTGGAGCATCTCCAAAGGAGGCATGGATCAATAGCAACAAGCTATGACATTTTGAACTTGACATCAAAAGCCTGACAGCAATATTTTATAGCAACTTGGAAGCAAGAAGTAAATATGCCACAGCCACCCAAATGAGCATGTGAGAGCATGAATGGATAGCCAAGAACTAATACAACAAGGAATCATCAAGAGTCACCCCAAAACTAGCATGGATTTGCCTAGAACAACAAGCAAACATGGCATCTGGAAATAACAGATTCCAGACTTAGTGAAATTTCACTAAGTGTTGAAACAGCAGTGATATCATGGCATGTTTGTGAGCAAGTTTAAGTCACCTCAAAGCATATCATGGCAAGTGGTTAGCACCACAGCAAAGTACACATGATGGGGAGTCCAAAACATCTAAGCATGCACCAAGGGGACAACCACATCAATAGCAACGAGCTCCTCAACTAGGCATCTCGTAACAAGTTTAACAACATAACAGCCACATGCATTTTTGCAAAGGAGATAACCATGGCAAGATGAAATCTATCATGCAAGCTAAACCAACCAACATGTAGAGCATTTCATGATGAACATGTGGACATATCATTTGCTTCACTTGGATAAACATGCAACAAGTTATCACATTGCAACCATGGCATGAAAACAACTCAGTTTATAACAAGTAGCACTCTTCCCATGAAGATTAATACATCTAGATGACCTCAAACATGCATGGCACAATGGAATAAATCAAAGTACAAGTCACCACAATCATTTTGACATATCATTTGCTCAAATCGGACAAGCACACAAAAAGTTATCCACAATACAAAACAGCAACAGAAACTGGAAACTCTAGGGACTTAGTGAAAAAAATGGAGGCAACCTTAGTCAAACGGGTCAACCGGGTCCGGGTCCACCCGGGCGAGTCAACGGGCGATGCGGGTCCGCGGATCGGGCCGGAGCTACGGCGGATCGGGCTAACGGGCCCCGATCTGGGCCCGTTAGGTTGGAGGAGAGGGAGATCTGGATCGGGCCTGGGGGATCCCTCACGATCGATCCCGGCGGCTGGCGAGGCTGCGAGCCCTCGAGGTCCTCGAGGCCAGCGGCGGGAAGGGAGGAGGTGGCTCCGGGGGAGCCCGGCGAGGTGGTGAGGGCCGAGGTCCGGCGGCAGCGAGGGGCCTCCGGGGAGAGGCCCGCGGCGGCGGCGGCTTGAAGAGGCGGCGGAGGAGGGCCCGGCCGGCGGTGGCTAAGGGCCGGCGGGGAGGGGAGCCCGGCGCGGCGGCGGTTGGAGGAGCGGCGGCGGCTGGAGCTCCTGGCGGCGGCGAGCCGAGGTAGGAGACGAAGGGCTCGGGCGGGTCCACGCGTCGGATCACGGAAGCACGGGCGGCGGTTCGGAAGCGAGAGCGCTGCACGTCGGAAGCACAGTCGCAGAGAGGTCGGAAGCACGGCGGCTCAATGGTGGAAGCACCGCGCGTCAACGGTGGAAGCACCGCGCGGCAACAGTGGAAACATTAGGGTTTCAGACGCGAAATTTGAGGTGGGTGGACGTTTATATAGGCACAAGGAGCTAGGGTTGTCCAAATGAGGGGAGGTTTTCGGCCACGAGATCACAATTGGATGGCCTAGATGAAGGGAGGGGTTTGAGTGGGGTTGGTGGGCTGTTGGAGGGGTGTCTTGGGCCTCAAAGAGGAGGTACTTTCAGCCCACGAGAATAAATGTTGGAGCAACAAACGAACTCCAAACGCGACGAGATTTGACAGGCGGGTTACACACAACAAAACAACATCGCACGACAAGTCTCACGCCAAACCGGAAACGTTACACGGCCAAACACAAAAGTAGGCCTCAGGGATGCCACGGACACGTGAGAGAGCTCCGGAACTCGAAACGGACAACGGGAAGGAACGAGTGGGACCGGATGCAAACGACAACACAAATGCAATGCAATGCACATGACTACATGACATGGATGAATGCCACACACGCACACGACAAAAAGGACGAAAACCCAAAAAGACGAAGAACCCGGAATGGAACTGATGAAGCCAAAGATATATATATATATTGCCCAAAAGGGAAAGTATTACATCCGGGGCATTACACCTTAGGGGAAATGTCACGTGTTGTTCCTTTAAGTCCTTGTAGCTTGCTACGACTTGGGTTCATATGTTGATGACCGACACGTTCGTTGTTGGGTCATGTATGTCTGTCTCTGTAATTTAGTGCCACTTTTGGTTTATAACTAGTCATGTCGGCCCGGGTTCTCTGTCATATGGATGCTAGCGACACTATCATATACGTGTGCCAAAATGCGCAAACGGTCCCGGGCCAGGTAAGGTGGCACCCGTGGAGATACCGTGCGTGAGGCCGCAAAGTGATATGATGTGTTACAGGCTAGACCTGTGTGACTTAGGATCGGGGTCCTGACAGCTTTGGTATCACAGCCTGACTGCCTGTAGGATTAGTAAGCCAAACTGGTCGAAGTCGTGTCTAGAAACTCTTTAGTTATAATAAGGGAATTGATTGTGGAAGGGAACGTAAGGCTCTTTTTACTCCTTTACCCCATGACCTTCTGATCTGAGTCATCTTCTCCTTTTCTACGGGGATTAAGAAACTAGGATTCTCATTTTGTTTATCAGGACCACGTTAATGTGGATTCAACTCTCAGTTCCGTCTCAAGTACTACTGTTTGTTAAACTGTTGGTCTCAGAACCTTGACATTATGATGTTAAGTGGTTAGGCTACTCTTTTCTTGAGTCCCACAAGTATTTCCGAGCATTTACAGTTGTTATGTTGTCCGAGTCATTCCAGGTTTCTAAATAATCTGATGCGATTGCAAATCCTTTCCTCCTGTTCCAGATGCTCCTTTGGGCCAGATTAACCACACTAGTCGTTGTGTTGAGATACTCTGTTACCTCTACATATATGTTGGAGTTATTATTATGACCCTAGGTGTCTTAGAGGATCACCCAGTAAGCTAGCAATACTTTATATTCGCAGTGTGATGATTCTGGCCATCATTCTCGAAAGCATCCCGTGATGCCATTTAGATAGTAGGCATTCTATTCCTGGGTTCTTGAACCCAAGACTCACTCCACTTACCTCCTGTTGGTAGTATTTGCTCGTCCCTTTAGGATATTAGTAACCTTGTGATAGTCCTCAAGGTCCGTGGTTATCGTTCTTCCAATACTATGAACCGTCATGGCAGAAGTTCTTCTGAACCAAAGATCACAACCAGAGTGCTCTTGAGTAGTACCCCAATCATATTATGACTCTGCCAGTCCTACCTTTCTGCATGGATTATCCGGAAGAAATATGTTGAAAGTTCGGCATACTAGTCTATGCATCCACAACTCAGAAAGTTATATGTTCCTTTGAGTTGTCCTCTTTTGGTTGTATTCTGACCTTCGTCTATCAATTGATAGTCAGGAGTAGTGGTGCACTCGTGTTCATCGATGCCTTTTACTCTTGTGGTTCATCAAGCCATTCTATTCCGAAATGACTAGGAGAAACAAATTCCAGTACCGTATCCATATCCAGGATTGGGTCAAAGAAGTTGTACTTCGCAGATGGAGAATGCTAATACAGCTTCTAATCTGTTCTATCTTGGGGTATTACCATCTTTATGTTAAGAATGTCATGAGAATTGCACTATCTCTTATGAACTCTTGATACAGTGATACTTCTCACCATCATCGTTCATTCCTCGGTCTATGTGTTGTTGTAACCGGAATACTGACAAGTGAATTGTGATGTGTGAAATCAATACTCCTAGCAACTCCGTTGCTTGGTAGTTAAATGGACAATAACCTCATCCTTAGCGAGTTGATTATTGAATCATCACCCTAAGGTTGATCCTGCTACCAAGTCCTTATTTCTGGTGCACTCTTCGATCAATGAGTTAGGATTTTGTTAAGTCCTCGCTCATTTGATCATATCGTCTTGCCCTGAAAAGCAAGATTGATCTTGAGCTTCCTAACATATCGGTGGTTCATGATTTTTCGAATATCTTCTTGGAAGTATTACCAGGTTGATCCCTGACCATTATGTTGAGCTCTTGATCAAGTTGGTTTCTCTCTAAACCACCCTTTCTCCAAGAATCTGTGTTGGATACCCTGATCTAGTCGGTTAAGCTAAACGACAACTTGGAGAGTTGGAAGATAAAAGCTTGCCTGACTTAGTTCCTTCCAACGGATATCTTTTGTGTGTGTGTTGAAGAAAGATGATATCTTGATCGATTGATCCTCGTGATCAATTGTTGGATCTATTGTCTTGTCCAAACTTTGATTTGAGTGTGGGCTAAAGTCAAGTCAAATCAGAACCAATGGTATTCATAATGTTGTTTTACTAGTGGTTGATCCCTCGAGCATACACCGTTATATCTATTGGTCTGACCAATGCTATCACCTTGTTCACATAGTTATGGAATTCCAGCTTATGGAAGCCTTGATGAATTGTTGTTGAGCCCATCGGCAACATGTTTATCCCCTCCATGATTCATGTTGAACATTAAAACTAGTGTTGGAAACTTTGTAAGCATTGCCTTCGTGTCCCGTTCATGATATGTATGTTGGATGAGAGAAGAGACTTTCCCTAATTCATGTGTAATTGATGTAAGTTGCCATAGTGAGTTTGAGAAAGTTTATTTCGCTTCCTGTTGAATCATCCCAAGTCAGTCATGCATACGTGCGAAGTATTCTGTGGTTTGGAGACTTGCAACCTTCACTCCATATGTATCCCTAGCACACCAAGCCACTGATTGATTTGTTTAAGGAGAAGGAGTTCCTTCTTAAGAGCTAACCTGGGCTTAATCAAGGACTTCGTTATCTGCAATGATGGTTCCCCCTGAACTCGGTAGTGTTTCGTTATAAGACTACCATGTGGTCATGCTTGTCTTGGACAACGTGTTCACATGTATGTAGCAGAACCAGCTCATGTTTTGGAGCTTGCTATCGTAGTTCACCCCCCGAGAATCTCGCAGCGCCATCTCGTCGATTTGTGTTGTAAACTTTCATTTTTCTTTCTAGACTCGACGAGTCTGGAATGTCCTGACACCAACCAGAACTGAATCTCAGGCAGATATGATGGTTGGAGCATTTCCCAAGAACTATAATTTGGTCTTGATAACCGGTAAAGTGGATGTCGTGGCCACCACACCCAGCCGGAAGACCTATTGTTGTAGTATCTTGATTGAAGAAGTTGGCCACCTCCCCATAAGGACTTCATAGGATTTACTCCCCAGTTGTTCCTTATGGATTTTTGTGCTCCTGAAGTCCGACCTTTTACTTGACGTTCTAGGTACCAAACCATTTTAATAAATGGGTTGCTCTAGCACATCAAGGAGAACATTAGAAGCGGAGTGTTAAATGTCTCTCGGTCGATCATCCAGATTTTGCCCCTTGACTCCGCTAAGGTGAAGTCTGAGAAAATGGTGTCTTCCTTTGCATCTGCATCTTCCATCATTATTCATCATGGTAGTATGTGGTGTTGCTAGAATCCTTGACACGGATATTGGTAAAACCTTGATGAATATGGGAATGCTCAAGTTCTTGAGAGCACGCACAAGCACTAGGTGTTATCTCTGGCTCTAACTGGGATTGCTCCTAGTCTCTTCGGTTATGCTATAACCCCTCAGGAGTAGATTTACTCTCTACTGTTGGGATTCACCCCAGTTACCAGAATCATTCCCAGCATTTGCATTTTGTTCCCAGCTTGCACCGCCAATGTGCCAATTTTCCATGGATTGCCTTTCTCAGCCACTTGCCATGGGTCCCATCCATTTCCGATGATAAGCAAAATCATCCCTTGTGTTATCTTCAACAAGGTAGTCACATCATCCATTCTGGCCTGAGAATGTCGTTCCCTCGAACCCCGTCAAACGATCATTGTGCTTGCCTTAGGCTGGTATAGAGAATTTCAATGATCGCCATATCAAAAGTAATTCTTTTTCCCACTTAAGGAAATAATTCTAGGAGTCATCTTCTTTAAGGTGCCCCGTCTGGTGACCTTGATCACCATCTTCATTAAGTGTGGAATTATTGCCTATCAAGTGAACCTTCATCATTTATTTCACTCCATCCCTCTGGAGGTGTACTCCGTGTCTCAGCTCAAGAGATGTTTCAACGTCTCACTCCATGAGTTGATCTTGAGTTGCTCGATCTTTCAGACGATCAATTTTGTAGAGTTTCTCTCATTGTCACCGTTTTGGACAAAGATCTCAAAAGCAAGGATGCCAGGATCAACATGATGCTAGCAATCAACATTCACATGAAGGGCACTTGGATCATGAAGATTGTGTTAGTTAGTGTCCCCTCTGATTTCTAACCCTACGCTTGAATCTCGGGACGAGATTCTTGTTTAGTGGGGGTGAGTTGTCACAGCCCTAGACAAGCCCTTGCCTGTCTTGCTTGGTCTTCATGTGCATCATGTTTAAATTTCTCAGAAACTGGAAATGGGGATGTTCAAACCCTAGCACCAAATGAATTCAACTAGGGTCAAGAATAAAATCATTTCCAATGACCCAAAATTCCTTCATCAATGTTTGATAATTTTGGCAAGGCTTTGAGACCAAACCAAAAATAGTGAGCATTTTTGTAGAATATTTTGGGCACTGAATTAAATCATATCTTATTTGCATTTGGGCATTTAAATTTTATATATTATTTTAAATGCTCAAATAATCATAAACTGAAATGTTTACTGTAGGATTTATCCTAAACAGTAGCCATGCTTGGTTTCATGATTTTTGAAAATGTTCTGGCATTTTTATTAAAGCAAAACAAAAGTAGAAAATAGAAAAACAGAAAGTAAATAGAAAGAGAAGGGAGAGAAAGTTACCTGGACCTACCTACTGTGCAGCCCACTAGAAGCCCTGCAGACAGTCGGCCTGCCAGGCCCAGCCAACCACCGCCGTCGTCCTCCTGGCGCCAGTCGGCCAGGCGTGTGGCCGGCGCGCGCGCACGGCCGTGCCTCCACGCCACCTGCCAGCCTGCCTCCCCAGACCACGTTGACACCACCTCGACCTTCCCCGCTACCGTCTGGATCGGGCCGACGCCTCTTTTTCCCCCTGGCTCTCTCCCTCGCTTGTTCTTCGCCATGGCCGAACGCCACCGTCGCCACCGTTCGCCATAACCGCGGCCACCGTCCACCCCTTGCCTCGCCGACGCGCTTAGAGGCTCCGCCTCGTCCCCCTCTTCCTCCTCGCCGAGCCAACCGCCGCCGGAAGCACCTGGACGCCATCTGCACCGCCGTTCCCCTCGTCGGCTGCCGGTGATCCTCGCCACCGATTCGTCGACTCCGATGCCTCCCCGAGCCCACTCAGCTGCTCATTGACCCCCCAGTGAGCTCTGCCGTCGTTTCCCCCTACTCCCCGAGCTCGTTTACACCTCTAGCCGCGGTAGCCACCGCACCCGTGAGCTCACCACCGCCGGCCATGTCGCCGTCGTCGTTGCAGACAAGACAGCTCGTTTATGAGCTTGTCACCGTACTCAGCACGTCGTCAGGAGCCTAAAACAACCACCAGCTGCTCATGTCGAGTGCTAGAGCGCCGTTTCCGTGGGCGCCCGAACTTCGGCGCCGCCACGAGCTTGTTTCCGGTGAACTCCGGCCACCCCCGCTCCTCCCGCTTGCCCTACCGGATGCGCGCTAGCCTCAGCTACGTGTAGGACCAAACGACGATCGATTTGATCGACTGTAGGCAATTCCCAAGCCCTCCGCCATGCTCGCTGTCGCCGGCGGCGAGCCGCCGGCCAGTTTGACCTGGCTGACTAGGGGTTTGACTCCCCCTGAGTCGCTGACCCGTGGGGCCGGCCTCTGTTTAATTAGTTTAGCTTTTAGGTTAATTGCTAATCCCCTATTTAGTTAACCCCTAGTGACACTGCCATGTGGGCCCCTTGCCCGTTTAGTTTAGTTTAATTTTCGTTTTAGTCTAATTCTTAACCCAGTGGGACCCACACGTCAGCATTGACTTTGCTGACGTGGCTGTTGACTGGGCCCACCCGTCTGTGACTCAGGTAGCACTATCACACTGACCTGTGGGACCCACAGGTCAAGTTTGACTGGACTAGCCCCTGTTGACTTGTTGATGTCAGCATGACCTAGTGCTGACGCAGTAACTATTTTCTGGGATTTTAAATAAATCAGAAATGATTTATTTATTTCAGAAAATAGCCAAAACTTCTAAAAATCACAGAAAATAATCTATAACTCAGATGAACATAAATTATATATGAAAAATGATCAGAAAAATTCAAGGAATCTGTTTATGGCATTTTCATGCATGTTTGAGCAAGTTAAACCTTCTGATCAGGTCAAATAAACTAAATGACAATTAAATAATCACATATGGAGTTTGAATTTAAATCTTTGGTTCAAACCAACTTCATTTAATATGGTTGCTAGTTGCATTAGCTCAATCAACATCATATTTCCATGTCATGATCATGCATCATATTGTCGCATTGCATTGATTGTGTTCTTTCTCTATTGCCGGTGTTTGTCACCTTTCAGTAGACGTGTTCCGACGATGTAATCGATGACACCGATGAAGACCCAATGTTATCTTCAGAAGTGCCAGGCAAGCAAAACCCCATTGAGCATTCCGATACAATCCCACTCTCTCGCTCTTGCCCTCTTTACTGCATTAGGACAACAACACTTCAACTATTACCTGCTGCGGTAGTTGAACCCCTTTCCACTGCATGACCTGTCATTGCCACAGTAAATAGTTGAAACCCACTAGTATGAGTAGGAGTTGTTTGAGCCATCTTGTGCCTACTCATTCATGCTTTCTGGTTATGCCTGCTATTGCTTAGAGTTGTGTCAGGTCTGATTCATCGGGGATGAATTGGAATGGTGATGAACATGCTCTAATGTGTGTGAGCTAAGTGTGTGAACACGATTTGGTAAAGGTAGCGATGAGAGGCCATGTAGGAGTACATGGTGGGTTGTCTCATTGCAGCCGTCCTCAGGAACTGAGTTCTGTGTTGGTTGATCCACGAACAGCTACTACCACGCATTGGGCTCCGGGCGCTCCAAGCTCTCTCGACTTATTAACTGCCCTTGTCCTTTGTCCAGGAGTTGCAACTAGTTTCTGGTGTTTGTAGTTTACTGGAGGTCGTGCGCAGCGCTGACCCTCGGGGTGGGCTGTGATGCGGCAGGTACGTGGCACGGTGTACCGGTCGCCCGTTTGGTGATGCGGGAACCCTGTACACATCGTTTGGGGCCGTGAGCGACACCCCGGCCGGATCTCCCCACGGATGGAACCCAAATAGGCGATAAACCTGGACGAGAGACTTGTGTGGTTAGTCAGGTCGTGGCCGACACCCTCGCTGGGCCTCCGCTTGAAGGTTGCCGAGTACATGTCGTGTAAACGGCGGTAAGTGGTGAGAACGTGTGTGAAGAAGTACACCCCTGCAGGGTTATATATGATCTATTCGAATAGCCGTGTCCGCGGTAATGGACTTCTAGGTTGCCTATTACAGTTCATAGACAAGTGAAAGTGGATACTCTAAAACACGCAAGATAAGCGTGAGTGCTATGGATGGCCTTCTCGTAGGGAGACGGGAAAGGATCCATAGTGGTGTATTGATTGGTGAATATGTGGACTCATGTGCGCCACCTCAAAAGAGTTACTTGCAGTCATAGTTTAGGATAGCCACCGAGTCAAAGCTGGCTTGCTGTAGTCAAACTCCACCATCCCCTTTGTGATACCGATGCATATGTAGTTAGTTCTGATGTAAGTCTTGCTGAGTACCTTTGTACTCACGTTTGCTTAATTTATGTTTTTGCAGAGAGACTTCAGTCTCGCTAGTGGCTCCGCGTGGACTTCGACGTTTAGCTTGTTACCTCAGCTACGATCTTGTACCCTTGGGAGGGTCTTGTAGATAGTCAGGCTTCTCAGCCTTTTTCATTTGTAGTTGTTTGTACTCAGACATGTTATGCTTCCGTTGCCTGTATGCTCTGCATGTTGGGTCATGTGACCTCTGTTTGTAATAAATGCTATGATGGCTCTTCTGGGCCTTTATCTATATGAGTTGTTGAGTTATGTTGTGATGCCTTGTTGTACAGCACATACTTGCATGTTATGCGTACGTGTAATGTGTATTGCTATGTGTGGAATCTGACACCTAGTTGTTTACCTTTGGTAGCCTACCTTACAGGGAAATGTCTCCTAGTGCTTCCACTGAGCCTTGGTAGCTTGCGACTGCTCCGGAACACTTAGGCTGGCTGGCATGTGTCCTTCTTCTATCCTGTGTCTGTCCCTTAGGGGAAATGTCACGCGTTGTTCCTTTAAGTCCTTGTAGCTTGCTACGACTTGGGTTCATACGTTGATGACCGACACGTTCGTTGATGGGTCATGTATGCCTGTCTCTGTAATTTAGTGCCACTTTTGGTTTATAACTAGTCATGTCGGCACGGGTTCTCTGTCATATGGATGCTAGCGACACTATCATATACGTGTGCCAAAATGCGCAAACGGTCCCGGGCCAGGTAAGGTGGCACCCGTGGGGATACCGTGCGTGAGGCCGCAAAGTGATATGATGTGTTACAGGCTAGACCTGTGTGACTTAGGATCGGGGTCCTGACACCTACATGCTTCCCCAAATTCATGATCCCACCAATATGAAATCTCACAATCCATCAAGGTCTCAGATAATTCCTCGAAGTCACTGATATAAAGCCACCAAGTCATCTGTCTAATATCCTCAAATTGGTATATATATGGCATCGTCAGTTCTTGTGCTATATTAGGATGACAATGTGCTCGTTCACTATGTCCACTAGCTCCTTTACGAACCCAGTGTTGTGCAAGGTTGCAGAGGCTTAACTGGTCCTCTTGCAATTCTATGGGTTAAGCACATGGTTAAGGATTCGTGCTAGAGTGTCTCGTGAAGTCTCAAAGGGTCTAGGAATGGGTTTCTAGTCTGGAGGGTTAAACATAACTTCACGGGGTTGCACTTGATCGTGGAGGTTGTAGCAGAGGTCTTCATTGTTAGTTGGTCGCCAAGTTGGAATCCTTGGTACTTCTTATCTTGCGGGTCTTCAGTTGGGGAGAGAGAAGAGAGGGAAAAAGTAGCGTAGAGGAGGGGAAAGCCTAAAGGGGGTTCTATAGTGCAGGTGCAAACAAACAGGTGCAAAAAGGCCGAAACAAAAGAAACAAGGCAAGGAAGATGATATAGCCATGCACTTGTTGCCTAGGACAAAAGTGCGACTTATATCAAAACACAAACAAATAAAAGCAAGCAACACACAATCATGGTTCTATTCGAACCACCACACGGACTCAACTGCGCATAGGGGGTACACGACTCATCCTACCCTAGGGGTTCTCAGACTCAACAGTCGTGACTTGTGCCTCGTGCAGTCATATGAGCTTTCCTCAGGTGTTGCTATGTCCCTTGTAGTTGTTTGACGTACGATCCGGTTTGAGCCTGAAGAATCTTCAACAACCTCTCGCCTGACGGGGTGATGCGGTGAAAGTGCCTCCTTGTAGCTCGCGTTGACTTGGTCTTCTCTTGTCTCTTTAATCATGACGATCCCTTGTGCCTTCTGGGGCGTCGAGGGTACCAGGTAGGCAATCCGTATGCAATGACAATAACAAGGCATAATAGAGGTCCAACATGTCGGTTTCGTTGGTGACAACATCGACACCAAGAGCAGGGGACGAAGAGAACCGTTTTCCTGCTCACTACAGTGAGGCGGACCAAATGGCGAGGTTCTCGTCCACCGGTGGTTGCCGATACAACAACGGTAGTGACATGATTACTCTATTAGCGAAGTATATAATGGTCTTGCATAACCTATACCCTGGTCATCGTAGGCCAATGTTGCATCATCCTGGGGCACTGTCAAGGGTGTCACCATCTTCTGGGTCTTCACGTCCTCATTCCTCGAGGATGGATTTTTCTGTTGGTATTGTCTTGTCGTGGTGTCGCCACTCTTATGTTCGGAATGGGTGAGTGTTTGGCAAGGTGTACTCCACAAGGATTACAGAAAATCCAGTGGTCAGGGGCATAAGGGTTCTAGCGACCAAAGTTTTGAAGGGGAAGAGATCTAGTATGGCCTAGTTTTCGAAAAACCGAGAAGGGAAGAGAAGTATAGATAGTTTTGAAAACTAGTAATAGTTCTGAAATTAGTTTTACCCTAACTAACGACCATGCTAACTAAGGCTTCCTACAGTCAGGATGGCTCTGATACCAGCTCTGTGGGGACCCCGACTCGTAAGTCGTGATCACCGAATGCACGTGTACAGTGATCCCAGAGATCAATGCTCACTGAACACACAGAAGCTGAATAACAAGAATCTTACATCCATACATACCATATTACACAAATAGGACCATAATGATCAAGTCTTGAGTATATCATCGCAGCGGAAATCTTCAATAACAACTTGGACCCATGCCATCTGCCTTAACCCTATAGGCATTCTGACTGGGAAGCATCCTAGCTCGCATGCTCGTCACCAAGAAATCTTCATCATATCATGTTCACTCATGCCTGGCCAATAAAATAACCAGTGGCAAGCCAATGAGTACTTTGAATGTACTCGCAAGCAACCCAAGTGTGATGACAGAATAATTATGCAAGGCTCTACTGCTAGATTGGCAGTTTTGTGGAAAGCTAGTTTTTCATATGCAAGTATGATCAACATATAACATGGACATGCATGTGTCTGCAACAAGTATCAGGAGGTCAGAGACATCATTATCGAGAAAGAGTTGTAATCAACTCATGCTCAAGCTCATTGTGACTTTCTCACAATCACATCAACAGATTTACCCAAACTGTGTTGTTTTCCAGAAACTTATGGACATAGTCTAAGTAGCACCACCCAACTGTCCTTGACCGCGGACACGGCTATTCGAATAGTTTGACACTCTGCAGAGGTTGCACACTTTACCCAGAAGATCCGGGGAACTTCCGTGTCATTCACGACCCGCGGTACCTCAAGTACCCGGGGTAAGCACCCGATCACTACCTTTCCCTAGACGACACTAACACAGAGTCCACTCGATTGGTAACAGCCCCGTGCCAAACATTTCACATATTAAAATTTGTGGAGCCTCGCCCCCATATTCATCACATACCACAAGCACAGGGTACCAACGGTGTGTCCGGTGCCCTGTAAAGACAGTCATGGCCGCCTATCCAAGCACGACCTCGTCCCGAGAGTGACCTCATGTCACCCCCGTCACTAGTAATGCGGGCACCAAGCTAGTATCGACCTAGGTAATCAATAATGCCCTTTCCCATATAAGGGTAGAGTGGTTGCGCATGTTCGGTTGGGACGGTAGTCACACATAAATCTAATCCATCTCTGTAAACAACACTCTCATCAAGCCTCGTTACACTACTTCTTCACCAAGTAGTGCCCTAGTTCTCATCATCTCCCAGGGGCATTAGTGACACCCACTGGGTTATTTGCAAGTATGTCAAACCACACTTGTTTCACTCAATGCATAACCCCGACCCATTTTGCGTAGCCAGCTACTATAGCATATATCTATCTACTCCCACCCACATAACCCTCATAGGAAGGTAGGGTCATGTTTGATGCAAGTTCAATAGCAAAGTAACAAAGGTACCAACCAAGGTGGTCACCTCTTCTACATGATTCCGATGCATTGATAATAAGGTGCTATGAGTCATGCATAAAAAGGTTTCTCAAACATGGTCAAAGGGCTGCTTGTCTTATCCTTCCGAGTCTTCAAACCTTCTGGTCCATCTCCGAGTACTCCATTTATTTCGTCAACTAATCGATGGAAACAATCATAATAAGCAACACAACAAAGCAAAATAAAAGTGCTCTAAAAATAGGAGTTGGACTTTTCTAGGATACCTCTGGTCATATGAAAAATAACCAAGGTGGTTTCATTGGAGTATGATCAATGGATGGTTTGGCACATTTCAATATGATGAAATCAAGGGTTTTATGGATTTGAAAGAAGTGTACAGAAATATATTTTTGAAAGATGAGCAAAGGCACCCATTTAACAAGTCATGATTTTAGAAGCATCTAGGAGTTCGTTTCACTGGATTTGGAGTTCAAATGAATTTCCTAGGATTTTGCAAAGTTGATAAATATGAAGAAATGGCTCATTATTTTGTGGGGTACAGAAAGTATTAATAAAAATGTTCCAAAGCTAAGTTTGGATATGGCAAGCACCTAGGAATTTGAACCACTGCATTTGGATCAAATTTGAGCCCTCTGTGATTTTCTAAAGTTCATCACAGAAATAGAATAATGACATTTTGATAATATTTGCGAAGGAAAAGTTTCTGGAAAAATGTGCATGTTGCACCATGTGATAGAGCATGATTTATGGAGCTAGAAGAAATTTGAATCATCCAATTTGGAGTCCAAATTAATTGTTTATGGATTTTTGAAGTTTACAGAAAAAGAAAAGGGGAAGAGAAAGGGCTTATACCCTTATGCTACACACTGGGCGGAAGATAGCCGAATAGGAACTGGGCCGGCCCAACGGCTCAGCCGCGCGCACAGGGGGGTGGTGACGTCGCAGGCGCCTTTTGCGGAATACGCTTTCGTGCTGAGTAAGCGCTTTCCTGCCGCCCCACCTCCACTTAAACGACGTGGCGGCCGGCTGGTCGCTGACCTGCGGGGCCCAGCCGTAGGTCGTCTCGTCGCCCGTGGCCATCTTCTCCGGCCCGACGCTGGGCAGGGGAGAGCTTCGGCCGCCGGCGCAGCCGTCGCCTGGGGATGCGGGAGGGCCTGCCGACGAGCCCAGGAGCTCCGGCTCTCCTCCCCGCACCCGAGGGTGGCTGCGAGCTCGCCCAAGGAAGCCCACAGCCTCGCCACCACAGGGAGGCCGCGGCGACCGCGGGGGCTTTGGCGGCGTCATGCCAGGAAGAATCCCCAGGCCAAGGGGAGGACTGGTTCGTCCCTGGGGACTCCCTGAGGAGGGCTCGGACCTGGAATAGAAGAAGGGGAAGGAAAGAGCGGCCGAGGTGCCCGAATCTGAGCGGCGGTCGGTGGCGGCACTCCAGCCATGGAGGGGTAGGAGGCCACGGGAGAGAGCTCGAGGGTGTCTGGGAGGTTGTTGGAGTAGTGGGAGAGCGAAAGGAGTCGAGAGAGAGAGCCCAATAGGGCTATATATAGCGCGCGCATCGGTGCACCGTGGGCGCGGTCCGGGGCGCGCACGGGCGAGCTTCACAGAGGGGAGAGGAGAGAGGGTCAGGCAGGGGCCGGCGACGTGTCGTGTCCCAGACGTCGAGGCGACCTCGGGGGACATGCTGGGGAGGCCCGAGGCTGTCGGGGCATCGAGATGGGGGGCGGCTACAGTGCGCCGGAGCACTGTAGCGCGCTCCAGAGCATGCATATGGCTGCCATTGGCATTGCTCTGGCGTCCAGGGCGTGGCCAATGGTGTCCAGGGGGTAGAGGGAGTAGTAGAATATAGGGAGGTGGTCTTGGATGCTCTGGGGAGCCACTGGAGTGAGGAGGGAGGTGAAAGAGGAGAAGAATGTTGCTGTCCACAAGAGTAAAAATGGGGTTTTCACCCCTCAATCATTGAGCTGTGGACATGGGGAAGTTACTGGAGGTAGAAGATGATCAGGTTTACCTGTGGTAAGAATTTGAGGTAAAGGGGAATAGTAAAAGGGGTCAAAACAATGGTTTTGGTAAATTGGCAGAAGGTGTTTGATCATGTTTTGGGAAAGCAAATGACTTCCAATTGACATGGGACTTAACAGAATGGAATGTCACATACATTTAGGTCCTTCCACCAAATTTGAGCTCATTTGGGCAAAGTTGCCAATGTAACTCTTGTAAACCCTAGAAATCAACAGAAATGGATCCTCCAAGATTAAGTTAAGCAAATCATCTCCCCTTGATGCACCACTTGGTGTAGTGTCATCATTTGGGGTTGTGATCATGCCCATAAAGTTTGAAGCCCCAGGTAAAAAGTTGGTAATGTAGAGTTGTTCAAATTTGGATCTGGTCAGAAAGTGTTTTGGGGCACTTAGATCAAGTTATCCTTCTCCAAAACTTGTGCCATTTGGCATAGATGCATAATTACATCTTTTTAGCATGTGCACCAAGTTTGAGAGCATTTGGACAAGTTTGGCAATGTAAAGTTGCTCAAACTTCAAAATGGACAGAAATGGTTTTAAGGGGATCAGATGATGTTTCCTTGATCTTCAAGGCATGAGGCTTTGTAAGATCATCAAATATGTCATATTTGACATGATAGAATTCCCTGGAATTTTTGGAGAATATTCCCTTTGTAAATATTTCAAAAGCTTGAAATATCCAAAAAGGGTTAATGAAGGATTTGTCCAATATTTTGAAGATGACCATGTGTTGAAACTCTTATATATGGACAATATATGTCCCATGAGTCTCCCTGAATTTTGGCAAATATTTTTGAAATAATTAAATAATTTTTCCCTATTAAAGACCATTTCTGACCTTAAGAAAAAGCTTTTAAATAAAATATAAAAATAACTTTTAAAATTATAATTTTGTGGTTTCTGGGAGTCCTATACCTAATAGGATTCAAATATACTTTTTGAAAGATTTTTCACACCCTAAATAAGGTACTTGCAGTGCAAACCTCACTTCAGTGGTTTTTTGAAAACTAACTTTAGAAAATACTATATGGCCAAAATATTTTTATAAGAAAATTCTATACTGTTCTATACACATGGCATGATCATTGAGAAAAGGTTTTGGATCAAGGAGATGAAGTATCAGAGTTGGAAGATTTATTTGATTTTTAGAGCTCTAGCAAACAGCAGACAAAAAATCAATCAAGCAAAAGTCAAAAACACTCAAAAGTTTTTGTCAATCCACATTTTTAGCATGATTATAAGCTTAATCAATGTGGCATGAAAATCAGGGTGTGACAAGCACCTTTCAGGTCAACCCGACTACACATCACTCACAATTAAGCTCGCGCAGGTACCCCTCTGGGTCGACCCGTCTTTAGTATCTAGGTTCAGTGTAAAGTCATAGTAACCATAGTAACTGTGTGTCTGACACCAAAGGAAAACCTGAGGAAATCACCCTCGATGGAATTCCACCTGATGTTTGTCATCAAGGTGAACGAAAGAGGAGTCACCCTCGAGGTCCACTCTTGAGAGTTGCACGATAGTGTCGTTATCGGGAGTGGAGAAAGAGGAATCACCCTCGATGACCATAACCGATGAACTAACCTACAAGGTTAACATCAGAAGTGCTGATGAGGTCTCACTCTTGGCACTCGATAGTAACCCAGTAGTGTCGAGCAACTAAGGGGAAAGTGATGTGCGGTGCCGGGTCCTGGTCTTCGATCCCGTTGATCGGGTCTTCTGATAATCCAGCGGATAGTCGGGATAATGTGGGGGTCACTGGTGGATCTCTAACTAGCCTATACTAAGCAGTTTAGTATAAACATGTAAGGTATGAAAGCAGGTATCAAAAACAGGCTATGCATCAGAATAGGATCATACAAAAAAACAGTAGCAGTTCTAATGCAAGCATAAGAGAGAAGGGAATGGGCAATATCGGAATGATCAAGGTGGGTTGGCTTGCCTGGTTGCTCTGGCAAGAAGGTTGGGTCGTCAACACCGTATTCGATGACCGGGGCATCTTCGGTCTCGGGGTCTACCAGAGAGAAGAGGGGGGAGAAACAATAAATACAAAGCATACAGATGCAATAAATAAGCACGACAAGTTAACACGCAGTGCTAGGGTGCTCTAATGCGGTGGTACACGGTACCGGCGAAAGGGGATGTCACTAGGGAAAGTATCCCCGGTGTTTCGTGTTTCGGACAGATGAACCGGAGGGGGGAAGTTGCAGGTTTACTATGCTAGGGACGTGTGCCGAACGAATGGACCGCGTATTCGGATACGTCTCGTCGTTCTGAGCGATTTTCATATATAAAACATTTTCATCCGAATTACGTATTATTTTATATGAATTTCTAAAGTTTAAAGCATTTTTGGATTTATTTATTTATTTAAAACTAACATTATCCAGAACAGTAAAAAGATTATGTCAGCATGACATCACCATGACGTCACCAGGTCAACTGTCGAGTTGACTGGTCAAAACTGACAGGTGGGACCCATCTATCATAGGTACAGATTAACTAACATTTTAAAATAGACTAACCTAGTTCATCAGGCTAATTAAGTCGGGTTAATTAAGTTAATTAATTACCTAATGAATTAATTAATTAATATTATTTATATTATTTAATTTCTAAAACCCTTTTTTAAAGAGGGCTAGGGACCACCTGGCATTGGGCCAGATGCTAAACGGGCGCGGGCTAATGGAACTGCGGGCGCTCGTGCCCGAGGCTAAACGGGCAGAGGCCCTGTGCGTGCAGGCGATGGCCAGTCGCCGTGGCAGGGCGCCGGCGAGGCTCGGCCGGGCGCGGCCAGGGCGGACCGGCGCGACATGGAGGGGGCCAGGCGGCAGTGGTAGAGCGGGTAAAGCGGCGCAGGGCGGCGATGCGGTGAGGAGCCGCGACGGGGCAGAGCTGCTGCGTCGAGCGGTGGCGCGGCCATGCCGGCGGGGGCCGGCCGCGACGGCAGGCGGCGGCGCGAGGGGCCCGGTCGGGGGCGAGCGGAGAGGACGGACGGTGGCGGCGGGTCAGCGTGCCGGCGCGAGGCAGGGGTAGTGCGACGGGCACGGCGGCTAGCGGCGGGTGGACGCGGGCGGCTGCGGCCGCGCCGCGGCACGCGGAGGCGAGGCCAGGGACGGGGCTCGCGCGCGGTGGAGCTTCGGTGCGGCCATGGCTGCGTGTGGCTGCGGGCGTGGCCTTCGATGCAGCAGGGCGCGGGATCAGGCTGGCAATGGAGATTACCCAGGCGGGTATTGGACTCCCATCCCCGTCCCCGCGAGAGTCACCCCATGCCCGTCCCCATCCCCATACCCGCCCATGGGGAACAAATGTTTCCCATCCCCATCCCCGTCGGGTTTTTCATTCCCATGGGGAAACCCATACAAGCAATCAACAATCGCCTCCGGTAGCGTTTAAGTAGAAAAACAATGTTTCAACACAATAAACAATATGTTGTGGATAGGTTAGCTATTTCTTTGGGCTTTTTGGGCCCAATGGGTGTGATTAGTGGGAATTTAGGTGGGTATGATCAGGAATGACCTAGCTCTACCAATTTTAGGGCCCAAAAGTAAGGCACTAACGGGTAAGGTGGGTAACGGGTATGGGTAATGCTATCCCATCCCCATCCCCATCTTATGCGATGGGTAATATATTTGACCCACTAGCTTCCCCATGAGCAAAAAACATGGCACATCCCCGTCTCCTAATAGAGTAGTTACCCATGGGGACGCGGGTAAGGGTTAACCATTGCCAGCTTGAGCGCGGGATGGTCAACAGAGACGGCACGGGGAGCGGCTGGAGCTGCGAGGCGCCGGCAGTGCTAGGGGGCACGGCGACACGAGATGGGGAGCTCGCTGGCTACGTGGGGATGCCCAGAGAACGATACGATGCTCGGGCGCGAGCTCGGGCGGTTGTGGCCGTGACGGCGATCCGAACGGCGGCGACGAGTCCTCGAACGCGGCAGCGGGGGTAGCTAACGGGGGAGCCAGAGCTCAAGGGAAGAGGGGAGGATGTGGGGGGCTCACAGAGGGCTGGCAGGGGGCTCAGGGGGAGCCAGGGGTGCCGGAGTCGAGGGGATGGACGACGAGATAGCGGTGGCGTCCGACGAAGGGGGTCGAGGCAGACGACGTCGAGGCGGCTCGCAGGCTCCAATCGAGTGGCTCAGGCGATGGAGAAGATGACAGTGATCCTCCTGGACAGCAGCTCGGGTGTCGGGGAGCTCGGTGGCCACGAGGGCGCGAGTGGATGCCGACGATGGCACTTGGGAGAGAGGGGAGAAGCGGATCCGGGGCGAGAGGGGGATGGGAGGGAACTAGGGTTCATCCGGGGGCGAGGGGGCCTTTTATCCAGCGGGGGCAACTGCGGGATGGCCGGCACGTGGCGGATCCCCACCATTGACGATGCTCAAGCGGCCACCACGCTCGAGTGAACTCGGGGAAGAAGGAGAGGGTGCTAGTGGGCAGGGCCAACTGGGCTAGCTAGCTCGGGTGGGCCGAAGCCCAGGTGAGGCAGGGGTGTTCTCTCTCTCTCTCTCTCTCTCTCTCTCTCTCCTGTTCTTTTTCCTTTTCTTTTAAAGTTTTTCTATTATGCAATTTGCTTAGCCACCATTTGAGTTTTGTAAAATAAGTGACTAAGCTCAATAATTATAGTGCAATAATACCTAACACCAAAAACTAGTTTGAGGGGAAAATGCCACTGCATAATTAATTTAGATTAATTAAAAGGTTACTAAATGTTGCTCTTAGCCAATATTTTAGATTGCTAGAGTCACTTAAGTAAAACAATTAATATTGATTATGTTTTTATAATTGCTTCTAGATTATTTGCATCATTGTGAACATTTTATATTTTATGTTTAAAAACTTTTATTTTTGACTTAAATTTAAATTTGAAATTGGACCGGATTCGAACCAACGCGAGTTTAACAATAGTAATCGAAGTGAAGTGGCATCATTACGAGAGGGTTACTCTAGCTTGATTACCCGGGTGTCACATGTGTCCAGCAAGGATGATTGTGGCAAGCTAACAACCAAAGACTCAAATTATACAAGACGCTCCAAGCAAAACACATAACATGTTGCGAATAAAAATATAGCTCCAAGTATAGTTACCGATGGATGCCTTCCCGGGGCATCCCCAAGCTTAGGCTTTTGATTATCTTGAATTTACTTGGGGTTCCATGGGCATCCCCAAGCTTAGGCCTTTGTCACTCCTTGTTCCATAGTCCATCAAAGCAATACTCAAAACTTGAAAACTTCACAACACAAAACTTAGACAAAAATTCTTGTGAGCTCCGTTAGTAAGACAAAGCAAACCACCACTCAAAGGTACAGCAAGGAATTCATTCTTTGTTTATATTGGTGTTAAACCTACTGTACTCCAAGTTATCTATGATTCATATCCTCTAATATTACTCATAGATGCATCGGAATAAGCAAACAACACACGAAAAACAGAATATGTCAAAAAACAGAACAGTTTGTAGTAATCTGCTGGGCTCGCCTACTTCTGTAACTCCAAAAAATTCAAACTAAACTGGTAAATTTGCGCAATTTGTCTACCAATCAGCAGAAAAAAGAATCAACTAAAAAGTACGCTCCAGTAAAATCTGAAGACTACTTTAGCAAGCGCTAATGATTCTGTTTTTCACAGTAAGATCATATAAACTTCACACAAGTCTTACCAAAGATTCTACTTGGCACAAACACTAAACAAAATATGAAAACACATCTAATCAGAGGCTAGATGCAATATTTATTCCCTAACAGCAACAAAAGCAAAAAAACATAAAATTGTGTTGCCTCCCAACAAGCGCTATCATTTTACGCCCCTAGCTAGGCTTGAGAATTCAATGATGCTCACATGAAAGATAAGAATTGAAGCACAAAGAGAGCATCATAAAACATGTGACAAACACCTCTAAGTCTAACATACTTCCTATGCATAGGCATTTTATAGTAAAACAAATTACCAAGACAAGCAAGATCTAGCATATGCAAGGAAGGAGAAAGAAACAATAGTAATCTCAACATAACGAGAGGTAATTTAGTAACATGGAAATTTCTACAACCATATTTCCCTTTCTCATAATAATTGCATGTTGGATAATGATCAAATTCAACAAAATAGCTATCACATAACATATTCTCAACACGATCCACATGCATGCAAAGTTGACACTCTTCCAAAATAGTGGGATTAACATTAACTAAAGTCATGACCTCTCCAAACCCACTTTTATCAAAAAAAATCATAAGATTGAACATTCTCCAAATATGTGGGATCTAAAGTTGACACTCTTCAAAACCCACTTTCAATATCATTGCAAACATTAACATCAATCTCATATTCATCCTGGGGCTTAAATAAATTTTCAAGATCATAAGAAGAATCACCCCAATCATGATCATTGCAACAAGTAGTGGGCATAGCAAAATAAGCATCCCAAAGCATAGGGTTTTGCATATCATTAGCACAATTGACATCAATAGAATTTATAGTAACATCATTGCAATCATGCTCTTTATTTAACAAGCTATCATGAATCGCTTTTTCTTTTAACAATTCTTTACAATTTTCAGATTCATAAATTTCAAGCAAAACCCCATAAAGATAATCTAGTGCACGCAACTCACTAGCAATAGGTTCAACATAATTGGATCTCTTAAAGAGATTAGCAAGTGGATGAGGATCCATAATTTAGCAAGCGAAGATGCAAGCTAATTGAGGGCACATAGCAACACAAGGAAACAAGAGGCAAGCGAACGATAAACACACGACAGAAGAAGGGCAAATAAAACGGCAAGGGTGAAGTGGGGGAGAGGAAAACGAGAGGCAAAAAATGTAATGCGAAGGATAAGGGTTTGTGATAGGTACTTGGTATATGACTTTTTCGTAAGCCTCCCTGGCAACGGCGCCAGAAATTATTCTTGCTACCTCTTGAGCTTGCGTTGTATTCCCTCGAAGAGGAAAGGGAGATGCAGCACAGTAGCGTAAGTATTTCCCTCAGTTTTTGAGAACCAATGTATCAATCCAGTAGGAGACCACGCGCCAGTCCCTCGCACGTGCACAAACAAATAAGCACTTCGTAGCCAACGCGATAAGGGGTTGACAGTCCCTTTACGGTCACTTACGATAGTGAGATCTGATAGAGATGATAATTAAATTTTTGGTGTGTTTGGTATAGAAACGGGAAGTAAAGAAAGCAAATAAACATCGGCAACAGAAATTGACGGGAAAGTAATATGATAAAGATAGACCCAGGGGCCATAGTTTTCTCTAGTGGCTTCTCTCATGATAGCGATAGTCTACGGCAGGTAAACAAATTACTGTCGAGCAATTGATAGAAAAGCGAATAATTATGAGACTATCTAGGCATGATCATTGTATATAGGCATCACGTCCGAGACAAGTAGACCGAAACGATTCTGCATCTACTACTATTACTCCACACATCGACCGCTATCCAGCATGCATCTAGTGTATTGAGTTCATACGAACAGAGTAACGCCTTAAGCAAGATGACATGATGTAGAGGGATAAACGCAAGCAATATGATGAAAACCCCATCTTTTTATCCTCAATGGCAACAATACAATATGTGCCTTGCTGCCCCTACTGTCACTGGGAAAGGACACCGCAAGATTGAACCCAAAGCCAAGCACTTCTCCCATTGCAAGAACTATAGATCTAGTAGGCCAAACCAAACCAATAATTCGAAGAGACTTGCAAGGATATTATGAGCACATATAAAAAGTTCAGAGAAGAACCAAATATCTTTCATAGATATCCTTGATCATAAACTCACAATTGATCTCGACAAACACACCGCAAAAAGAGATTACATCGAATAGATCTCCTCGAAGACCGAGGAGAACTTTGTATTGAGATCCGGAGAGAGAGAAGAAGCCATCTAGATACTAGCTATGGACCCGAAGGTCTGTGGTAAACTACTCACAACTCATGCTGAGGGCGATGATGATGATGATGAAGGCCTCCGTGATGGATCCCCCTCCCAGAACAGGCTTCAAGATGGGATCTCCACGGGAACAGCAGCTACGGCGGTGGAATTAGGGTTTTCTCTCTGTGTATGGAGTTTCTGGGGTACGTAGGTATATATAGGAAGAAGGGGGGCACCGAGGGCCACACGGGCTGCCCTCGAGGTAGGGGGCGCGCCCCCCACCCTCGAGGGTGGGCCCTCTGTCCCCTAGCTTGGCCCTGAAGTCTTTCGTGCGTGATTTCCTCCAAAAATATCTCCTGCGAAGGTTTCATTCCGTTTGGACTCCGTTTGATCTTCCTTTTCTGCAAAACCCTGAAATAGGCAAAAAAAAATAGCAATCTGGAATGGGCCTTTGGGTTAGTAGGTTAGTCCCGAAAATGATAGAAAAGTGAATGATAAAGCCCATTAAACATCCAAGACTTCATAAATAATAGCATGGAACAATCAAAAACTATAGATACGTTGGAGACGTATCACATGACACCACTAGAGGACAGACAACATACATCTCATCAAAATATCGAACGAAGACCAAATTCACATGACTACTTATAGCAAGACTTCTCCCATGTCCTCAGGAACAAAAGTAACTGAAAGAACATGGCGGTGCCCCCATGTTTGGTTTTGGTAATTGATGACAATTTCTATGGACTAGTGGTTGCCTTGAGTTATATTTGAAGGGTTTGTCCATAGGCTTTTCTTGGAGTTCATTTGTTGGTTTCGAGGAGAGTTTGTGATGACCAAGGTGCTATTAAGGAATTATCCAAAGATTGGTATTATGGGTGTTAAGCTTATTGCAAGCATGTCTTGAAGAAGAAGAGTTTGTGATCATTCATGTTTACCTTCAAGACATCATCCAAATGAAGAGAGTTGGAAAGATTCAAGGTTGATCAAAACTAAGTCAAAGAATGAATCAAGTTGATCAACACACAAAGTGTAGAAGATGTACCGAGAGGGATGAAGCAATCCCATGGTATGGTAAGCATTGTCAATCACACTTTATGTACTAACCCATGGTCTTCGTGAGAGTTCTTTGTGGGGTTAGGTTGCGGTGTGCCAGTTCAAGTGGAGCATCACGAAGATATCAAGTTCTTGAAGCTTGCCGTCCATTGTGGTGACAATAGACTTGTGAAGATATGCCGAAGAGTGGCTCACCCATAGTGGAGTATGGGGAGAAATCTACTAGTCTTCACCGAGACAATGCAATCGAGAAAGGTGGTCCAACTTGAGGAAGTCAAGATCGTCTACATCTAGCTCAAGTGGACTTTGTGCAAAGCAATGGTTTGCCCTTGATATGTTTTCTATGTTACCGGTCTCGTGGTGGTAGTTGGGAGACCGGGTTATAGGATCGTTTGTTATACTATCAAGGGGGGCTCTCAAGTTGGTAGCTTGATCGTATCGCTAGTAGAGAACTCAAACCATTGCATCCTTGCATCATGTTTCTTGGTTCTTGTTTGGTTCTCTTTGTGAGTCTTAGAACTTATGGTCATCTTTATGACAAGCTTGAGTTCATCGAAAACGGAGTTCACATGCGTATTCTATGATGTTTTCGGTGTTGGAGGTTTTACCGATCTTATCCGAGGAAGGGTTCTCACCATTTTCTTATGGGCCTTTTATAATTTTCTTCTTATTGATATTTCTTTCAATATTGTGTTAGCCCTTGTCGCTAGCTTTCCAACAAACTTGGTTTCATCGAATTCGGAGTCTATTTGCAAAAGTTGTGGCAGTTTCGGTGTTGTGAAAAGGCTGCAGCGGTACTACCGCGAATTGGAGCGGATGTAATTTTTTACTACCGCTCCAGAGCGGTACTACCGTGGCTCCTACAGCGGTAGTACCGCTCCGGACCAAAAACTCGTCCCAAGTCCTGCGATGGTAGGCCCGAATGTAATTTTTTAGTACCGCTCGCAAGCAGTAGTACTGCTACCCTTAGCAGTAGTACCGCTACCCCTAGCGGTAGTACCGTAAGGTCAAGCGGTACTACCGCTCCGATGGTTCTTCTAGCCTTTTTGCCTCCTCGCTGTTGTTTTTCAAAGGGGTACTGCCGCCCTAGCGGGAGTACCGCTCATTGGAGCGGTAGTACCGCTCTGTGCGGGCTGTGAGCATAACGGTTGGATTTTTCCCCACCTATAAAAGGGGGTCTTCTTCCCCAATGAACCTTATCCTTTGAGCTTGTGTTCTTCCCCCACTGTTGACCTTCTTCGAGCTTGCTATCTCTCAATCCCTCCATGGATTCTTGCTAGTTTTGGGGGGAAAAGAGAGAGGAGATCTAGATCCACACTTCCACCAATCACTTTCTCCTCTTTGTGAGGGGAACCCTTTGGATCTAGTTCTTGGAGTTCTTGGTGTTCTCCATCTTGTTCTTCCTCTCTTTTCCCTCCCTAGCATTAGTTGCTTTGGTGGGATTTGAGAGAGAAGGACTTGGGCACTGCGTGTGCCCTTGCCATTGCATTTGGTGCATCGGTTCGAGTTCTCCACAGTGATACGTGGAAGTGAAGTTTGAGAAGCTTATTACTCTTGGGTGTTTGGGCACCCTAGAGATTGTTCCTCTTGGGTGCCTTGGCGCCCTAGACGGTTGATGTTGTTCGGAGCTCAATCATTGTGGTGTAAAGCTCCAGGCAAGCGTCGGGGTCTCCAATTAGGTTGTGGAGATTGCCCCGAGCAATTTTACAGGTACCGGTGACCGCCCCCAAAGGTTGCCAAAGTGTACGGGTTCGGTGACCGCCCCCAAGGGTTGCCATTTGTACGGGTTCGGTGACCGCCCCCAAGGGTCCCTTAGTGGAATCACGGCATCTTGCATTGTGCGAGGGTGTGAGGAGATTACGGTAGCCCTAGTGGCTTCTTGGGGAGCATTGTGCCTCCACACCGCTCCAAACGGAGATTAGCATCCGCAAGGGTGTGAACTTCAGGATACATCATCGTCTCCGCGTGCCTCGGTTATCTCTTACCCTAGCCCTTTACTTATGCACTATACTTTGTGATAGCCGTGTTGTTTCTTGTCATATATATTGCTATCACCTACTTGTTTATCTTGCTTAGCATAATTCGTTGGTGCACATAGGTGAGCCTCGTTGTTGTCGGTTTTGTGCTTGACAAATTAACCGCCGTTGTTGTCGGTTGGTGCACATAGGTACCAATCTGAGGTTTGGGTACAAAGATTGGATACAAGAGATGAACTAGGGTTTGAGAGGAGATGGTGCTGGTGAAGATGTTGATGAAGATGGCCCTCCCCAAGATGGGAGAGTTGTTGGTGAAGACGGCGGTGACGATTTCCCCCTACCGGAGGGAAGTATCCCCGACAGAACAGCTCTGCCGAAGCCCTAGATTGGTTTCCGCCTCGGTTCCGCCTCGATATGGCGGCGTCTGGTCCCGAAAGCCTCCTTATGATTTTTTCCAGGTCAAAACACCTCATATAGGAGAAGATGGGCATCGTGGGGGCCACGAGATAGGGGGCACGCCTTGAGAGGGGTGCACGCCCCCCACCCTTGTGGACAGCCGGTGGCCCCCCTCGTGAACTTCTTTCGCCAGATATTTTTATATTTTCTGAAACGGAGTTCTATGGAGTTTCGGGGCTTTTGGATCGAGAGTTTGCTCCTTTTCCAGCCCAGAATTCCACCTGTCGGCATTCTCCCTCTTCATGTAAACCTTGTAAAATAAGAGAGAAAAGGCATAAGTATTGTGAGATAACGTGTAATAACAGCCCATAATGCAATAAATATCAACATATAAGCATGATGCAAAATGGACGTATCAGTACTCTGTTAAAAGGAGGCCTTAATATCCCTTAGTTTCCAATAGGACCCCGCTGCCACGGGAGGGTAGGACAAAAGATGTCATGCAAGTTCTTTTCCATAAGCATGTATGACTATATTCGGAATACATGCCTACATTGCATCGATGAACTGGAGCTAGTTCTGTATCACCCTAGGTTATAACTTCTACATGATGAATAGCATCCGACATAATTCCCCATCACCGATCCAATGCCTATGAGCTTTCCATATATTGCTTGTTGTTTATTTACTTTCCCGTTGTTATTATCACAAAAACTACAAAAACACTATCGTTACTTTTATTGCTGCTACCGCCACTGTCATATTACCTTGCTACTAAACTACCTTGCTGCAGATACTAAGTTTCCAGGTGTGGTTGAATTGACAACTCAGTTGCTAATACTTAAGAGTGTTCTTTGGCTCCCATTGTGTCGAATCAACAAATTTGGGTTGAATACTTTACCCTCGAAAACTGTTGTGATTCCCTACACTTGTGGGTTATCAAGACTATTTTCTGGTGCCGTTGCCGGGGAGCATAGCTCTATTCTTTAAGTCACTTGGGACTTATATCTGTTGATCACTATGAAGAATTTGAAGGACTCAAAAACCAAGATCTATCCCTCAACTACGAGGGGAGGTAAGGAACTGCCATCTAGCTCTGCACTTGATTCTCCTTCTGTTATGGGTAAATTTGCGACACCTACTCATGCTATTGAATCTGATATGTCGTACGTTCTTGATGATGCTACTTCTGCTATGTATGATGAAACTACTTCTATGCTTGATAATACTGTGCCACTAGGTGAATTCCTGGATGAACAAATAGCTAAGGTTAGGGAGAATGCAAATATTGAAACTGATGATATTTATGTCGGGGGAAACTGCCCACCACGAACACCTATGGGACCGGAGCCCCTTGTCTGTGCGGTACGAGGGCGGAGGGAGCACAAAGAGCAGATCGAAGCAAACACGCGGGCAGTTTTACCCAGGTTCGGGCCGCACGGATGCGTAAAACCCTACTCCTGCTTGGTTGTGTATTGAGTGGGGCGCTCGGGAGCTTGAAGAAGCAGCTACACCGTGCGTGAGAGTAATCTAGGTTTCGAACCCCCTCCACGTTGTGCATGGGCCTCCTTTTATAGTGCAAGGGGTCACCGACAGGTGTCAACGTAGGAGAAAGGGGTAAAAAAGTAAAAGAGGTGGTAGTTGTAACAGTGCGGGAACAGTGGAGCTACAGTACAGAACAGTGGTCTATACCTACTTTAACAGTGGGGGACAAGGGCATTTAATGCCCGTCGCCGTCGACCCCAAAAGCTCCCGCCTTAGCGTCTCCGTCTGCCACGGCGACGGATTTATCGCCGTAGAGTGCCACCGTGTACCCCAGGCTGCACAGCCATCCGCCACGCGTCCCTGGATAGGCCCCAGGGCGACGCGTGGGCCGATGAGCTGGAGCGCGGGCACACAGCGCAGCCCTCCCGGCAAGCACCTTGCCGGGGCCTTGATCTTGCCGGGCCCGGGAACTTGCCGCTCTCCGGGCCCCTTGCCGGGGCGCGCATAGCGCCTAGGCGATATCTTCTAGTCTTCCTGGCAAGCTCCTCTTGCCAGGGTCTTGTGTTAGTGGAACAGCCTTGAGCCTGGTACGGCCTTCCCGGCAAGCTCCTCTTGCCGGGGTCTCGATCTTCTGTCTTGTATACTTTGTTTTTGAATGGTTTAATAGGGAGCAGGAAGGTCTCCGGCGAGCACGCAGTGAACCCTGCCGTGGGAAGCTGCAACTGCCCGTGCACAAGTTGGGGTACTGGGGTACCCCTACCTTAGTACACCGACAGGAGCCCCCGGGCCTGGGCCACACACGGTGCCGAGCGCTGTTGGGCCAGGCCCAAAACAGTGCACGGGCACCCGCGGCCCGCGGCGCGCCGAATCCACTTCCATATCCGCCGCACCCCATGGTAACGGCACGCGTCGATTGCGGCGCCGTGGGATGGGACGTGCCCACGATCTCTTAATGGAAAGGGCGAAACGCCCCCCACTCCCCCATAAAAGCAGAGGTAGCGGGCGCGGTTCCCCTCCCTGTGCTCTCATTACGTCGTCTTCTACCTGCAAAAGATTCCTTCTTGCGCTCCGCCTCCACAGCTCCGCCGCCGCCGAGCTCTTCGTCCCCTTCCTTCCGCCGCGCCCGCCATGGCCCCAAAGGCCGACAAGGCGAAAGCGGAGAAATCCAAGAAAGAGAAGTCCGAGCAAGCAGCCAAGCTCATCGCTTACCGGAAGCGGCACGTCGTCTTCCCACCGAAGCTCGGCGTGCAAGAACTCTGGAACAAGTATTACTTGTTCTGGTCCAAGGGCACCGACGCGCATCCCCGCACCCGAGCATACCCGGCCGTCGCCAAGGACAACTACCCCGGCGGGTATCACTTCTTTGCTGCCTTTTTCCACTGTGGTCTCTGTCCTCCTTTTTCGAACTTCTTCTGTGACATCATGAATACGTATGGCTTCCATCTGCTTGATTTCACCCCCAACGCCATTCTCACCATGGCTGTTTTCGCACATATGTGCGAAAACTTCATAGGAGTCCACCCCAACGTAGCCCTCTTTAGACACTTTTTCACTCCTAGAGCCGAGGCCGATGCCCCCCTCTCCGGAGGAATTTCTTGGGTCTTCCGTCTCAACAAGAAGGGGTCGTACTTGCCGGGGGAGCTCCGCGGCAAGTGGGAAGAATGGCGAGCGGAGTGGTGCTGGATTGTAGAAGACCAGCCGCAAGCCTTCACTGCGCCGCGCACAACGCCTATCGTGCGCGGCAGAGATTGGAGTGATCTAGACTCCGACGACGTCAAGCTCGACATCGCCCTCGTCCGGATTCTCCGTCTTCGGCTGGCCCGGCTGTCAGTTGCCGAGGTGGGCGCAGATTTCCTCCGCCGGCGCATCGCCCCTCTCCAAGACCGGAAGAGGCCGGCCTGGGAGTACGGCGGCCCGGCAGACATCATGAGGCTGCGCCCCGGGCTTAATTTCAACTTCACCACTCTGGAGCTGCGCGGGATGGTACGGGAACTCTTCAAGTACGACCCGACGCACCCCGAGTGGTTCAGGACTCCCCGGGAAGTGGTGCCGCTCTGCAACAACGCCGCGAGGGACCGGATCCTTGCCATGATGCCGATGTGCGACTCGCATGGCTTGGACCGCTCGTGGATCGCCCCGAAGCCCATCGACGTCCTCAACTTCTACGACAACCTCGTCGAGGTGGCGAGTAACAAGGAGGACCTCAAGCTGCATACGCGGGACACCACCGACCAGGAAATCGCCTACATAGCTTCTCGGGCTGAGGAGGCCGCCGCAGCCGCGGCGGCAGGAGTCTTCGGGTTCTCGCCGGAGGAGGCGGAGGCCGAAGAGGCGTCCACCCAGGCGGAAGAGGCGGAGATCCGCCGATTGCTGAACCTCCCACCCGACGCGCTCGCCGGGGTCCCCTCGTTGAGGCACTCCGGGATCCATGGGATCGCGACGGAGGCTGCGGCAAGGGATGGCACCGCCGGAGGGAGCAGAGGCGCCGCGAGGGGCGGAGGCGCCAGGGGAAAGAGGGCCGCAGCGCTGGATGCTGGGCCCAGCGAGCCGGCCGGGGCAGAGGAGGAGGAGGAGGAAGAGGCCGAAGACTCCGGCGGATCTACGGAGTTATACGCCGACGACCTCTCCTCGTCGGAGAGCTCCCCGCCCCCGGCAAGCCCGAAGGAGTCCCCGGCAAAGCGCCTCCGCAAGGCGGCGACGGGGGAAAGGGCACAGGCGCCCCGGCAACAGCCACCTCGGCGGGCGGCTCCCCGGGGGAGTCAAGCCGCGCCAAGGCCGTCCGGCGCACCAGCCGCAGCAGAGGCGGCCCGTGCGCGGACCACGACGGAGGCGCCCCGCAGGCCGGCAGCGAGCCGGCAGGGGTCTTCTCGGAGCGGAGCAGCGGCTCCGCCCGCCCCCCGGGCGCCGGCAGCCACAGGGGCTGGGTCTTCGCAGCCCCCAGCCCCGGTGAGTACCAAGCGCGCGAGGGAGTCTTCGCCTCCCGCTCCTCGCGTCGACGCGCCCACGGTGGAGTATGACTTCTCCGCCCTGAGCGAGGACGACGAGGAGGACCAGGAGTAAGGATCCGAGATTCTTCATCTTCTTGATTTTTGTCTTGAGCTTCTGTTGATGCTAACTCTGTCTTCTGTTCTGATTTCAGGACCCTGGCCCATCGCGCAGCGAAGAAGGCCAAGGCGCCCGAGGCCGAGGTCGCGGAGGACTTGGCAGCGGCGGCAACAGAGGGCGCGCCGGAGCCGAGCCTGCCGGACTCTGGCACTGCTCCGATGAGCAGCCCCCAGCGCAGCCCGCAGCGCAGCCCCCAGCGTAAGTCTGGGGTTCTTTCTTTTCGCTTGTCGGGGTACGTCTGAGGCTTTTGATTTTACCTTCATGTTTTGACATTTCTTGCCTTGTTCCGTGCAGAGGAGGAGCCGCAGCGGGAAGAGCGCCCGGAGACCACCGCCGAGGAGCCGCAGGCACCGCCATCCCCGCCAAGGCAGGACTCTCCGGCAAGGGAGGGTGCTCCGTCAAGGGCGGGTACTCCGCCAAGGCAGAGTTCCCCGGCGAGGGCGACTACTCCGACGAGGCCGAGCTCCCCGGCGAGGGAGCCCGCCGCTGAGGACGTCCGCCAAGGTAACCTTTGTAACTTGTCTTCTTGGCTTGTCTCTTTTTTGGATATTTGCTTGAGTCTTGAATTCCTTTGTCTTCTTCTTCTTTCTAGATCTTCCTCCTCCTGTGCCCATGGAGACGGAGGTGATTATCCTCGAGGAGGAGGATGCACAGGGCGGCGGCGGCGACGCTCCAGTCGTCGAGGAGGTGGACGAGGCCGCCGAGCCGGCCGCGCAAGAGACTGCTCCGGCTGCGGACGCAGCGGCCGGGGAGGGGGACGGTGGCCGCACCGCCGACCCGGAGGTGGCGGGAGCATCGGATGCTGCACCGGCCACCGGTCCCTCCGCCGGCGAGGAGCAAAGGTTCTATCTCGAGGCCCCCAATGGCGTCTTCATCCAGATGCCGTGGGGGTCTTCGTCGCGAGCTCCTGCGGAGGGCGAGGCGTTCGACGGAGAGGTCCTCGCCTCCGCAGGCCTGAAAATCGTCCAGGCGCCCGGTGGAGGTGAGGGGCCCGAGGAGGAGCGATTGCTTCATCAGCTCCTGGCCCTTTACCGGGCCAGGCAAGCAAAGCTCGCTTCCCGGGAGGCTCTTGCCGCCAAGGCCGCGGCAGAGATGGAGAAGCGTGCGGCGGAGCTCAGCGCCGCCAATCAGGCTGCTCTCCGCCAGGTGGCGGAGGAGCGTGAGCGTCTCGCCGGCGAGTACCAAGAGTGGGTACTTGAGAGGGCCGAAGCCGATGAACAGCAGCGTCTCGCCGGGGTGGAGATGTCCCGGCGAGAGGGAGAGCTCGCGCAGCGGAAGGTTGAGCTGGATTCTCATGAAGAAGACCTTGCCGCTCGCGAGGCTGCCCTTGGCGGGGAGCTGAAGGAGGCGAAGGCCGCCGCGGCTGCCGCGGAGGACGCCAAGAAGGAGCTCGCCGCCAAGGTCGAACAACTGGAGAAGGCGATGAAGGTGAGCGCCGAGAAGGTTGCCGCGCTCATCTTGGAGCGCGAGAAGGACGCTCACACAAACTCAGAGCTCCAAGTGAGTTTATCCAAGAGGGGTGACGAGCTGAAGGCCGCCAAGGACTCCATCGAAGACCTGGAGCTGAAGGTCACCACCCTGAAGGAATCGCTTGACGCTGCCCGAGCCCAGGAGACCAAGTTGAAGGATGAGCTCCGCAAGGAGCGAACCTTGGTGGAGAGCGTCAACAAGGCCTCCGAGCTCTTCCGGCAGACTATTGAAGTGTGGACCGAAGAGCTGGTTTCTTCTGCGTCCAATATTGATCAAGAGCTGCTGGCGCTGAAGGTTGAACACCTTATCTACTCGCCGGATCCAGATCTCCCGCACAGCGCCAAGCTCAGCCTCTTCTTCAGAGGCGTCGCTCCGGCTCTTGCAGGTCTCCGGAACCGCATCCCCGCGCAGCTGGCCGAGGAGTCGCGCCGGCTCTGCGCGGGGACCCTGGAGCGGGTCTTGACGAAGATCGTGTACCGCAACCCGGGGATTAATCTCACGAACGTTCTTCGCACCCTGCCGGCAGATGCAGACACGGAGGCCCTGAAGGAGCAGGTCGGCCACATCATCGCCAAGGTGGCAAAGCTTGGCAGGAAGGAAGGCGACCGCGTAGACTAGGGCTCCATTTATCTTTATCTTTTTGTTGCTGCACATTATGTTATGAACTCATTAGTCTATTGCGACAAGTTATCCTTGTAAGATATTTGTTTTACTTTAATCAATCAGTGCAATGTTATCTTCCTTGTTTCAATCTTTGACTTTGTATGTTTTTCACCCTTCGCTCCCGGGGAGCTTGCCGGCAAGGGGCCCATGCCGCGAGCGCTGAGTGCTGGACTCTGAGCAGCCTGCTGGCCAAGGTCCTCGCCGGCAAGCAACCTTGCCGCAGCTGGTCGCAACGCACTTAGCTTGCTGAGCGTACTCGGAAACGAGGCAAGGGCGCGACACTTGTCGCGGCTCACTTAAATCGTTGAGTGGACTCGAAAACAAGATAAGGGTGCGGCAAGCTACGGGTAGGTTCCTCCGCGCACAGGTTTTCCATACAAAGTGTGATCGTTCAAGGAAGACAACCAAAATTTAAAATTTGAACTGGTCAAATTCTAACAACTTATCTTTCATATGCTGCTTGCTCATGTTGCTTGCTTTCCGGTAAGGCTGTTCTTACTTGAACAGCACTTAGTCCCTCCTCCATCTCCTCCCCCCCCCCCGGCAAACTTGTGCGCGAGGAACGTTCCTTCTGCTTAAGAAAAAAGGAAAGGGAGAGGGAAACAAGCATATTGCCTTTCGGCGTAATAGTGTTTACCGTATGTCTGAGTGTTGCATCAAATGCCAAACAGAACATGCAAACAGCAAAGAGAAGCATGCAAAAGGCAATCGATGCGAAAAACACGAGAACTTTACTGATGCACGGGATCTGCGCCCGGCTTTGTACAAAGGGTTACATGCAACAGCGGCAAGGCTTGTACAAAAGGTGGTTGCCGGAGCGGATCACGGCAACCGCGCCTTAGGGGTGAAACTTGCGAAGATGCTCTATGTTCCAGGAGTTGCTCACCGGTAAGCCTTCTTCGGTCTCGAGGCGGACAGCGCCGGGCCTCGTAACTCGTCTCACCCGATAAGGGCCTTCCCACTTCGGCGTCAACTTGTTGGAATTCTTGGCGGACTGAACACGCCGAAGAACAAGGTCGCCTTCCTCGAGACTCCTGGCCTTGACTTTGCGGCTATGGTAGCGGCGCAAAGCTTGCTGGTATCGAGCAGCTCGTACAGCAGCCTGGAGACGTCCCTCCTCAAGGAGCAATGCGTCATCTTTCCGCAGTTGCTCTTGCTCGAGCTCATCATAAGCGAGTACTCGAGGAGATCCGTATACGAGTTCCGTGGGGAGAACTGCCTCTGCTCCATAAACTAGAGCAAAAGGTGTCTGTCCGGTGGCTCGACTTGGTGTCGTTCTGATTGACCAAAGAGCCGCCGGGAGCTCCTCTATCCAATTCCTTCCACACTTGCGCAGCCTGTCAAAGGTCCTTGTCTTGAGTCCGCGCAGCACTTCAGCATTTGCCCTCTCCGCTTGGCCGTTGCTCCTCGGGTGAGCAACAGAAGCGAAACAGACCTTGGCGCCAAGGTCTTGGACGTATTGCATGAAGGTGCGACTAGTGAATTGCGTACCGTTGTCGGTGATGATCCTGTTAGGGATCCCGAAACGGCAAACAATCGACCTGAAGAACCTGACTGCTGACTGTGCTGTCACCTTTCTCACTGGCTCCACTTCTGGCCACTTTGTGAACTTGTCGATTGCAACGTACAAGTACTCAAAGCCCCCGACAGCACGAGGGAAAGGGCCGAGGATATCGAGCCCCCAGACCGAGAAGGGCCATGACAAAGGGATTGTTTGGAGAGCTTGAGCTGGCTGATGGATTTGCTTTGCATGGAACTGGCACGCTTCACACTTGGTTACTAGTGCAGTTGCATCTTGGAGGGCTTCTTGCCAAAAGAACCCTTGCCGGAAAGCTTTCCCGGCAAGTGCCCTTGCGCCAATGTGGTGGCCGCATATGCCTCCGTGTATTTCTGCCAACAGCTTTCGTCCATCTTCTCTGGAGATGCATTTCAGCCTGACACCGTTGAGTCTTCTTCTGAATAGCTCGTTATCCACGAACTGATACATACTTGACTGCCTGGTTATCTTCTCTATATCTTGAGGGTCGTCGGGAAGTTCTCCAGTTTGCAGAAAACGAACGATCTGCTGCGCCCATGCTGGAGCCCGAGGCTCGACTGCAAGGACTAAAGGCTCGAGGGCCGCTGCGGGAACCTCAGCTTCTACGGCAAAGACCTCTGGTCCTGCCGGAGCTGACGGTCCCCCGGCAAGCTCGCCGGGGCGAGGCTTGTCGGGAACACTTGCTTCAACTGCACAAGCCCGGGGGCTTGCAGGAGCAAACTGTTCCTCAGCGTTGTTGTTGATCTTGGGAACTTTGGCGGCGGGTTCAGGAAGATCCGCCGGCAAGTAGTCGCCGGAGACCAACTTTCTCTTCTTGGACTGCCCAATTGATGGTGTAACTGACGGCTGAGTCAGCTTGAGCAAAAAGGTCCCTGGTTCCACAGGTAACTTCATCGCGGCGCACTTTGAAAGGCCATCTGCAATCTCATTTTGAGCTCTCGGGACGTGCTCCATCTGCAGACCTTCAAAGTGCTCTTCAAGCTTCCTTACTTCATCGACATATGCTTCCATCAAAGGGCTCTGATAGCTCTTGTTAACTTGTCGGACCACCAACTGAGAATCGCCCCGCACAATCAGCTTTCTGATCCCAAGTTCGGCCGCAATCCTGAGGCCGGCAAGCAAGCCTTCATATTCTGCAGTGTTGTTTGTCGCTTGCTCCCTGGGAAAGTGCATCTGGATAACATATTTGAGGTGTTCTCCGGTGGGCGCGATGAGTACCACGCCAGCACCGGCGCCTTGCAGCGAGAAGGCACCGTCAAAATACATTACCCATTCACTCTTCGCTTCTTGCACGGGTACACTCGTTTCTTGAACTTCATCTTCTGGTGTTGGGGTCCACTCAGCAATGAATTCTGCCAAAGCTCGGCTCTGTATGGTTGAAGTACTTTCAAACTTGAGTCCAAAGCTTGACAGCTCCAGTGCCCACTCGACGATCCTGCCTGTTGCTTCTGGATTGTGCAATATCCTCTTCAACGGAAAGCGAGTGACCACTGTTATCTCATGGGCTTGGAAGTAGTGGCGCAGCTTCCTCGAGGCCATGAGGAGGCCGAAAAGCAATTTTTGCACACCAGAGTACCTTGATCTAGCTCCCTGGAGAAGGGAACTTACAAAATACACTGGGCGCTGCACCATCTTCTTCCGCACCTCTCCTTGCTCCTGCGCAGAGTCTTCCTTGTCGGGGCCAGAGCTTGTCGGGACAGTCCCCTGCTTGTCGCTAGATTCGCTTGCCGGTGATGCTGACTCCTCGTCGGACTCCCTCTCCGCTACTAACGCAGCACTAACCACCTGGTTGGTTGCCGCTAAGTATAGCAACAACTTTTCCTGTGGTTTAGGTGCGACAAGTATAGGAGTGGAGGACAGGTACCGTTTCAAATCCTGCAACGCCGCCTCCGCTTCCGGAGTCCACTTCATGGGACCTGCCTTCTTCAAGATTTTGAAAAAGGGTAGGGCGCGTTCTGCGGACTTTGAAATGAACCTACTGAGGGCAGCAACACAACCTGCAAGCCTTCTGACATCCTTGACGCGCTTCGGGGCCTCTATCTGCTCGATGGCTTTGATCTTGTCGGGGTTGGCTTCAATCCCCCTCTGTGATACAAAGAACCCGAGAAGCTTGCCGGAGGGAACTCCAAAGACGCACTTCTCGGGGTTCAACTTGAGCTGTATCCTGCGCAGGTTCTGAAACGTTTCTTCCAAGTCTTGAATCAGGGTTTCTTTGCTCTTGCTCTTCACCACGATGTCGTCCATGTAAGCTTCTACATTCCTGTGGATCTGTGGCTCAAAAGCAGTGTACACTACCCTTGCAAAGGTTGAGCCTGCATTCTTCAATCCAAATGGCATGCGGATAAAGCAATAAGTGCCACATGGGGTGATAAATGCAGTCTTCTCTTCATCTTCCTTGGCCATGAAAATCTGATGATAGCCTGAGTATGCATCAAGAAAACAGAGTAGCTCACATCCGGCGGTGGAGTCAACGATCTGGTCAATGCGCGGCAAAGGGAAGGGATCCTTGGGACATGCTTTATTGACATCGGTGAAGTCTATACACAGTCTCCACTTCCCGTTGGCCTTGCGCACGACGACTGGGTTTGCCAGCCACGTCGGATGGATCACACCCCTAACTAGGCCTGCTGCCTCTAGTTTCTTGATTTCCTCGTTGATGAACTCTTGGCGCTCCACGGCTTGCTTCCTCACTTTCTGCTTGATGGGCCGCGCATGAGGACAGACAGCAAGCTTGTGCTCAATCACCTTCCTGGGAACGCCGGGGATGTCAGATGGTTGCCAAGCAAACACATCGACATTCGCCCGCAGGAAGGCGACGAGCGCGCTTTCCTATTTGCTGTCAAGGGTGGCACTGATGGTGAAGGTACCACCAGTGCCATCCTCCTTTGCGGACACTTTCTTTGTTGCCGGAGGAGCAGCCATTCCTTTCTTGCTCTTGCCGGTGGAGCTCGATGGAACGTCCTCGACGGCAGCGCAGCACTCCGAAGAGGTGCGGTTGCCGGAGTGGGTCCCAGAGCACTTGCCGGACTTGGTCTTCGTCTTCTTCCCCCCGGGAGCTTCAGCGGCAAGAGTATCCTTCTCGGCCGCAGCTGCCGCATCCCGGTAAATCTTGTCGGCGCAAATAAGCGCATCTTTCTTGTCGCTGTGGACAGTGATGACGCTTATCGGCCCCGGCATCTTCAGCACGTTGTAGGCATAGTGGGAAGCTGCCATGAACTTGGCGAGGGCGGGACGGCCGAGTATTCCATTGTAGGGCAATGGAATATCAGCAACGTCAAAGGTGATGCGCTCAGTCCTGAAGTTGAGCTCCCCGCCAAAGGTTACTGGCAGAGTAATCTTTCCCTTGGGCTTGCTCCTTCCCGGGTTGATTCCTTGGAATGAACCGGTCTCTTCGAGCTCGCCGTCTTGAATTTGGAGCTTCTTGATCACAGCAGAGGAGATCAAGTTCAGCCCGGCCCCGCCGTCAACCAACATTTTGGTGACCTTGAGGTTGCGGATGGTGGGAGAAACCAGCATCGGCAAGCACCCGACCGCCGTGGTGCGGTCAGGGTGATCCTCAAGGTCAAAAACGATGGGCGTGCTGGACCATTTGAGGAGCCTGCGCGACTCCACGGGCGGCTCCGCTGCATTCACCTCACGCACCCACTGTTTCAGCTGGCGGTGGGAGGTGTGCAGGGAGGCGCCACCGTCGACGCACAGGACCTCCGTGGCCTTCTGGAACTCCTGCTCGCTGTTCTCGTCGTCCTCCATGTCTTCATCGTCGTCTTCGTCGTTGTCGCGGCCCCGGGGAGGTCGATCTCCTTGCCGCTGCTTGGCCTTGCCGCGGCGTCCTCCCCGGCCGTTGAACGGCCGCTTCTTGCTGGGCTCTTCCCCGCCACCTTGGGCCTTCTCCTTGTCGCGCCTCTCGTACTCAGCTTTTTGCTGCTCGACGAGGTACTCGACGCGCTTGCAGTTGGAGAGATCGTGACCCTTGGTGCGGTGAATCTTACAGTATTGCTTGTCGGAGCTACCCGGCTTGTCGGCCGCCGCCGCAGGGGCAGGCTCCTTGCCGGAGCCGCCAGCCTGCGCTTGCTTGGCGGGGGCCTCCTTGCCGGACTTCTCGACGGCAAGCACTTCCTTCTTGCTCTTCTTTCTGTTGTTCCGCCGCCGGCTCTTCTTTGCCGGGGCGGCGTCGTCGCTGTCGCTTCCCCCTGCGCCAGCATCCTCCCCGGGGAGTTTCCTCCCCTCTTCCGCACGGGCGCACTTGTCAGCAAGAGCGTAAAGCTCGCTGACGTCCCTGATCTTGGTCATCGCCATCTCCTCACGCATGCGGCGGTTACGCACGTTCTGATGGAACGCGCTGATGACCGCGGCAGGGTGAACGTCGGGGATGTTGTGCTGCACCCGGCTGAAGCGTTGGATATATTTGCGCAGGGGTTCGCCTTCCTTCTGGGCCAAGATGTGGAGATCGCTCTCCTGGCCATGGGGTTTGTGGCCGCCGGTAAAGGCGCCAACAAACTGATGGCAGAGGTCGGCCCAAGAAGAGATAGAGCCTTCCGGCAAGTGCATGAGCCACGAACGGACGTTCGGCTTCAGCACGAGCGGGAAGTAGTTGGCTAGGATCTTCTCGTCGCGCCCCCCGGCAGCTTGCACTGCGATAGTGTAGACGCTGAGAAACTCCGAGGGGTGCGTCTTGCCGTCGTACTTCTCCGGTACGTCGGGCTTAAAGTTCTTCATACTGGGCCACTGGACGCGCCGCAGCTCGCGGGTGAACGCAGGGCAGCCTGCCGCGTACGGCAAGTCGCCTGGTTCACCGGGCGCGGGTGCGTCGACGGTGTTCCCAGCTCTCTTGTCGGATTGTCGCCGAGCTTCTCGGCGGCGCTCGATCGTAGTTCGAGCGTCTTCATCTCGCCGGTCGTCGAGGACCTGGCGCTGGTCCTGACGGGCCCGCGGGTCTGACGAGGCTGTGGAGCCGTCGTCGGGGTTGTTCCGGCGGGGCGGCGTCTTCTGCTTCTGCGGCGGGGAGTGCACGCTTGTCGGACCCCCAGCAGTCTTGTCGCCGATAGCCTTCGTCTTCTCAGCCTGCCGCGGCCGTGAGGTCGACGGCTGCTGCGGAGAGTCGTTGTTGGCGAAGTCTATCAGGCTCCGGATAGTGGCCCTCCATTCTTCGGCCTTGTCGGCCGCCGGAGGAAAATCGAGGAGCAGCTGCGCCCTTGCGAGCGCTTCTGCCGGAGTAGTGGGGAACACGGGCGAGCGGTGCGAGGAGCGGGATACGCTCGGACTTCTAACGACGTTAGAAGGAGCGGGGTCCCGCGCCGGCGCCTTCGCTTTGCTTGTGCCCGGACGGGGGTCCGGGGCGTCCCGCGAGCCTCCAGTTTGGCCTTGTCCCAGCAAGCGGATACCACCTCCCGTGGTATGGCGCTGCGGGGTCGTAGTGTGCTGCGATGGACGCGGCGCGTCCACGGAGACCGAGGTCCGGTCGTCCGTCTTGTTCTTGGATCTGGTGGCACCGTGAGTGTCCTCGCCGGCAACCACCCTTCCGACGGCGTCTCCCCCGCCCACCGTTGGCTCTGGTGGCGGCGGGTGAGACGCAGACGGGCCTCCGACCTCCGAAGGCTTCTTCTTCGGGGCCATGGAGTTGTCGCTGATGGAGTTGTTGATGAAGCTGGAGAAGTTGATGAAGAATGCGCCCGCGCGAACGCCGGATCAGGTTCGCACAACCTCGACGCCCCCTACCTGGCGCGCCAAAGATGTCGGGGGAAACTGCCCACCACGAACACCTATGGGACCGGAGCCCCTTGTCTGTGCGGTACGAGGGCGGAGGGAGCACAAAGAGCAGATCGAAGCAAACACGCGGGCAGTTTTACCCAGGTTCGGGCCGCACGGATGCGTAAAACCCTACTCCTGCTTGGTTGTGTATTGAGTGGGGCGCTCGGGAGCTTGAAGAAGCAGCTACACCGTGCGTGAGAGTAATCTAGGTTTTGAACCCCCTCCACGTTGTGCATGGGCCTCCTTTTATAGTGCAAGGGGTCACCGACAGGTGTCAACGTAGGAGAAAGGGGTAAAAAAGTAAAAGAGGTGGTAGTTGTAACAGTGCGGGAACAGTGGAGCTACAGTACAGAACAGTGGTCTATACCTACTTTAACAGTGGGGGACAAGGGCATTTAATGCCCGTCGCCGTCGACCCCAAAAGCTCCCGCCTTAGCGTCTCCGTCTGCCACGGCGACGGATTTATCGCTGTAGAGTGCCACCGTGTACCCCAGGCTGCACAGCCATCCGCCACGCGTCCCTGGATAGGCCCCAGGGCGACGCGTGGGCCGATGAGCTGGAGCGCGGGCACACAGCGCAGCCCTCCCGGCAAGCACCTTGCCGGGGCCTTGATCTTGCCGGGCCCGGGAACTTGCCGCTCTCCGGGCCCCTTGCCGGGGCGCGCATAGCGCCGAGGCGATATCTTCTAGTCTTCCTGGCAAGCTCCTCTTGCCAGGGTCTTGTGTTAGTGGAACAGCCTTGAGCCTGGTACGGCCTTCCCGGCAAGCTCCTCTTGCCGGGGTCTCGATTTTCTGTCTTGTATACTTTGTTTTTGAATGGTTTAATAGGGAGCAGGAAGGTCTCCGGCGAGCACGCAGTGAACCCTGCCGTGGGAAGCTGCAACTGCCCGTGCACAAGTTGGGGTACTGGGGTACCCCTACCTTAGTACACCGACAATTTATGAAAGTGATGATGAAGCTTCTCCCAATAGATATGAATTGCATGTTGTTCCTGAGGGTTATGTTATGGATGAAGAAACTGCTAGAGAATTTCTTGCTTGCAATGATAGATATGATCTTAAGAAATTATTAGTTAAGCTGAAAGAAAAGTCCTTGAATGCTAGAATGAAACATGACCCTGCTTTTGCTGCTTCACCTATCTGTGTTACTGACAAGGATTATGAATTTTCTGTTGGTCCTGAGTTAATTACTTTGGTTGAATCTGGTCCTTTCCATGGCTATGAATCTGAAACTGTTGTGGCACATCTTACTAAGTTGAATGATATAGCCACCCTGTTTATCAATGATGAAAAGATTCGTTACTATTATATCCTTAAGTTATTTCCGTTCTCGTTAAAGGGTGATGCTAAGACTTGGTTTAATTCTCTTGATCCTGGTTGTGTGCGTAGTCCCCAGGATATGATGTATTACTTCTCTGCTAAATATTTTCCCGCTCATAAGAAACAAGCTGCCTTACGGGAAATATATAACTTTGTGCATTTTGAAGAAGAGAGTCTCCCACAAGCTTGGGGGAGGCTTCTCCAATTACTTAATGCTTTGCCTGATCATCCTCTTGAGATGCACGATATACTTGATGTCTTTTATAATGGACTAACCGATGCTTCCAGAGACCACCTGGATAGTTGCGCTGGTTGTGTTTTCAGGGAAAGAACAGTTGAACAAGCTGAATTACTATTGAATAATATGCTGGCCAATGAAAATAATTGGACAGTTCATTGGACACTTCCTGAACGAGCCCCTAAGCCAACTCCGAAGAAGAGAGGTGTTCTATTTCTCAGTCCTAAAGATATGCAAGAGGCAAAGAAATCTATGAAAGAAAAAGGTATTAAAGCTGAAGATGTTAAGAATTTACCACCTATTGAAGAAATACATGGCCTTGATAACCCGACACGGGTAGTAAAGGTGTCAGGAATATTACTAGCAGGTATAAACCGGCCAGGAAGATCCGGATTACACTAATGTGGTTGTATTATCATAAGCCCATTAGAATATGAATCAAAGGTTACGGCCCATAGAGGCTTAGGGCCCGTGTGTAAAGCTTACGGTTTATGAACCGTCATATCATGTAACTTGAGGTGTAAGATAGGAAGAGTAGAGACCGAGGCGGACACGATTATGAACCGGCCTCGGGACTCTGTAAACTGGACCGGGCGTTGCCTCCTATATAAAGGGATGACCCGGCGATGGTTCAAGGATAAGCAAAAACCCGTCGAGACATAGGCAAGCAATCCGCTCCCTGTTCATCAACGCCCAAGCAATACCACACCAAACTAGACGTAGGCTTTTACCTTCATCGAAGGGGCCGAACTAGTATAAACCCTCTTTGTCCTTTGCGTGCTTTTAACCTCTTCAAGCTAACCCGCGTGATGGCCTCACACCTAAGTCCCCTAAACCAGACATCTGTCGTGCCAATTCCACGATAGTTGGCGCCCACCGTGGGACTATCACACGATGGTTTCGAGTTCTTGAAGGGCAGCTTTGAAGGACTCAAGGGTTACGCAGTTGGCCGGATGACCAAGAGTCGTCGCGGCCGGATCTACATCGACGACGCTGGCTGGAGCCCCGAGGCCGATTCAATCGAATACGGGTACCGGGTCCCCTTCGGCGGCATCCACGTCTTCATTGGCAAGATTGGTGAACCCGGACCTGAGCCGGACATCTTCCCCAGCATCATCGAGCCGGCTCAGCGTGCGAGATCGGCCCGGATTCAGCCCGCCATGAAGCGTCTCTTCGTTGGAGCGGTACATGGAGTCCAAGCCGAGGACGGATCGGATTCTGGTGGCGAGACAGATGTCTATTCTGACGATGAATCTTCATCCAGGGAGACCGAATCTTTGTACCTGTTGCAGGACGGCCGATTCGATGGTATATCCGACGGTAACAGTATTCCGGACCCCTTTGATCTGCCAAACCGGGTGGTTGTTTTCATGGCCGGATCACAGTCTATGCAGCAGCCCACGATGACCGGGGCATTCACAACAGAGATAGCTGGTGCGGGGGCGAGCAGCCAAGCCCCCTCACCCTCTGACGTTCTATCCACCTTGGTCGAGGAGTTGACAGCACGCGCAATAGCAGAAGTAGCTCCTGTCAACAAGGCGCAACATGATGCGGAGATCCTTCAGCTGAAGGGCCGGATTGAGCAAGCTAAACGGGATCTGGACGCAGAGAAAGCCATGATAGCTACGAGGCAAGCAGAGCTAGACTCCCAAGCTTTCTAGCTCAGGATTGATTAGACTTCTGCGCAGGAGGTAAGGAACAGAAGGTAGCAAACTTGTCTACCACCGGTCTATGAGGCGATGAATCTCTTTGGCACACCAGGAGCGGGAGCCAGCAATAACCTAGAAGTAAATCGGGGAGGAGCCCCAGGAGCAGGCGCGCCGGTTCAACAGTCGGCCGCAGAGCGAAGTCGTCAAGTTGTGCCCACACTGTACATCCCCACCCCTCCTGGCCATTATTCAAACCCGTTGGACAACATTGTCGCCGCCGCTTCACGACTGGCCGCTTTACACATTGAAGGGACATCCCCCGTGGCGATGGAAGCGCGTCGGGTTAAGGAGTTGCTGGACACGGCACTGACACAGCAGCAGGCGTACTCTTATAGCAGGGAGAGGATTCATTCAACCCCCCGCCATAGCCGGAGTTACACTAGGCATTGGGATGAACCGGCAGTATCTAGCAGCGAGCAGAGACGTCACCGTCAAAGGCAGGATAATCTGGCAGGAGCAAAAGCGCACGCCCAGGAGGCAATGAACCGGGCCAGACATACTGCCCGCGACGAAACACGTCAAGGGACGCCGGTTCACCCAACCACAACAGAAACAGGAGTCACGGCAAGTTCCTTTGGGGTACAGTGTCTCATCCCCGCTTTGCGAAGCGTGAAGTTGCCCAAGGACTTCAAAGGTCCCCGCAAGGTACCCAATTATATGGCAGACTTAGCTCCAGAGGCATGGGTTGAGAGCTATGAGATGGCTCTGGAGATGCTAGATGTGGATGAAGCGGCATGCGCCAAATACTTCACCATGATGCTGGAAGGCACAGCCCGGACATGGTTAAAGGGTCTACCACCTAACTACATCGGATCATGGGAAGAACTGCGTCGCCAGTTTATCAAAAAATTCGAAGACACGTGCAAGCAGCCAATGTCAGTGGTAGATTTAGCGGCATGTGTTCAAGGAGAGCAGGAACCTACGAGCGCCTGGGTGCGGCGAGTATCAGAAATCTTGCATTCTTCCAATAGTATCAACACCAGTATGGCGATAGTGACATTGGAAAACAATTGCCGGTTTGAGTCTCTGAAGCTGAAGTTGGGACGGCTCAAGCGGGATTGTATTGACATGGGGACACTCATGAGCGCTTTGGAGAAATATGGGGACTCTGATAACACTAAGTACCCATAGGCAGATGGAGACAAATCCGAGAAAGAAAATAAGGCCGGTAAACCGGCGCAAGTAAATCCGGCAGGAACGAGTTAAAATGGTAAGCGAAAAGCAGAGGGTGGCTCTGATTTTGTGGCTAATACCAACGTTCAGGGAAACGGGCAGTGCCGCAAGGGTAGACCACCTCCTCGTGGTGAAGGGCAATTCCTCTGTATAGGGCAACAGTTAGACGCACCTTGCCCTAAACACAGCAAAGAGGGAATCCCGTCTAAACATTCATGGAGGGAATGTCGGGTCATGATAGAGGCCATGAAACAAGCCAAACATAACCACGGACCCCCGGGCGGCGGCCCAAGTTCCGGTTTTCAGGGCCCGGGCTACCAGGGTAACGGTTCCGGATCAGGATATCATGGCGGCAATAATAACTACAACCAAGGCAACCAGCACCATGGTCAGGGTGGTTACAACAACCAAGGCAACCAGCATCATGGTCAGGGTGGTTACAATAATCAAGGCAATCAGCAGCGTCAACAGCAGCAGCAATCCGGATATCAGAGTAATCTGAAGGAGTTAAGTAGTGGACAGTACCATGTTTTTACCACGAGTTTGTGTAAACAAGATCAAAAGATCCTGAAGCGGGCAGTGCACGCAGTTGAACCGGCAACGCCGCGTTTTCTACGTTGGTCGGAACAACCTATTGTGTGGAGTAGAGAGGATCACCCGCCATGGGTCGACAATCCGGGCGAGTTGGCCCTAGTGGTAGCACCACATGTGGGTGGCTACAAATTCACAAAGGTACTCATGGACGGCGGCAGCAGTATCAACATCTTGTATTACGAGACTTTCCGTCGTATGGGGTTGACAGACAAGAGGTTGAGACAATCCAACACGGTGTTCCACGGAGTGGTGCCAGGTAAATCGTCTTACCCAGTTGGGAAAATTGATCTGGAGGTCACCTTTGGGGATGAGCAGGACTCTAGGTCAGAGACAGTGACCTTTGAGGTCGTAAAGATCCGGAGCCCATATCATGCTCTATTTGGGAGGCCGGTTTACGCCAAATTCATGGCTAGACCGTGCTATGTTTATCTACAACTCAAGATGCGGGTCACAAGGGAACCATCACGGTTCACAGAAGTCGCAAGATCGCATTGGAATGCGAGGAAGGAGATGCAGCTTATGCAGAGGTAGTGTGTGCTACAGAGGAGTTGAAGTTCTATAAAGACAACGTTGATCCGGCAGATATGTCTCCATTAAAAAAGCCAACTACAGAGCATGATCCAGCGCTGAAGTTTAAATCGGCAGAAGAAACCAAGCAAGTTGACTTTGTGCCACGCGATTCATCCAAGCAGTTCACTATCAGCGCAAACCTAGACCCCAATTAGGAAAGTGCGCTCATCGAGTTCATCCGTGAGAATCGGGAGATCTTTGCATGGAAACCTTCTGACATGCCAGGTATACCAAGGGAACTGGCTGAGCACAGTCTTAACATTGATCCGAAGTTTAAACCGGTCAAGCAATACCTGCGCTGCTTCAATGAAGAGAGGCGCAAGGCTATAGGTGAGGAAATGGCCAGGCTTTTGGCCGCGGGGTTCATAGTTGAGGTGTTCCATCCGGAGTGGTTGGCTAATCTGGTTCTGGTGTTAAAGAAAAATGGAAAGTGGAGGATGTGTGTAGATTACATAGACCTAAACAAGGCTTGTCCAACTGATCCTTTTGCTCTCCCCCGTATTGATCAGATTATTGATGCTACGACAGGATGTGAGCGGCTAAGTTTTTTGGATGCTTATTCAGGGTATCATCAGATCAAAATGGCAGTTAAAGACCAGGAGAAGACAGCCTTCATAACTCCCTTTGGAGCCTTCTGCTATGTATCTATGCCCTTTGGGCTCAAGATTGCCCAAGCAACTTACCAGCGTTGCGTACAGAACTGTCTTAAGGGGCAGATCGGGAAAAATGTCCATGCCTATGTGGATGACATTGTGGTAAAATCAAGGAAGGAGGAGATGCTGATAGAAGACCTGAAGGAAACCTTTGACAACCTTCGGGTTTATAAGATGATGCTTAATCTAGAGAAGTGCGTTTTTGGTGTTCCGGCAGGCAAATTCCTTGGATTCTTAGTATCAAACAGAGGAATAGAGGCCAATCCGGAGAAGATCAAGGCGATCACATCCTTGACTAAACCGGCTTGTATCAATGATGTTCAGCGTATAGCAGGCCGGATTACAGCGTTAAGTTGATTCATCGGCCGTTTGGGAGAGAAGGAAATTCCACTTTATCAGATGCTGAAAAAGACAGATCGGTTTATATGGAGTGATGCTGCAAACGTTGTGTTCGAGGACTTGAAGCGGCAATTAGCAGAACCGCCGGTTCTTGCTGCCCCTGTTGACAACGAGCCGCTGCTGTTATACATGGCCGCCAATGCCCGTGCAGTTAGCGTGGCAATTGTGGTGGAACGCAAAGAAGCAGGCAAGGAATATCCGGTTCAGCGCCCGGTTTATTACGTCAGTGAGGTTCTAATTGAATCAAAGCAAAGGTATCCACACTGGCAGAAGCTGGTGTATGGCGTGTTCATGGCAAACCGGAAGCTGAAGCACTACTTCCAGGGCCACCCAATCACTGTTGTTAGCTCAGCTCCGTTGGGGGATATAATCCAGAACAGAGAGGCCACTGGCAGAGTAGAAAAGTGGTCCATCGAGCTTAGCCCACACGGATTGAAGTATGTACCCCGTACTGCTATTAAATCCCAAGCATTGGTAGATTTTATCAATGATTGGACAGAATTGCAAGCACCAGAGGAGAAGCCGGATCACACATACTGGACTATCCACTTTGACGGTTCAAGGCAACTAGAAGGCTCGGGGGCTAGAGTAGTGTTAACTTCCCCACGAGGTGACAAGTTTTGTTATGTCCTCCGACTAATGTTCCCTTGCACTAACAATGCTGCTGAATATGAAGCACTGCTTCACGGGCTACGAATGGCTAAGGAGATGAACTTGAGCCGGGTCAAGTGTTTTGGTGATTCAGATCTGGTGGCGCAACAAGTGTCTGGCAAGTGGGACTCTAAGGATCCGCTCATGGCAGCCTACAGGCGGGAAGTTGAAGCGGTTGCAGGATATTTCAAAGGATATCAGGTGGATCACATAGACCGGCTGAAAAATGAAGCAGCCGATGCTCTAAGCCGGCTGGGTTCTCAGCGTAAACCGGTGCCGCCAAATACTTTCTTGGATGAGTTGCACAGTCCATCAGTTTAGGTACCATTGGAGGAGGATTTGGCTGTTCCTGATCCGGAGGCACAGTTGGTGGCAGCACTTCATGTTATTCCGGATTGGACACTCCCTTACTTGGCGTACCTGAGCCGAGGAGAGTTGCCAGATGATGATGTTGAAGCCAGGCAGATAATCCGGCGATCCAAATTTATGACCATTGTTAACGGAGAACTTCATCACCGCAGCGTTTATGGGGCTTTTCAGCGTTGTGTATCATCGGAAGAAGGCAATGATATTCTTCGAGAGATACACGAAGGAGATTGTGGTCATCACGCCGGTTCAAAATCGCTGGTAGCCAAAGCTTTTCGCCACGGGTTTTACTGGTTAACAGCCCATGCTGTTGCGGAGGATCTAGTCCGGAGATGTGACGCTTGTCAAAAAATTTCACGGCGTGCTCTTATTCCGGCACAGGAGCTGCAGATGATTCCAATCACTTGGTCGTTTGCGACCTGGGGGCTTGATATGGTTGGACCTTTTAAACGATCACAAGATCAGAAAACCCACCTATTGGTGGCAGTGGACAAGTTTACAAAGTGGATTGAGGCAGAGCCTGTGAGTAAGTGTGATGCGGCAACAGCGGTTAAATTTATCAAAAAGGTAATCTTCCGGTTTGGCTTTCCACACAGCATTATTACTGATAATGGCACCAATCTATCTAAAGGAGAGATGGAAGAGTTTTGCCAAAGGGAGCATATTCACCTGGATGTGTCTTCAGTAGCTCACCCTCAATCCAATGGTCAAGCTGAAAGTGCCAACCAAGAGATCTTGCGAGGCATCAAGCCCCGGCTTATGACTCCCTTGCAGAGAACACCAGGGTGCTGGGTTGAGGAGTTACCTTCTGTCCTCTGGAGCATCAATACTACACCTAACAGGTCTGCAGGCTACACGCCCTTCTTCATGGTGTATGGTGTTGAAGCGGTTCTCCCTAGTGATATTCGGCACGACTCACCATGGGTGGCAGCTTATGTTGAAGCGGCCAATGAGCAAGCAAGACAGGACGGCTTAGACCGGCTGGATGAGGAGCGTGACATAGCGGCGGCACGATCCGCAATTTATCAGCAAGACCTGCGCAGATATCACATCTGCCGGGTTAAGACCAGGACGTTCCAGAAAGGGGACCTGGTGCTCCGGCTCATCCAAGACCAGACAGATATGCACAAGTTATCCCCACCTTGGGAAGGGCCCTTTGTGGTCAGCAAGAACCTGCACAATGGTTCATACTACCTGATGGACGTTCGAGAACATAAAGACTCACGGACAGCAGAGGAAGAGATGAAAAGGCCATGGAACATTGCTCTCTTACGGCTGATGACCCACAACCGTAAGGGATCTATTGCAGCGTTTTCGATAAGTAAGAGTGTCGAACCCAACGAGGAGCAGAAGGTATTGATAAGCGATTCTGATCAAGGAATTACTGCAAGCACTGAAAGATAACTTTTTAGGAGTTTTCTTGATATAAGCAACAGGAAAGTAAAAGCAAGCAAAGTAAAAGGCACTGAGAGTAACAAGTGGCCCAATCCTTTCTGAGCGAAGGAGAGGCCTAGCAACTGAACTTATAAAGGCTAAAGCATTCCTGAGGACACACGGGAGAGGTAGTCATGTGCTTTCGCCATATTCTGTATCGGTACTATGTTATGTGTTGATAAGTGTTGAGTGGGTGGATCTATGCTAGTACACTCTCTAGACTAAGATGAGTGCACTCTTATGATTAAACACCCTGCAAGCATCCGCAAATACAAGATAGTATTTAAGGCAAAAGCCTAACCATAGAAATACGATCGATGATCCATTGTTCCCTTGTGCAAAAGCGTGCGAACTAGGGTTCAGGTTTCTGTCACTCCGGCAACCCACCGTAAGCATTCTTTGTACACAATGTATTCCCCTAGGTCCTTAATAAGGCAAAGTGTTGAGTGTTCGACTCACACAACACCACTAGTAGAATGACAACACAACTTAAGTATCAAACAACACATATTACTTCAACAGCATATGACTACTAACAACAAGACTTTTCCCATGTCCTCAAGAACTAGGGTAACTACTCACAAGACATAAAAGAGATCATGATCAGTGGAGATAAATGGATGATAAACAATCTAGACATAATGATATTTCTCCAACAAAACTCAATAGCATTCACCACAAAGTAGTAATCAACACCGATGGAGTAGAGACGATAGGTAGTACGAGTTACAACACAAGTTGCAATTGTGAGATGAGATTTGGATGAAGATGGAGATGGTGCTGATGTTGGGGATGATGTTGATGATGATCTCGATGATGCCCGTGACGATGGTGATGACGATGGCGATGATCTCCCCTTCCGGGAGGTGATCTCCCCGGCGAAATCTGCCCGCCGGAGATGGCTTTTTCTTCTCTGTAGGTTTCCGCCACGGAGCGGCGGTGGAACTCCGTAAAAACTCTCGTTTTTAGGGTTTTTGGATAACAGAGAGTATATAGGCAAAAGGGGGCAGCCGGAGGTGGGCCAGGGGCTCCAGGCGCCCCCCCGGCACGGCCAGGGGGGCGCGCCCCCAGGGCGCCTGGACTCCCTGTGGCCCCCCTCTGGTTGCCCTTTTGCGTGCCTTCGTGATCCGTCTGGAAAATACCCCCCGTCGATTTTCAGGTAATTTGGAGGTATTCTTCTTCAGCAACTCAGCGTCCACTTTTTACTGCTGAATCCTGCGTCTGCTGCTTCGGCACCGGAAAGTTGCAAACTGTGTAAAATAAGCCAAAACAACATAAGAACATCATCGTAACGTGAAATATATCAATGAATAAGGATAAATTACGATATAAAATAGTGATGCATTTTGGACGTATCAACGGCCTTACTACACTTGAGCCATGGGCTCCGCTTCATGTATCCTGTATATATTATGATTAATAAATAAATCGACACCCTCGGTAAACCGGGGGATCAGCCATCTTCTTCAAAATATATGTCTTATGGGAATTCACTCAGGTGATATCCTTCAAAAATTTATTTCTCTTGATATATATTATTTATTTCCATCAAGAAAACAAGATGCTTTGATCAATCTATTTTGATATGCACGACAATTATACAAAGGGGCCAAAAGTGGGCTTGCCACACAAGCACAACTCCCATATAGGTACCCTGCCTCTACGGTCACTAGGGGGCTACGTGATCGCATTCGAATCCTAGCTTAACCCCTTTTGGTCTGGTTTATATGATCGCATTCGAATCATAGCTTAAACCCCGTTTAGGGTCCGCCTTGGATCGCATTCGAATCCATTGATCGGCAAAATCTCACAACCACTGGGGGCTACGTGGTCGCATTCGAATCCTAGCTTAACCCCTTTGGTCCAATATATATGATCGCATTCGAATCATAGCTTAAACCCCATTTAGGGTCCGCCTTGGATCGCATACGAGTCCACTGATCGGCAAAATTCTCAAGGCCACTGGGGGCTACACGGTCGCATTCGAATCCTAGCTCAACCCCTTTGGTCCGGTTTACTGATCGCATTCGAATCAGAAACCTCAATTTCGAGCCTGGTAGCTCACAAAAAGCCTCGATTTGGAGCCTGGCAGCTCGCAAAAAGCCTCGAGTACATGGTCTTATTTGCCAAAAATGCTTTGCTTTTGTGATTTTTTAAAAGTTTTTGTGGTTAACCAAGTTTATTGATCCGGAATTGGACAACTTCAAAGTTGACCACATATCTACAAAGCAAAAAGTCTGGGTCGTAAATACCAGCATAAGTTCAAAGTCTGGGTCATAAACACCAGCATGATTTAAACCGGCGTTTATCATAACCCGGAATAGTCATCAGGCAAACGCTAAGAGGGCCAAGAGCCTCATCAGAATCTACACGTTCAATTATGCCTACCTGATTAAGGATGTCAGGCACACAAGGTATGAGGTATTTTTGGGTATAAACCAGGTATTCTTTCAATATATGCCTATAGGAGCAATATAATAGGTCCGGTGGTAAAACGCCAGGACATCTTTTTAGCATTGTTTATGCAGATACAGATAACATAGACGGATCAACCACATCAGACAAGGGATTAAAATTGGCAGACGTCAAGCTGTGACATCTGAATTGGGACAAAGACAATGTTTCCAACTATCCTATTACAAGGCACTTGCAGGCCTGAACGGATTAAAGTTTTTGGCGAAAGTTTTCAGCAACCATAAGTTAAACCTGGCGGTTTATGATTCTTCTTCACGCTGCGAAGGTTGAGGGTCGGCTTGTTCTGGATCTTCTTCATCTTCAGGAAGTGGCTAGAAGTCAGGAACGCGCCAGTCAATCTTGGAGAGCGCACGGAAGTACATTTCCTCAGTAATAAGATCGGACGGATCAATACCTGGAGCGAAAGTATGGCCACGCACTGGCGGGATCAGATTCTCGGTGTCATAAACCGGCCGCTCCACCCGTTCATTTTCTAAGTCATATGCCGGATGATACCTGGTCAGATCCGCTTCATCAACAAGTTTGCTAGCGAGTGGGCGCATCTCTTTCGTTAAGGCACGTGATACGTCCAAAACGTATCTATAATTTCTGCTTGCTCCATGCCTTTTTTGTGTGATATTGCTATGATATTTATGCACTTCCATACACTTTTGATCATATTTGGACTAACCTACTAATGGTTGCAAAAGTGCACAATGTCCTTGTTTTACACTTTATTGTGTAGGAATTACTTGGAAATTGACAAAAACGCAAAAGGAGTCGTATTGGAGTAGGACTCTGACTTTCCTGAAATCTGTCTGAGAACGTTTTTAAAAGATGGTCACGTTCCGGCCCGAAGACGACATCAAATGGAAAAAGTCTAGTCGCGAAAGTTGTGGGGAATTTCGAGGCGATGCTTCTGGATATAAAATTCGTCCAAATCGGAGTCCGAACGGCCGAGTAAATCCCGTTTTATTGAGGCCCAAAAATCTGATGACGGGAATCCGAGAGTCTATATAAAGAGAGGAAACCTAGGTCACCAAGGGCCACGAATTTTCCTCCTCCCAAGCTGCCGTCTTGGAGGGGAGGACCAGCACCATTGCAGCACCATCCACAAGGAAGAAGGAGGGCCAAGGAGCCGCTGCCCCCTAGGGCCGCCGCCGCCCCTAGGGCCGCCGCAGTCTCCTCCTCGCCGCCGCCGCCCCCTAGGGCCGCCGGCCGTCTCCTCCTCGCGGGGCTGCACCTCTCCATCAACACCACCATCAAGCTCCTCCTCACCATGTCCATGTGTGAGTAGTCTCCTCCGGGGCTGGGGGCTCGTACGTGTAGCTATGTGGTTATCTCTCTCTCCCATGATGTGATCTTCGTTGTGATCATAGGCTATGTTAATCTAGGGTGATCCCATGATATTTCCCCTTCCTCTATGTATTGGATTGATGTACTCACTTGTCTTTATCTAGTATAATTCCCGAGACCAAGGTGACAGCGGTCTATTAGACATGGATTAGAAAAATATTTTCATGAGTGATTTCCTTTTTTGTGTGTTGATTGAAGATTGAGAGTCTCTTGGTGCTTGTCTTTGACTATCCTTTAGATATGTTGTGGTGATTGTGGTACTCTCTTTGGATGGCCGCGGTGACATTGGGAAATCCATAGATTGAGAAACTACGAACTTTGAGGTGTGCTTTTGTAGCCCTACATAATTCTCGTCCTTTCTTGACCACAAAGGAATGACCTCCGGGTGCGTCTCCATTGCATGTTTTATGGGAAATATCATGTGATTCAATTATGTTAATGTTGTTGGGAGTTGCCACTAGTGAAAGTATGATCCCTAGGCCTTGTTTCCACCATTGCAATACCATTTGTGCTCACGTTTACCACTTGTTTGCTTGCTGCACTTTTTATTACAGATTTATATTACTTTGTTTTGCCATCCATATCACTTGCCATTTAACATCTCTTCGCCGAACTAGTGCACCTATACATCTAACAAGTGTATTAGGTGTGTTGGGGACACAAGAGACTTCTTGTATCTTAGTTGCAGGTTGCTTGAGAGAGACCATCTTCAACCTTTACTTCCCTGAGTTCGATAAACCTTAGGTCATCCACTTGAGGGAAATTGATGCTGTCCTACAAACCTCTACGCTTGGAGGCCCAACATAGTCTACAAGAGTAGAAGCGTGTGTAGACATCAAGCTCTTTCTGGCGCCGTTGCCGCGGAGGTGAGTTCTTGAAGGTATATCTTTAGATCTTGCAATTAAATCTTTTTGTTTCTTGTTTTCATTTCACTAGTTATGTTTATGGAAAACCGCAATCTTAATTCGCTGCTTGGGGAAGGCCGCTTTACTACACCCGTGGTAGAGAAGTCTCCTCCACCTACTAAATGTATCCCGTTCAAAATACCACTTGTGATAATTGAAATAATTATGAATGATCGTTATGATGGGACAGTCAATCCTAGTATTCATTTGTTGAAACTTACAGAACTTTGTGAGTTGTTTAAGATTTCAGGTTTGACAAGAGATGAATTCATGAGGAAATTATTTGCCTTGTCACTGAAAGGAAAAGCATTGGAATGGTATAGGCTACTAGATGACTCTCACCTGCTGGAGTGGGAAGAGATCCAGTCTCTCTTTTACTCCAAGTTTTATCCTCTTCATGAAGTCCATGAGAATAGGAATTATGTTTATAATTTTTATCCTCATGACGGAGAGAGCATAGCTCAAGCTTGGGGGACACTGAAAACGTTAATGCTAAAAGGTCCTAACCATGGGCTCCCCAAAGATATGATTATTACTAATTTCTATGCGAGGCTCTCTCGACAGGATAAAGATTTGCTCGATGCTTCCTCTATGGGTTCTTTCACAAACGAAAAGATTGATGCTAAATGGGAACTCCTTGAAAGAATTCAACGCAACACTGAAGATTGGGAGATCGACAAAGGTAAAGAGTCGGGTATAATTTATGAGTATGATTGCATTAAGTCCTTTATTGAAACTACAAGTTTTAATAAGTTTAGTGCTAAGTTTGGGCTTGATTCTCAACTCCTTGTTGATTTCCTCAAATCTTTTACTTCACATCTTAATATGCCTAAGGAGGATTGGAACAAGCATCATGAACCTTTTAAAGAGATTTGCAAAGAAAATAAAATTGTTCATGATGATTGCAACATGCATGATCCAATTCCTAAAAATGAAGTTTTATATAAGCATGTTAATTTTTGTGGAGTGGATAGACCTTGTGAAAGGCCTATGATTGAAGAAGAGAAGTATTGTAAGCAACATAAGCATGAAAGAACAATCACTTGGGTCAGAGATTTAAATGAAATTGCTAGAGAATTGTGTGACCTTTCTCCTTTTACTTGTGAACTTTGCTGTATAGAAGGTCACTTTAATTTTCAATGCATGCACTTTCAAAACATAACTGTTAACCGGTTGTGTGATAATATGATCACCTCTGATCTTTATGAGGAGCTTATGTTATTTTTGATATGTGAAGAGTTATCAGAAAAGACTTCTTGGCTGGATGTTAATGCCATAGGAATAAAAAACACTTTGCGAAATTGCCATCTCTAGTGTGTTGTTAATTGCCATGAAAATGATTACATAAGTAAGATTAGAAAGGAGGGAACTTTACCAAAGTATAAAAATGTCTCTTATATTTCTGCTAATAAAAAGGAGAGTTTCTCCCAAGTTTCCCCTATTGTTTCTAATGATAAACCAGGATATGTGGAGAAGCTTCATCTCCAACCACTCCCTCCTAAGGTGAAGAATAAGAAAAAGAAGAGGAGGAGGAAGAGGAGCAAGAAGGAAGAAGAATGGGTATCAACCTGGCCTGAGCATATTCCTCCCATCAACTTTTATCCTAACGGTTGTAAGTTTAAAGAAGAAGGTGAAGTTTATTGCCTTAACTATCATCTTGATGATACGTCCGTAGGTACTATTGAAGATGATTTTGATTATGATATGCATGTTACTTATTGTGATTGGGAAAATGATGATAATGCTACTTATGATCTTGAAAATCTTTTTGGTACCAACTCTGAAAGTGATGATATGGAAAGCTCTAAGCTTGGGGATGATAGGATTGCAAATCCTTTACCCACTAGTGATGTGACAATTGATAATTCTTTTGCTAGTAAGAATAAAGACAACATGATTACAAATATAGTTGTTAGCAATGATAATGCTCTTCTCTACTATGATGATGTTATAACTCCAATCTATAGTGATTATAAAGGTACCTATGACATAAGGAGAAATTATCCTTATGAAACTTGGCATAATCATGGAGGGAATTACTCCCTTGTTGAACACCACCCTCCTAATACACAATTAATCTATAGTGTTCAAGTTGTTTATGATAGTCCTACTCCCACTATTACCAATGAGAAAGATTATGCTTGTGTGGAGAGTAAGAGTACCTTTTTGCATGTGGATCATGGTAACAATGCTTTATGTGATGCTTATATTGTTGAGTTCATCCATGATGCCACTGGAGACTTGGTTCTAAATATCTTAATAATAAGAAGTTTCCTCTCTTTATGGTGAATATTTTGAAGTTATGCTTGTTTTGCCTTCCTGTGCTAGTTGCTTTGTGCTTCAATGAATTATTCTATTGCAATATTCCTATGCATAGGAAGCATGTTAGGCTTAAATGTGTTTGATATTTGCTTCTTGATGCTCTCTTTTGCTCTTCAACTCTTATTCCTACGAGAGCATCATTAAAGTCTTAAGCCTATCTTTATGGCTATAAAGAAAGAGCTCTAGGGAGACAACCCTTGTTATCTTTGCTTTCAGTTTTAGTGGTCTTGATGTTTGTTACTACTGTAGCAACATCATTGTATCTTTATTTTTCAGCTTTGTGCCAAGTTTAGCCTCTGATTGCAAGAAAGTTCAAAAGTTGTGACGTGCTGTCCAGGAAACAGGTTCTGTTCTTGGACAGAAAATTTTGTATAGAATCACCAGATCATCTTTTTGGTCTGAATTTTTTCGACAGCATGCTCTATACAATTGGCTTTCGGGCGTCTGTTCTGATTTTTTTGATTTGAGTTGCAGAAGTGCTCCGAAAAAATCATTTACTACCTGCTGGTCTGTTTTTCACAGATTCTGCCCTGTTTTGCCTTTTCTTCGTTTTGCAAACCTTGAGCTTGCTTTTTCTTTGCAAAAACCTTTTGGCAATCTTGAGAAACAGTAGACCTTCAAGAATATCCTTATTTCCAGCAAGGAACAATTATTTTATTAAGGGTACTAACCTCGCTAATCAGATTATGATGAGTTATGTATGAAGGGAGTTTTCAAGTGTGCGAGGGAAGATGATAAAAAAGATTCAGGAGTGTCAAACGCTCAAGCTTGGGGATGCCCCCGTGCACCCCCAAGAAATATTCAAGAAGACTCAAGCGTCTAAGCTTGGGGATGCCCCCGTGCATCCCCTTCTCCATCAACGATTATCAGTTCGTCTTTCGTTCCACTATATTTTTATCACTTCATGTGTTATGTGTTATGCTTGGATCGTCTTGCTTTTAGTTTCCTTTTTAGTTTTCTTTAGCTTTGCTTGCTATTCGTAACGAGTTGGAACCCATCTTTCTTTGTGTGGGAGAGAAACACGCTCCACTTCAACCTAGAACACAACATAGAATTTTCATGTCTATCTTTGTTGTGTGTGTTCTTTGTCTTTCAATAGCTACTGTCATGTTCAGCTCTTAGTTTTCATGCTTTACTTTTTAAAGAGCTTTTGTTTAGTTGGTTGCTGGAACTCTCTTTAGTTATCATGCTTATCTTGTTAAGAGAGTTGGCTTCTCTTGCACTGGTTGATATGTCTATGATAAAAATGCTATGTGCATAATGATGCTTAGTAGTTCATGTTTTCTTATGGTTAGTCTCAAATAGCTGGGGGGGTTCTTAATATGTTATTGAAGTACCAACATGATTTGTTTGCCTATGATGTGGTATGGTTTAGTGATATCTTCCTCCAAGAAATTATTTTGATTGACTTGGCATATGCTCACGCATATTTAAGACTATAAAGAAAGTCTATCAAGCCTTGATGATCTTTAATTTCTGAGTAGCGATATAACTTCCATGCCCGATTCAATGTTGCTTTGTCGCTCTGCATGATTATGACCGTCATTGCTCTCTTAGTTGGTCGCTCCCAGTATTTTGCTAACCTTCGCCTATACTAAGCGGACTGACTGCTTGTGCATCCAAAATCCTTTAAACCAGTTATGCCATATGAGTCCACCATACCTTCCTATACATGGTATTTACCTGCCATTCCTAACGAAGACTTTCATGTACCATCTCGAAATTATTCAAAAAAGCATTTCTGTTTTGTGCCTCTGTTTTAGCTCTTGAGGAAGTAGTAGTTAATTCATGATCTTTTAAAGTTGGACAAGCTTCACCCCGGGATTGCATGTCTAATGTGCAAACCCCTAATATGAGAAGGAACTGGCATAGAGTGCGCCCGGCTCATTAAAAATTATACAACAAACAAACCCTCCTTCATGCTTTGTTCATGAGAAATCAAAAAACTTTGGCAGTGATAAACAAAGGAGATTAAGAGGATGTGATCGTCCTCATTCGGGAGGCGTTCCTCGAAACTTGTCCAGCTCGAGAAGTAATTGAGTTATCTGCTAGCATTCGTTGACGAAATATGCATATTCCAAAAAATAATTATTACCTCTGTTTTTAAAACCAAGAGCTCTGGTACATGTTTAGTTTTTATTTCCGACCACGGGTTTTCAACCTTGCCATCAAAAGCCACGGTTCGAGAGTCTCCACCTTCTTTCTTTAAAGCACCAACTATTGAGAGCATGATTGTCATTCTGAGTGTAATGTGCATTGTCCCAAAGTACCATTGTCTTTTGCATGATTATGATATCGTTTATTCTGAAATCATTGTATCTAGTCGTCACTTAAACTTTGGAGGTGCCCCTGCATTTATGTTTTGCTTCACTAAAGGGGGCAAGCGAGGTATCACTTTGTCATGTTTGCACACCATGCTTACTACAAATCTATTGAGTGTTTCAGTATCATATTGAAAAACTTTCAGTTCTTTGTGATATTCTCATGAGGAAACTTAATTACTACAGATTCATTATCTCAGTAAGCATTTGTCATGTGACTGTGAAAAGTTCTTATATGGTTAATAGCATGTCACCACAGAAATTATGCTTGTTATCATTTACCTACTCGAGGACGAGCAGGAATTAAGCTTGGGGATGTTGATACGTCCAAAACGTATCTATAATTTCTGCTTGCTCCATGCCTTTTTTGTGTGATATTGCTATGATATTTATGCACTTCCATACACTTTTGATCATATTTAGACTAACCTACTAATGGTTGCAAAAATGCACAATGTTCTTGTTTTACACTTTATTGTGTAGGAATTATTTTGAAATTGACAAAAACGCAAAAGGAGTCGTATTGGAGTAGGACTCTGACTTTCCTGAAATCTGTCTGAGAACGTTTTTTAAAGATGGTCACGTTCCGGCCCGAAGACGACGTCAAACGGAAAAAGTCTAGTTGCGAAAGTTGTGGGGTATTTCGAGGCGATGCTTCTGGATATAGAATTCGTCCAAATCGGAGTCCAGACGGCCGAGTAAAGCCCATTTTACTAAGGCCCAAAATCTGATGACGGGAATCCGAGAGTCTATATAAAGAGAGGAAACCTAGGTCACCAAGGGCCATGTATTTTCCTCCTCCCAAGCCGTCGTCTTGGAGGGGAGGACCAGCACCATTGCAGCACCATCCACAAGGAAGAAGGGGGGCCAAGGAGCCGCTGCCCCCTAGGGCCGCCACCGTCTCCTCCTCGCCGTCGCCGCCCCCTAGGGCCGCCGGCCGTCTCCTCCTCGCGGGGCTGCACCTCTCCATCAACACCACCATCAAGCTCCTCCTAACCATGTCCATGTGTGAGTAGTCTCCTCCGGGGCTGAGGGCTCGTACGTGTAGCTATGTGGTTATCTCTCTCTCCCATGATGTGATCTTCGTTGTGATCATAGGCTATGTTAATCTAGGGTGATCCCATGATATTTCCCCTTCCTCTATGTATTGGATTGATGTACTCACTTGTCTTTATCTAGTATAATTCCTGAGACCAAGGTGATGGCGGTCTATTGGACATGGATTAGAAGAATATTTTCATGAGTGATTTCCTTTTTTGTGTGTTGATTGAAGATTGAGAGTCTCTTGGTGCTTGTCTTTGACTATCCTTTAGATATGTTGTGGTGATTGTGGTACTCTCTTTGGATGGCCGCGGTGACATTGGGAAATCCATAGATTGAGAAACTATGAACTTTGAGGTGTGCTTTTGTAGCCCTACATAATTCTCGTCCTCTCTTGACCACAAAGGAATGACCTCCGGGTGCGTCTCCATTGCATGTTTTATGGGAAATATCATGTGATTCGATTATGTTAATGTTGTTGGGAGTTGCCACTAGTGAAAGTATGAACCCTAGGCCTTGTTTCCACCATTGCAATACCATTTGTGCTCACGTTTACCACTTGTTTGCTTCCTGCACTTTTTATTACAGATTTATATTACTTTGTTTTGCCATCCATATCACTTGCCATTTAACATCTCTTCGCCGAACTAGTGCACCTATACATCTAACAAGTGTATTAGGTGTGTTGGGGACACAAGAGACTTCTTGTATCTTAGTTGCAGGGTTGCTTGAGAGAGACCATCTTCAACCTCTACTTCACTGAGTTCGATAAACCTTAGGTCATCCACTTGAGGGAAATTGCTGATGTCCTACAAACCTCTGCGCTTGGAGGCCCAACATAGTCTACAAGAGTAGAAGCGTGTGTAGACATCAGCACGGAGGTCCTCGGCAGAGAAGGTGGATCCATCTTCCTTATTACTGGGATATCCGTTCATAGCCTCTTCCGGATCAAAGTCCGGAACCCATGCTTTGGCCCGAGTCAGTGCTAGAAGAGAGCCGGCCCGTGCAGCAGATTTCTTCACTTCCACCAAGCGCACAGGCAGGACGGATAGCTTCTCCAAAGTACCTTGGATAGTAGTGCGGGCCGCTTTCTCATGGGACATTGCACAGTTTGCACTTATAACCGTTTGAGCGCCGGAATACAGCTGCTCCACCAGGGTATAAGAGGCCTTGAGCTTCTTCCGGACGTCATCTCCAAGATGAGTTATGCGTCGCCCTAAACATGTTTGTCAAAGTTAAACCGGAGTGGGTCAAGGATGGCAGAGACAAAAAAAAAGTATATACAATTGAGTGCTCATCAAAGATGGCAGAGGTCATAAGTTCTACTTGCTGCTTTAAACCGGTCAACTCCTGCGTAACCGGATTAAGGGCAGCCTCAGCATCCTTTGCTCTTTTCTCAAGAGCATCCCTCTGCACCCCCCAGGAAGACCGCTCCGCTTCAAAGTCCTTTTTCAATTTTTCTACATTGGTTAAGCTCAGCACAAGCTCTTCCTTGGCTTTGGCAGAAGCAGTTTCAGTAGCAGCCAGTCTATTCCGGAGATCAGTTACCTCTGCAGCCCTCCGGGTCAAGTCAGCCTACAAGGAAATCAAATGGATTAGAAGAGAATTTCAGACAAGTCTCAATCATATAAACAAGTTATCCACTTGACACTTGGGGGCTAATGTGCAGTTGAAGTACCAAAAGAAAATTTCAGACAAGTCCCAAGCGCATAAAACAAGTTATACCCCTGGCACTTGGGGGCTAATGTAAGTTCATTTACAGATACATTGGAAGTCCCGGTTCACCTACAACGACGCTAAACCGGCACTTGGGGACTACTATGGCCTACAGACAGGATTGGGATGAACACAAAACAGAGACAAGTGAAGGAAGTTACCTCGTACTTATCCTTCATCATGTTAACCAACCCGGATTCATAATCGCGGCTGGTAAAGAGCCGGTTCAAATACCCAGAATGAAGTTCCTGAGCACTTAACTGGGCATAGCTGGATAAGTCCGTGCTCCACTTGCCTTTTTCTTGTTGAAGCTTTTCCTCTTTAGAAGTGTGCTTGGCCAAGATGGCAGGCTCAGCGGGAGCGGTAAAGCCTAACCCGGTAATTTCACAATCCGCGGATGAGGCAACAGTCGGTTGGATAGGAGCAGCAGTAGGCGCCGGGCTAGCAGGAGCCGGGCTAGCCTGAGGAGGGCTAACCCGGACAGGACTCGCCGGTTCAACTACATTCTCCGTATTAATATTCTCTGGAGCAGCAATGTCGTTGCGATCCATGGGAATAGGGTCATCAAATTGAGCGGCAGGATTATCTTCCGGAGGGATGACTTCTTCCGGATCAGCGGCCGGTTCAACAGTAGCAGTTTCGGCGGCCGTTTTGGTGGCTTTCGCCCTCTTGCTAGGCTTCGGCTTGCTAGAAAAAATCAAAAGAACGATGAGAATCATAAGGGTACAAATGTAAAGATAAACCGGATGATTGAAAGGGACTTACCCGGGCACGGTCTTCAACACAGGGACCTGTGTAGCAGTCGACTCGCCAGAAGAGGACAAGGGAGCCTCCTGATAGTTAGGATCAGACGGTTTAAGTGGTTTACGTATGAGCCCGGCTTTTGGATGAAGAAGAGTTGGAGAAAGCAAAACCTCGGAACGGCGCCTGCGTGCCGGAGTAAGAGGAATTCCGGATGATTCCACCACACGACCACTGTGGCGCGTAGTCCGGCGTGCTTCATGTTGCTGCTTCTTCAAAAGAAATTTGGCGTCCAATTGAGCGTAAGGATGAGAAAAAGGATATTCCGGGACACCCGGCGGATTTTGGGGGGTGGCGGTTCTGAGTCTGAAGAAAGAGAGATTACCTCAACTTCCGCCGCTTTACTTCCCTCAGCCAGATCCTGTGGAAAGGCATTGTTAACATAAATTTGGATAAAAGGAGATTAAAGCATGCCAGGATCAACTCATACCTCAGAATCCGGATCATCTTCCTCAGGATGTGAACCGGAGGCAGCAACCGCCTTCTTCTTCTTAACGGCAAACGTCTTCCGGCGTGGCTGTTTGGCCGATTTATCTTGAGGTTTCCTCTTCCAGAAGGGGCCGTTGGCCTATGCAGAAGATACAGAATAAATAGAAGACAATCGATATGGATGGATTAAAACAAACAGAAAACATCAGAAAGAACTTACTGCTGGCGGTTTATTGTTTTCACAGAATGGAGCTAAGCCGGTCCGGCTACACTCCTCCAGAGAGATGTTGAGCATTTTCTTGGCGGATTCAGCAACTTCTTTTTCAGGAAGTATTATGTCAATATGGCGCAGCGGATCATCCGGTTTACCAGTGTACTCGCACATCAGGCCTGAGCGCCGGCTCAGTGGAGGATGCTCCAGGCAAGCCAACAGCGAACGAAGTCTACTCCGGTTAAACCATTGGCCATAAAGGCTCTAATCTTGGATAGTTGAGGGGCAAACCGGGCATGGTCTGGGGCACTAAGGCGTTGCGGCAGGGGATGATCTTCAGGAAGGCGATATGTGTGGTAACCCGACAGTGGGTTTTCCCCTTCAGGCGAAGTATCTATACAATAGAACCACGATTGGTTCCATTCCTTGGGGTGTGTGTGAAGGGTAGCGTGAGGGAAGCTCACATCCTTTCTTTTTTGAATGCTGATGCCACCCAATTCTTGATGCGGCCCGTCAGAAAATTATGTTTGCCGGTTTAAGTGGAAAAAGTCTCTGAATAGATCCACTAAAGGTTCTTCTTGAAGATATGCTTCTGAGAAGACTTGGAAATTGCAGACATTTGATATAGAATTTGGACCTATGTCCTGAGGATGGAGCTGAAAAGCGGCTAGTACATCCCGAAAGAATTTTGAACCGGGAGGGCTAAAACCCCGGGCCAGGTGATCGAAGAAAACAATGACCTCTCCTTCTTTAGGGGTAGGGGACACTCATCTCCTGGGGCCCGCCATTTCAGAACCGCTTTGGGGCCCAGAATACCAATTGAAGCGGTGTTTGATAGATCTTCTTCAGTAATGCGGGAAGGAGCCCAATTGCAAGCGACAAATTGCTTGGCCATCGTTCGGAATAAGGAAATGCTGAAAAATACAATACAGAATCCGGTTTACCAATTGCTACAATTAAGCCGGAGCATTATGTACAATTGTCGATCTAATTGCCGGTTTACACAAGGGGCTAATGGTATTACTAGTCCGGGAGTATGTAAGAGTAAGATAACTACCGGATTATGATGATAGAGAAAGGAGACGCTAAACCGTCAATTATAATGTACAGGATTACATCTACAGATCTACAAGACGAAGAAACAGTTTCCACAGAAGACTAAAGTAAAAATGGATCTGAGGCATAAGAAAAAGATGAAATATATGCAAGTCTTATACAGGAAGAACTGTGGAGGTTTGCTACAGATCGAATCTAAGCTGATTAAGCTAGAGGAGCTAAAGGCGTGAGTGCGGAGCAGGAGCGTACTCGAAACAAATCTAAAGTAAAGGTTTGAATCTACTACAAGGTTAGCCCGCAGGGATGAACAGCGAAGCTTCAAAGTTTCATGGCGGAAGCTATGGAGGAACCCTAGATTGGGAGCTATAGTAAGGAAGAAGGAATACCTGAGAAGAAGCAGACGGCGGTAAGTTGCTCTGGACGCGATTCAGGGTGATGCAGCGGCCTGGCTCGACGACGGCGACGGGCTCGAAGAGCGGCGGCGGAGCTTCGAGCGACGGAGGAGGACGAAGACAGAAGGGGGGAAAGAAGGCAGACCTCGGCGGTATTTATAAGCCGAGGAGGTGAAACGGCAAGCGTGGGAATCGAGGAGATCAGAGATTGGATAAAGATTATGCTGTCGCCTCAATTTTCGGGATGGTATTTAACAAAGGTAACAAACAGAGGTGAGCAATAAATGCGGAGGTGATGTCACGACGGATTAAGATAATTCCTGGAGATGACGTCATGGCCGGTTTACGAAGCAGATAAGCTGCAGAGAATAAATTTATGCAAAGACATAGAAGACTGACATGAACAAGTTCAAATCAATCTGGGGCCTAATGTCAGGGATATTACTAGCAGGTATAAACCGGCCAGGAAGATCCGGATTACACTAATGTGGTTGTATTATCATAAGCCCAGTAGAATATGAATCAGAGGTTACGGCCCATAGAGGCTTAGGGCCCATGTGTAAAGCTTACGGTTTATGAACCGTCATATCATGTAACTTGAGGTGTAAGATAGGAAGAGTAGAGACCGAGGCGGACACGATTATGAACCGGCCTCGGGACTCTATAAACCGAACCGGGCGTCGCTTCCTATATAAAGGGACGACCCGGCCACGGTTCAAGGACAAGCAAAAACCTGTCGAGACAAAGGCAAGCAATCTGCTCCATGTTCATCGACGCCCAAGCAATACCACACCAAACTAGACGTAGGCTTTTACCTTCATCGAAGGGGCCAAACTAGTATAAACCCTCTGTGTCCTTTGCGTGCTTTTAACCTCTTCAAGCTAACCCGCGCGATGGCCTCACACCTAAGTCCCCTAAACCAGACATCTGTCGTGCCAATTCCACGACAAAAGGTAAATTCTCTTTATAGATTTGATGAAGGTGATATTCCTCGTTATAAGTCTGCTAGCTAATGCTTAGATGAGTTTGACAGTTTTATTGTGAAACAAGAAAACTTTAATGCTTATGTTGGTAGAAAATTACAACACAATGCTTATATGATTGAACGCTTGAGTGATTATCTATCTAGAGCTAAAGGTGAACTGAAACTCATTAGTAAACATGCTTCCATGGTTACCACTCAAATAGATCAAGTACTTAAGGCTCAGAATGATTTGCTAAATGAATTAAATAGTAAGAATAATGACTATGTTGTTAGAGTTGCTACTAGAGGTGGTAAAAAGACTCAAGAACCTATGTATCCTGAAGGCCACCCTAAGAGGATTGAGCAAGATTCTCAGAGAGCTAATTTAGATGCACCTAGTTCTTCTAAGAAGAAGAAGAAGAAGAAAAATGATAGGACTTTGCATGCTTCTAGTGAACATGTAGCTGACACACCTGAAAATCCAAATGATATATCTATTTCTGATGCCGAGACACAATCTGGCAATGAACATGAACCCAGTGATAATATTAATGATGATGTTCATGATGATGCTCAACCTAGCAATGATAATGATGTAGAGATTGAACCTGTTGTTTATCTTGATAACCCAACATCAAAGAATCAACGTTATGATAAGAGAGACTTTGTTGCTAGGAAGCACGGTAGGGAAAGAGAACCATGGGTTCAGAAACCCATGCCTTTTCATCCGAAACCATCAAAGAAAAAGGATGACAGGGATTTTAGGCGCTTTGCTGAAATGATTAGACCTATCTTTTTACGTATGCGTTTGACTGATTTGCTTAAAACAAATCCTTATGCTAAGTATATGAAGGATATTATTACCAATAAAAGAAAGATACCTGAAGTAGAAATTTCCACCATGCCTGCCAATTACACTTTTAAAGGTGGAATACCTAAGAAACTAGGAGATCCAGGAGTACCTACTATACCTTGCTCCATTAAAAGAAACTATGTTAAAACTGCTTTATGTGATCTTGGAGCCGGTGTTAGTGTTATGCCTTGCTACCTCTTGAGCTTGCGTTGTATTCCCTCGAAGAGGAAAGGGAGATGCAGCACAGTAGCGTAAGTATTTCCCTCAGTTTTTTAGAACCAAGGTATCAATCCAGTAGGAGACCACGCGCCACTCCCTCGCACCTGCACAAACAAATAAGAACTTCGCAGCCAACGTGATAAGGGGTTGTCAATCCCTTTACGGTCACTTACGAAAGTGAGATCTGATAGAGATGATAGTTTATATTTTTTGTATTTTTGTTTTAATAAAACAGCAAATAAAAGCGGTAAAAGTAAAGTAGATGTACATTGATATGTTGAGAATAGACCCAGGGGCCATAGTTTTCTCTAGTGGCTTCTCTCATGATAGCGATATTCTACGGCGGGTAAACAAATTACTGTCGAGAAATTGATAGAAAAGCGAATAAATATGAGACTATCTAGGCATGATCATTGTATATAGGCATCACGTCCGAGACAAGTAGACCGAAATGATTCTGCATCTACTACTATTACTCCATACATCGACCGCTATCCAGCATGCATCTAGTGTATTGAGTTCATACGAACAGAGTAACGCCTTAAGCAAGATGACATGATCTAGAGGGATAAACTCAAGCAATATGAAGTAAATCCCATCTTTCTATCCTCGATGGCAACAATACAATACATGCCTTACTGTCCCTACTGTCACTGGGAAAGGACAACGCAAGATTGAACCCAAAGCCAAGCACTTCTCCCATTGCAAGAACTATAGATATAGTAGGCCAAACGAAACCGATAATTCGAAGAGACTTGCAAGGATATTATGAGCACACATAAGAAGTTCAGAGAAGAGCCAAATATCTTTCATAGATAACCTTGATCATAAACTCACAATTCATCGGATCTCGACAAACACACCACAAAAAGACATTACATCGAATAGATCTCCTCGAAGACCGAGGAGAACTTTGTATTGAGATCCAGAGAGAGAGAAGAAGCCATCTAGATACTAGCTATGGACCCGAAGGTCTGTGGTAAACTACTCACAACTCATGGTGAGGGCGATGATGATGATGATGAAGGCCTCCGTGGTGGACCCCCCTCCGGTGGAGTTCCGGAACAGGCTCCAAGATGGGATCTCCACGAGAACAGAAGCTATGGCGGTGGAATTAGGGTTTTCTCTCTGCGTATGGAGTTTCTGGGGTACGTGGATATATATAGGAAGAAGGAGGGCACCGGGGGCCAAACGAGGGCAGCCCCTTTGTCCCCTGACTTGGCCCTGAAGTTTCCCGTGCGTGATTTTCTCCAAAAATATCTCTCGCGAAGGTTTCATTCCGTTTGGACTCCGTTTGATATTCTTTTTCTGCAAAACCCTGAAATAGGCAAAAACAGCAATCTGGACTGGGCCTTTGGGTTAGTAGGTTAGTCCCAAAAATGATATAAAAGTGAATGATAAAGCCCATCAAACATCCAAGGCTTCATAAATAATAGCATGGAACAATCAAAAATTATAGATACGTAATGTGTTTCCTAGTCTCTTCCATCAGATCGGTCTTCTGGTTGCATTGGCTAGAGCATGCACTTCTACATGGTATCAGAGCCAAGAGGTCTTGAGTTCAAGACCCGGCTGGCGCAATTAAATTTGCAGCCCACTTTCGGTCCACGTTTAGGCCTGAGGGAGCCACACGTGAGGGGAAGTGTTGACGTATAATGTGCTGCCTAGTCTCTTCCATCAGATCGGTCTTTTGGTTGCATTGGCTAGAGCATGCACTTCTACATATCATGCCTCTCTCTTTATATGGTAGACTTGACTTGAGTAAGTTGACACCTACTGAAATATCCTTGCAAATGGCTGATAAATCAACTGCTATACCTGTCGGTATTTGTGAGGATGTTCCTGTTGTAGTTGCAAATGTTACTATTCCAACGGACTTCGTTATACTTGATATTCTCGAGGACGATAGTATGTCTATTATCCTTGGTAGACCTTTTCTGAATACTGCAGGGGCTGTTATTGGTTGCAACAAAGGCAATGTCACTTTTCATGTCAATGGTAATGAGCATAAGGTACACTTTTTGAGGAAACAACCTCAGGGCCACAGTATCAATTATATTGGAAAAATTCCAACTATTACTATTGGAGGTTTTGAATTTCCTCTCCCTACTGTCAAGAAGACATATGACATTCTTATTGTTGGGGACATACATATCCCCATTGAGGTAACCTAGTGTTATTCAAAAATTCTCCGGTTTCATGTTATTCGGAAAGAGTTTATTAACGAGACCTGATCAACCTTGGTAATGGATTCCTTTTGATGAGCATGGGATAGGTGAATCTAGATAGACCACCTTCTGTACCCTCCTTCTACTTTCTGTTAACTAGAATAAATAAAGAAAAAATAGTATTATCTGTCTGTTTCCAGACTTATCCGTGCAATAAAAAATATCCCGAAAATAAAAGTTCTCCAAATGCCCTGAAAATTAAATATGATTTTTTTCTGGATTATTTGAGAAATTATGGCACAGAACACACAACGAGGGGAGCCAGCACCTGGCCACAAGGGTCCAGGGCGCACCCCCCCCTGCCAGGGCGCGCCCCCTGCCTCTTGGGCCCCACGTGGCCCCCCTCCTCTTATCCCTGCACCCACATTCTTCTTCTTCCTCCCAAAAATATCACCAACCAGCTCCAACCCGAGTTCTAGCTCGTCTTGCTGCCATTTTCGATCTCCTTGCTCAAAGCACCATCCACCAAACTGTTTGGGGAGATTGTTCCTTGGTATGTGACTCCTCCATTGATCCAATTAGTTTTTGTTCTAGTGCTTTATTTTTTACAAATTTGTGCTGCTGTGGTGACCTTGTTCTTGAGCTTGCATGTCAAATTTTCTTGGTCCCAAGTAGTTCTAATGCATGATATAGTCTCTAGGCACTAGTAGGAGTTGTTGCTATCAATCTTGTTGAGTTTGGTTAACTTTTATTTTGAGTTACTAAAAATTTCAGAAAATTACAGAAAAATGCATAGGAAATTATTCCAAGGTGGTTCTTCAAGGAAGCAAGAACCGAGGCTCGCGTTTCGTGAGCCGGACGATGAACTACCGAGGGATGCTGACGTGCGGCCTTGTGAATGGCCGTCAGATGACTTTATGGATTAGGTTGGCATCAAGGATGAATTTTACGCATATGTGTGCAATGCTGACCTCGAGGGCTTCAAACAAGATAAGTGCCCTCAATACCGTGGCTTAACTGATAGCTTTGTGAGAAGGTTTAACTTTTTATCTTCACGTAATTCTCACACTGTCCTGTTTGACCTATATGATAAATATTATACCATGGACTTAGATGATTTTAATTATGCTTGTAAGCTCCCACAGTGGGGCAGTATGGGTGATCCTCGTAAATCTGAATTTAGAGAGTTCCTTGCTAGTATCACAGTAGGGGAATCTAGGGAAATCACACAGGCTACCATAGGGAGCATCCATTTTCCTGCTATTCATTACTTTTTTCTCTTTATTGGTAGATGCATAAATGGTAAAGATGAGGCTTGTCACATGTGTGTCCCAGATCTTAGTGTTCTTAGGAGTGTTGTACTAGGTGATAGACAATATAACTTGGGAGCCATTGTTGCACGTAGGCTACACCACAATGGTATGAATGGAGATTTATTTGGTGGGATTTATGCCACTCGCATAGCCCACTTTCTTGGTGTGCCTGTGCACGAGAATGATGAACCTTTACCTCTTGCTCATTTAGATTGCCATGCTATGGCTAGTCACCGGTTGATAGAGAGGGATGATCAAACCGTCAAATGTCGACTAATCTTTAACAGGCAGCATGTCATCCCTATTGTTCTTCCTGCCCCTACTTTGTTTAACTTTCAGGCAAAAGGAAGATACACTATAACTATGGAGGAGGCAAATGCGTATTATAATATGACAGAGGCAGCCCATCTTCGAGCTGTAGATCAGCATACAGTAGCTGCTGCATCTCAGTACAACCCCAACTACAACTTTGGATATCCGTTAGGCCAATACTGGCGATAGACCAACATAGGCCAAAAGCCTAAGCTTGGGGGAGTACGTGTTTCTCACCGACTTTACATTCATGTTCACACACTTATTCTAGTTGTCGGTGCTCACACTCTTTCATTGTACCATCCATGTTTAGATTCCCATTCTTTTTCTTAGTATTTTTCTCGTGTGCTATAAAAACCTTAAGAAAAAACAAAAAATATATTAGTTGTAGCTTCTAGCTAGTTTACTTTCCTTGCCTGTAGTAGTAACTAAAAGAAAACCCAAAAAGATTTCCCGTTCTTCTTTTGCTTGTTGGGAGTTTTCCCGTGTAAATAGTTTATTTTCTTTTCTTTGGGGGTTAAGAGTAGAAGACCATGATTAAAATGCTTAGTGGCTCTCTCGTATGCTTTATTGTTGATTTAACCTTGAGCCATACTACCTTGTCTTCTCTCTTGTATTAAATGTGTGCAGATTTTAGCTTAGTCCAATGCACGTGCACTATTATTATTATCCACACCATTCGGTCGTGTGAGTGAAAGGCAATAAGGATGATATATGATGAACTAATTGAGATGAGAAAAGTTGGTATGAACTCGACCTCTCTTGTTTTTGTAAATATGATGGTTCATCGTTCCTGATTCAGCTTGTTATGAATGAAACATGCTTGCAATGACAATTAGAGATCATAGCTGCTTATGCCATGCTTAATTAGCTGAGAGTTTATAATGGTCTATCTTGCGTGCCAACATGATATTAAAATGGTTGTGATGTGGTATGATGGGGTGGTATCCTCCTTTGAACGATTTAAGTGATCTGACTTGGCACATGTTCACGCATGTAGTTGAAACAAATCAACATAGCCTCCACGATATTTATGTTCATGGTGATTTATATCCTACCCATGCTTGCATTCATTGTTGATTAATTTTAATGCATGTTCATGACCATTGTTGCTCTCTAGCTGGTCGCTTCCCAATCTCTTTCTAGCCTTCACCTGTACTAAGCGGGAATACTGTTTGTGCATCCACTTCCATAAACCCCAAAGTTATTCCACATGAGTCCATTATGTTGGGGAACGTTGCATGGAAAACAAAAAATTTTCTCTACGTTCACCAAGATCAATCTAGTAGATGCAACTACGAGGGGAGAGTAGGATCCACATACCCTTGTAGATCGCTAAGCGGAAGCGTTATGAACGCGGATGATGGAGTCGTACTCGCCGCGATTCAGATCGCCGAAGATCCTAGCACCGAAGCAACGGTGCCTCCGCGTTCTTCACACGTACGGCTCGGGGACGTCTCCTCCTTCTTGATCCAGCAAGGGGTGGAGGAGAGGTTGATGGAGAACCGGCAGCACGATGGCGTGGTGGTGATGTTGGAGGAGAACTCCGGCAGGGCTTCGCCTAAGCACCGCGGGAGAAGAAGATGTTATGGGAGAGGGAGGGCAGCACCGAGGCACGAACTTGTGTTTGCTGCCCTCCCTTTGCCTCACTATATATAGGGGGGGTGGAGAGGTGAGGGCGCCCTAGGGTTTCCCCCCTAGGGGGCCGGCGGCCAGGGCAAGGGGGGCGGCGGCCAAGGCAGGGGGGGCGGCGGCCAGGGCCAGGCCCTAGGGTTTCCCCCCTAGGTGCCTTGCCCCCCACTCCAAAGGGGTGCGGCTGCCCTAGGGGGTCCCACCCCCTTAGCCGCATGAGGAGAGGGCCCAGGAGGGGGCGCACAGCCCCCTGAGGGCTGTGGTGTCCCCCCTTGTGGCCCATTAGGCCCAGAACTTCTTCCGGACCCCCCGAAATCCTTTCCGGTACTCCGCCGATTTCCCGATGCTCCCCGGAACACTTCCGGACTCCGAAACCTTTCATCCTATATATCAATCTTCGTCTCCGGACTATTCCGGAGACCCTCGTCATGTCCGGGATCTCATCCGGGACTCCGAACAACCTTCGGTAACCATACACTTTTCTCACTAACAACCCTAGCGTCACCGAACGTTAAGTGTGTAGACCCTGCGGGTTCGGAAACCATGTAGACATGACCGAGACACTCCCAGGTCAATAACCAATAGCGGGATCTGGATACCCATATTGGTTCCCACATGTTTCTCGATGATCTCATCGGATGAACCACGATGTCAAGGATTCAGGCAATCCCGTATACAGTTCCCTTTGTCTCGTCGGTATGTTACTTGCCCGAGATTCGATCGTCGGTATCTCTATACCTAGTTCAATCTCGTCACCGGCAAGTCTCTTTACTCGTTACCGTAATACATAATCCCGTGACCAACTACTTAGTCACTTTGAGCTCATTGAGATGACGTATTACCGAGCGGGCCCGGAGATACCTCTCCGTCACACGGAGTGACAAATCCCAGTCTCGATCCATGTCAACTCAACAGACACCCTCGGAGATACCTGTAGAGTACCTTTATAGTCACCCAGTTACGTTGTGACGTTTGGCGCACACAAAGTACTCCTACGGTGTCAGTGAGTTACATGATCTCATGGTCATAGGAACTTATACTTGACATGCAGAAAACTATAGCGATAACTGACACGATCAGAAGCTATGTTTAACGTTTGGGTCTCGTCCATCACATCATTCTCCTAATGATGTGATCCCGTTATCAAATGACAACTCATGTCTATGACCTGGAAACCGCGGTCATCTTTGATCAACGAGCTAGTCCTGTAGAGGCTCACTAGGGACACAAAGTCTGTCTATTCATCCACACGTGTATTTGAGTTTCCAATCAATACAGTTATAGCATGGATAATAAACGATTATCATGAACAAGGAAATATAATAATAACTCTTTTATTATTGCCTCTAGGGCATATTTCCAACAGTCTCCCACTTGCACTAGAGTCAATAATCTAGCATTACAAGGTAATGAATCTAACACCCATAGAGTCTTGGTGTTGATCGTGCTTAGCCCGTGGAAGAGGCTTAGTCAACGGATCTGCAACATTCAAATCCGTGTGTACTTTGCAAATGTTTATGTCCTCCTCCTTGACCGAATCGCGGATGGAATTGAAGCATCGCTTTAGGTGTCTGGTCCTCTTGTGAAACCTTGGTTCCTTGGCTAGAGCAATGGCACCAGTGTTGTCACAGAACAGAGTCATTGGGTTCAGTGCACTAGGCACAACTCCAAGATCTGTCATGAACTCCTTCATCCAGACACCTTCCTTCGCCGCCTCCGAGGCAGCTATATACTCCGCTTCACATGTAGAATCAGCTACCACGCTCTGCTTGGAACTGCACCAGCTTACCGCTCCCCCGTTGAGAATATATACGTATCCGGTTTGTGACTTAGAGTCATCCGGATCAGTGTCAAAGCTTGCATCGACGTAACCCTTTACGACGAGCTCTTGATCACCTCCATAAACGAGAAACATATCCTTAGTCCTTTTCAGGTACTTTAGGATATTCTTGACCGCTGTCCAGTGATCCATACCAGGATTACTCTGAAACCTTCCGGCCATACTTATGGCAAGGCTGACATCTGGTCTTGTGCACAGCATTGCATACATGATAGAGCCTATGGCTGAAGCATAGGGGACGACACTCATCTTTTCTCTATCATCCGCAGTTACTGGGCATTGAGTCTTACTCAACTTCGTACCTTGCAATACCGGCAAGAACCCCTTTTTGGATTGATCCATTTTGAACTTCTTCAAAACTTTATCAAGGTATGTGCTTTGTGAAAGTCCTATCAAGCGTCTTGATCTATCTCTATAGATCTTGATGCCCAATATGAAAGCAGCTTCACCGAGATCTTTCATCGAAAAACTCTTGTTCAAATACCCCTTCACGCTATCCAAAAATTCTATATTGTTTCCAATCAGCAATATGTCATCCACATATAATATTAGAAACGCTATAGAGCTCCCACTCACTTTCTTGTAAATACAAGCTTCATTGTAAACTTGTATAAACCCAAACGCTTTGATCACCTCATCAAAGCGAAGATTCCAACTCCGAGATGCTTGCACCAGCCCATAAATGGAACGCTGGAGCTTGCATACTTTGTCAGCATTCTCTGGATCGACAAAACCCTCTGGTTGCATCATATACAACTCTTCCTTAAGAAAACCGTTAAGGAACGCTGTTTTGACATCCATCTGCCAAATTTCATAATCGAAATATGCAGCTATTGCTAACATGATTCGGACGGATTTAAGCATCGCCACGGGTGAGAAAGTCTCATCGTAGTCAATCCCTTGAACTTGTGAAAAACCCTTTGCCACAAGTCGAGCTTTATACACGGTGACATTACCGTCAGCGTCCGTCTTCCTCTTAAAAATCCATTTATTCTGAATGGACTTCCGCCCTTCAGGTAATACTTCCAAAGTCCATACTTTGTTTTCATACATGGATCCCATCTCGGATTTCATGGCCTCTAACCATTTGTCGGAATCTGGGCCCACCATCGCTTCTCCATAGCTCGTAGGTTCACCGTTGTCTAACAACATGACCTCCAAGACAGGGTTACCATACCACTCAGGTGCAGTGCGTACCCTTGTCGACCTACGAGGTTCGGTAGTAACATGATCAGAAGCTTCTTGATCATCATCATTGGCTTCCTCTTCAACCTCTGCAGGCTCCACAAAAACATCTTTCTGTGCTGCGCTACTCACTGGTTGAAGCAGAGGTTCAATAACCTCATCAAGTTCTACCTTCCTCCCACTCAATTCTTTCGAGAGAAACTCTTTCTCGAGAAAGGACCCGTTCTTAGCGACAAACACTTTGCCCTCGGATCTGAGATAGAAGGTGTACCCAACTGTTTCTTTTGGGTATCCTATGAAGACACATTTGTCCGCTTTGGGTTCGAGCTTTTCTGGCTGAAGCCTTTTGACATAAGCATCGCAACCCCAAACCTTGAGAAAAGACAACTTAGGTTTCTTACCAAACCACAGTTCATACGGTGTTGTCTCAACAGACTTAGATGGAGCCCTATTTAAAGTGAATGCAGCTGTCTCTAACGCATATCCCCAAAACGATAGTGGCAAATCGGCAAGAGACATCATAGAACGTACCATATCTAATAGGGTTCGATTACGACGTTTGGACACACCATTACGCTGTGGTGTTCCAGGTGGCGTCAACTGTGAAACAATTCCACATTTTCTTAAGTGATCACCAAACTCATAACTCAGATATTCTCCCCCTCGATCAGATCGTAGGAACTTGATCTTCTTGTTACGATGATTTTCAACTTCACTCTGAAATTGCTTGAACTTTTCAAAAGTTTCAGACTTATGCTTCATCAAGTAAATATACCCATATCTACTTAAGTCGTCAGTGAAGGTGAGAAAATAACGATATCCACCGCGCGCCGTTACACTCATTGGACCGCACACATCAGTATGTATGATTTCCAATAAGTCACTTGCCCGTTCCATTGTCCCTGAAAACGGGGTCCTTGTCATCTTGCCCATGAGGCACGGCTCGCACGTGTCAAGTGATTCAAAATCAAGAGACTCCAAAAGTCCATCAGCATGGAGCTTCCTCATGCGTTTCACGCCGATATGACCGAGACGGCAGTGCCACAAGAAAGTGGTATTATCATTATCTACTCTACATCTTTTGGCATCAATGTTATGAACATGTGTATCACTATCGAGATTCAATAAGAATAAACCCCTAACTTCGGGTGCATGACCATAAAAGATATTACTCATATAAATAGAACAACCATTATTCTCTGACTTAAATGAGTAACCGTCTCGCAATAAACAAGATCCAGATATAATGTTCATGCTTAACGCAGGCACTAAATAACAATTATTCAGGTTCATAACTAATCCCGATGGTAATCGAAGAGCGAGCGTGCCGACGGCGATCACATCAACCTTGGAACCATTTCCCACGCGCATCGTCACTTCGTCCTTCGCCAGCCTTCGTTTATTCCGCAGTTCCTGTTTAGAGTTGCAAATGTGAGCAACCGAACCGGTATCAAATACCCAGGCACTACAACGAGAGTTGGTAAGGTACACATCAATAACATGTATATCACATATACCTTTGTTGTTGTTGGCCCCCTTCTTGTCCGCCAGATACTTGGGGAAGTTCCGCTTCCAGTGGCCGTTCCCCTTGCAATAGAAACACTCAGTCTCTGGCTTGGGCCCAGCCTTGGGTTTCTTCACTGGATTAGCAACTGCTTTGCCACCCTTCTTAGAGTTACCCTTCTTGCCCTTGCCATTCTTCTTGAAACTGGTGGTTTTATTGACCATCAACACTTGATACTCCTTCTGGATGTCTGCCTCAGCGACTTTCAGCATCGAAAACAGCTCGGCGATGGTCTTGTTCATCCCTTGCATGTTATACTGCTGCACGAAGCTCTTGTAGCTTGGAGGGAGTGACTGGAGAATTCTGTCAATGATAGCCTCATCCGGGAACACAAGTCCCAGATCAGCTATGCGGGTATAGTACCCAGACATCTTCAGTAAGTGCTCACTGACAGACGAATTCTCCTCCATCTTGCAAGCAAAGAATTTATCGGTGGTCTCATACCTCTCGATCTTAGCATTCTTTTCAAAGATGAACTTCAACTCCTGGTACATCTCATATGCACCATGACGTTCAAAACGCCTTTGAAGTCCTCCTTCCAAGCCGTACAACATGGCACACTGCACTATCGAATAGTCATCCGAACGCGTCTGTCAGACGTTCAAAACGTCTGCAGGGGCTGTAGGAGCGGGGGGGTCACCTAGCGGTGCATTTAGGACATAAACCTTTTGGGCAGCTGTGAGGATGATCCTCAGATTGCGGAGCCAGTCCACAAAGTTGCTCCCATCATCTTTCAGTTTAGCTTTCTCTAGGAACGCATTAAAATTCAGGGGAGCTACTGCGCGAGCCATCTACAACAAAAATTTGCAAAGACATTTTAGACTATTGTTCATGATAAGTGAGTTATTACCTAATCAAATTATTTATAACTCCCACTCAAATTGACATCCCTCCGGTCATTCGAGCGTGACATGATCCAAATTCACCAACCCAAGTCCGATCATCACGTGAGATGAGGTGGTGTCAATGGTGAACATCAACATGTTGATCATATCTACTATATGACTCATGCTCGACCTTTCGGTCCTCCGTGTTCTGAGGCCATGTCTGTACATGCTAGGCTCGTCAAGTCTAACCCGAGTGTTCTGCACGTGCAAAACTGGCTTGCACCCGTTGTATGCGAACGTAGAGTCTATCACACCCGATCATCACGTGGTGCTTCGAAACGACGAACCTTCGCAACGGCGCACACTCGGGGGGAACACAATTTTATCTTGAAATTTTAGTGAAGGATCATCTTATAATGCTACCGTCGTCCTAAGCAAAATAAGATGCATAAAAGGATTAACATCACATGCAAATCATAAGTGACATGATATGGCCATCAACTCGTGCTTTTGATCTCCATCTCCAAAGCACCGGCATGATCTCCATCGTCACCGGCGCCACACCATGATCTCCATCATCATGATATCCATCATCGTGTCGCCATCGGGGTTGTCGGCGCCCACCATGCTCTTACTACTATTGCTACCGTTTAGCGATAAAGTAAAGCATTACAAAGCGCTTAATGATTGACACGCAGGTCATACAAAAATTAAAGACAACCCTATGGCTCCTGCCGGTTGCCGTATGCATCGACATGCAAGTCGATATTAACTATTACAACATGATCATCTCATACATCAAATATAATTCATCATGTCATTGGCCATATCATATCACATGCATACCCTGCAAAAACAAGTTAGACGTCCTCTAATTTGTTGTTGCATGTTTTACGTGGCTGCTATGGGTATCTAGCAAGAACGTTTCTTACCTACGCAAAACCACAACGGTGATATTCAAGTTGCTATTTAACCTTCTACAAGGACCGCCTTGTTCTATTCCGATTCAACTAAGATAGGAGAGACAGACACCCGCCAGCCATCTTATGCAACAAAAAGTCACATGTCTGTCGATGGAACCGGTCTCATGTACGTGGACATGTAAAGTTGGTCCGGGCCGCTTCATCCTATAATACCGCTGAATCAAGAAAGACTAAGGAGGGCAGCAATTTAAACATCAACGCCACAAACCCTTTTGTGTTCTACTCGAGAAAGCATCTACGCAAGATCCTAGCTCTGATACCACTGTTGGGGAACGTTGCATGGAAAACAAAAATTTTTCTCTACGTTCACCAAGATCAATCTAGTAGATGCAACTACGAGGGGAGAGTAGGATCCACATACCCTTGTAGATCGCTAAGCGGAAGCGTTATGAACGCGGATGATGGAGTCGTACTCGCCGCGATTCAGATCGCCGAAGATCCTAGCACCGAAGCAACGGTGCCTCCTCGTTCTTCACACGTACGGCTCGGGGACGTCTCCTCCTTCTTGATCCAGCAAGGGGTGGAGGAGAGGTTGATGGAGAACCGGCAGCACGACGGCGTGGTGGTGATGTTGGAGGAGAACTCCGGCAGGGCTTCGCCTAAGCACCGCGGGAGAAGAAGATGTTATGGGAGAGGGAGGGCAGCACCGAGGCACGAACTTGTGTTTGATGCCCTCCCTTTGCCTCACTATATATAGGGGGGGTGGAGAGGTGAGGGCGCCCTAGGGTTTCCCCCCTAGGGGGCCGGCGGCCAGGGCAAGGGGGGGCGGCGGCCAAGGCAGGGGAGGGCGGCGGCCAGGGCCAGGCCCTAGGGTTTCCCCCCCTAGGTGCCTTGCCCCCCACTCCAAAGGGGTGCGGCTGCCCTAGGGGGTCCCACCCCCTTAGCCGCATGAGGAGAGGGCCCAGGGGGGGGCGCACAGCCCCCTGAGGGCTGTGGTGTCCCCCCTTGTGGCCCATTAGGCCCAGAACTTCTTCCGGACCCCCCGAAATCCTTTCCGGTACTCCGCCGATTTCCCGATGCTCCCCGGAACACTTCCGGACTCCGAAACCTTTCATCCTATATATCAATCTTCGTCTCCGGACTATTCCGGAGACCCTCGTCATGTCCGGGATCTCATCCGGGACTCCGAACAACCTTCGGTAACCATACACTTTTCTCACTAACAACCCTAGCGTCACCGAACGTTAAGTGTGTAGACCCTGCGGGTTCGGAAACCATGTAGACATGACCGAGACACTCCCAGGTCAATAACCAATAGCGGGATCTGGATACCCATATTGGTTCCCACATGTTTCTCGATGATCTCATCGGATGAACCACGATGTCAAGGATTCAGGCAATCCCGTATACAGTTCCCTTTGTCTCGTCGGTATGTTACTTGCCCGAGATTCGATCGTCGGTATCTCTATACCTAGTTCAATCTCGTCACCGGCAAGTCTCTTTACTCGTTACCGTAATACATAATCCCGTGACCAACTACTTAGTCACTTTGAGCTCATTGAGATGACGTATTACCGAGCGGGCCCGGAGATACCTCTCCGTCACACGGAGTGACAAATCCCAGTCTCGATCCATGTCAACTCAACAGACACCCTCGGAGATACCTGTAGAGTACCTTTATAGTCACCCAGTTACGTTGTGACGTTTGGCGCACACAAAGTACTCCTACGGTGTCAGTGAGTTACATGATCTCATGGTCATAGGAACTTATACTTGACATGCAGAAAACTATAGCGATAACTGACACGATCAAAAGCTATGTTTAACGTTTGGGTCTCGTCCATCACATCATTCTCCTAATGATGTGATCCCGTTATCAAATGACAACTCATGTCTATGACCTGGAAACCGCGGTCATCTTTGATCAACGAGCTAGTCCTGTAGAGGCTCACTAGGGACACAAAGTCTGTCTATTCATCCACACGTGTATTTGAGTTTCCAATCAATACAGTTATAGCATGGATAATAAACGATTATCATGAACAAGGAAATATAATAATAACTCTTTTATTATTGCCTCTAGGGCATATTTCCAACACATTATACCTTCCTATATGCGGTATTTACCTGCTGTTCCAAGTAAATTTGTATGTGCCAAACTCTAAACCTTCAAATGAAATTCTGTTTTGTATGCTCGAACAACTCATGTATCAACTAGGTTGTCTATATCTTCCATGCTAGGTGGGTTATTCTCACGATGAGTGGACTCCGCTCATCATTCATGAGAAAATGGCTGGTAACCGGGATGCCGAGTCCCATGCTCAAAATCATAATAATTAAACAAAACTCCCCCAAGGGTGTTGCTGGTTTGGACGGTACCCGTTGTTTCGGGCTAGCCGTGGCGTGTGCTTGTTGGTGGTTGGGGAGTATAAACTTTACCATTCTATTTGGGAACCGCCTATAATGTGCGTAGCATGGGAGATATCAAGATTCTTGGTAGTTATGTTGACAATGAAAGTATACCGCTCAAAATGTTATTCATCTCTATTTAAAATCGAGCTCTGGCACCTCTACAAATCCCTGCTTCCCTCTGCGAAGGGCCTATCCATTTACTTTTATGCAGAGTCATCATCCTCTTATCAAAGAGCACCAGTAGGAGAGCACCTCTGTCATTTGCATGTATTACTATTAATTTGCATTGAGTATGATCATGACTGGATCTCTTTTACCATGAATTACAATGTCTAGTCAGTCCTTGATCTTTAAAGGTGCTCTGCATTTATGTTTTGCGGTCTAGGAAAGGGCTAGCGAGATACCATCTTGTTATATCATATCATGATTGTTTTGAGAAAGTGTTGTCATCCGAGGTTTATTATTATTGCTCGCTAGTTGATTATGCCATTGATGTGAGTAGACTTGAGACCTGAAAGTTATTGTGAATGTGGTTAGTTCATGATCTTGCTAAAAACCTGAATGCTGGCTTACATATTTACAACAACAACAGCAAACAGAGTTTGTCAAAGTTTTGCTTTATCACTTTCAGTTTATCAACTGAATTGCTTGAGGACAAGCAAAGGTTTAAGCTTGGGGGAGTTGATACGTCTCCAACGTATCTACTTTTCGAAACACTTTTGCCCTTGTTTTGGACTATAACTTGCATGATTTGAATGGAAGTAACCCGGACTGACGCTGTTTTCAACAGAATTGCCATGGTGTTGTTTTTGTGCAGAAATAAAAAGTTCTCGGAATCGCCTGAAAATCCACGGAGAATTATTTTGGAAAATATAAAAAACACCTGCAAGAAGATCCAGACTAGGGGGGCCACACCCTGTCCACGAGGGTGGGGGGCACCCTCCCCTAGGGCGCGCCCCCTGCCTCGTGGCCCCCGTGGTGCTCCACCGACGTATCCCCAGACCCTATATATTCACTTTCGGGGAGAAAAAATCAGAGAGGAAGAATTATCGTGTTTTACGATACGGAGCTGCCGCCAAGCCCTAATCTCTCTCGGGAGGGCTGATCTGGAGTCCGTTCGGGGCTCCGGAGAGTGGAGATCGTCGCCATCGTCATCATCAACCTTCCTCCATCACCAATTCCATGATGCTCACCGTCGTGCGTGAGTAATTCCATCGTAGGCTTGCTGGACAGTGATGGGTTGGATGGGATTTATCATGTAATCGAGTTAGTTTTGTTAGGGTTTGATCCCTAGTTTCCACTATGTTCTGGGATTGATATTGCTATGACTTTTCTATGCTTAATGCTTGTCACTAGGGCCCGAGTGCCATGATTTCAGATCTGAACCTATTATGTTTTCATGAATATATGTGTGTTCTTGATCCTATCTTGCAAGCCTATAGTCACCTACTATGTGTTATGATCCGGCAACCCCGAAGTGACAATAATCAGGACCACTCCCGGTGATGACCATAGTTTGAGGAGTTCATGTATTCACTATGTGTTAATGCTTTGGTCCGGTACTCTATTAAAAGGAGGCCTTAATATCCCTTAGTTTCCAATAGGACCCCGCTGCCACGGGAGGGTAGGACAAAAGATGTCATGCAAGTTCTTTTCCATAAGCACGTATGACTATATTCGGAATACATGCCTACATTGCATCGATGAACTGGAGCTAGTTCTGTATCACCCTAGGTTATAACTTCTACATGATGAATTGCATCCGACATAATTCCCCATCACCGATCCAATGCCTATGAGCTTTCCATATATTGCTTGTTGTTATTTACTTTCCCGTTGCTATTATCACAAAAACTACAAAAACACTATCGTTACTTTTATTGCTGCTACCGCCACTGTCATATTACCTTGCTACTAAACTACCTTGCTGCAGATACTAAGTTTCCAGGTGTGGTTGAATTGACAACTCAGCTACTAATACTTAAGAGTGTTCTTTGGCTCCCCTTGTGTCGAATCAATAAATTTGGGTTGAATACTTTACCCTCGAAAACTGTTGCGATCCCCTACACTTGTGGGTTATCAGTGTCCACCTATGTATGTGCCTCATGGAGGTAACGGTGATTTTCCTCCACCGATGCTGGACTCCATGTCCGGGAAGAGTGCGTCCACCTCTTCCCGTGCCTCACAAAGGTAGTAGTGATTTGCCTCCACTGTCCCTCCAAGGGCATGTATTGCTTCTCCATCGCCTCCTTCGCTATGGGTGACCTCAAACTCGCCCAACGCGTCGGCCATGCCGAATTGGGCAGTTCGAGGCACCAGAACTGCCTCACCTTTCTTCCCTTTCTCCTCCTCCGGCTTCGTGTCATCCATGGTTGCATTCGGCGCCTGCTGCTCCGGTCCTTCTCCCCTCCTCTCGTTGCTCCTACTCCTCAACTCATGTTCCTGCTCCGGCGAGTCTAAAGGTAGGCCGATTGCAATCCGAGCTTCACGTGGGACCAGATCTCCTCAAGGATCTCTAATCGACGCTCTAGAGTGAGCATTGTGTAAGTGGTGATCAACTGTCGGGCCATGGCTATATGCGGGCGGCAAGCTCCAATCTGCGATCAAATGGGGAGTGACGGCACATACGGGAGGGGAATGTGAATGCGATTAGGGTTGGGGTCGTCGCCGGTCTAAATAGTCGGGTTTGGCCCCTTGGGTGGCATGACGGAGCGACGTTCTCACTGGACCGTTGGGTTTCGATGGGCTGAATATGAGGTGTTTCGATCAGCCCTGATGTATAGGGCATATATATGAGGCGTGTGCTTGGATCCAAACTTTACGACCGGTCACTAATCGGGTCGTTCATCCGGATGCATAAGTGGTGGTTGAGGTGCCCTGCACGAATTCGAGGGATAGTTTAGATGCCAGCCAACGAGATGCTGAAACGAAGAATGATGTCTTTTTTTGAGAAAAAAAATGAAAAGTGTATTTTTTTTAGACAAATTAAGAATGTAGCTTTTTCTAGGGTTACAAAGAGTGTAGCTTTTTTTTGGACAACGCTAACGCCCACATGTGTGGTGGAAGCGAAATTTGTCCACACGATTGTGCCACGTCACCGCATGCATGCATGTGGCAATCTTTTTGGATTTTCAGTTTTTAAAATATTTTATCTCTTAAATGAAAAATCCGATTGAAGATCCGTTTTCACCATTAAATCCATCGCGACGAGATCTTCGAAACTAGATCTCATATAATATGTTTCGACGACTTTTTTTCGGGTTAAAAGTTGTCATGTCTATTGCCCATGATTTGCCATGGTGTTTACACTGAAGTTGCCATGATAGGTTTCAGCTATTTTCTTTTACATGTAAAAGTAAATTTTGACATATTATAAAACGGAGAATTAAGAAACTAGACTTGCCATGAACCATAAATTAAAATTGCCTTGATACATGCACTTAAAATTGCCATGGTTAATACAAAAAATATTTTTTATGATGAAAGTACTGTAATTGCCATCATCAAAATACTAAAATTGACATGGTCTACAAACTAAAATTGCCACATGGCAACTTTAGTTTAAGCACTATGGTAACTACAATGTAAACATCATGGCAACTTTTGGGTGAAAAAATATCTCATCAAAACATATCAACATGGGGTCTAGTTTCGAAGATCTCGTCGAGATGGATTTAATGGTGAAAATGGATTTTTAATTGAATTTTTTAATTAGGAGATAAAATATTTTTAAGCCGAAAATCAAAAAGATTCATGCTGATGTCATCTGTTCACACGTGATAAAATGAGTGGTATTGAAGGCGTATGAACGATGTGCAAGATGCCATACGTGTGAACATTAGTTTTTCTTTTTTTAGCAACATGAAGAGCGTAGCTTTTTTTTTTTGAGACAACCTCGTGAAACTTTTTATTATACCGTCACAATGTTTACAGGGACGAAAGAAAGGTCACCCGAATTGCCTAACCACACACGGCAGCCAATCCCAAGTGAAAAAGCATGCTTCGCTAAGTTGTGAGCCTCGAAACTCGAGCTCCTAAATTCGTGATTGAAAGAACACATAGTAAAGGTTTTTGAGTGATCTATAATCTCACGGATAACAGCACCATAAGTGGCTGCACTGCCCTTGTTGATATCCTCGACAACCACCTTGCAATCGGAAGATACAAAAATCCTGCGCTCATAAAGATCTTCAGCCAAAGCCAGCGACTCCCGGACTGTAATTGCCTCCAGAGTTGTAGGGTCCTCAATTCCCGTAATAGTAAAGACGGATGCACCCAAAAACAAGCCCTGTTGATCCCTGCAGACTGCTGCGACTGCTCCTGCACCACGTCTCTTGTTAAGCGCCGCATCTACATTGATCTTAACCATGTTCTCTAGAGGGGGGATCCAGTGAGTCGGTCGGTTCTGCACCTCCCGTGGTTCACTTGTTGGCTTCTGTAGCACCTGAAGATCGCTTATAAAAGAGTTTACAAAAGCATTTGTGGCAAAAGGAGTCTGATGTATATCCTCATGAATCACTTTCCTTCTAGCGTACCAAATTGCCCAGTGTGTAATACCCATCCTTGTAAATTCATCATGAGATAGAAGATTTTGCATGTTGAACAACCAGCTTCTAGCACTTGTGTTTGCATCCCCGCTCATCTGCTCTACTATTGAATCCGGCGCCAAAGCCCATACTGACCTCGCCATGGAACACTCGAGCAGCCCGTGTCGCCAAGAGTCCGTCGAGCCGCACAGCAGGCACGTCGACGTAGTGGCCATATTGCGGTGGTGGAGGAGATCGCTGGTAGGGATTGATTCCCTGGCCAGGCGCCAAAGAAACACACGGATCTTGTTAGGTACTTGTGTGCGCCACATCATGGTCCATCCGTTGCTCTCATCGACGCTGGATGGTCCTCCCGTCTGATATAACCAATCCTCTCTGGTGAGCTTAGTTTTCAGAATCATTCTATATGCAGAGCGTACAGAGAAATTGCCCCGAATCTCCATGCTCCAGGCCCAAAAATCATCGACATGTCTCGTACACAACGGTATTTTAAGTATTGCCTCTGCATCTATGGGTATGAAAACGGACCAGACCAGATCCTCCTTCCACGATGAGGTAGTATGCTCAATCAGCTCATGCACATACGTTGGCGGAATGGCCACTAGAGATGTTATTGGCCGCATTATATCCCCTCTGGGGATCTAGTTGTGTTCCCATATCAAAGTATCTTCTCCAGTCCAATTCTGCGTATGACACCTTGCTTCATTATATCTCTGCCGTCCAGAATCGCACGCCATATTTGTGACGGATGTGAGCCCAACTCAGCATGTAGAATATCAGAATGAGGAAAATATGCAGCCTTAAGTATGAGCGAGCTGAGAGTATTGGGAGTTTGAAGAAGCCTCCATGCCTGTCTCGCTAGCAACGCGAGGTTAAAAAGCTCGAGGTCGCGGAAACCCAGTCCTCCCATGTGTTTAGGCCTTGTCATAATATCCCATGCCACCCAGGATGGCTTGCGTTTACCGTGTTTACTACCCCACCAAAACTGCCTGATTATCGAAGTGACATTCTCACACAGGCCCCGGGGAAGTCTGAAGCATGCCATTGAGTAGACAGGAATTGCTTGAGCGACTGATTTAATAAGAATTTCCTTCCCCGCTGCTGAAAGAAGCTTCTCCATCCACCCTTTAATCTTCTCCCACACACGGTCACGCAAATATTTGAAAGTACCATTCTTTGAGTGTCCCACATCCGTTGGCATACCCAAATATTTATCACTCAATGATTCTTTATGGACTCCCACCACTTGTTTGACATTATCACGTACCACCTGAGGGCACCCTCGACTGAAGAAAATAGATGACTTCTCATTGTTTACCCTCTGACCCGATGCTCCACAGTAAGCATTCAGCAGGTTTGATACCTCATGTGCCCCCTCTGCACTTGCCTTGAAAAACAGCAGGCTGTCATCTGCAAATAATAGGTGGTTAATAGCCGGAGCTGTGGGTGCCACCTTGATTCCGCCAAGTACTGATGACTGAGAACTGGATTTTAAAAGGCATGAAAGGCCCTCTGCTGCAATCAAAAACAAGTAAGGGGAGATGGGATGTCCCTGTCGAATACCTCTCGAAGGTTTAAACTGATCTAGCTTCTCTCCATTAAAAAGAAACTGAAAAGGATACCGAAGTCACCATGTTCATTACTATGTTCACCCAAGGCTGAGCAAAGCCTAACTTGGTCATGATAGCTTTCAAATATTGCCACTCCACCCGGTCATAGGCCTTCATCATGTCAAGTTTGAGGGCACAGGAACTATTTGATTTTGCTCTAGACCTCTTCATGAAATGCAAGCACTCATAGGCACATATGATGTTATCAGTAATGAGTCTCCCTGGGACAAATGATGATTGCTCCTCAGAGATGATGTCCGGAAGAATCTGCTTGAGCCTGTTCGCAACCACCTTCGAAGCAATCTTGTATAGCACATTGCATAAACTGATAGGTCTAAATTGAGTGAGTAGTGTTGGATTCATTACCTTTGGTATTAGGACCAAAACAGTGTCATTTATGCTCTCAGGACTCTCCTCCCCTCTTACAATTCTGAGGACGGCTCTACTGACCTCCTCCCCACATAAAGACCAATGTCTTTGGTAGAAGTGCGCTGGGAAGCCATCAGGACCCGGTGCCTTTGTTGGTGCCATCTGAAACAGGGTTGTTTTCACCTCGTCGCTGGTATATGGTGTGCATAAAATATCGTTCGTCCCTGATGTTACCTTCTGCGGTACATGCATCAACACCTCGTCCATGCCCGTCACTCCTTCCGATGTGTACAAGTTCTGGTAGAACTCATTGACTATCTCCCTTAGGTCTCCAGGATCATCAATAAGAACGCCAAGTGAGTTAGCCAGCGCCTTAATCATATTCTTCTTTCTCCGGATGCTTGCTCTCATATGGAAAAAAATTGTGTTTTTATCCCCCGCGGCCAGCCACTCTATCCTGGATCTTTGACGCCACATCAACTCCTCCTTATGGTAGAGCTCCACCAGTTTATCGTTGATCTTGATCTCCGCATGTGATGGTCTAGTCCTCCCCGATTCCCTCTCAAGCGCTCAAGTTCAGCTTTAAGAGACTTTATCTCCTTTCGGACGCTACCAAAAGTGTCATTGTTCCACCTAGATAGGTCTGTAGCAAGATCAGCCATCTTCCTTCTAATCTCCTCAACTGTATGGCCCGGGTGTTTTGAGTTCCATCTCTCCAGAATGGTGTCCCTCCACTGCTCGTGGGTCTCCCCATGGTCTCGTACCTGAAAGAACGTTTACGTGTAGGTCTCTAATGCTCATTAATCTCCAGTAGAATAGGACAATGGTCCGAAGTAGCAGCAGTGAAATGTGATAGGCTTGCAAGAGGGAATTGAGCGCTCCATTCAGCCCCCTGAGTCGAACACATATCCATCTCAACGCCGAAGTTGGATGATAGCAAAACCCATTTTAGTGAGGCCCATGTAAAGGATCAGAAACGACAGCCCGAGCAAAGCCCGGTCTGAACCAGGCCCGGCCCGGAAGATGCCCAGGTTTAGATGGGAACAATCGCCCTCTGCCGCACGGCGATACCGGGAGCCCCGTCGACTCCGGCGGCCGGCCCGCACTCACGTCACGGCCCTCGCCACGGCTAATCCGGCGAAGCTCTCCGCGGCCTACGCCGCCAGGTTCGTCCCACCCATCTTCCTCTCTACAGCGATTTCCGTTTTGTGATTCGTCGGGGTAAATCGAGAACCGAGCATTCAGACAAATTTAAAAAAACAGTAGTGTTCTCTTACAAACAAATTTCTTCAAGTACAAATTACAAATCCTAAGTACAATTACAAATAGTCTTCTGATTCATGCTAAAACCCGTCACATCACGAATCTTTATTTTTCATATGACATTCCTCGTTACTACGCTACATCGGCGTAGAAATCCTGGATTGTGATCCGGACTGCTAGTGGGATCCTCACCGAGTGGTGCTCGTTGCGCCAAGTCAGGCTGCCGAACGTGTAGTCCCCTTGCACCTTCCACAGAGGCTTCATGCTGACCTTGAAGGCGTGCACTTTCTTCGTCGCGTTGAAGACTAGGGTTGGTGGGTCAACTTTGATCCTCACTCCTGGGGGGGACTGTATATCGGCTCGGTAAACCGCGTCGACCTCGCCGACGTTCGTGACTGCTCGCTGCACCTTAATTGGACCCCTTAGCTCAGGAATGGCTATGGAAGGCAGGTTTAGGTTATATGCCGGCGATGTTGAAATGTTGCAGATAGCATATTTCTGAATCGTGCAAGCGAAGAACTTGCTGTAGTCCCTCGGATCGATGTCGTAAACAAGGCCCGGATCGGCAGCTGCATTAGGATTTATGTTTCCCCCTCCATAGTCGAATGGGTCGGCGAGCTTCCGGGGCAGTGCTTCTGCTAGCATAGGCACGCCATGCTCATCCTTGGTTGATGCTTTACCCATGCAAAGAAGAGCAAATCGTTGTTAAGAAGGTGTGAGTGGATTGACGAGGATAGTGTTTAATGTGGATATAGTGTTTTAGGAATTTACCAGTGGTAACAATCGCTGATTTTAGGGCAGCGTGAGACCAATCAGGGTGTACAGCCTTTAGCAATGCTACGACACCTGCTACATGTGGGGTTGACATTGATGCCCCTGAGTCGAACACATATCCATCTCCTGTAGCTGCTAAGATGTTGACTCCAGGTGCGGCTATGTCAGGCTGTTAAAGCAGTCATAATGGGATTAATATAATTTCACCGTATGAAGGTAGTGCTAACCTGTCAAACAAAATCATCTTAAAGTCCCCATTTCTGAGAGAAATCTTACGATCAATCCCTACTAAGTTGATGTTTTTCCCAAGATTATTTCCAGAATTATAATTATATTGCACAGGACAACAGAATGTGCTGATTTTAGCTTGTGTACCTTAAGAACTGTAGGGTACTTGGCGGACGGGCCTCTGGAAGAGAAAATTGCAACTCTTGGAGCAGGAACTCGGCTTCCTGTTGTAGTACTTGCTGGCTCAATCTTTGCAACGGGTGAGCTGTTTAAGTTAAAGCACAGTTTATTGAGTCTTTAAATAATTGCAGGGAAAAAACAACATCTGCAAGCATGGAAGGTCACAAAATAGGTTCTTACCCTTGGCTTCCAATGTATGTTGCAACTTGAAACCCAATATCAATGTCGACAATGACACATGCCATGCCCACACAATCTTCGGTGCTCAAAAGCTTATCTACGGTATATATTGCGAAAATAAGACCAATTGCCCCACCAGTTTTAACATTTGTTATGGCGTCTGGGATAATGTCTTCTGCTGGGCCAAAAGTTTCTTTAATGCATAGAACAATTTTTCCGTTGATTTCTGTGCCATTTAGCGCCTCGATTGAGCAGCTGTAAACAGGAAGACCACTATAATTGCTCAACTGGATTCGGAATAATGCCTTAGCAGAAAATGACATCTATTTATAAATGTAGTTAATTGAGAAACCGAATAGCATCTGACACACCTTCCACCTTGTACAAGTGGCTGGAACCCACTCTTGGATTCATTTTTTATCATGTAATAGAGTGATTGACCCTGCAAATATGAAAAGTTATGCATAAATATTGAGTGGTAAGTGTTTGAGGATGATAGGTGGAGCAAAGTTGCCTCCCAGGATTCTAACAAAGATCATGTTTCTCTAGTGCATACCACTATGGTTTGATTGTTTCCAAGGGTAATGGCAGTTGGAAAAGACCGGTCGATCTTGCTCGTTGCGACTGTAATGACCCAAGGAGCTGTGTTAGAAATGACTTGTGGTCTAGGTCCACTATTTCCTGCGCCATAAACAACGGTAATTCCCTTCTGGACTGCATGGAGTGAACCAAATGAATTGTCATTATATTGGACTGATAGGGATAGGATGTCGACTCCATCATGAATTGCATCGTCCAGAGCTGCTAGCAGCGCGGCACTAGCAAGCTGCACCTTCTTCGGGCCCTCAAATGCGACCTTGTACACTGCAAGGCGCGCTCGGGGCGCACCACCGCGTGCCACCCCTGCTGCCAGGCCATGGAGACTGACCCCCTCTACTATTGCACCGGCTGCTGTGGATGCGGTGTGTGTCCCGTGCCCATTTATGTCCCGTGCCGACATGTAATTGTTCGCTTGGTCAGCTTTGTCCAGACCCGCAGGATAGTACCGTGCACCTATGATTTTCCTGCTGCAGTTGGTGCTGTTCCAGCCCTGCCCCAGCTGACACACACCCTTCCATCGTGACGGTATTGGTCCGTATCCATCGTCGCTGAAGCTTCTTGATTCAGGCCAGATCCCTGCATCAATTGCATTTGCAGTGTTTTAGCAGGAATTTGTTTGGTGAAGATTTTTTTTTTCTAATTTAACTTGTTAACAGTGAAGAACTGACCAGTGTCAACTATCCCGATAATTACATCTTCTCCATATTTGCTCCTCTGCAGAAGTTTGCTAGGTGGCTGATGGTCCAGGTTCATGCCAAGGAAATCCCAGCTTCTTGTGGTCATCAAGTCATGATGCTGATTTGGAGTAACGCTGATAACTTCAGGTAGCTCTGAACATGTCAAAAAGATACATGAGGAACTAAAATTTTAGAAGGCGTCAGTTAGTTATCTATGTGGTGTATACATCACAGAATAACAAAAAAAAAGGATCCTCATAACCCGAGAAGAAATTATCTGTTTCTCAGGTAACCACTGATAGTCCCAAGATCAAAATTTTCTCGCCCCTTATTTACCCCTTCACGAATTCTGAAGTTTGATTGGACAATTTTCAGCAGTGACTTAAAAATAGTTATTTTTCAGTCACCTAAGAAATATGAAAAATCGAAATAATAATCAGGCAGGGTTGTAAGTCTACTGCAGATGTGCAGCTTCGTACTAAAATGAGTGTACAACTACAAATAAGTTGTATTGCAGAAAAGAGACCATACATTGATCCAGAGTAGGTTTCCAGAAAACAGGAATAAGAACCATATGACTGCCTGCCCTCGAACTCATATCGATGATTAGAAAGATAAACAGCTTAACCAATGAGCAAATAATAATCGCCCAATAGTTTTCTTTCTTCAGAAGAAAGGATCACGCATCAGGATTGAATTCTCCAATTTGGTTATCTTAACAGGATAGTGTTAGATCAACAGAGAATTAGCGAAGCAATTTTTGTAGCAAACTTGGCCCACCTGCAAGATCTTGTGCTTGGTCATCTGTTAGCATTGCCGCGAAGCCTGAGAAGCCATGCTTGTAGCTATAAGTGATGGAGGCCAACGCCTCTTCCTTGCTGAAACAAATCAGCAAGTGATGAGAAAAAAAACGACAGCCTTACTCGGAACTGTGGAACAAAATACTCTGCCCTTTAAAAGTATATATTGCCCTTCAGAAGATCAGAACCAGATTCGGAAAGCTAGCAAGCTTGTTCTCAGGTTTACCTTCCAAGAATGGCGGTGAGCATGTCATGGTGCGAAGCTGTTACCAGAGAAGTGTCGTCATGTTTCTTCTCTCCCAGGTAAACGATGTACAGCTATGCGTGGAGAGGAACAGAAAACATATTAGCATCGAACAGAATCAACACTATGAGATACAGTAAAATGTAGGGTGATGAATCAGCCATACCTTTTGAGACCCATACCCTCTGCTTATGCTTATCATAAGGCATAAGCAGAGTAGGAGGTATGCCGAAAAACGCCGAGGGGAGGAGTGGAAATCCATGTTGGTATGATATGATCCAACAACAGGTAATGGTATTTATAGGCCTGTTAGTCTCTGTCTTGTATGATGATGACTAATTGATTGTCCATGTGCAGAAAGGAAGGTCAAAGATATAAGGCTCATTTCGATGAATTCAATCTTTCGACACCGGTTTCCTCCGTGAAGTTCCCTGGAACTAGCTCAGCTGAAACGCATCACGTTTCTCCCTGCTCCAGTATTCTCCCATTTCAAACCTGTAATGTTGCACTTATTTTCAATTTATTCATTCGCATGTTAAGCAAATACTATAAATAAATATCATCTTCCCTTCCCTGCAAAAAACAAAAACGTGTAGCGTGCAGGCAAAGAAATCCCAGAAGATGCTGCCGGTTGCTGTAGCCAAGAACAGCGGAGGGCTCCTCCGTTCAGGCTGGGAATCAAATCAAGGGCCCTCCGGATGGTCTCGTGCGCGTATTGAAGGCGTGGTGGTTCTCGATCGGCGGCGGGTTTTTGTATGCCTTTCCTTTTCCTCGCCGCTGCATATGATTGTACGGGTGAATCACCCGTGGCTGTGAGCGATCCGGAGAACATTGACTTCGTGATGAGAGAGCATCTCTTCCGGAGAGAAGATTGACTTGACTAGCGCGTCGACCACACATGCCATACGTAGTGCCAGCTCTTCCAGTGTTATCTTGGAGACGTCACTGCAACCTGCTGATCTTTTGTTTCTTGGAAAAGAAGTACGCTTTTGCTTGAAAAAGAGAAATACAGTACTCCTACCGTTCCTAAATATATCCTCTGTTTCTAAATATAAGTCGTTTCGGCAGTTCACGTGTTTTTTTAGAGGATTGCTGAGTGTATTCTGGCAGTGTAAATATGAGCTCTGACCATGGTCTGTTTAATGGTTACAAAATCATACTGTAATAAGAAGTGCTTTAAAAGACGAAACAGACATATAAATTCTGTGTAGAATTCGTTATTAGATTAATTCTTCGCAAGGCTCGATTTTGAGAGTCAAATGCATCTTACATAAATGATAACGTAGAGTTTCATGTCTGCTTCATAAGGCTCGTTTCACCAAAATGGCGTGGATTTTATTGGTATAGTCAACGACGCATTTGTCAGGAAAGCACTTAGAGATTGATGGTCAATTTCGTAACCAGCCACTGGTCATACACTCATACTATAATAAGAAATGTTTTGTTTGTTGTTATATTGGAATATGGATTTGTTAAGAAAGTAATCGACGCTAAGTGACTGTCAACTTCTAGGCTTGTGTACACACATGTGATGTGTGGTGATGTGCATTTGTGCCACGTAAAATAGTTACGGAGGGCCCTCCGGATGGTCTTGTGCCATACTGTAGAAGTTATATATCCTATATATACCTAAATAGTTTATCCCTTTACATCAATTCTCTCAACATGCACACACATTACCTGACCAAACATGTCACATCATCATCCCACTAATTATGTCTTTTAACATGGGAAATGTTATTTATATTCTTTTTTTCCGAGGAAACTTTCAATCTATTCATCTTTGATCATGGTGGTACAACGAAAAGTAGAAATAACAAAAATTTCATTTAGATCCGTAGACAACCTAGCGACGACTACACGCACTGAAGCAAGCCGAAGGCGCGCCACCGTCACCGCTCCTCCCTCGCCGGAGCCAGACAAAACTTATTGTAGTAAATAGTCTGGAAATCATCATGCTAAGGCCCCATAGAACCAACGCACACAACAACCGCAGTCGATGAAGAGTAGAGTAGATCGGAAGGATCCAACCTGAAGACACACAAACGTAGTCGAACTAGAACCAGATCCGAGCAAATCCACCATGGACAGTGTTGGGTTCTACCTTAGGGTGCGTCGACTGCAAATTAAAATTTTCCTATGCACAGAACATACAGGAACATGCTAAGGGAGATGGATCACAGATCGTTACCACTAGACACGCAGTGCCGTGCATCGGAAGTAGAGTTGGGGCAGCGCGTCTCCGGAGTCGTCTCCTCCTTGTCGATCTCTCGCGTAGCCGATCGGATCCCACGAACAGGTTCGCCGGAGCCGCGCAAGTGCACCGCCTCTAACGGTATCCGCGCGTGCAGGAGGAACGTCGTGTGGCGGACTACTAGGTCCGATCACACAACCGGCGGTGAGTGGAGGTGGCTAGTTGCAACACATGCAAAGCCCTAATGACGACGCCGAAGCGATAAACTGAATAAGTGTGCCGCACCTCCACTATATATAGGCATCTGTCGCGGGCTCAACACTTGGGTCTCGCACAGATCCTAAAGCCCACAAGTCTACTCGGTCACAATCCAAGTCCAGCTCGGATCACATCTGACCAGTGTCCTCGGACCCGACCTCGTAGATTCCTTCCCTTAAGCGCGCGACCCCTTAGGTTCAAGTCGGTTTGGTCGCAGTTCGGATCACCTCCGAACTGCACGGTTGGTAGCGGCCTCTAGCAAGACGTGTCGACCACCAAGCAGACTATGAAGCTGGTTAGGCGAACATGTACATCACACTTCCATTCCTTTTGCCACACGATATATGTTGTTGGGCTCAAGGCGAGTCTGTCTTCCTTGTGCGAGCTTGTCCTCTTTCTCATTCCAGTGATGCCGACCCAAACCGGATTATCTCATAATCCTTGTCGCATGGCCATGCTTATCCTAGTCGGATCACACGAGGCCCAGAGTATATCTCTCCTGATCGGAGGGGCAAATCCCATCTTGCTCGACCATGCCTCGCATCATGGGTCTGAACAAGCTCGAAACCTACCTTTGTAACTATCCAGTCACGGAGTAGCGTTTGGTCGGCTCAAAGCAAGTCTGTCACCATCCTGAGTACATGCGTCAACTCAGGTCTTAGGACATAGAACATATGTTGTACTAGAGACTCACAGATGATATATCGATGCGTCTCATAGTTGGGTCTGTCCAACCCGATATCCATCTGAGCTTGGATCCAGTCACCTTGGATCCAACCTCAGATCCGATCAGATCCATGCAGTTCGGTAGCATCACATGTTTCATGGCTAGTGAGACAAAGCCATCCACCGCATTGCATGCTAGTCTAGTCCAACGTGTGCCCACACGTCACTTACGACTAGGGATATTTTAGGATGTATCATACAACACAAGATCTCACAAGCAAGTCACGTACTTGCCAATAAGTATCATTAATTACATCCAAGGACTATCTTTATTCATAAACACATAGGAGATATCATCATACCTGATTGCCTCTAGGGCATATCTCCAACAGTCTCGCACTTGCACTAGAGTCAATCAAATAGACATCGTATGCCCATAGCTCTAACGTGCCCCTCATGCTTGGGTTGTGGAAGCGGCTTAGTCGATGGATCTGCAACATTTGCATCCGTGTGAATTTTGCATAACTCTATATCACCACTCTTTATGATCTTTCATATAAGGTGGTATGTCTGATCTATGTGTCCGGTCTTATGGTGGTTCCTCGGCTCCTTGACTTGTGCGATGGCACCTGAATTATCACAATAAAGGTCCAACGGTTTCACCGAGGCTAGGAAAAATACCAAGATCATCCAGAAAGTTTCGGATACAAACACCTTCCTTTGCAGCTTCACCAGCCGCAATGTATTCGGCTTCTGTGATAGAATCGGCCACTATATCTTGCTTGGAACTCGTCCAACTCACTGCTCCTCCATTCATGGCGTACACGAAACCATACTGTGATCGACAATCATCTCTATCGGTTTGGAAACTAGCATCGACGTAACCCTTTACGACGAGCTCCTCCTCACCTTCATAAACTAGGAACGTCTCTTTAGTCATTTTCAGGTACTTCAGAATAGTCTATACTGCCGCACAGTGCCTCTCACGAGGGTTGGCATGGTATCTACTTGTTAGGCTCATTGCAAAAGCAACATCAGGTCGTGTACATATCATGTCATACATGATGGATCTGATTGCCGAGGCATACGGAATCCGACTCATCCTGCTTCGCTCATCAGATGTCGAAGGACTCCGAGTCTCGCTTAGCCTTATACCATGTGAGACAGGCAAGAACCCTTTCTTGGCCTCACTCATGTTGAACCGCTTCAACACTTTATCTATGTATGTGCACTGGCTTAAGCCAGGCAGCCTTCTCGATCTATCTCTATAGATCTTGATGCCCAATATGTAAACTGCTTCACCAAGGTCCTTCATCGAAAACTTTCCATTCAATGATTCCTTGACTGAGTTCAACGTCGAAACATCGTTTCTGATCAGCAATATGCCATCCACATATAGTATAAAAACACTATCGAGCTCCCACTCATCTGCTTGTATAAACAAGCGTCCTCTTCGCTTTTGATAAAACCGAGACTAGTGACGAACTCATCAAAACGATTATTCCAGCTCCAAGATGCTTGTCTCAACCCATAAATGGATCTCTTGAGCTTGCATACCTTACTAGTGCTAGTCCGATCGGCAAAATCCTCGGGCTGTATCATATACATGTCCTCGGTTAAATTTCCATGAAGGAAAGCCGTTTTGACATCCATCTGCCATATCTCATAATCAAAATAGGCAGCTATAGCTAATATGATCCTCACCGACTTCAGCATCGCTAGCGGCGAGTAAGTCTCGTCATAGTCAATTCCTTGAACTTGTCCATAACCTTTAGCGACAAGCCGAGCTTTGTGGATCCGAAAAATTTCCATCCACATCGGTTTTCTTCTTAAAGACCCATTTGCAACCTATGGCTTTTATGCCAAGTGGCGGATCAACCAAGTCCCAAACTTGATTTTCATCCATGGACTTTAATTTGTATCTCATGGCCTCTAGCCATGCCTCGGAATCTGGGCTTACCATCGCTTCTGCATATGTAGCCGGCTCGTCGATCTCTAGCAACAACACATCGCGCACTTTGCGCAATCTTTCCAACCTCCGTGGTCCTGGTGTCGCTTCCACCCCGGGTTCCCTGACAGACTCCGGTATGATCATATCACCCGCCGAGTTATCCCCAAGTGGTGCTCGAACTTATTTGAGTTGCACCTACCTCCCACTAGCCTCCCGCCCGAGAAACTCTTTCTCCAGGAAGACCCTGTTTTGAGCAAGAAATACTTTGTTCTCTTCACGGTTGTAGAAGCTATATCCCAAGGTTTCCCTCGGATATCCCACGAATATGCATTTATTCGACGGGTGTAAGCTTCTCTGACATAAGTCGCTTGACAAATGCTTCACAACTCCAAATCTTTAGAAAACACAACTTGGGGCTCTTCCCAGTCCACATCTCATGTGGTGTCTTATCTACGGATTTAGATGGTACTCTGTTGAGTGTAAGAACTGTAGTTTCTAGGTGTATCCCCAGAATGACAAGGGTAAATCCGATTTACTCATCATAGATCGAACCATGTCCAACAATTTACGATTCCTCCATTCCGACACGCCATTTCTTTGCGGCGTACCCAAAGGTGTGAGGTGAGGTACTATACCTCGAATTTTTAAATGATCATCAAACTCTTGGCTCATGTACTCACCTCCATGATCAGATCGTAGAAGCTTTATAGTCTTGCCGAGCTGATTCTCAACCTCGTTCTGAAACTCTTTGAACTTTTCAAAAGTTTCCGACTTGTGCCTCATCAAATAGATATGTCCATATCTACTCAAGTCATCGGTAAACGTCATGAAGTACTGATAGCCACCTCTAGCAGTTGTGCTCATTGGACCACACACATCGCTGTGTATAAGCTCCAATAGCTCGAACGCCCTCTCGCAACTCTTTGTAAAAGGAGACTTAGTCATTTTTTCAAGCAAGCATGATTCGCATGTCACGAACGACCCGAAGTCGGACGAAGTTAGGAGCCCATCACTATGGAGCTTCTTCATGCATTTCAGACTAATATGTCCAAGCCTGCAGTGCCAGAAGTATGTCAGATTTATCTCATTAGGCTTATGCCTCTTGACATTCATATTATAGACATGTTCCATTTCCAGATTCAAAATAAATAGCCCATCAAAATGGGTGCACAGCCGTGGAACATACCATTCAATAATATCGAAGAACCATTGTCCTTTAAATTTGATTCATAACCTTGACTCACCAAACATGAGGCAGAAATAATGTTCCGACTAAGTGCAGGAATGTAATAATAATTATTCAATTCCATAATGAATCCGGAAGGAAGCTGGAGATGCATCGTGTCGACCTACAATGTAGCAACTCTTGCTTTGTTGTCGACCCTGATGTCAATATCCCCTTGTGCCACACGCCTAGTTTTTACGAGCCCCTGGATCGAGTTGCAAATATGAACAACCGATCCGGTATCAAATACCCAAGAGGTACTAGGTATGTCAACAAGGTAAATGTCTACAACATAGGCAACAAGTGTACCTTTGCCTGAAGCAGCATTTTCTGGCCTTCTTGCCATGCTGTGAAAGCCACTTGCTACAGTTCCTCTTCTAGTGATCGGTCTTCTTGCAACGATAGCAAACAGTCTCTGAGTTCGGTCCAGACTTCGGCGCAGCGGCAGAGATTACCTTCTCCGTGCCCTTTACCTTAGACTTTTTCTTAGACCAAATCTTCTTGAACTTAGCCGAGTTCTGCACCATCAACACTTGATGCATGCCTTTCTTTATATCCTTCTCTGCCACCTTAAGCATACCATGCAATTCAATGAGCTTCTTAGCCATGCCATTCATATGATAGTTCGACATGAACGTCCCATAGCTGGGCGGAAGAGAACCCAGAACCGCATTTGTATCCAGTTCATCCAAGAGCGAGAAGCCTAACCGATCCAAAGCTTGCACATATCCGATCATCTTGATCACATGTGGGCTCAGCGGATCACCTTCATTCAGCTTACAATCCATCAAGGATTGCCAGACATTGAACCTTTCGGTCCTAGCCTGAACCTGAAACATGCTCTTGAGACTCTCGATCATATCAAAAGCCCCAACATCTTCGAAATGTTGTTGCAAATCAGGCTCCATACAAGCCAGCATGAGGCAGCTGAACTCGTTTGATTCGTTAACGAGTTTCTGTTAGGCGTTCCTGGTGTTGGCATTAGCAGTATCGGCAGGTTCATCTGGAAGTGGATCCTCTAGAACATGTTCCTTCTTATCATGCTTGAGAACAATTCTCAAATTTCTACACCAGGTGGTAAAGTTTGTTCCATTAAGTTTATCCTTTTCCAGGATTGATTTCAATGTAAAGTTGGGTTAAGTAGGTGATGTCGCTTAAAGCTACATCGGTTTTCCCCCAAAGAGGAAGTGATGACGTAGCTCAGCGGCGGTAGGTATTTCCCTCAGATGTGAAACCAAGGTTATCGAACCAGTAGGAGAACCAAGAAACACAATGTAAACAGCACCTGCACACAAATAACAACTTCTCGCAACCCGGCATGTTAAAGGAGTTGTCAATCCCTTTCGGGGTACGGCGCCTCAAGATAGGCAAAACGGTCGTGAGGAATTTGTAGTACATTGATAAATCGAACGCCAAATAAAACAAATAAGAATAAATTGCAGCAAGGTATTTTTTATTTTTGGTTTAGTAGATCTGAAAATAAATGCAAGGAAAAAGTAGATTGCAAAGGAAAATATATGAGAAAGAAGACCCGGGGGGCGTAGGTTTCACTAGTGGCTTTTCTCGAGAAAAATAGCAAAAGGTGGGTAAACAAATTAATGTTGGGAAATTAATAGAACCTCAAATAATTATGATGATATCCAGACAATGATCATTACATAGGCATCACGTTCAAGATTAGTAGACCGACTCCTGCCTGCATCTACTACTATTACTCCACACATCGACCGCTATCCAGCATGCATCTAGTGTATTAAGTTCATGGAAAAAGGGAGTAATGCATTAAGAAAAATGACATGATGTAGACAAGATCCGTTTATCTATGGCATTAGATATGGATCTCGTCGTTTTATCCTTAGTAGCAACAATACATAAGTGTCGGTTCCCTTTCTGTCACCGGGATCGAGCACCGTGAGATCGAACCCACTACCGGGCACCTCTTCCCAATGCAAGATAAATATATCAAGTTGGCCAAACAAAACCCAAATCTCAGAGAAGAAATACGAGGCTATAAGAGATCGTGCATATAAGAGATCAAAGAAACTCAAATAACTTTCATGGATATAAAAAGGTAGATCTGATCATAAACTCAAAGTTCATCGGACCCCAACAAACACACCGCAAAAAGTGTTATAACATATGGATCTCCAAGAGACCATTGTATTGAGAATCAAAAGAGAGAGAGAGAGAGGGAGAGAGAGAGAGAGAGAGAGAGAGAGAGAGAGAGAGAGGAAGCCATCTAGCTACTAACTACGGACCCGTAGGTCTACAAAGAACTACTCACACATCATCGGAGAGGCACCAATGGAAGTGGTGAACCCCTCCATGATGGTGTCTAGATTGGATCTGGTGGTTCTAGACTCTGTGGCGGCTGGATGAATATTTTGTGGACTCCCCTAGGGTTTCTGGAATATTGTGGTATTTATAGAGCAAAGAGGCGGTGCGGGAGGCTATCGAGGTGGGCACAATCCACCTGGGCGCGCCAGGGCGCCTGGCGCGCCCTGGTGGGTTGTGCCCCCCTCAGGGCACTCCCTAGGTGCTGCCTTGGCCCATCAGGTGTCTTCTCGCCCATAAAAATTCTCCAAAAAGTTTCGCGGTGTTTGGGCTCCGTTTGATATTGATTTCCTGCGATGTAAAAAACATGCAGAAAACAGCAACTGGCACTTGGCATTATGTCAATAGGTTAGTACCAAAAAATGATATAAAATGACTATAAAATGATTGTAAAACATCCAAGAATGATAATATAATAGCGTAGAACAATAAAAAAATTATAGATACGCTGGATACGTATCAGCATCCCCAAGCTTAACTCATGCTCGTCCTCGAGTAGGTAAGTGATAAAAACAGAATTTTTGATGTGGAATTTTGCCTATCATGTCATATCATATTATTTTCTCTATAGCATGGACATTTGGACTTTTATATGGTTCAAAGCAATAGTCTAGTTTTGACATAATAATTTAGATACTCAAGCATCTCAACAAGCAACCATGTCTTTCAAAATATCAATGCTAAAATAAGTTATCCCTTGCCCAGTATGCTCAACCATTGATCCGTTCATGAAACACATTCGTATATTAGTTACACCAAATGCTCAAGTACGATTATAGTGTTTCCTAGTTGGTGCTTGTAAGAGAAGATGGAGACTCAAATTCAAAAATAAAAATTGCATAAGTAAAAGAAAGGTCCTTCGCAGAGGGTAGTAAGGATTTGTACAGGTGCCAGAGCTCAAAGCTTAAATTGAGAGATAAAAAAAATTGGGAGGTATACTTTTCCCACCAACGAGAACGACTTGCAGTTCCCAGCAGTTTCCATGCTAGATATATCATAGGTGGTTCCCAAACAAAAAATAAAGTTTATTCCTTTTCCACCAAACTTTCACAAGCCATGGCTAGCCGAATCCACGGTTGCCTTCCATACCAACACTTTCCAAGGAATTTATTATTTGACAACATAAAGTAAATTTGTTTTTCATTTCAGGACTAGGCATCCCTAATACCTTTGCCTTACTCTCGCGCAATGACAAGTGAATAAACATTCATCGTGAGAATAACACATCTACCATAGAAAATATTAGCCACCCCTCACCGCCTCGCGAGCGGTACGAGCACACAAAAGGGAAATTTATTTTGAAAATTAGAGATGGCACATACAAATTTGCTTAGAATAGCAAGGAAATACCGCATATAGGTAGGTATGGTGGACTCATGTGGCAAAACTGGGATAAAGGATTTTGGATGCACAAGTAGAGATCATACTTAGTGCAAAATGAAGGCTAGCAAAAGACTGGGAAGCGACCAACCATGAAACAAATAATCTCGTAAGCGAACATTGAGCATAAATAACACCGAATAATGCACCACAAGTAGGATATAATTTCATTGCATAATTATTGACTTTCGTGCTTGCATAGGGAATCACAAACTTTAACACTAATATTCTTACTAGAGCATAATTACTCATCAACATAACTCACATATCACATCATCATGTCTCAAAACTATTACAAGGAATCAAGTTTATTTTATCCAATGATCTTCATGAAAGTTTTTATTATATCCTTCTTGGATATATATATCACTTTGGGACTAATTTTCATGTGTTGCTTTTGATAAGCTCAGACAAATATAAGTGAAGATCATGAGCATAATTTTTCTTTCTTTCTTTCTTTCTCTCAAAATAATATATGTGAAGCAAGAGATAATTTCTTTAAAAATTTACTAACTCTCAAATAAATATAAGTGAATCAAGAGAGTATTTCTTCAAAAATACTAAGCACACCGTTCTCAAAAAGATATAAGTGAAGCACTATCACAAGTCCTAGCTCATAAAAATTTAAGTGAAGCATAGAGAGCTATTCTAGCAAGTCATGGCATAATTTTGGCTCTCTCAAATGGGTGTGTACAACAAGATTGATGAATTAAAAAGCAAAATAAAACAAGCAAGGACTCATATCATACAAGACGCTCCATGCAAAACACATATCATGTGATGAATAAAAATATAGTTTCGAGTGAAATACCGATAGTTGTTGGAAGAAAGCGGGGATGCCACTCCACGGCATCCCCAAGCTTAGTTGGTTTCTCATTTTTGGATAATAGATTGGTATGCCGGGGCATCCCCAAGCCTAGGCTCTTCCATCCATCGTAAGATAATCCAAAACTTGAAAACTCTAATCACACAAAACTTCAACAAAACCTTCGTGAGATCCATTAGTATAAGAAAGCAAAGCACTACTATAAGTGATGTGTCAAACCAATTCATATTTTGTTTTTGTATTATATATATTGTATTCCAACTTTTCTATGGCAAAAACTAATCAAAGAAAACCATAGAGCCATCAAAATAAGCACACAATATAAAGAAAACAGAATCTGTCAAAAACAGAACAGTCTGTAGTAATATGGAAGTTTCGAATACTTCTGGAACTCTAAAAATATTGAAAAAATAGGTCCATGTTGGAAATTTGTATATTAATCTTCTGCAAAAAGGATCAACTAAAAAGCATTTTCTATTAAAAAATAGAATTTTTCTCGTGAGCGCAAAGTTCTATCTTTTTCAGCAAGATCAAACTACTATCACTCAAGAAGATCCTATTGGTTCTACTTGGCACAAACACTAATTAAAACACAAAAAACACAATCATACCAGTAGCATAGTTGTGCTAACACTCAAGAACAGAAAGGAAAAAGCAAAAATAAATTTTATTCATTGGGTTGCCACCCAACAAGCGCTATCGTTTTACGCCCTTAGCTAGGCATAATTCAAGGATCTAAGTTTTTTCATCTTTGTCCAACTCTTCAATCAAACACTTAGAATCCTTCAGAGATTTAGCATAAAGACCTTCAATAGCAATACTCCTTGGAGTAAATTTAAATACTTCATTCTTACAAAAAGGATCTCTTATCACTTCAACAAAATCCGGATGGATGCTAATCATCTTAAGGTCTCCCTTATCATTATCACTAGAAGTTGCACCCTTGTTCCTAGATCTCCTACTATTTACGGGAGTTTCCTCAATAATTTTACTGGTGGTAAAAGTCGTGCTTAGATTACTAAAGATTTCTTCCAATTTATCAATCCGAGACGGACTTTCTTCTATTCTTTCATGGATTAAGGTACCCCTCTCTTTTAACAACTTAAAAATATCACCCGCTTTTGACCCAAGATTAGTAGCAAAATTATGCATCTTTTTATGTATAATTTCCATATGATCTTCGGTAAGAATTTTATTTTCAATAGCATCTAGTCTTTCCATAACATGCTCAAGATTCAAAATTGTTTCATTAACCATAAGAGGTGGTGAGCCCACTAAATTTCCCATAGCATTAAGAGCATCAAAAGGAGGACTCATTAGAAAATTTCCACCGGTAATCGTATCAAGGACGAATCTATACCAAGTGGTGATGCCAACATAAAAACAACGCAGAAGCACAACGGTAGATTGCTTATGGATAGATCTATTATGAGCATTGCAAATTCTATACCAAACATCTTTTAAATTTTCTCCTCCCCTTTGTTTAAAGTTGAGGACCTCGTCCTTGGGAGTGCAAGCAATAGAGGAAGAACTATCCGTGATGGCAAACAAGAATGCACACAAAAACAAATCCGGCAAGAAAACGGTGAACGGAAAAAGAGAGGCGAATAAAACGACGCATTTTGGTGAAGTGGGGGAGAGGAAAACGAGAGGCAAATGGCAAATAATGTAAATTACGAGGAGATGAGATTTGTGATTAGGAACATGGTATATGTTAAAGGTGTTGGGGAAAGTAGAATTTCAAAAAAATCCTACGATCACGCAAGATCTATCTACTAGAAGCATAGCAACGAGAGGGGAGAGTGTGTCTACGTACCCTCGTAGACCGGGAGCGGAAGCGTCTAGTGACGCGGTTGATGTAGTCGAACTTCTTCGTGATCCAACCGATCAAGCACCGAACGTACGGAGCCTCCGCGTTCAGCACACGTTCAGCTTGATGATGTCCCACGAGCTCTTGATCCAGTAGAGCCTCGCGGGAGAGTTTCGTCAGCACAACGGCGTGGTGACGGAGATGATGAAGCTACCAGCGCAGGGCTTCGCTTAAGCACTGCAACGATATGACCGAGGTGTGTTTCTGTGGAGAGGGGCACCACACACGGTTGGGAGAGATCAACTGATCAACTTGTGTGTCTATGGGGTGCCTCTACCCCCGTATATAAAGGAGGAGGGGAGGGGAGGGGCCGGCCCTCTCTATGGCGCGCCCTAGGGAGTCCTACTCCCACCGGGAGTAGGATTGCCCCCTTTCCCTAGTAGGAGTAGGAGAAGAAGGAAGGAGGAGAAGGAGAAGAAGGAAAGGGGTGCCGGGCCCCCTCCCAATTCGGATTGGGCTGGTGGGGGGCGCGCCCCCACCTTGGCCGCCTCCTATCCCTTTCCCCTATGGCCCATTAAGGCCCATATACTCCCCGGCGAATTCCCGTAACTCTCCGGTACTACGAAAAATACCCGAATCACTCGGAACCTTTCCGATGTCCGAATATAGTCGTCCAAATCGATCTTTACGTCTCGACCATTTCGAGACTCCTCGTCATGTCCCCGGTCTCATCCGGGACTCCGAACTCCTTCGGTACATCAAAACTCATAAACTCATAATACCGATCGTAATCAAACGTTAAGCGTGCGGACCCTACGGGTTCGAGAACTATGTACACATGATCGAGACTCATCTCCGGTCAATAACTAATAGCGGAACCTGGATGCTCATATTGGCTCCTACATATTCTATGAAGATCTTTATCGGTCAAACCGCATAACAACATACATTGTTCCCTTTGTCATCGGTATGTTACTTGCCCGAGATTCGATCGTCAATATCTCAATACCTAGTTCAATCTCGTTACCGGCAAGTCTCTTTACTCATTCCGTAATACATCATCTCGTGACTAACTCATTATTCATATGCTTGCAAGGCTTATTATGATGTGTATTACCGGGAGGGCCCAGAAATACCTCTCCGACATTCGGAGTGACAAATCCTATTCTTGATCTATGCCAACACCACGAACACTTCGGAGACACCTGTAGAGCATCTTTATAATCACCCAGTTACGTTGTGACGTTTGATAGCACACAAGGTCTTCCTCCGGTATTCGGGAGTTGCATAATCTCATAGTCATAGGAACATGTATAAGTCATGAAGAAAGCAATAGTAGTAAAACTAAACGATCATAGTGCTAAGCTAACGGATGGGTCTTGTCCATCACATCATTATCCTAATGATGTGATCTTGTTCATCAAATGACAACTCATGTCTATGGTTAGGAAACATAACCATCTTTGATCAATGAGCTAGTCTAGTAGAGGCATACTAGGGACATACTATTTTGTCTATGTATTCACACATGTACTAAGTTTCCGGTTAATACAATTCTAGCATGAATAAAAGACATTTATCATGATATAAGGAAATACAAATAACATCTTTATTATTGCCTCTAGGGCATATTTCCTTCAGTCTCCCACTTGAACTAGAGTCAATAATCTAGATTACAAAGTAATGATCGTAACACCCATGGAGTCTTGGTGCTGATCTTGTTTTGCCCGTGGAAGAGGCTTAGTCAACAGGTCTGCAACATTCAGATCCATATTTACCTTGCAAATTTCTATGTCTCCCTCCTTGACTTGATCGCGGATGGAATTGAAGCGTCTTTTGATGTGCTTTGTTCTCTTGTGAAACCTGGATTCCTTCGCCAAGGCTATTGCTCCAGTGTTGTCACAAAATATTTTCATTGGACCCGATGCACTAGGTACCACAACTAGATTGGATATGAACTCCTTCATCCAGACACCTTCATTTGCTGCTTCCGAAGCAGCTATGTATTCCGCTTCACACGTAGATCCCGCCACGACGCTTTGCTTGGAACTGCACCAACTGACAGCTCCACCGTTCAATAAAAATACATATCTCGTTTGTGACTTAGAGTCATCCGGATCAGTGTCAAAGCTTGAATCAACGTAACCGCTTACGATGAGCTCTTTGTCACCTCCATATATAATAAACATATCCTTTGTCCTTTTCAGGTACTTCAGGATGTTCTTGACCGCTGTCCAGTGATCCACTCATGGATTACTTTGGTACCTCCTTGCTAAACTTATAGCAAGACACACATCAGGTCTGGTACACAGCATTGCATACATGATTCCTATGGCTGAGGCATAGGGAATGACTTTCATTTTCTCTCTATCTTCTGCAGTGGTCGGGCATTGAGTCTTACTCAACTTCACACCTTGTAACACAGGCAAGAACCCTTTCTTTGACTGATCCATTTTAAACTTCTTCAAAACTTTATCAAGGTATGTGCTTTGTGAAAGTCCAATTAAGCGTCTTGATCTATCTCTATAGATCTTGATGCCTAATATGTAAGCAGCTTCACCGAGGTCTTTCATTGAAAAATTCTTATTCAATTCTTTTATGCTATCCAGAAATTCCATATCATTTCCAATCAACAATATGTCATCCACATATAATATCAGAAATGCTACAGAGCTCCCGCTCACTTTCTTGTAAATACAGGCTTCTCCAAAAGTCTGTATAAAACCATATGCTTTGATCACCTCATCAAAGCGTATATCCCAACTCTGAGATGCTTGCACCAGTCCATAGATGGATCGCTGGAGCTTGCACACTTTGTTAGCACCTTTAAGATCGACAAAACCTTCTGGTTGCATCATATACAACTCTTCTTTGAGATATCCATTCAGGAATGCAGTTTTGACATCCATTTGCCAGATTTCATAATTATGAAATGCGGCAATTGCTAACATGATCCGGACAGACTTAAGCATCGCTACGGGTGAGAAAGTCTCATCGTAGTCAACTCCTTGAACTTGTCGAAAACCTTTTGCAACAAGTCGAGCTTTGTAGACAGTAACATTACCGTTAGTGTCGGTCTTCCTCTTGAAGATCCATTTATTTTCGATGGCTTGCCGATCATTGGCCAAGTCAACCAAAGTCCACACTTTGTTCTCATACATGGATCCCATCTCAGATTTCATGGCCTCAAGCCATTTTGTGGAATCTGGGCTCATCATCCCTTCCTCATAGTTCGTAGGTTCATCAAGGTCTAGTAACATGACTTCCAGAACTGGGTTGTTGTACCACTCTGGTGCGGAATGTACTCTAGTTGATCTACAAAGTTTAGTAGAAACTTGATTTGAAGTTTCATGATCATCATCATTAGCTTCCTCACTAATTGGTGTAGGAATCACTAGAACTAGTTTATGTGATGTACAACTTTCCAATTCGGGAGAAGGTACAATTACCTCATCAAGTTCCACTTTCCTCCCACTCACTTCTTTCGAGAGAAACTCCTTCTCTAGAAAGGATCCATTCTTAGCAACGAATATCTTGCCTTCGGATCTGTGATAGAAGGTGTACCCAACAGTCTCCTTTGGGTAACCTATGAAGACACATTTTTCCGAATTGGGTTCGAGCTTATCAGGTTGAAGCTTTTTCACAAAAGCATCGCAACCCCAAACTTTAAGAAACGACAACTTTGGTTTCTTGCCAAACCATAGTTCATAAGGCGTCGTCTCAACGGATTTAGATGGTGCCCTATTTAACGTGAATGCATTTGTCTCTAAAGCATAACCCCAAAACGATAGTGGTAAATCGGTAAGAGACATCATAGACGCACCATATCTGATAAAGTATGGTTACGACGTTCGGACACACCATTACGCTGTGGTGTTCCGGGTGGCGTGAGTTGTTAAACTATTCCACATTGTTTCAAATGAAGACCAAACTTGTAACTCAAATATTCACCTCCACGATCAGATCGTAGAAACTTTATTTTCGTGTTACGATGATTCTCTACTTCACTCTGAAATTCTTTGAACTTCAAATGTTTCAGACTTGGGTTTCATCAAGTAGATATACCCATATCTGCTCAAATCATCAGTGAAGGTCAGAAAATAACGATACCCGCCGCGAGCTTCAACACTCATCGGTCCACATACATCATTATGTATGATTTCCAACAAATCTGTTGCTCGCTCCATTGTTCCGGAGAACAGAGTTTTAGTCATCTTGCCCATGAGGCATGGTTCGCAAGCACCAAGTGATTCATAATCAAGTGATTCCAAAAGTCCATCACTATGGAGTTTCTTCATGCGCTTTACACCAATATGACCTAAACGGCAGTGCCGCAAATAAGTTGCACTATCATTATTAACCTTGCATCTTTTGGCTTCAATATTATGAATATGTGTATTACTACAATCGAGATCCAACAAAAATAGACCACTCTTCAAGGGTGCATGACCATAAAAGATATTACTCATATAAATAAAACAACCATTATTCTCAGATTTAAATGAATAACCGTCTCGCAATAAACAAGATCCAGATATAATGTTCATGCTTAACGCTGGCACCAAATAACAATTATTCAGGTCTAAAACTAATCCCGAAGGTAGATGTAGAGGTAGCGTGCCGACGGCGATCACATCGACTTTGGAACCATTTCCCACGCGCATCGTCACCTCATCCTTAGCCAATCTTTGTTTAATCCGTAGTCCCTGTTTCGAGTTACAAATATTAGCAACCGAACTGGTATCAAATACCCAGGTACTACTACGAGCATTAGTAAGGTACACATCAATAACATGTATATCACATATACCTTTGTTCACCTTGCCATCCTTCTTATCCGCGAAATACTTGGGGCAGTTCCGCTTCCAGTGTCCAGTCCCTTTGCAGTAGAAGCACTCAGTTTCAGGCTTGGCTCTAGACTTGGGTTTCTTCGCGGGATTAGCAACTGTCTTGCTATTCTTCTTGAAGTTCCCCTTCTTTCCCTTGCCCTTTTTCTTGAAACTAGTGGTCTTGTTAACCATCAACACTTGATGCTCCTTTTTGATTTCTACCTCCGTAGCCTTGAGCATAAGAAGAGCTCGGGAATTGTCTTTTGCATCCCTTGCATATTATAGTTCACCAAGAAGCCTTTATAGCTTGGTGGCAGTGATTGAAGAACTCTATCAATAACACTATCTTCATCAACTTTGCAACCAAGTTGAGTCATATGATTGTAGTACCCAAACATTCTGAGCAAGTGTTCACTGATAGAACTATTCTCCTCCATCTTGCAGCTATAGAACTTATTGGAAATCTCATATTTCTCAATCCGGGCATTTCCTTGAAATATTAACTTCAACTCCTGGAACATCTCATATGCTCCATGACATTCAAAACGTCGTTGAAGTCCCGGTTCTAAGCCGTAAAGCATGGCACACTAAACTATCGTGTAGTCATCAGACCGCGTCTTCCAGACGTTCAAAGCATCAACATTAGCGGGAGGGGGCTTGTCACCTAGCGGTGCTTCAAGGAGATAATTCTTCTATGCAACAATGTGGATAATCCTCAAGTTACGGACCCAGTCCGTGTAATTGCTACCATCATCTTTCAACTTAGCTTTCTCTAGGAATGCATTAAAATTCAAAGGAACGGTAGCACGGGCCACTGATATACAACAACATAGATATGCAAAAACTATTAGGACTAAGTTCATGATAAATTAAAGTTCAATTAATCACATTACTTAAAGAACTCCCACTTAGATAGACATCCCTCTGGTCATCTAAATGATCACGTGATCCAAATCAACTAAACCATGTCCGATCATCACGTGAGATGGAGTAGTTTTCAATGGTGAACATCTTATGTTGATCATATCTACTATATGATTCACGCTCGACCTTTCGGTCTCAAGTGTTCCGAGGCCATATCTGCATATGCTAGGCTCGTCAAGTTTAACCCGAGTATTCTGCGTGTGCAAATCTGGCTTACACCTGTTGTATGTGAACGTAGAGCTTATCACACCCGATCATCACGTGGTGTCTCGGCACGACGAACTTTCACAACGGTGCATACTCAGGGAGAACACTTATACCTTGAAATTTTGCAAGGGATCATCTTATAATGCTACCGCCGTACTAAGCAAAATAAGAAGCATAATAAGATAAACATCACATGCAATCAAAATATGTGACATGATATGGCCATCATCATCTTGTGCTTTTGATCTCCATCTCCAAGGCACCGTCATGATAACCATCGTCACCGGCGCGACACCTTGATCTCCATCGTAGCATCGTTGTCGTCTCGCCAACTATTGCTTCCACAACTATCGCTACCGCTTAGTGATAAAGTAAAGCAATTACATGGCGACTGTATTTCATACAATAAAGCGACAACCATATGGCTCCTGCCAGTTGCCGATAACTTTACAAAACATGACCAACTCATACAATAACGTATAACTCATCATGTCTTGACCATATCACATCAGAACATGCCCTGCAAAAACAAGTTAGACGTCCTCTACTTTGTTGTTGCAAGTTTTACGTGGCTGCTACGGGCTTAGCAAGAACCGTTCTTACCTACGCATACAAAGCCACAACGATATTTCGTCAAGTATGTACTGTTTTAACCTTCACAAGGACCGGGCGTAGCCACACTCGATTCAACTAAAGTTGGAGAAACTGACACCCGCCAGCCACCTGTGTGCGAAGCACGTCGGTAGAACCAGTCTCGCGTAAGCGTACGCGTAATGTCGGTCCGGGCCGCTTCATCCAACAATACCACCGAATCAAAGTATGACATGTTAGTAAGCAGTATGACTAGTATCGTCCACAACTCCCTTGTGTTCTACTCGTGCATATCATCTACGCATAGACCTGGCTCATGATGCCACTGTTGGGGAACGTAGAATTAAAAAAAATCCTACGATCACGCAAGATCTATCTACTAGTAGCATAGCAACGAGAGGGGAGAGTGTGTCTACGTACCCTCGTAGACCGGGAGCAGAAGCGTCTAGTGACGCGGTTGATGTAGTCGAACTTCTTCGTGATCCAACCGATCAAGCACCGAATGTACGGAGCCTTCGTGTTCAGCACACGTTCAGCTTGATGACGTCCCACGAGCTCTTGATCCAGTAGAGCCTCGCGGGAGAGTTTCGTCAGCACGACGGCATGGTGACGGAGATGATGAAGCTACCGATGCAGGGCTTCGCCTAAGCACTGCAATGATATGACCGAGGTGTGTTTTTGTGGAGAGGGGCACCACACGCAGTTGGGAGAGATCAACTGATCAACGTGTGTGTCTATGGGGTGCCTCTACCCCCATATATAAAGGAGGAGGGGAGGGGAGGGGCCGACCCTCTCTATGGCGCGCCCTAGGGAGTCCTACTCCCACCGGGAGTAGGATTCCCCCCTTTCCCTAGTAGGAGTAGGAGAAGAAGGAAGGAGGAGAAGGAGAAGAAGGAAAGGGGGGCCGACCCCCCTCCCAATTCGGATTGGTCTAATGGGGGGCGCACCTCCACCTTGTCCGCCTCCTCTCCCTTTCCCCTATGGCCCATTAAGGCACATTAACTCCCCGGGGGGTTTCTGTAACCCCCCGGTACTCCGGTATATGCCCGAAACCTCCCGGAACCCTTCCAGTGTCCAAACATAGTCATCCAATATATCGATCTTTATGTCTCGGACATTCCGAGACTCCTCGTCATGTCCGTGATCTCATCTGGGACTCCGAACTACCGTCGGTACATCAAAACTCATAAACTCATAATACCGATCGTCATCAAACGTTAAGCGTGCAGAGCCTACGGGTTCGAGAACTATGTAGACATGAGCGAGACTCATCTCCGGTCAATAACCAATAGCGAAACCTGGATGCTCATATTGGCTCCTACATATTCTATGAAAATCTTTATCGGTCAAACCGCATAAAAACATACGTTGTTCCCTTTGTCATCGGTATGTTACTTGCCCAAGATTCGATCGTCGGTATCTCAATACCTAGTTCAATCTCGTTACCGGCAAGTCTCTTTACTTGTTCTGTAATACATCATCTCGTGACTAAACTCATTAGTCATATCCTTGCAAGGCTTATTATGATGTGTATTACCGAGAGGGCCCAGAGATACCTCTCCGACATTCGGAGTGACAAATCCTATTCTTGATCTATGCCAACACCACGAACACTTTCGGAGACACCTATAGAGCATCTTTATAATCACCCAGTTACGGTGTGACGTTTGATAGCACATAAGGTGTTCCTCCGGTATTCGGGAGTTGCATAATCTCATAGTCATAGGAACATGTATAAGTCATGAAGAAAGCAATAGTAGTAAAACTAAACGATCAAGTTGCTAAGCTAACGGATGGGTCTTGTCCATCACATCATTCTCCTAATGATGTGATCCCGTTGATGAAATGACAACTCATGTCTATGGTTAGGAAACATAACCATCTTTGATCAATGAGCTAGTCTAGTAGAGGCATACTAGGGACATATTGTTTTGTCTATGTATTCACACATGTACTAAGTTTCCGGTTAATACAATTCTAGCATGAATAAAAGACATTTATCATGATATAAGGAAATACAAATAACATCTTTATTATTGCCTCTAGGGCATATTTCCTTCAAAAGGTGCTCCCCGGCAAGGACGGCATAAATTCCTTTTGATGTCGCTTAAAGCTATGTCGGTTTTTCCCCAAAGAGGAAGGGATGATGCAGCATAGCGGCGGTACGTATTTCCCTCAGATGTGAAACCAAGGTTATCAAACCAGTAGGAGAACCAATCAACAGAATATAAACAACACCTGCACACAAATAACAACTTCTCGCAACCCGACGTGTTAAAGGGGTTGTCAATCCCTTTCGGGGTACGGCGCCTCAAGATAGGCAAAACAGACGTGAGGAATTTGTAGTAGATTGATAGATAGAACGCCAAATAAAACAAATAAGAATAAATTGCAGCAAGGTATTTTTGTATTTTTGGTTTAGTAGATCTGAAAATAAATGCAAGGAAAAAGTAGGTCGCAAAGGCAAATATATGAGAAAGAAGACCCGGACGCTGTATGTTTCACTGATGGCTTCTCTCGAGAAAAATAGAAAACGGTGGGTAAACAAATTATTTTTGGGCAATTGATAGAACCTCAAATAATTATGATGATATCCAGGCATTGGTGATTACATATGCATCACATCCAAGATTAGTAGACCGACTCCTGCCTGCATCTACTACTATTACTCCACACATCGACCGCTATCCAGCATGCATCTAGTGTATTAAGTTCATGGAAAAACAGAGTAATGCATTCAGAACAATGACATGATGTAGACAAGATCCATTTATCTATGGTGTTAGATATGGATCTCGTCGTTTTATCCTTAGTAGCAACGATATGTACGTGTTGGTTCCCTTTTTGTCACTGGGATCAAGCACCGTAAGATTGAACCCACTACCGGGCACCTCTTCCCATTGCAAGATAAATAGATCAAGTTGGCCAAACAAAATCCAAATATCAGAGAAGAAATACGAGGCTATAAGAGATCAAAGAAACTAAAATAACTTTCATGGATATAAAAAGATAGATCTGATCATAAACTCAAAGTTCATCGGATCCCAATAAACACACCGCAAAAAGAGCTACATCATATGGACCTCCAAGAGACCATTGTATTGAGAATCAAAAGAGAGAGCGAGGAAGGCATCTAGCTACTAACTACGGACCCGTGGGTCTACAAAGAACTACTCACACATCATCGGAGTGGCGCCAATGGAAGTGGTGAACCCCTCCGTGATGGTGTCTACATTGGATCTGGTGGTTCTGGACTCTGCGGCGGCTGGATGAATATTTCGTCGACTCCCCTAGGGTTTCTGGAATAATGTGGTATTTATAGAGCAAAGAGGCGGTGCGGGAGGCCACCGAGGTGGGCACAACCCACATGGGCGCGCTAGCGGGGCTGGCGCGCCCTGGTGGGTTGTGCCCCCCCTCGGGGCACTCCCCAGGTGCTGCCTTGGCCCATCAAGTGTTTTCTGGCCCATAAAAATTCTCCAAAAAGTTTCACGGTGTTTTGGCTCCGTTTGATATTGATTTCCTGCGATGTAAAAACATGTAGAAAACAACAACTGGCACTTGGCACTATGTCAATAGGTTAGTACCAAAATTGTATAATATGACTATAAAATGATTGTAAAACATCCAAGAATGATAATATAACAGCATGGAACAATCAAAAATTGTAGATACGTTGGAGACGTATCAGTAGGTGGTGCCATTGATCTACAACAGAAAATGTGCAATCACTAAGCAGTGTGTTTATGTAGAGTAATTGAATCCTTAAACAGAAATACTCCCACTGAAGTTAGCATCCATCCGCAAACTCTCATTGATTCTGGATCCGACTAGCACATGCAACTAGTGAGCTTTAGCATCACTGCAAGACAACATGCCTATCCGGTAAGCAACCCCTTACTAATCGTATCTCTATTCGGCTCGTGTCGTTCGGGTAGGTGATGTCTACTACACAACCTTCTCCTTGTAGACGTTGTTGGGCCTCCAAGTGCAGAGGTTTGTAGGACAGTAGCAAATTTCCCTCAAGTGGATGACCTAAGGTTTATCAATCCGTGGGAGGCGTAGGTTGAAGATGGTCTCTCTCAAACAACCCTGCAACCAAATAACAAAGAGTCTCTTCTGTCCCCAACACACCCAATACAATGGTAAATTGTATAGGTGCACTAGTTCGGCAAAGAGATGGTGATACAAGTGCAATATGGATGGTAGATATAGGTTTTTGTAAACTGAAAATATAAAAACAGCAAGGTAGCAAGTGGTAAACGTGAGCATAAACGGTGTTGCAATGATAGTAGACAAGGCCTATGGTTCATACTTTCACTAGTGCAAGTTCTCTCAACAAGGATAACATAATTGGATCATATTACTAGCCCTCAACATGCAACAAAGAGTCACTCCAAAGTAACTAATAGCGGAGAACAAACGAAGAGATTATGGTAGGGTACGAAACCACCTCAAAGCTATTCTTTCTGATCGATCTATTCAAGAGTCTGTAGTAACGTTCAATCTATCATAGAGATCGTACTAGAATAACACCTTAAGACACAAATCAACCAAAACCCTAATGTCGCCTAGATACTCCATTGTCACCTCAAGTATCCGTGGGCATGATTATACGATATGCATCACACAATCTCAGGATCATATATTCAACCAACACATAGAACTTCAAAGAGTGCCCCAAAATTTCTACCGGAGAGTCAAGACGAAAACGTGTGTCAACCCCTATGCATAGATTCCCAAGGTCACGGAACCCGCAAGTTGATCACCAAAACATACATCAAGTGGATCACATGATATCCCATTGTCACCATAGATAAACACGTGCAAGACATACATCAAGTGTTCTCAAATCCTTAAAGACTCAATCCGATAAGATAACTTCAATGGGAAAACTCAATCCATTACAAGAGAGTAGAGGGGGAGAAGCATCATAAGATCCAACTATAATAGCAAAGCTCGCGATACATCAAGATCGTGCCATCTCAAGAACACGAGAGAGAGAGAGAGAGAGAGAGATAGATCAAACACATAGCTATTGATACATACCCTCAGCCCCGAGGGTGGATTACTCCCTCCTCGTCATGGAGAGCGCCGGGATGATGAAGATAGCCATCGGAGAGGGATTCCCCCCCCCCTCCGGCAGGGTGCCAGAACGGGTGTAGATTGGTTTTCGGTGGCTACATAAGCTTTCGGCAGCGGAACTCCCGATCTAGGTTAATTTCCGAAGGTTTCAGTATTTATAGGAATTTTTGGAGTCGGGCCCAAGTAAAGGGGAGCTACGGGCCGTCCACGAGATAGGGGGGCGCACCCCCCTGCCCAGGGCGCGCCCTCCACCCTCGAGGGAAGCCCGTGGCTCTCCTGGCCCAACTCTTTTGCTTCGTGGGCTTCTTTTGGTCCAGAAAAATCATAAAAAAATTGGCTCGTCAATTGGACTCCGTTTGATATTCCTTTTCTGTAAAACCCTAAAATAGGAGGAAAACAGAAACTGGCACTGGGCTCTGGGTTAATAGGTTAGTCCCAAAAATCATATAAAAGTATATAATAAAGCCCATAAGACATCCTAGAAGGATAATATAATAGCATGGAACAATCAAAAATTATAGATACATTGGAGACGTATCAGTAGGTACCTTATTGTTGGGGAACGTAGTATTTTCCAAATTTTCCTACGATCACGCAAGATCTATCTACTAGATGCATAGCAACGAGAGGGGAGAGTGTGTCTACGTACCCTCGTAGACCGAAAGCGGAAGCGTTTATCAACGCGGTTGATGTAGTCGTGCACCTTCACGATCCGTCCCGATCTAGTACCGAACGTACGGCACCTCCGCGTTCAGCACACGTTCAGCTCGATGACGTCCTCGCCTTCTTGATCCAGCAAGACGGGCGAAGTAGTAGATGAGTTTCGGCAGCACGACGGCGTGGTGACGGTTGGTGATGAAGAATAATCTCTGCAGGGCTTCGCCAAGCACTATAGAAACTAGACGGAGGATAAACTAGAGGGTCGGGGTAGCCGGCACACGGCTTGGTGTATCTTGATGTGTCTTGGGTGCTAGCCCTACCCCTCTATTTATATGTTGAGCCCTGGGGTCGAAACTTGGAGCAAAAGCCTCCTCAAAGTCGGTTTTGCCCGAAAGGAAAGAGTCCCACTCGGACTCCAGGGCTAGACGCCAGGGTTCCCGGCGTCTACCCCCTAGACGCCAGGGTTCCTGGCGTCTAGCCTCTGGTCTCCGCAAAACTTCCTTTTGCACTTTCCTAAAGCCTCGTGGGCTTTCCCCTTTGGCCCAAATAAAGTGTTCTCGTACCCAAACATTTCGGGAAACATCCGGAACCCCTTCCGGAGGTCAAACACTATTATCCCATATATTAATCTTTATCTCCGGACCATTCCGGAGTTCCTCGTCATGTCCGTGATCACATCCGGGACTCCGAATAACATTCGGTCACCAACATACATAACTCATTTAATACTATATCGTCAACGAAACGTTAAGCGTGCGGACCCTACGGGTTCGAGAACTATGTAGACATGACCGAGACATCTCTTCGGTCAATAACCAATAGCGGAACCTGGATGCCCATATTGGCTCCTACATATTCTACGAAGATCTTTATCGGTCGAACCGCATAACAACATACGTTGTTCCTTTTGTCATCGGTATGTTACTTGCCCGAGATTCGATCGTCGGTATCATCATACCTAGTTCAATCTCGTTACCGGCAAGTCTCTTTACTCGTTCCGTAATACATCATCTCGTGACTAACTCATTAGTCATTTGCTTGCAAGGCTTATTATGATGTGCATTACCGAGAGGGCCCAGAGATACCTCTCCGACAATCAGAGTGACAAATCCTAATCTCGAAATACGCCAACCCAACAAGTACCTTCGGAGACACCTGTAGAGCACCTTTATAATCACCCAGTTACGTTGTGACGTTTGGTAGCACACAAAGTGTTCCTCCGGTATTCGGGAGTTGCATAATCTCATAGTCATAGGAACATGTATAAGTCATGAAGAAAGCAATAGCAATAAAACTAAACGATCAAGTTGCTAAGCTAACGGATGGGTCTTGTCCATCACATCATTCTCCTAATGATGTGATCCCGTTGATCAAATGACAACTCATGTCTATGGTTAGGAAACATAACCATCTTTGATCAATGAGCTAGTCTAGTAGAGGCATACTAGGGACACTCTGTTTTGTCTATGTATTCACACATGTACTAAGTTTCCGGTTAATACAATTCTAGCATGAATAATAAACATTTATCATGATATAAGGAAATATAAATAACAACTTTTATTATTGCCTCTAGGGCATATTTCCTTCAGTCTCCCACTTGCACTAGAGTCAATAATCTAGCTCACATCGCCATGTGATTTAATACCGATAGTTCACATCGTTATGTGAATAACACCCATAGTTCACATCGCCATGTGACCAACACCCAAAGGGTTTACTAGAGTCAATAATCTAGTTCACATTGCTATGTGATTAATACCAAGAGTAATAAGGCGTGATCATGTTTTGCTTGTGAGAGAAGTTTAGTCAACGGGTCTGTCACATTCAGATCCGTATGTATTTCGCAAATTTCTATGTCTACAATGCTCTGCATGGAGCTACTCTAGCTAATTGCTCCCACTTTCAATACGCATCCAGATTGATAGTTAGAGTCATCTGGATTTAGTGTCAAAGCTTGCATCGGCGTAACCCTTTACGACGAACTCTTTATCACCTCCATAATCGAGAAACATTTCCTTAGTCATCCAGTTACTAAGGATAATTTTGACCGCTGTACAGTGATCTACTCCTGGATCACTATTGTACCTCCCTGTCAAACTCATGGCAAGGTACACAACATGTTTGGTACACAGCATGGCATACTTTATAGAACCTATGGCTGAGGCATAGGGAATGACTTTCATTTTCTCTATATTTTTCTGCCGTGGTCTGGCTTTGAGTCTTACTCAACTTCACACCTTACAAGTCAGGCAAGAACTCTTTCTTTGACAGATCCATTTTGAACTACTTCAAAATCTTATCAAGGTATGTACTCATCGAAAGTCTTATCAAGCGTCTTGGTCTATCTCTATAGATCTTGATGCCCAATATGTAAGCAGCTTCACCAAGGTCTTTCTTTGAAAAACTACTTTCAAACACTCCTTTATGCTTTCCAGAAAATTCTACATCATTTCCGATCAACAATATGTCATTCACATATACTTATCAGAAAGGTTGTAGTGCTCCCACTCACCTCTTGGAAATACAGGCTTCACCGCAAGTCTGTATAAATCTATATGCTTTGATCAACTTTTCAAAGCGTATATTCCAACTCCGAGATGCTTGCACCAGTCCATAGATGGATCGCTGGAGCTTGCACATTTTGTTAGCACCTTTAGGATCGACAAAACCTTCTGGTTGCATCATATACAACTCTTCTTTAAGATATCCATTCAGAAATGCAGTTTTGTTATCCATTTGCCAGATTTCATTAAATGCGGCAATTGCTAACATGATTCGGACAGACTTAAGCATCGCTACGGGTGAGAAAGTCTCATCGTAGTCAACTCCTTGAACTTGTCGAAAACCTTTCGCAACAAGTCGAGCTTTGTAAACAGCAACATTACCGTCAGCGTCAGTCTTCCTCTTGAAGATCCATTTATTTTTGATGGCTTGCCGACCATCGGGCAAGTCAACCAAAGTCCATACTTTGTTCTCATACATGGATCCCATCTCAGATTTCATGGCCTCAAGCCATTTTGCGGAATCTGGGCTCATCATCGCTTCCTCATAGTTCGTAGGTTCATCATGGTCTAGTAACATGACTTCCAGAACTGGGTTGCCGTACCACTCTGGTGCGGAACGTACTCTGGTTGATCTACGAAGTTCAGCAGTAACTTGATCCGAAGTTTCATGATCATCATCATTAGCTTCCTCACTAATTGGTGTAGGAATCACTGGAACCAGTTTCTGTGATGTACTACTTTCCAATTCGAGAGAAGGTACAATTACCTCATCAAGTTCTACTTTCCTCCCACTCACTTCTTTCGAGAGAAACTCCTTCTCTAGAAAGGATCCACTCTTAGCAACAAAGACCTTGCCTTCGGATCTGTGATAGAAGGTGTACCCAACAGTTTCTTTTGGGTATCCTATGAAGATTTACTTCTCCGATTTGGGTTCGAGCTTATCATGTTGAAACTTTTTCACATAAGCATCGCAGTCCCAAACTTAAAGAAATGACAGCTTAGGTTTATCATCAAACCACAGTTCATACGGTGTCATCTCCACGGATTTAGATGGTGCCCTATTTAACATGAATGTAGTTGTCTCTAATGCATAACCCCAAAAGTGATAGTGGTAGATCGGTAAGAGACATCATCGATCGCACCATATCTAATAAAGTACGGTTATGACGTTCGGACACACCATTACACTGTGGTGTTCCAGGTGGCGTGAGTAGTGAAGCTATTTCACATTGTTTTTACTGAAGGCCAAACTCGCTAACTCAAATATTTTACCTCTACGATCATATCGTAGAAACTCTTATTTTCTTGTTACGATGATTCTCCACTTCACTCTGAAATTCTTTGAACTTTTCAAATGTTTCAGATTTGTGCTTCATTAAGTAGATATACCCATATATGCTCAAGTCATCAGTGAAGGTCAGAAAATAATGATACCCGCCGCGAGCTTCAACACTCATTGGTCTGCATACATCAGTATGTATGATTTCCAATAACTCTATTGCTCGCTCCATGGTTCCGAAGAACGGAGTTTTAGTCATCTTGCCCATGAGGCATGGTTCGCAAGCACCAAGTGATTCATAATCAAGTGATTCCAAAAGTACATCACTATGGAGTTTCTTCATGCGCTTTACACCAATATGACCTAAACGGCAGTGCCACAAATAAGTTGCACTATCATTATTAACCTTGCATCTTTTGGCTTCAATATTATGAATATGTGTATCACACGATCGAGATCCAACAAACCATTTTCATTGGGTGTATGACCATAGAAGGTTTTATTCATGTAAACAGAACAACAATTATTCTCTAACTTACATGAATAACCGTATTGCAATAAACATGATCAAATCATATTCATGTTCAATACAAACACCAAATAACACTTATTTAGGTTTAACACTAATCCCGAAAGTATAGGGAGTGTGCGATGATGATCATATCAATCTTAGAACTACTTCCAATACACATCGTCACTTCATCCTTTAACTAGTTTCTGTTCATTATGCAACTCTCATTTCGAGTTACTACTCTTTAGCAACTAAACCAGTATCAAATACCGAGGGGTTGCTATGAACACTAGTAAAATACACATCAATAATCTGTATATCAAATATACCTTTGTTCACTTTGCCATCCTTCTTATCTGCCAAGTATCTAGGGCAGTTCCACTTCCAGTGACCATTTCATTTGCAGTAGAAGCACTTGTTTCAGGCTTTAGTTTAGCTTTGGGTTTCTTCACGGGAGTGACAACTTGCTTGTCATTCTTCTTGAAGTTCCTCTTCTATCCCTTTGCCCTTTACTTGAAACAAGTGGTCTTGTTAACCATCAACACTTGATGCCCTTTCTTGATTTCTACCTTCGCCGATTTCAGCATCGCGAAGAGCTCGGGAATTACTTTCGTCATCCCTTGCATATTATAGTTCATCACGAAGTTCTACTAACTTGGTGATAGTGACTAGGGAACTTTGTCAATTACTATCTTATCTGGAAGATTAACTCCCACTTGATTCAAGTAATTGTAGTACCCAGACAATCTGAGCACATGCTCACTGGTTGAGCTATTCTCCTCCATCTTGTAGGCAAAGTACTGTCAGAGGTCTTATACCTCTCGACACGGGTATGAGTATGAAATACTAATTTCAACTCTTGGAACATCTCATATGCTCCATGGCGTTCAAAACGTTTTTGAAGTCCCGGTTCTAAGCCGTAAAGCATGGTGCACTTAAACTATCAAGTAGTCATCATACCGAGCTTTTGTCAAAACGTTCATAACGTCTGCATTTGCTCCTGCAATAGGTTTGTCACCTAGCGGTGCATCAAGGACATAATTCTTCTGTGCAGCAATGAGGATAATCCTCGGATCACGGAACAATTCCGCATCATTGCTACTAACATCTTTCAACTTAGTTTTCTCTAGGAACATATAAAATAAACGGGGAGCAACATCGCGAGCTATTGATCTACAACATAGATATGCTAATACTACCAGGACTAAGTTCATGATAAATTAAAGTTCAATTTAATCATATTACATAAGAACTCCCACTTAGATAGACATCCCTCTAGTCATCTAAATGATCACGTGATCCAAATCAACTAAACCATGTCCGATCATCACGTGAGATGGAGTAGTTTCAATGGTGAACATCTTATGTTGATCATATCTACTATATGATTCACGCTCGACCTTTCGGTCTCCAGTGTTCCGAGGCCATATCTGCATATGCTAGGCTCGTCAAGTTTAAACTGAGTATTCTGCATGTGCAAAAACTGTCTTACACCCGTTGTATTTGAACGTAGAGCCTATCACACCCGATCATCACGTGGTGTCTCAGCACGAAGAACTTTCGCAACGGTGCATACTCAGGGAGAACACTTGTACCTTGAAATTTTGTAAGGGATCATCTTATAATGCTACCATCGTTCTAAGCAAAATAAGAAGCATAATAAGACAAACATCACATGCAATCAAAATATGTGACATGATATGGCCATCATCATCTTGTGCTTTTGATCTCCATCTCCAAAGCACTGTCATGATCACCTACGTCACCGGCGCGACACCTTGATCTCCATCGTAGCATCGTTCTCGTCTCGCCAACTATTGCTTCTACGACTATCGCTACCGCTTAGTGATAAAGTAAAGCAATTACATGGCGATTGCATTTCATACAATAAAGCGACAACCATATGGCTCCTGCCAGTTGCCGATAACATTACAAAACATGATCATCTCATACAAAACCGTATAACTCATCATGTCTTGACCATATCACATCACAACATGCCCTGCAAAAACAAGTTAGACGTCCTCTACTTTGTTGTTGCAAGTTTTACGTGGCTGCTACGGGCTTAGCAAGAACCGTTCTTACCTACGCATACAAAAACCACAACGATGTTTCGTCAAGTATGTGCTGTTTTAACCTTCACAAGGACCGGGCGTAGCCACACTTGTTTCAGCTAAAGTGAGAGAGACAGACACCCGCCAGTCACCTTTAAGCAACGAGTGCTCGTAACGGTGAAACCAGTCTCGCGTAAGCGTACGCGTAATGTCGGTCCGGGCCGCTTCATCTCACAATACCGCCGAAGCAAAGTATGACATGCTGGTAAGCAGTATGACTAGTATCGCCCACAACTCATTGTGTTCTACTCGTGCATATCATCTACGCATAGACCTGGCTCATGATGCCACTGTTGGGGAACGTAGTATTTTCCAAATTTTCCTACGATCACGCAAGATCTATCTACTAGATGCATAGCAACGAGAGGGGAGAGTGTGTCTACGTACCCTCGTAGACCGAAAGCGGAAGCGTTTATCAACGCGGTTATTGTAGTCGTGCACCTTCACGATCCGTCCCGATCTAGTACCGAACGTACGGCACCTCCGCGTTCAGCACACGTTCAGCTCGATGACGTCCTCGCCTTCTTGATCCAGCAAGACGGTCGAAGTAGTAGATGAGTTCCGGCAGCACGATGGCGTGGTGACGGTTGGTGATGAAGAATAATCTCTGCAGGGCTTCGCCAAGCACTACAGAAACTAGACGGAGGATAAACTAGAGGGTCGGGGTAGCCGGCACACGGCTTGGTGTATCTTGATGTGTCTTGGGTGCTAGCCCTACCCCTCTATTTATATGTTGAGCCCTGGGGTCGAAACTTGGAGCAAAAGCCTCCTCAAAGTCGGTTTTGCCCGAAAGGAAAGAGTCCCACTCGGACTCCAGGGCTAGACGCCAGGGTTCCCGGCGTCTACCCCCTAGACGCCAGGGTTCCTGGCGTCTAGCCTCTGGTCTCCGCAAAACTTCCTTTTGCACTTTCCTAAAGCCTCGTGGGCTTTCCCCTTTGGCCCAAATAAAGTGTTCTCGTACCCAAACATTTCGGGAAACATCCGGAACCCCTTCCGGTGAATTCCGGAACCCTTCCGGAGGTCAAACACTATTATCCCATATATTAATCTTTATCTCCGGACCATTCCGGAGTTCCTCGTCATGTCCGTGATCACATCCGGGACTCCGAATAATATTCGGTCACCAACATACATAACTCATTTAATACTATATCGTCAACGAAACGTTAAGCGTGCGGACCCTACGGGTTCGAGAACTATGTAGACATGACCGAGACATCTCTTCGGTCAATAACCAATAGCGGAACCTGGATGCCCATATTGGCTCCTACATATTCTACGAAGATCTTTATCGGTCGAACCGCATAACAACATACGTTGTTCCTTTTGTCATCGGTATGTTACTTGCCCGAGATTAGATCGTCGGTATCATCATACCTAGTTCAATCTCGTTACCGGCAAGTCTCTTTACTCGTTCCGTAATACATCATCTCGTGACTAACTCATTAGTCATTTGCTTGCAAGGCTTATTATGATGTGCATTACCGAGAGGGCCCAGAGATACCTCTCCGACAATCGGAGTGACAAATCCTAATCTCGAAATACGCCAACCCAACAAGTACCTTCGGAGACACCTGTAGAGCACCTTTATAATCACCCAGTTACGTTGTGACGTTTGGTAGCACACAAAGTGTTCCTCCGGTATTCGGGAGTTGCATAATCTCATAGTCATAGGAACATGTATAAGTCATGAAGAAAGCAATAGCAATAAAACTAAACGATCAAGTTGCTAAGCTAACGGATGGGTCTTGTCCATCACATCATTCTCCTAATGATGTGATCCCGTTGATCAAATGACAACTCATGTCTATGGTTAGGAAACATAACCATCTTTGATCAATGAGCTAGTCTAGTAGAGGCATACTAGGGACACTCTGTTTTGTCTATGTATTCACACATGTACTAAGTTTCCGGTTAATACAATTCTAGCATGAATAATAAACATTTATCATGATATAAGGAAATATAAATAACAACTTTTATTATTGCCTCTAGGGCATATTTCCTTCACTTATACCCCTGCTCCCGACCTCCTTTGCCACAAGGCCCAAAACCGATTTGATAGCCTTGTCAAGTTAACCTGATGTAGTGCATGTTCGTGTCCGACACGAACCCTTCAGTTCATGGACACCTAGCAGTACCCCAATTTTATGAGCCCACTACTAGACATACTTGACGTGCGAAGGCGCAACATCAGGAATGGCAAGTTACTTGATATTCATGAGGGATGTTTCTACCATTTTAACATACATAGAAACTAAGAAGCATAACAATCACAAATAAACATATTGTGAAATAGTATGGCTCCTTCATGGATGTTCTTCAAGGTCGGCTCCGACTCCGATGACCGTCTAGGAACTCCATCTTATTTGTCACGCCGGGATGCCAATCCACCAACCTGATCTCTATTATCCAACTACTACAACTAGTAATGAATTTTACATAGAGTCACAAGTCGATACGCAGGTCATTATACATTATAATGATAGCTCTTTGGCTCCTGCCGGCTGACAAACATAACGTGCAGGCCATGTATAAATTACACACATGTATCACATACACTTGAGCCATACTATTCACATCAAACCTGCAAAACAAAGTAATGCACAAAATCACATTCTACCGGTTTGAGTGATACAAGGCGCTACGCACACAGCGGGCCGGGTTAGCAGGCGGGGTTCGAAGGGGCAGCGCCCGACGTTTTCGGAAATCACAAATCGCATTTGTATTCCGTTCATGCCGAATTTTTGATCTGACCAATCTCATCGATCATTGCGAATCCGATTCGGATTTACATTTCACTATTAACCCCGATGGCAGATAACCGATCGGTAGGGGTAGGTTGTGTCACGACCTCACCAATTCGATCGATAGAAAACATAGCCACATCAATCCCCATGTGCAGTTCATCTCATCAACCGTGCACATAGAGAATCTCATAAACGACAATAGATCTCATCTGCCGCCATCACATATCTAATATGCATACGATCTGAATCCAAATCCTATAGCACAGGCTCTGATACCATTGTTGGGTTCTACCGTAGGGTGCGTTGACTGCAAATTAAAATTTTCCTACGCGCAGAACATCCAGGAACATGGTAAGGGAGATGGATCACAGATCGTTACCACTAGGCGCGTAGTGTCGTGCAGCGGAAGTAGAGTTGGGGCATCGCGTCTCTGGAGTCGTCTCCTCCTCGTCGACCTCCCACGTAGCCAATCGGATCCCATGAACAGGATCGCCGGAGCCGCGCAAGTGCACCGCCTCTAACGGTGCCTGCCCGTGCAGGAGGAACGTCGTGCGGCGGACTGCTAGGTCCGATCACACAACCGGCGGCGAGTGGAGTTGGCTAGTTGCAACACATGCAAAGCCCTAATGACGGCGCCAAAGCGATCAACTAAATAAGTGTGTTGCACCTCCACTATATATAGGCATCTGCCGCGGGCTCAACACTTGGGCCTCGCACAGATCCTAAAGCCCACAAGTCTACTCGGTCACAATCCAAGTCCAGCTCGGATCACGTCCTACCAGTGTCCTCAGACCCGACCTCGTAGGTTCCTTCCCTTAAGTGCGCGACCCCTTAGGTTCAAGACGGTTTGGTCGCAGTTCGAATCACCTCCGAACTGCACGGTTGGTAGCGGCCTCTAGCAAGATGTGTCGACCATCAAGCAGACTATGAAGCTATTTAGGCGAACATGTACATCGCACTTCCATTCCTTTTGCCACACAATATATGTTGTCGGGATCAAGGCGAGTATGTCTTCCTTGTGCTAGCATGTCCTCTTTCTCGTTCCAGTGATGCCGACCCAAACCGGATTATCTCATAATCCTTGTCGCATGGCCATGCTTATCCTGGTCGGATCACACGAGGCCCAGAGTATATCTCTCCTGATCGGAGGGGCAAATCCCATCTTGCTCGACTATGCCTCGCATCATGGGTCTGAACAAGCTCGAAAACTACCTTTGTAACTATCTAGTCACGGAGTAGTGTTTGGTTGGCCCAAAGCAAGTCTGTCACCATCCTGAGTACATGCGTCAACTCAGGTCTTAGGACATAGAACGTATGTTGTACTAGAGACTCACAGATGATATATCGCTGCGTCTCATAGTTGGGTCTGTCCAATCCGATATCCATCTGAGCTTGGATCCAGTCACCTTGGATCCAACCTCGGATCCAATCAGATCCACGCAGTTCGGTAGCATCACATGCTTCGTGGCTAGTGAGACAAAGCCATCCACCGTATTGCATGCTAGTCTAGTCCAACGTGTGCCCACACGTCACTTACGACTAGGGACATTTTAGGATGTATCATAGCTACTTCTCGAGCTTGCGTTGTATACCCTCAAAGAGGAAAGGGTGATGCAACACAGTAGCGTAAGTATTTCCCTCAGTTTTTGAAAACCAAGGTATCAATCCAGTAGGAGACCACGCGTGAGTCCCTCGCACCTGCACAAGAAAATAAGAACTTCGCAGCCAACGCGATAAGGGGTTGTCAATCCCTTTACGGTCACTTACGAAAGTGAGATCTGATAGAGATGATAGTTTGTTATTTTTGGTATTTTTGGATATAAGAATAGAAAGTAAAAGCGGAAAAGTAAAGTAGATTGTAGATTGATATGTTGAGAATAGACCCGGGGGCCATAGTGTTCTCTAGTGGCTTCTCTCATGATAGCGATATTCTACGGCGGGTAAACAAATTACTGTCGAGTAATTCATAGAACAGTGAATAATTATGAGACTATCTAGGCATGATCATTATATATAGGCATCACGTCCGAGACAAGTAGACCGAAACGATTCTGCATCTACTACTATTACTCCACACATCGATCGCTATCCAGCATGCATCTAGAGTATAAAGTTCATAAGAACGGACTAACGCCTTAAGCAAGATGACATGATGTAGAGGGATAAACTCAAACATGGTGATATAAACCCCATCTTTTTATCCTCGATAGCAACAATACAATACGTGCCTTGCTGCCCATACTGTCGCTGGGAAAGGACACCGCAAGATTGAACCCAAAGCCAAGCACTTCTCCCATTGCAAGAACTATAGATCTAGTAGGCCAAACTAAACCAATAATTCGAAGAGACTTGCAAGGATATTATAATCATACATAAAGAGTTCAGAGAAGAACCAAATATTTCTCATAGATAATCTTGATCATAAACCCACAATTCATAGGATCTCGACAAACACAACGCAAAAAGATATTACATCGAATAGATCTCCTCGAAGACTGAGGAGAACTTGGTATTGAGATCCAAAGAAAGAGAAGAAGCCATCTAGATACTAGCTATGGACCCGAAGGTCTGTGGTAAACTACTCAGAACTCATGGTCAGGCGATGATGATGATGTAGAAGCACTCCGTGGAAGATCCCCCCCTCTGGCGGAGCTCCGGAACAGGCCCCAAGATGGGATCTCACGGGAACAGAAGGTTGCGGCGGTGGAACTAGGGTTTTCTCTGTTCGTCTGATAGTTTCGGGGTACATAGGTATATATAGGAGGAAGGAGGGAACCGGGGGCCAGACGGGGTGCCCACGAGGCAGGGGAGCGCGCCCTATAGGAGGGCGCGCCCCCACCCTCGTGGACGCCACGTCAGCCCTACTCTGTGGATCTCAAGTCTCTCGTGCGTATTTTGCTCCAAAAATATCTCTCCCGAAGGTTTCATTCCGTTTGGACTCCGTTTGATATTCCTTTTCTGTAAAACCCTAAAACAGGCAAAAAACAGCAATCTGGACTGGGCCTTTGAGTTAGTAGGTTAGTGCCAAAAATAATATAAAAGCGTATAACAAAGCCCATTAAACATCCAAAACATCATAAATAATAGCATGGAACAATAAAAAATTATAGATACGTTGGAGACGTATCAATCATCCCCAAGCTTAATTCATGCTCGTCCTCAAGTAGGTAAATGATAAAAACAGAATTTTTGATGTGGAATGCTAACCAACATATTTTTTCAATGTAATTCTCTTAATTGTGGCATGAATGTTCAGATGTGAAAGATTCAAGACAAAAGTGTATATTGCCATAAGAAATAATAATACTTTAAGCATACGAACAAAGCAATCATGTCTTCTCAAAATACTATGGCTAAAGAAAGTTATCCCTACAAAATCATATAGTCTGGCTATGCTCCCCCTTCATCACACAAAATATTCATATCATGCACAACCCCGGTTTCAGCCAAGCACTTGTTTTCATACTCTATTCTTTCAAACCTTTCAACTTTCACGCAATACATGAGCGTGAGCCATGGACATAGCACTATGTGGAATAGAGAGGTGGTTGTGGAGAAGACAAAAAGGAGGGATATAGTCTCACATCGACTAGGCGTATCAACGGGCTATGGAGATGCCCATCAATAGATATCAATGTGAGTGAGTAGGGATTGCCATGCAACGGATGCACTAGAGCTAAAAATGTATGAAAGCTCAACGAAAGAAACTAAGTGGGTGTGCATCCAACTTGCTTGATCACGAAGACCTAGGGAATTTGAGGAAGCCCATCGTTGGAATATACAAGCCAAGTTCTATAATGAAAATTCCCACTAGTATATGAAAGTGACTAAACATGAGACTCTCTATCATGAAGAACATGGTGCTACTTTGAAGCACAAGTGTGGAAAAAGATAGTAGCAATTGTCCCTTTTTTGGGGGTGCTTTCTTTTTTTTCTTTGGCCTTTCTTTTTTTTGGAGGGGCTTTCTTGATTTAGCCTTTCCTCACATGGGACAATGCTCTAATAATGATGATCATCACACTTTCATTGAATTACAACTCGATACTAGAACAAAGTATGACCTATATGAATGCCTCCGGTGGTGTACCAAGATGTGCAATGAATCAAGCGTGACATGTATGAAAAAATTATGCATGGTGGCCTAGCCATGAATACGATGTCAACTACATGATCATGCATGGCAATATGACAATATGAAGCGTGTCATATGAACAGAACGGTAGAAAGTTGCATGGCAATATATCTCGGAATGGCTATGGAAATGCCATGATAGGTAGGTATGGTGGCTGTTTTGAGGAAGATATATGGTGGCTACTTTGAGGAAGGATATATGGTGGGTGTATGGTACCGGCGAAAGTTGCGCGGTACAAGATAGGCTAGCGATGGTGGAAGGGTGAGAGTGTGTATAATCCATGATTTCAACATTAGTCATAAGAACTCATATACTTATTGCAAAAATTTACGAGTCATCAAAATAAAGCATTCAACACATGCTCCTAGGGGGAGGTTGGTAGGAGTTAACCATCGTGCGCCCCCGACCTCTACACAAAGGATGACACTCTACAAATACCTCATGCTCTAACTTCGTCACATAGCGGTTCACCATACGTGTATGCTACAGGAATCACTAACTTTAACACAAGCATTTCCCAATTTAATAATAACTCCACTAGCATGACTCTAATATCACTATCCTCATATCTCAAAACAATTATCAAGCATCCAACTTCTCATCATATTCAATGCACTTAGTGTGAAAGTTTTTACTACATTGATATTGGATGTCTATCATGTGAAGGCTAGTTTTATAGCCAAAGCACATTACCATTCTTTTTTAATATACTCTCAAAAGGATATAAGTGAAGCATGAGAGATCAACAATTTCTACAAAATATAATCACCACCGTGCTCTAAAAGATATAAGTGAAGCACTAGAGCAAAAACTATTCAACTCAAAAGATATAAGTGAAGCACATAGAGTGTTCTAACAATTCCTAGGCCATATTTAAGTCTCTAAAATAGGTGTGTCCAGCAAGGATAATTGTGGCAAACTAAAAAGCAAAGACTCAAATTATATAAGACGCTCCAAGTAAAACACATATCATGTGGTGAATAAAAATATAGCTCCGAGTATAGTTACCGATGGATGAAGACGAAAGAGGGGATGCCTTCCCGGGGCATCCCCAAGCTTAGGCTCTTGGTTGTCCTCGAATTTTCTTGGGGTGCCTTGGGCATCCCCAAGCTTAGGCTCTTGCCACTCTTTGTTCCATAGTCCATCAAAGCAATACTCAAAACTTGAAAACTTCACAACACTAAACTTAGACAAAAATCTCGTGAGCTCCGTTAGTATAAGAAAGCAAACCACTACTGAAAGGTACTGCAATGAATTAATTCTTTGTTTATATTGATGTTAAACCTACTGTATTCCAACATCTCTATGATTCATACTTCCCAATACTACTCATAGATGCATTGAAATAAGCAAACAACGCATGAAAAACAGAATTTGTCAAAAACAGAACAGTTTGTAGTAATCTGTAATTTTCGCATACTTCTGTAACTCTAAAAAAATTGAAATAAATTGGTAAACGTGAGGAACTTGTCTATTAATCATTTGCAAAAAGGATCAACTAAATAGCACGCTCCAGTAAAATCTGGTGACCATTCTAGCGAGCGCTAACGATTCTGTTTTTCACAACAAGATCATATAAACTTCACACAAGTCCTCCCAAAGGTTCTACTTGGCACAAACACTAATTAAAACACAAAACCACATCTAAGCAGAAGCTAGATGCAATATTTATTCCTAAACAGAAGAAAAAAAATATAAAACTGGGTTGCCTCCCAACAAGCGCTATCATTTTACGCCCCTAGCTAGGCACGATGCATGGATAGATCTAGGGAATGCCATAATGATATGATATATCGCGAAAACTCATCTCATATTCCCTACGTTCAGCAGCAAGTTTTCTTTGTGGCAAGCAAAAGTAATCAAAAGGGCTAAATTTAATGGGACAAAAGTCCCCCATATCAAGCTCAGGAGGAATAGGTTCCTATTTTGGCCCTTTATAGTGTACAACCAATTCATCATTATAGGCATTCTTTTGGCAAAAGGTCATGAGCCTTTGCTCAAGGGAGAAGCCTAACCCATTGTTTTGAATAGCAAAATCATCGTTCAACTCAGAAATTCTATCAACCAAGACATCGATAGGAACCTTTTTTTCTAATGTTTTCATTAAAAGCAACATGATCAGGAGATCGCAACCGCATTATGTCTTCTTGATTAAATAAGATAGCCTCTATGGGAGGCCGACCAACATCTACCCCGTAATGAGCAAAGATTTCTTTGGCCTCTTTCATGATAAATCTAAATTCATGGGCCAAAAAGATAGTAGCAACACGCTTAACAGAAGAATGCTCAATATTGGAAAATTCCAGAAAGATTCTCTGAATACAGGGATGCATATGGATAAATTGCCTTTCAATTTCAACTACAAGCATAGATGTAGCATCCACAAGGCTACTAGTTCTGTGAAGAATAGAGCCACCCATAGTGGGCAAAGCACTGGCACAAGTAAAGAAGTCTTGAAGAACTCCTTTCCAATGATGTTACCACTACCAACCCGGAACTTCTTAATATGTAAAGTGGTAGTTTCATCCGGGGGGTCAACATAGACGTTGCCCTCAACATTACTACCCTTCTCGATAAAATCTTCCCCCATCTCAGACATGAGGGCAAGCGAACGATAAACACACGGCAAAAAGAAGGGCAAATAAAATGGCAAGGGTGAAGTGGGGAGAAGAAAACGAGAGGTAAAAAATGTAATGCGAAGGATAAGGGTTTGTGATAGGTACTTGGCATATGACTTTTGCGTAAGCCTCCCCAGCAACGGCGCCAGAAATTCTTCTTGCTACTTCTCGAGCTTGCGTTGTATTCCCTCGAAGAGAAAGGGTGATGCAGCACCGTAGCGTAAGTATTTCCCTCAGTTTTTGAGAACCAAGGTATCAATCCAGTAGGAGACCATGCGCGAGTCCCTCGCACCTGCACAAACAAATAAGAACTTCGCAGCCAACGCGATAACTGGTTGTCAATCCCTTTATGGTCACTTACGAAAGTGAGATCTGATAGAGGTGATAGTTTGATATTTTTGGTATTTTTGGATATAAGAACAGAAAATAAAAGTGGAAAAGTAAAGTAGATTGTAGATTGATATGTTGAGAATAGACCCGGGGGCCATAGTGTTCTCTAGTGGCTTCTCTCATGATAGAGATATTCTACGGCGGGTAAACAAATTACTGTCGAACATTTGATAGAAAAGCGAATAATTATGAGACTATCTAGGCATGGTCATTATATATAGGCATCACGTCCGAGACAAGTAGACCGAAACGATTCTGCATCTACTACTATTACTCCACACATCGACCGCTATCCAGCTTGCATCTAGAGTATTAAGTTCATAAGAACGGAGTAACGCCTTAAGCAAGATGACATGATGTAGAGGGATAAACTCAAACATAGTGATATAAACCCCATCTTTTTATCCTCGATGGAAACAATACAATATGTGCCTTGTTGCCCCTACTGTCACTGGGAAAGGACACCGCAAGATTGAACCCAAAGCCAAGCACTTCTCCCATTGCAAGAACTATAGATCTAGTAGGCCAAACCAAACCAATAATTCGAAGAGACTTGCAAGGATATTACAATCATTGATAAAGAGTTCAGAGAAGAACCAAATATTTCTCATAGATAATCTTGATCATAAACCCACAATTCATCGGATCTCGACAAACACACCACAAAGAGAGATTACATCGAATAGATCTCCTCGAAGATCGAGGAGAACTTGGTATTGAGATACAAAGAGAGAGAAGAAGCCATATAGATACTAGCTATGGACCCGAAGGTCTGTGGTAAACTACTCACAACTCATGGTGAGGCGATGATAATGATGTAGAAGCACTCCGTGGAAGATCCCCCCTCCGACGGAGCTCCGGAACAGGCCCCAAGATGGGATCTCACGGGAATAGAAGGTTGCGGCGGTGGAACTAGGGTTTTCTCTGTTCGTCTGATAGTTTCGGGTACGTAGGTATATATAGGAGGAAGGAGGGCACCGGGGCCCAGACGGGGTGCCCACGAGGCAGGGGGCGCGCCCCCACCCTCGTGGATGCGACGTCAGCCCTACTCCATGGTTCCAAAAATATCTCTCCCGAAGGTTTCATTCCGTTTGGACTCTGTTTGATATTCCTTTTCTGTAAAACCCTAAAATAGGCAAAAACAACAATCTGGACTGGGCCTTTGGGTTAGTAGGTTAGTCCCAAAAATAATACAAAAGTGTATAACAAAGCCCATTAAACATCCAAAACATCATAAATAATAGCATGGAACAATAAAAAATTATAGATACGTTGGAGACGTATCAAGCATCCCCAAGCTTCATTCCTGCTCGTCCTCGAGTAGGTAAATGATAAAAACAGAATTTTTGATGTGGAATGCTAACCAACATAGTTTTTCAATGTAATTCTCTTAATTGTGGCATGAATGTTCAGATCTGAAAGATTCAAGACAAAGGTCTATATTGACATAAGAAATAATAATACTTCGAGCATACTAACAAAGCAATCATGTCTTCTCAAAATACTATGGCTAAAGAAAGTTATCCCTACAAAATCATATAGTCTGGCTATGATCCCTCTTCATCACACAAAATATTCATATCATGCACAACCCCGGTTTCAACCAAGCACTTGTTTTCATACTCTATTCTTTCAAACCTTTCAACTTTCACACAATACATGAGCGTGAGCCATGGCCATAGCACTATGTGGAATAAAGAAGTGGTTGTGGAGAAGACAAAAAGGAGGGAGATAGTCTCACATCAACTAGGCGTATCAACGGGCTATGGAGATGCCCATCAATATATATCAATGTGAGTGAGTAGGGATTGCCATGCAACGGATGCACTAGAGCTAAAAATGTATGAAAGCTCAACAAAAGAAACTAAGTGGGTGTGCATCCAACTTGCTTTCTCACGAAGAGGAAAGGGTGATGCAGCACAGTAGCGTAAGTATTTCCCTCAGTTTTTGAGAACCAAGGTGTCAATCCAGTAGGATACCACACGCGAGTCCCTCGTACATGCACAAACAAATAAGAACCTTGCAGCCAACGCGATAAAAGGGGTTGTCAATCCCTTCTTGGTCACTTACAAAAGTGTGGTCTGATAAATATGATAAGATGATATTTTTGGTATTTTTAATATAGAGAAAAAGTAAATAATGCAAATTAAAGCAATGGTGAAAGAAATTGGCAAGTTGATGGGAAACTAATATGATAAAGATAGACTTGGGGGCCATAGGTTTCACTAGTGGCTTCTCTCATGATAGCAGAATCCTACGGTGGGTGAACAAATTACTGTCGAGCAATTGATAGAAGAGCTCATAGTTATGAGAATATCTAGGCATGATCATTGTATATAGGCATCACTTCCGTGACAAGTAGACCGAAACGATTCTACATCTACTACAATTACTCCACACATCGACCGCTATCCAGCATGCATCTAGAGTATTAAGTTCATAAGAACAGAGTAACGCCTTAAGCAAGATGACATGATGTAGAGGGATAAACTCAAGCAATATGATATAAACCCCATCTTTTTATACTCGATGGCAACAATACAACACGTGCCTTGCTGCCCCTGCTGTCACTAGGAAAGGACACCGCAAGATTGAACCCAAAGCCAAGCACTTCTCCCATTGCAAGAACTATAGATCTAGTAGGCCAAACCAAACCAATAATTCGAAGAGACTTGCAAGGATATTTAAATCATACATAAAAGATTTCAGAAAATAATCCAATATTGTTCATAGATAATCTTGATCATAAACCCAGAATTAATCGGATCTCGACAAACACACCGCAAAAAGATTACATCGAATAGATCTCCCCGAAGATCGAGGAGAACTTTGTATTGAGATCCAAAGAGAGAGAAGAAGCCATCTAGCTAATAACTATGGGCCTGAAGGTCTGTGGTAAACTACTCACAACTCCTCGGAGAGGCTATGGTGTTGATGTAGAAGCCCTCCGTGATCGATGCTCCGGCGGAGCTCCGGAATAGGCCCCAAGATGGGATCTCACGGGTACAGAAGGTTACAACAGTGGAATTAGGGTTTCGTCCGTCTCCTCGATGTTTTCAAGGTATGAGAGTACATATATGTTGAAGAGGCACGTCACGAGAGCCAGAGGGGGCCCATGAGGGTGGGGGCGCGCATACCCCCCTGGGTGCGCCCCTGCCATCATGGCCTCCTCTCTTGCTTCCTGGCGTGTACTCCAAGTCTTGTGTGTTGACATCATTCCAAAAATAACTCTCCGGAAGGTTTCATTCCGTTTGGACTCCATTTGATATTCCTTTTGTGCGAAACACTGAAATAGGCAAAAAAACAGCAATTTGCACGGGGCCTTGGGTTGGTAGGTTACTCCCAAAAATAATATAAAAGTGTATAATAGAGCCCATTAAACAACCAAAACAGAATATATAATAGCATGGAACAATAAAAAATTATAGATACATTGGAGACATATCAAGCATCCCCAAGCTTAATTCCTGCTCGTCCTTGAGTAGGTAAATGATAAAAACATAACTTTTGATGTGGAATGTGATACGTCTCCAACGTATCTATAATTTTTCATTGTTCCATGCTATTATATATTCTGTTTTGGATGATTAATGGGCATTATTATACACTTTTATATTATTTTTGGGACTAACCTACTAACCCAAGGCCCAGCGCAAATTGCTGTTTTTTGCCTATTTCAGTGTTTCACAGAAAAGGAATATCAAACGGAGTCAAAACGGAATGAAACCTTCGGGAGAGCTATTTTTGGAATAATATCTTCACGAGAGACTTGGAGTACAAGTCAGAGAAGAAACGAGGTGCCCACGAGGGGGCAGGGCGCCCCCCCACCCTCGTGGGCCCCACGTTGCTCCACCGACGTACTTTTTCCTCCTATATATACCCATATACCCTGAAAACATCGAGGAGCACGAAGAAACCCTAATTCCACCGCCGTAACCTTCTGTTCCCGTGAGATCCCATCTTGGGGCCTGTTCCGGAGCTCCGCCGGAGGGGGCATCGATCACGAAGGCCTTCTACATCAACACCATAGCCTCTCCGATGAGTTGTGAGTAGTTTACCACAGACCTTCAGGTCCATAGTTATTAGCTAGATGGTTTATTTTATCTCTTTGGATCTCAATACAAAGTTCTCCTCGATCTTCGAGGAGATCTATTCGATGTAATCTTTTTGCGATGTGTTTGTCGAGATCCGATGAATTGTGGGTTTATGATCAAGATTATCTATGAACAATATTGGATTCTTTTCTGAAATCTTTTATGTATGATTATAATATCCTTGCAAGTCTCTTCGAATTATTGGTTTGGTTTGGCCTACTAGATCTATAGTTCTTGCAATGAGAGAAGTGCTTGACTTTGGGTTCAATCTTGCGGTGTCCTTTCCCAGTGACAGTAGGGGCAGCAAGGCACGTATAGTATTGTTGCCATCGAGGATAAATAGGATGGGGTTTATATCATATTGCTTGAGTTTATCCTTCTACATCATGCCATGTTACTTAAGGCGTTACTCTGTTCTTATGAACTTAATACTCTAGATGCATGCTCGATAGCGGTCGATGTGTGGAGTAATATTAGTAGATGCAGAATTGTTTCGGTCTACTTTTCACGGACGTGATGCCTATATACAATGATCATGTCTAGATATTCTCATAACTATGCACTTTTCTATCAATTGCTTGACAGTAATTTGTTCACCCACCGTAGAATTCTTCTATCATGAGAGAAGCCACTAGTGAAACCTACGGCCCCCGGGTCTATCTTTATCATATTACTTTCCCTTCAACTAGTTAATTTCTGTTGCCGTTGCTTATTTGCTTTATTTACTTTCTATTCATATACCAAAAATACCAAAAATATTATCTTATCCTATCTATGAATTACTCGACAGTAATTTGTTTACCCGCCGTAGAATATCGCTATCATGAGAGAAGCCACTAGAGAACACTATGGCCCCCGGGTCTATTCTCAACATATCAATCTACAATCTACTTTACTTTTCCGCTTTTACTTTCTATTCTTATATCCAAAAATACCAAAAATAACAAACTATCATCTCTATCAGATCTCACTTTCCTAAGTGACCGTAAAGGGATTGGCAACCCCTTATCGCGTTGGCTGCGAGGTTCTTATTTGTTTGTGCAGGTGCGAGGGACTCCCGTGTGGTCTCCTACTGGATTGATACCTTGGTTCTCAAAAACTGAGGGAAATACTTACGCTACTGTGCTGCATCACCCTTTCCTCTTTGAGGGAATACAACGCAAGCTCGAGTAGTAACAAGAAGAATTTTTGGCGCCGTTGCCGGGGAGATCTATGCAAAAGTCATATACCAAGTACCTATCACCAAGCCTTATCTCTCGCACTACATTATTTGCCTCTCGTTTTCCTCTCCCCCCACTTCACCCTTGCCATTTTATTCGCCCTTATTTTTCCGTGTGTTACGGTTCGCTTGCCTCTTGTTTGCTTGTGTGTTGGATTGCTTGCTTGTCACTATGGCTCAAGATAATACCAAATTGTGTGACTTTTCCAATACCAACAATAATGATTTTATTAGCACTCCGATTGCTCCTATTACCGATGCTAAATCTTGTGAGATCAATGCTGCTCTGTTGAATCTTTTCATAAAAGATCATTTTTTTTGGCCTTCCTAGTGAAGATGTCGCTACCCATCTGAACAACTTTGTTGATTTGTGCGATATGCAAAAGAAGAGGGATACGAATAATGATATTTTTAAATTGAAGCTATTTCCGTTTTCACTTAGAGATCGTGCTAAAACTTGGTTTTCCTCTTTGCCTACAAATAGTATTGACTCATGGAATAAGTGCAAAGATGCCTTTATCTCTAAGTATTTTCCTCCTGCTAAGATTATCTCTCTTAGAAATGATATTATGAATTTTAAGCAACTAGATCATGAGCATGTTGCACAAGCTTGGGAGAGAATGAAATTAATGATACGTAATTGCCCTACACATGGTTTGAACATATGGATGATTATACAAAAAAAATATGTCGGCTTGAATTTTGCTTCTAGAAATCTTTTAGATTCGGCCACAGGGGGCACTTTCATGGAAATCACCTTAGGAGAAGCTACCAAACTCCTAGATAATATTATGGTTAACTACTCTCAATGGCACACCGAAAGATCTACTAGTAAAAAAGTACATGATATTGAAGAGATTAGTGTTTTGAGTGGAAATATGGATGAACTTATGAAACTATTTGCTACTAAGAGTGCTTCTTCTGATCCTAATGATATGCCTTTGTCCACGTTGATTGAGAATTATAATGAATCTTTGGATGTGAATTTTGTTGGTAGGAATAAATTTGGTAATAATGCTCATAGAAGAAACTTTAATTCTAGGCCTTTTCCTAGTAATTCCTCTAACAATTATGGTAATTCCTACAACAACCCTTATGGAAATTTTAGTAAGATGCTCTCTGATTTTGAATCTAGTGTTAAAGAAATTATGAATTCACAAAAGAATTTTAATGCTTTGCTTGAAGAAAACTTGCTTAAGATTGATGAGTTGGCTAGAAACGTGGATAGAATTTCTCTTGATGTTGATTCTTTGAAACTTAGATCTATTCCACCTAAGCATGATATCAATGAGTCTCTCAAAGCCATAATAATTTTCATTGATGAATGCAAAGAAAGAACCACTAGGATGTGTGCTAAAAGAGATTGCTTTATGAAAGCGTGTTCTTCTAGTTTTCATGATAATAAAGATGAAGATCTAAAAGTGATTGATGTATCTTCTATTAAATCCTTGTTTTCTAGTATGAATCTTGATAAATATGGGACTGGAGATGAGTCTACTTTAGTTAAAAGGCGTCCCAATGATTCAAAGTTTTTAGATCTTGATGCTAAAATTGTCAAAAGTGGGGTTGAAGAGGTCAAAACTTTACATAGCAATGAACCCACTATTTTGGATTTCAAGGGATTTAATTATGATAATTTCTCTTTAATAGATTGTATTTCCTAGATGCAATCCGTGCTAAATTCTCCGCATGCTTATAGTCAAAATAAGGCTTTTACCAAACACATAGTTGATGCTTTAATGCAATCTTATGAAGAAAAACTTGAATTAAAAGTTTCTATCCCTAGAAAGCTTTATGATGAGTGGGAACCTACTATTAAAATCAAGATTAAAGATCATGAATGCTTTGCTTTGTGTGATTTGGGTGCAAGTGTTTCCACAATTCCAAAAACTTCGTGTGATATGTTAGGTTTCCATGAACTTGATGATTGCTCTTTAAATTTGCATCTTGCGGATTCTACTATTAAGAAACCTATGGGAAGGATTAATGATGTTCTTATTGTTGCAAATAGGAATTATGTGCCTGTAGATTTCATCGTTCTTGATATAGATTGCAATCCTACATGTCCTATTATTCTTGGTAGAACTTTCCTTAGAACGATTGGTGCAATTATTGATACGAAGGAAGGAAATATTAGATTCCAATTTCCGTTAAGGAAAGGCATGGAACACTTTCTGAGAAAGAAAATCAAATTACCTTATGAATCTATTATGAGAGCCACTTATGGATTGCCTACCAAAGATGGCAATACGTAAATCTATTCTTGTATCGTGCCTAGCTAGGGGCGTTAAACGATAGCGCTTGTTGAGAGGCAACCCAATTTTATTTTCTTTGTTTTTGCATATGTTTAGGAATAAATATTGCATCTAGCTTATGTTTAGATGTGGTTTTGTGTTTTAATTAGTGTTTGTGCCAAGTACAACCTTTGGGAAGACTTGCGTGAAGTTTATGCGATCATGTTGTAAAAAAATAAAAACTTTAGTGCTCACGAGATTAGCTATCATTTTGTACTGGAGAGTGCTTTTTAATTGATTTTTTTGCAGATGATTACTAGAAAAATTCCTCACGTCCACCAATTTATTTCAATTTTTTAGAGTTACATAAGTATTCGAAAGTTATAGATTACTACAGACTGTTCTGTTTTTGACAGATTCTGTTTTTCGTGTGTTGTTTGCTTATTTTGATGAATCTATGAGTAGTATCGGGGGGTATGAATCATAGAGAAGTTGGAATACAGTAGGTTTAACACCAATATAAACAAAGAATGAGTTCATTACAGTACCTTTGAGTAGTGGTTTGTTTTCTTATACTAACGGAGCTCACGAGATTTTTGGCTAAGTTTTGTGTTGTGAAGTTTTCAAGTTTGGAGTAAGGATTTGATGGATTATGGAACAAAGAGTGGAAAGAGCCTAAACTTGGGTATGCCCAAGTCACCCCAAGGTAAAATTCAAGGACAACCAAAATCCTAAGCTTGGGGATGCCCCGGGAAGGCATCCCCTCTTTTGTTTTCGTCTATCGGTAACTTTACTTGAGACTATATTTTTATTCACCACATGATATGGGTTTTGCTTGGAGTGTCATGTATGATTTGAGTCTTTGCTTTTTAGTTTACCACAATCATCCTTGCTAGACACACCTTTTGAGAGAGATACACATGATTCAGAATTTATTAGAACACTCTATGTGCTTCAATTATATCTTTTGAGCTAGATAGTTTTGCTCTAGTGCTTCACTTATATCTTTTTAGAGCACGGTGGTGGATTTTGTAGAAATTTTTGATCTCTCATGCTTCACTTATATCTTTATGAGAGTCTCTTAGAACAGCATGGTAATGTGCTTGGGTTATAAAACTAGTCCTAATATGATAGGCATCCAAGATGGGTATAATAAAAACTTTCATACAAGTGCATTGAATATTATGAGAAGTTTGATACTTGATGATTGTTTTGAGATATGAGGATGGTGATATTAGAGTCATGCTAGTGGAGTAATTGTGAATTTGAGAAACACTTGTGTTAAAGTTTGTGATTCCCGTAGCATGCACGTATGGTGAACCGTTATGTGATGAAATTGGAGCATGATTTATTTATTGAGTGTCATCCTTTGTGTGGAGGTCGGGATTGTGCGATGGTTAACTCCTACCAACCCTTCCCCTAGGAGCATGCGTTGAATACTTTGTTTTGATGACTTGTAGATTTTTTCAATAAGTATATGAGTTCTTTATGACTAATGTTGAGTCCATGGATTATACGCACTCTCACCCTTCCACCATTGCTAGCATCTCTTGTACCATGCAACTTTCGCTGGTACCATACACCCACCATATACCTTCCTCAAAACAGCCACCATACCTACTTATCATGGCATTTCCATAGCCATTCCGAGATATATTGCCATGCAACTTTCCACCGTTCCGTTCATATGACATGCTTCATCATTATCATTCACATAGAGTCATATTTGGTTCTAGCTTCGAGTTGTAATCTTTGAGTTGTAAGTAAATAAAAGTGTGATGATCTTCATTATTAGAGCATTGTCCCATGTGAGGAAACAAAAAAAAAGGCCAAAAAAAGAGATGGCCCAAAAAAAGAGGGGGGGGGCTAAAAAAAGGAAAAGCCCCTCCAAAAAAGAGAAGGGACGATGCTACTATCTTTTTCCACACTTGTGCTTCAAAGTAGCACCATAATCTTCATGATAGAGAGTCTCTTGTTTTGTCACTTTCATATAGTAGTGGGAATTTTCATTATAAAACTTGGCTTGTATATTCCAACGATGGGCTTCCTCAAAATGCCCTAGGTCTTCATGAGCAAGCAAGTTGGATGCACACCCACTTAATTTCTTTTGTTGAGCTTTCATACACTTATAGCTCTAGTGCATCCGTTGCATGGCAATCTCTACTCACTCACATTGATATCTATTGATGGGCATCTCCATGGCCCATTGATACGCCTAGTTGATGTGAGACTATCTTCTTCTTTTCTCTTCTCCACAACCACCACTCTATTCCACATAGTGCTATATCCATGGCTCATGCTCATGTATTGCGTGAAAGTTGAAAGGTTTGAAATAATTAAAGTGTGAAACAATTGCTTGGCTGAAACCAGGGTTGTGCATGATTAAAATATTTTGTGTGATGAAGATAGAGCATAGCCAGACTATATGATTTTGTAGGGATAACTTTCTTTGGCCATGTTATTTTGAGAAGACATGATTGCTTTGTTAGTATGCTTGAAGTATTATTATTCTTATGTCAATATAGACTTTTGTCTTGAATCTTTTGGATCTGAACATTCATGCCACAATAAAGAAAATTACATTAAGAATTATGTTGGTTAGCATTCCACATCAAAAAATCTGTTTTTATCATTTACCTACTCGAGGACGAGCAGGAATTAAGCTTGGGGATGCTTGATACGTCTCCAACGTATCTATAATTTTTTATTGTTTCATGCTATTATATATTCTGTTTTGGATGATTAATGGGCTTTATTATACACTTTTATATTATTTGTGGGACTAACCTACTAACCCAAGGCCCAGTGCGAATTGCTATTTTTTTTGCCTATTTCAGTGTTTCGCAGAAAAGGAATATCAAATGGAGTCCAAACAGAATGAAACCTTCGGGAGAGTTATTTTTGGAACAATATCTTCACGAGAGACTTGGAGTAAAAGTCAGAGAAGAAACGAGGTGCCCACGAGGGGGCAGGGCGCACCCAGGGGGTAGGCACGCCCCCCACCCTCGTTGGCCCCACGTTGCTGCACCGACGTACTTTTTCCTCCTATATATACCCATACACCCTGAAAACATCGAGGAGCACAAAGAAACCCTAATTTCACCGTCGTAACCTTTTGTTCCCGTGAGATCCCATCTTGGGGCCTGTTTCGGAGCTCCGCTGGAGTGGGCATCGATCATAGAGGGCTTCTACATCAACACCATAGCCTCTCCGATGAGTTGTGAGTAGTTTACCACAGACCTTCGGGTCCATAGTTATTAGCTAGATGGCTTCTTTTCTCTCTTTGGATCTCAATACAAAGTTCTCCTCGATCTTCGAGGAGATCTATTCGATGTAATCTTTTTGCGGTGTGTTTGCCGAGATCCGATGAATTGTGGGTTTATGATCAAGATTATCTATGAGCAATATCGGATTCTTTTCTGAAATCTTTTATGTATGATTATAATATCCTTGCAAGTCTCTTCGAATTATTGGTTTGGTTTGGCCTACTAGATCTATAGTTCTTGCAATGGGAGAAGTGCTTGGCTTTGGGTTCAATCTTGCGGTGTCCTTTCCCAGTGACAGTAGGGGCAGCAAGGCACGTATAGTATTGTTGCCATAGAGGATAAAAAGATGGGGTTTATATCATATTGCTTGAGTTTATCCCTCTACATCATGTCATCTTACTTAAGGCGTTATTGTGTTCTTATGAACTTAATACTCTAGATGCATGCTGGATAGCGATCGATGTGTGGAGTAGTAGTAGATGCAGAATCGTTTTGGCCTACTTGTCACGGACGTGATGCCTATATACAATGATCATGCCTAGATATTCTCATAACTATGCGCTTTTCTATCAATTGCTCGACAGTAATTTGTTGACCCACCGTAGAATTCTGCTATCATGAGAGAAGCCACTAATGAAACCTATGGCCCCCGGGTCTATATTTATCATATTACGTTCCCTTCAACTAGTTAATTTCTGTTGCCGTTGCTTATTTGCTTTATTTACTTTCTGTTCCTATACCAAAAATACCAAAAATATTATCTTATCCTATCTATCAGATTTCACTCTCGTAAGTGACCGTGAAGGGATTGACAACCCCTTATCGCGTTGGCTGCGATGTTCTTATTTGTTTGTGCAGGTGCGAGGGACTCGCGCGTGGTCTCTGATACGTCTCCAACGTATCTATAATTTTTTATTGTTCCATGCTATTATTTATGATGTTTTAGATGTTTAATGTGCTTTGTCATACACTTTTATATTATTTTTGGGACTAACCTACTAACACAAAGGCCCAGTCCAGATTGCTGTTTTTTTGCCCGTTTTAGGGTTTTACAGAAAAGGGATATCAAACGGAGTCCAAACGGAATGAAACCTTCGGGAGAGATATTTTTGGAGAAAATCACGCACGGGAGACTTGAGAACCACGGAGTAGGGGCCACGAGGTGCCCGCGAGGGTGGGGGCGCGCCCCCTACCTCATGGGTCCCTCGTAAGGCCCCCGTTGCTCTCCTTCCTCCTATATAAGCCTACGTACCCCTAAACCATCAGAGGAGAAGAGAAAACCCTAGTTCCACCGCCGTAACCTTCTGTTCTCGTGAGATCCCATCTTGGGGCCTGTTCCGGAGCTCCGCCGGAAAGGGGATCCATCATGGAGTGCTTCTACATCATCATCATTGCCTCACCATGAGTTGTGAGTAGTTTACCACGGACCTTCGGGTCCATAGCTAGTATCTAGATGGCTTCTTCTCTCTCTCTCTCGATCTCAATACAAAGTTCTCCTCGGTCTTCGAGGAGATCTATTCGATGTAATCTCTTTTTGTGGTGTGTTTGTCGAGATCTGATGAATTGTGAGTTTATGATCAAGATTATCTATGAGAAATATTTGGTTCTTTTCAGAACTCTTTATGTGTGCTCATAATATCCTTGCAAGTCTCTTAGAATTATTGGTTTGGTTTGGCCTACTAGATCTATAGTTCTTGCAATGGGAGAATTGCTTGGCTTTGGGTTCAATCTTGCGGTGTCCTTTCCCAATGACAGTAGGGGCAGCAAGGCACGTATTGTATTGTTGCCATCGAGGATAAAAAGATGGGGTTTATATCATATTGCTTGAGTTTATCCCTCTACATCATGTCATCTTGCTTAAGGCGTTACTCTGTTCTTATGAACTCAATACACTAGATGCATGCTGGATAGCGGTCGATGTGTGGAGTAATAGTAGTAGATGCAGGCAGGAGTCGGTCTACTTGTCTCGGACGTGATGCCTATATACAATGATCATGCCTAGATAGTCTCATAATTATTCGTTTTTCTATCAATTGCTCGACAGTAATTTGTTTACCCGCCGTAGAATATCGCTATCATGAGAGAAGCCACTAGAGAACACTATGGCCCCCGGGTCTATCCTCAACATATCAATCTACACTTGCTTTACTTTTTCTGCTTTACTTTCTGTTGTTATAAACAAAAATACCAAAAATATAAACTATCATCTCTATTAGATCTCACTTTCGTAAGTGACCGTAAAGGGATTGACAACCCCTTGTCGCGTTGGCTGCGAAGTTCTTATTTGTTTGTGCAGGTGTGAGGGACTCGCGCGTGGTCTCCTACTGGATTGATACCTTGGTTCTCAAAAACTGAGGGAAATATTTACGCTACTGTGCTACATCTCCCTTTCCTCTTCGAGGGAATACAACGCAAGCTCGAGAAGTAGCAAGAAGAATTTCTGGCACCGTTGCCGGGGAAGCTTACGCCAAAGTCATATACCAAGTACTATCATAAACCCTTATCCTTTGAATTATATTTTTGCCTCTCGTTTTCCTCTCCCCCAGTTCACCCTTGTCGTTTTATTTGCCTTTCTTCTGTCGTGTGTTTATCGTTCGCTTGCTTCTTGTTTGCTTGTGTGTGTTGGATTGCTTGCTCGCCACTATGGCTCAAAACAATAACAAATTGTGTGACTTCTCCAATACCAACAATAATGATTTTATTAGCACTCCGATTGCTCCTATTACCGATGTTGAATCTTGTGAGATCAATGCTGCTTTGTTGAATCTTGTCATGAAAGATCAATTCTTCGGCCTTCCTAGTGAAGATGTCGCTACCCATCTAAACAACTTTGTTGATTTGTGTGATATGCAAAAGAAAAGGGATACGGATAACGATATTGTTAAATTGAAGTTATTTTCGTTTTCACTTAGAGATCGTGCTAAAACTTGGTTTTCCTCTTTGCCTAGAAATAGTATTGATTCGTGGAATAAGTGCAAAGATGATTTTATCTCTAAGTATTTCCCTCCTGCTAAGATCATCTCTCTTAGAAACGATATTATGAACGTTAAGCAACTAAATCATGAGCATGTTGCACAAGCTTGGGAGAGAATGAAACTAATGATACGTAATTACCCTACACATGGTTTGAATCTATGGATGATTATTCAGAACTTTTATGCTGGCTTGAATTTTGCTTCTAGAAATCTTTTAGATTCGGCCGCAGGAGGCACTTCCATGGAAACTACCTTAGGAGAAGCTACCAAACTCCTAGATAATATTATGGTTAATTATTCTCAATGGAACACGAAAGATCTACTAGTAAACAAGTGCATGCTATTGAAGAAATTAGTGTTTTGAGTGGAAAGATGGATGAACTTATGAAGTTATTTGCTGCTAAGAGTGCTTCTTCTGATCCTAATGATATGCCTTTGTCCACTTTGATTGAAAATAACAATGAATCTTTGGATGTGAATTTTGTTGATAGGAATAATTTTGGTAACAATGCTTATAGAGGGAATTTTAATCCTACGCCTTTTCCTAGTAATTCCTCTAATAATTATGGTAATTCCTACAACAACTCTTATGGAAAGATGCCTTCAGAATTTGAAACTAGTGTTAAGGAGTTTATGATCTCGCAAAAGAATTTCAATGCTATGCTTGAAGACAAATTGCTTAAGATTGATGAATTGGCTAGAAGTGTGGATAGAGTTACTCTTGATGTTGATTATTTGAAACTTAGATCTATCCCACCTAAGCATGATATCAATGAGTCTCTCAAAGCCATGAGAATTTCCATTGATGAATGCAAAGAAAGAACCGCTAGGATGCGTGCTAAAAGAGAAAATTATATAAGAGAGTGTTCTTCTAGTTATCATGAAAATAAAGATGAAGATTTGAAAGTTATTGATGTGTCTCCTGTTAGATCCTTGTTTTCTAGTATAAATCTTGATGAAGATAGGATTGGAGGTGATTCTACTTTAAGGTGTCCCAATGATTCAGAGTTTTTAGATCTTGATGCTAAAATTATTAAAAGTGGGAGTGAAGAGATTAAAACTTTGCATAGTGATGAACCCACTACTTTGGATTTCAAAGGATTCAATTATGATAATTGCTCTTTGATTGATTGTATTTCCTTATTGCAATCCGTGCTAAACTCTCTACATGCTGATAGTCAAAATAAAGCTTTCACCAAACACATAGTTGATGCTTTGATGCAATCTTATGAAGAAAAACTTGAGTTAGAAGTTTCTATCCCTAGAAAGCTTTATGAGGAGTGGGAACCTACTATTAAAATAAAAATAAAAGATCATGAATGATATGCTTTGTGTGATTTGGGTGCAAGTGTCTCCACTATCCCAAAAACTTTGTGTGATTGGCTAGGTCTCCATGAGCTTGATGATTGTTCTTTAAATTTGCATCTTGCGGATTCCACTATTAAGAAACCTATGGGAAGACTTAATGATGTTCTTATTGTTGCCAATAGGAATTATGTGCCCGTAGATTTCATTGTTCTTGATATAGATTGCAATCCTTCATGTCCTATTATTCTTGGTAGACCTTTCCTTAGAACGATTGGTGCAATTATTGATATGAAGGAAGGAAATATTATATTTCAATTTCCGTTAAGGAAAGGCATGGAACACTTTCCTAGAAAGAAAATCAAATTAACATATGAATCTATTATGAGAACCCACTTATGGATTGCCTTCCAAAGATGACAATACCTAGATTTATCCTTGTACCGTGCCTAGCTAAGGGCGGAAAATGATAGCGCTTGTTGGGAGGCAACCCAATTTTATATATTTTTTTTGTTTTTGCTGCTGTTAGGGAATAAATATTGCATCTAGCTATTGTTTAGATGTGGTTTTTTGTTTTGTTTAGTGTTTGTGCCAAGTAGAACCTTTGGGAAGACTTGTGTGAAGTTTATATGATCTTGCTGTGAAAAACAGAATCGTTAGCGCTCGCTAGAATGGTCATCAGATTTAACTGGAGCGTGCTATTTAGTTGATTCTTTTTGCAGATGATTAATAGACAAATTCCTCATGTTTACCAATTTAGTTTGAATTTTTGGAGTTACAGAAGTATGCGAAACCTGCAGATTACTACAGACTATTCTGTTTTTGACAGATTCTGTTTTTCGTGTGTTGTTTGCTTATTTCAATGCATCTATGAGTAATATTGGGAAGTAAGAACCATAGAGAAGTTGGAATACAGTAGGTTTAACACCAATATAAACAAAGAATGAGTTCATTACAGTACATTTGAGTAGTGGTTTGTTTTCTTATACTAACGGAGCTCATGAGATTTTTGTCTAAGTTTTGTGTTGTTAAGTTTTCAAGTTTTGAGTATTGCTTTGATGGACTATGGAACAAAGAGTAGCAAGGGCCTAAGCTTGGGGATGCCCAAGGCACCCCAAGTAAAATTCAAGGACAACCAAAATCCTAAGCTTGGGGATGCTCCGGGAAGGCATCCCCTCTTTCGTCTTCATCCATCGGTAACTATACTTGGAGCTATATTTTTATTCACCAAATGATATGTGTTTTGCTTGGAGCATCTTGTATAATTTGAGTCTTTGCTTGTTAGTTTGCCACAATTATCCTTGCTGGGCACACCTATTTGAGGGAGTTAAATATGGCCTAGGAATTGATAGAACACTCTATGTGCTTCACTTATATCTTTTGAGTTGAATAGTTTTTGCTCTAGTGCTTCACTTATATCTTTTAGAGCACAGTGGTGATAATATTTTGAAGAAATTGTTGAACTCTCATGATTCACTTATATCCATTTGAGAGTCTGTTAAAACAGCATGGTAATGTGCTTAGGCTATAAAACTAGTCTTCACATGATAGACATCCAATATCAATGTAGTAAAAAAAATCACACAAAGTGCATTGAATATGATAAGAAGTTGGATGCTTGATAAATTTTTTGAGATATGAGGATAGTGATATTAGAGTCATGCTAGTGGAGTTATTATGAAATTGAGAAATGCTTGTGTTAAGTTTAGTGATTCCCGTAGCATGCACGTATGGTGAACCGATATGTGACGAAGTTAGAGCATGAGGTATTTGTAAAGTGTCAACCTTTGTGTGGAGGTTGGGGGCGCGCGATGGTTAACTCCTACCAACCTCCCCCCTAGGAGCATGCGTTGATTGCTTTGTTTTGATGACTCATAGATTTTTGCAATAAGTATATGAGATCTTATGACTAATGTTGAGTCCATGGATTATACGCACTCTCACCCTTCCACCATTGCTAGCCTCTCTTGTATCGCGTATTGATAGAAATTCCAAGAATAGATATTTTAAATATTGATAAGGTATTATCAATCATATGGGCAGGGAAGACCCCCTGGCAAAAAAAACAGCCTTGGCATGTATGTACGCATAAACTGCACAAAGATTCTTGAAGGCAGAAGAAGCTCTGAAGGCTAATCACATGAAGATTTGTATGGCCGAAGAGCAAGGACTGGTACACAGAGGCCAGCCAATTATTCACCGAGAGACGATGCCACGTGAAGAAAGCAAAGTTTCTTGAAGATTGAAGTTTGTCGGCACTCTCTCTCACACTTTTCTATATTATTAGAAGGACACGCATGTACCCCAGTAGGACACGCGTGCATGCTACCGTGTGTAAAATAAGTGAAGGAAGGCTTCCGAAGGCCTCCATAACAGTCACCCCTCGCGGCTATAAAAGGAGATGCTGGGCTCAAGAACACAATACCAGACGGAGAAGCCAGCCACCGATAGAGCAGAGAGCTGCGACACAGCAAGCAAGCTCGTTGCTCAGTAGTAGTAGTAGTAGCAGCAGCAGTAGTAGTAGTAGTAGTAGTAGTAGTAGTAGTAGTAGTAGTAGTAGTAGTAGTAGTAGTAGTAGTAGTAGTAGTAGTTCCTTATTCTGCAATAAGAGCCACAACATCCAGAGCATTGTAGGCTCAAGAAGGTAGTTAGAAGGTAATTTCCGTTAGCTTGTGTAATCCCTTCGGGGCCTCTCGAAAGGGAAAGCCATATGTAAATTATGTTGTGGAAATGATGTAGTTTCTTGGTTTCACTTGGTATTTTTATTTATGAATTTATGGGACGAGTTCTTATGCTAGGGATCCTATAGGAGAAACCTCTGCGTGTGTAGTTCTCTGTGTAGCCCAGAGTGGCGTTTGAATGAGAACCTTGTGGTCGTAGAGAAGTGTTCCCTTCGGGTGGAACTGCCTGGAAAGACGATAGGAATTTACCCCGTAAATTTGCAATTAAAACTACTAAGTGAACGTAATTAGCTACAGCTGATACAACATAATGAAAAATATGGTGAGTACTGAGTAGGATTTTACACCTCTGCGCACACCGTCGGACGAATTGTTGGCCTCGCCAGCCCATAATAGATCCTGTATCAAATATATAATTAAGATAGAACGTGAAGTTAATCATATTGAATTAAATATTGCCGTGAATAGTGAAATACTATTCCAAATAGTGTATTCAGTAGTAGAGCACTATTGTGAATAGTGCCCTGCCTAGTGAATAGTAAATAATATTCAAGATAAAAAAACATATGTCTACCACTTTCACCTAATCACATATTAACCTAATTAATATCTAGTAAATTTTGTTTAATATTTCCTATATTGTTGGTATCAGGTCCAGCGTTTAATCATTGAAAGATTAAAATATTTAAACTTAGAAGTTAGCGCAGGTAAAGTAATAAATACTAAGGAAAATTTAAATATAAGGTGCAGAATAAATCCCTCTGAAGAGCATATCTGGCATACATCACATAGTCAGCTAAATACAGTCGTCGATTTGATATATAACTTTTACATATCTTGGGGAAAAAGACAAGATAATTTAGACCAAAAGTTTGAAAGTTTATTCAAGGAATACCAAAAACTTGCTGATAAGTATTCAGGTTTGAATAATAAAATTGATCTAGCTTTACATAAGCTAGAAGAAGCAAAAGGAAGACAGAATACACTTTCCAAGAATAACGATTATATTAAAGAAGAAGTGTTATCAATAGGCCGTTACCTAAGTAAAGGCAAAGAGTCGCTCCCACGCACTGAATCAAGACAAGATATACTTGAAATAAAAAAGTTGGTGCAAGAGGTTAAAACTTTGATTATCTCATAATTATATGACTGAATATACTCAAGCATTAAACGAAGTAGCTAAATACCTGTCACCTATTGTCGGGTTCTCCGATCACGACTCCCCAAAAGAAGATTCCAAAGTAATAATAAGACAAAATAACACAATCATCCAGCTATTAATTCAAATATTAGATAAACTAAATAGTGTTCAAAGCAACAAAGAAATTGTGCTTTCATCATCCGGAATAGTTGCCTCTGCTAGAAATATTAATTCAGAAAAATGGATGTATCTAAAGGCTTCCTTAGAAGAGACAAAATTCTCCAAATAGTAAGGCAAGACTCAAGGCCTTTAGCCATGAAGCATAGATTATCATGCAAAGCTGATGATATTGATTGTATTGAAGAAGTTGTAGATATATAAAAAGATCTAGAAAGATATCAGAAAGATACCCTAAGAAAAATAAAACCGCAACAAGTATATCACATGGCATGTTTGAAAGTAAGAGTGGTCTATACAGAATATCTCGAGAAGTAGAATTAAGTGTGTTAACACATCCAGTAGATTTAAGAATTGTAAGCAAAAACATTGAAAATGAATTAAGATATTGTGGTTACAAATATATTCATCAAGGCATGTATATCATAGGAATCAAAGGTATGACAAGGAAGAAATTAGGTGTGAAGGTTTTGATAACCTTATTAGACAGAAGATGGGAATCTGTAGACAAAGCAGCATTAGGATTTTTGGAAGGAGACATGAATGAAAATAGATTAATAACCTATATAGCTCCAGACCTAATGATGCCCGTAAATGAATTTATTGAAAAAATGAGTTTTGGTTTCCAAACTAAAGGTTATGAAGATTTTAAAGAAACAAATTTGTTAGTAAGCATAGAATTTATAGGAAGGCTCACTAATAGAAGTAGCTCCAGATATAGAGTAAATGTGAATGACGTAATTGATAGTATGCAATCAAAAGGTATAAAATTTATGAATCCTCTTAAAATTGGTTCTGAAGAAAGAGCTGGAGAAGAATGGAAAATAGGTGAATTAATAGAGAAAAAAGAATTAAAGCAACCTGAAAACTACATAAGCTATCAAAATTGTGAAGGAAGTAGCAGTATTCGATTTATGAACTATAAAGCTGCATCAATAGAAGACTCTGAATCTTTTATGTCAGATTCAGAAATTAATGATGATAAGAATAAAGGTATATCTGAATGCATGGAAAAGACTAATTTAGATGATGAAATAAATCATTGGGAAAGGAAACTAAAGCATATTGAATGGGAATATAGTCATTCCATGACAAATGATTGGCCCAAAATAAGAGAAAGAGAACTATTTATTATTAGATAAATTGCGAGGTTAAAGAAACTAAAAAATGATAAAAAGTTTGCCACTAGTAGTTCAACCATGGAAGATAAAATTATAGCATCCGCAAAAAGAAAAGAAAATGCTATTATTAATAAAAATGCTATCATTAATAATAATAATAAAGATAAGAATATTGTTCAAAAAGAAGAAGTTATTAGTGAGGAAGAGCAATGGGATATCAATAATAAGTTATTATTAGAAAGTTATGAGGAGGAAGAAGAATTAATAAAAAATGTGGTTAGAAGATGAAAGATATGATGATTCAGAACAAAATAGTGATTTCTATAACTCACTAGATGATGTGGGACTGCATAATTTAGAGAATGCAATGGAAGCTATGGAAGTAGAAAATAGTAGTAAAAGAAGAAGAGGATATGGAGAATCGTCTGTAAAAAGAGAAGGAGAAAGAGAGAGACCTACCAGATCAGCTGGACAATGGCCTCCAGAAAAAGATGACTATCAACCTACGTATATCCCTGGACAATATAGATATATGGGTACTAAAAGAAGAGATTTTGAAAAACCAGTGCAATTTCAAAATTATAAGAATGATGGCGCTATATTAAACCTAGCAGCTCATGATCCAATAGATTGGCCGAATATAATCAGCATATGGAAAGGATTAATAGTGCAAAAATATATACAAAACCAGTATAATATAGGCACTAAGGTAGAAGATATGTTAACATATCTTGAAACATTTTTAGGAGAATCTGTAAAAGTTCTATGGGAACAATGGGTAGAGTCATACCCTAACCAATATGAAGAATTAAAAAGGGCAGGAAGTAACCCTAATAACTTTGCGAATGTTATCTCAAATATGATCATAGCAGAAGATCCAGAATTAGGGCATACCTCGTTGCAAAATGAAAGGTTAAGAGAAATAGAAAAATTAACATTAACTAGCTGGAAAGGTATTAAAGAATTTTCCCAGCATTATTTGTATAATGCTACTACTGCTAAACAAGGTTTTAATGTAGGTGTAGTAGAGAGATATTTTAATAAATTGCCTGATCCTTTAGGGTCCATAATATTTGAAGAATATAAAAAAGAAACAGAAGGAAATGTGGTTAATATATCCCAAGCCATAACATTTGTTTTCAAACAGCTAAGAAAGGTATGCACTAGCATTCAAGCCCAAAGATCTATGAAGAAATCAGATTATAATTTTTGCAATAACATAGTCCAAATACCACTTACATATGGAGAAGAAAGGCATGGGAAAAACAAATATTATAAACCACAAAGGAGATATAATAGAAATTTTAGAACAAAGAAAAGATATTTCTTAAGAAGGTCAGACAATAGAGCCCCATTCTTGCATAAAAGAAATGTAAGAAGATATAATCCTAAGAAAACCTATGATAAAACATGCAGATGTTTCATATGCAACTCTCCTGATCATCTAAGTAGAACTTGCCCTAATAAAGACCAGAAAAGATACTCTAGCAAATATGAAGAACAAGAGAGAGTGTTAATTATAGATAGCGTTAATGAAAATATATTAGTATGTGATGACGAAATAAAAGACGACGAGTCAATATATTCAATTATAGAAACGGATGAAGTTGAAAATGAGGCTCCAGAATATGAATCAAGTGAAGATGAAATAGACCTAATAGATGAATTAGCCGGTTTAAAAATTGAAATGATGAACCAAGTAGATTGTGAGCATGATTGGATTAGAGGAAAAGGTGATTATAACATAAAATGTGCTTTCTGTATATATTATCCAAGCCAAGATAATAGGTTCACATGTAGCTTGTGCTTAAAACAAACCTGTACCTCATGTCTAAGAGCCAATAATCAAAAGTGGAGACAAGAAATAGAGTTAGAACCAGAAGAACGAATATTATCCAGTAGGGTTAGAAATTTAGAAAATAGAATAAATAAGCTAGAAGCGGAACTAGAAAAACTTAAAGATGAGTTAGAAAATAGAAATAGGCAAGACAATAATGTCGCTAAAATCACGGAAATGAAAGAGCAAATGGTAACAGTAAGGGATAAAAAAGGAGACAAATTAATACAATTGAAAGATGCAATTACTAGTTTTGGGAACAAATATATTGTTCGATTACCATTCAAAGAAGTGCTAGGGATAAGGATCGCAGTTAGGATTGTTCTAAGGCCAAATATTTCATATAAAATACTGGCACTATTAGATATTGGATGCACTAAGAATATCATCCATGATAAATATTTTATGAGATGTCCCGAAATAGTTGAAACTATAGATGACAATAAAGCTGAAGTATCTACCGATATGTCAGGAATAAAGAAGATACATAATCAGCTAGCATATAATATTGAAGCTTACATAAATGGCACAAAATATATAATAGATGAAATTACAATAAGAGATTTGTCAGTAATAAATGATGACATGATAATAGGGTTATGATTTTTACAACAATCTTTACAAACCACAATCATACATGAAGAAGGGGTAACATTTATCCCTTATCAAGATAATGTTCCATACATATCTGAAGTACGGAAATAAAGAAAGTCCTTGCAAAATGTTGAAATATCTAATTTAGATGACGAGTATAGCACAACTCCAGATCCCCCTGAATTCTATAAAGACGAAGAACTTAGTGAGACCATAGAAGAATATCATATAGAAAATACATGTACAGAATGCATTGGGTTACAATCATTTTCACCGAACTGGTATAGAGATATAAAGTCCAAAAATGATATAGATAAGATTGTGCAAAGACTAGAAAGCATACAAATTATTGGAGAAATACCAATGAAACATTGGGAAAAGAACTCTATAGTTTGCAAAATTAATATAATAAATCCAGATTATATAATTAAATCAGGACCAATAGAAGCCACCCCAAAGGATATTGAAGAGTTCAAAATGCATATTGAAGAGTTATTAAAATTAAAAGCTATAAGAGAAAGCAGAAGTCCTCATCGATCAGCTGCCTTTATAGTTAGAAATCATGCTGAAGAAGTTAGAGGTAAATCTAGAGTGGTGATTAATTTTAAGAGGCTTAATGATAATACAGTTGACGATGCATTCAATATACCCAATAAACAGGAATGGATTAACAGAATACAAGGAAGTAAATATTTCTCTAAATTTGACTTAAAGGCAGGATTTTGGCAAGTAAAAATGGCTGAAGAATCTATTCCCTGGACAGCATTTACTTGTCCACAAGGCCATTATGAATGGCTAGTAATGACATTAGGTTTAAAGAATGCACCTGCACTATTTCAAAGAAAGATGCCAAATATATTTAATGAGAATCAAGCATTTATATTAGTATACGAAGATGATATGTTAGTATTCTCAAAATCATACAAAGAGCATATAGCCCATCTTGAAGTGTTCTTTCGAAAGGTAGAACAAAATGGGCTCATACTATCCAAAAAGAAGATGGAAATTTGCAAAGAAAAAATAAATTTCCTTGGTCATGAAATAGGAGAAGAAAAGATATATCTACAAGAACATATTGCAAAGAAAATATTAGAGTTTCCTGATAATATGAGAGATAAAAAGGTTTTACAGCAGTTCTTAAGAATTGTAAACTATGCGCGAAACTATATAGATAACTTAGCAAAGTTAGCAGGACCTTTATATGCTAAATTAAGGAAAAATGGTCAAAAATACTTCAACTCTGAAGATATAAAATTAGTAAAAGCCATCAAAGAAAAGGTCAAGAATTTAAAACCCCTAGACTTGCCTCTAGAAGACAATTATTTTATAATTGAGATAGATGCATCTAAGGTAGGATGGGGTGCGATACTAAAACAAAAGCCCAATAAATACTCCCCAAAGGCAGATGAAAAAATATGTAGATATGCTTCGGGAAGTTACAAATTAAAGATGGTAAATAATATTGATAGGGAAATCCTTGCAGTTGTAAATGCAATAAATGCATTTAGGCTATATCTAGGATTTAAAGAATTTACAGTGCGAACAAACTGTGAAGCTATATGTCGATATTACAATAAAATTAATAGTAAGAAAAGCTCAACCAGAAGATGGGTCTTATTTGAAGACACCATAGCTGGGAATGGTTATAAAGTTATTTTTGAGCATATTAAGGGGAAGGATAATACCTTACCTGACATATTTTCTCGTGCATCAAATTTGCAGAAATGAGGAAAGGATTATTCGCCACCAGGGATGAATATCTCTTCTTTGGAGAAGAAAATAGGCTGAAAATGTTTCAGCCAAATACATTCAATTTCAAGCCAAAACCCCATATCAAGCTTGATGAAGCTCAAAGATGCATATTGGATAATTTTTGGTATCAATATACTCTCAAGAGAGAGGAAAAAGGATATTTTTTATCAATTCTCAATAGTTTGGGAGAATATTTTAATGAATTAAACAAAAATTCGCCAAAGCCAGAGAAGATTGAAATACCAAAAGGAGAAACACTATATCTTATATTTGATGGAAATAAACCTGGCATATATTTGGAATGGGAAAATATAATGATTGAAAAATTAGATGCAAAAAGAAACGGACAAGATTTAACATTCAAAAGGTATTATAATATAGATGATGCCTTACTTTGGGCAAGAAAGGTATTAGGGCCAGATTATTATATTGACCCAAAGGCTAAAGAGTATATTCAAATAAGAAGAGGCGTACCAGCTTCACCAGCTCCCACGAAGGGGGAGGCATCAAGCTCAAAAAATATAAAGAAGGAAGAATCTCCAAAATATAAGACATATCAAGAATGCCTTCTAAAGGGGCTTGGCCCTTTAGACAGTGAATACATAGATCAAGAAATGGATAAAAGATTTGAAGAGTTTTCAAAAATAATAAAGAAAGAATTAAAAGAAGAAATATTAAAAGAATTAAGGTATGAAATGGACGAAAAATTTGAAGAAATAAAGAAAGAATGTGATCAAAAATATGATTTCAATCTGTTAAATGATGATGATGATCATATGGACATAGCAGGGCATGGGCAGCGACCTGAATAAAGCCCAAATTGCCTACATTGATATTACTATCAATTATTCGGGCGCGGAGGACTATACCCGACCCGAATATTGATATAAATTCCAAGAATAGATATTTTAAATATTGATAAGGTATTATCAATCATATGGGCAGGGAAGACCCCCTGGCAAAAAAAACATTGGCAAGTATGTACGCATACACTGCAGAAGTTGAGTATTTAAGCAGCCTTGGCAGGTATGTACGCATATACTGCACAAGGATTATTGAAGGCAGAATAAGCTCTGAAGGCTAATCACATGAAGATTTGTATGGCCGAAGAGCAAAGACTGGTACACAGTGGCCAGCCAATTATTCACGGAGAGACAACGCTCACGTGAACAAAGCAAAGACTTGACAGATTCCTGAAGATTGACGTTTGTCGGGGCACTATCTCTCGCTCTTATCCACCGCCTAGATGGACACGGATGCATCCCTACTACATATTAAATAAAGCGGTGAATTCTCCCGGAAGCCATCCAAAGAGCTGCTCTCTCGCCTATAAAAGGAGGCACTTGCTGCGAAGAGAGAGACGACACCAAACGGAGAAGCCAGCCACCGATAGAGCAGAGAGCTGCGACACAGCAAGCAAGCTCGTTGCTAAGTAGTAGTAGTAGTAGTAGTAGTAGTAGTAGTAGTAGTAGTAGTAGTAGTAGTAGTAGTAGTAGTAGTAGTAGTAGTAGTAGTAGTAGTAGTAGTAGTTCCTTATTCTACAATAAGAGCCACAACATCCATAGCATTGTAGGCTCAAGAAGGTAGTTAGAAGGTAATTTCCTTTAGCTTGTGTAATCCCTTCGGGGCCTCCCGAAAGGGAAAGCCATATGTAAATTATGTTGTGGAAATGATGTAGTTTTTTGGTTTCACTTGGTATTTTTATTTATGAATTTATGGGACGAGTTCTTATGCTAGGGATCTTATAGGAGAAACCTCTGCGTGTGTAGTTCTCTGTGTAGCCCAGAGTGGCGTTTGAATGAGAACCTTGTGACCGTAGAGAAGTGTTCCCTTCGGATGGAACTGCCTGGGAAGACGATAGGAATTTACCCTGTAAATTTGCAATTAAAACTACTAAGTGAACGTAATTAGCTACATCTGATACAACATAATGAAAAATATGGTGAGTACTGAGTAGGATTTTACACCACTGCGCACACCATCGGACGAATTGTTGGCCTCGCCAGCCCATAATAGATCATGTATCAAATATATAATTAAGATAGAACGTGAAGGTAATCATATTGAATTAAATATTACTGTGAATAGTGAAATACTATTCCAAATAGTGTATTCAATAGTAGAGCACTATTGTGAATAGTGCCCTACCTAGTGAATAGTAAATACTATTCAAGATAAAAAGCATCTGTCTACCACTTTCACCTAATCACATATTAACCTAATTGATATCTAGTAAATTTTGTTTAATATTTCCTATATTGTTGATATCAGAGCCCTGTCAAAAAAAAGTTGAATATTTAAGCAGCCTTGGCATGTATGTACGCATACACTGCACAAGGATTTTTAAAGGCAGAAGAAGCTCTGAAGGCTAATCACATGAAGATTTGTATGGCCGAAGAGCAAAGACTGGTACACAGAGGCCAGCCAATTATTCACCGAGAGACAATGCCACATGAAGAAAGGAAAGTTTCTTGAAGATTGAAGTTTGTCGGCACTCTCTCTCGCACTTTTCTATATTATTAGAAGGACACGCATGTACCCTAGTAGGACATGCATGCTACCGTGTGTAAAATAAGTGAAGGAAGGCTCCCGAAGGCCTCCATAGCAGCCACCCCTCGCGGCTATAAAAGGAGACGCTCGGCTCAAGAGCACAACACCAGACAGAGAAGCCAGCCACCGATAGAGCAGAGAGCTGCGACACAGCAAGCAAGCTTGTTGCTCAGTAGTAGTAGTAGTAGTAGTTCCTTATTCTGCAATAAGAGCCACAATATCCAGAGCATTGTAGGCTCAAGAAGGTAGTTAGAAGGTAATTTCCTTTAGCTTGTGTAATCCCTTCGGGGCCTCCCAAAAGGGAAAGCCATATGTAAATTATGTTGTGGAAATGATGTAGTTTCTTGGTTTCACTTGGTATTTTTATTTATGAATTTATGGGACGAGTTCTTATGCTAGGGCTCCTATAGGAGAAACCTCTGTGTGTGTAGTTCTCTGTGTAGCCCAGAGTGGCGTTTGAATGAGAACCTTGTGGTCGTAGAGATGTGTTCCCTTTGGGTGGAACTGCCAGGGAAGACGATAGGAATTTACCCCATAAATTTGCAATTAAAACTACTAAGTGAACGTAATTAGCTATATCTGATACAACATAATAGAAAATATGGTGAGTACCGAGTAGGATTTTACACCTCTGCGCACACCGTTGGACGTATTATTGGCCTCGCCAGCCCCTAAATAGATCCTGCATTAAGATATATATTTAGTGTACATAGAACGAGCATATAATACCAAATAATTAAATATTGCTAGGAATAGTGAAATACTATTCCAAATAGTATATTCAATAGTAGAGCACTATTGTGAATAGTGCCCTACCTAGTGAATAGTAAATACTATTCAAGATAAAAAGCATACCTGTCTACCACTTTCACCTAATCACATATTAACCTAATTAATATCTAGTAAATTTTTGTTTAATATTTCCTATATTGTTGGTACCTACCTATCATGGCATTTCCATAGCCATTCCGTGATACATTGCGATGCAACTTTCCACCGTTCCATTCATATGACACGCTTCATATTTTCATATTGCCATGCATGATCATGTAGTTGACATCGTATTTGTGGCAAAGCCACCATGCATAATTTTTCATACATGTCACTCGTGTTTCATTGCACATCCCGGCACACCGCCGGAGGCATTCATATAGAGTCATACTTTGTTGTAGTATAGAGATGTAATATCGAGTTGTAATGAAAGTGTGATGATCATCATTATTAGAGCATTGTCCCATGGGACGAAAGGCTAAATCAATAAAGCCCCTCCACAAAAAAAGAGAAAAAAAAGAAAGGTCAAAGAAAAAAAAGGCCCTAAAAATAAAAAAAATAAAAGAAAAAAAGGGACAATTGCTACTATTTTTTTCCACACTTGTGCTTCAAAGTAGCACCAAGTTCTTCATGATAGAGAGTCTCATGTTTAGTCACTTTCATATACTAGTGGGAATTTTCATTATAGAACTTGGCTTGTATATTCCAACTATGGGCTTCCTCAAATGCCCTAGGTCTTCGTAAGCAAGCAAGTTGGATGCACACCCACTAGTTTCTTTTGAGCTTTCATACATATTTAGCTCTACTGCATCCGTTGCATGGCAATCCCTACTCACTCACATTGATATCTATTGATGGGCATCTCCATAGCCCGTTGATACGCCTAGTCGATGTGAGACTATCTCCCTCCTTTTTATCTTCTCCACAACCACCTCTCTATTCCACCCATAGTGCTATGTCCATGGCTCACGCTCATGTATTGCGTGAAAGTTGAAAGGTTTGAAAGAATAGAGTATGAAAACAAGTGCTTGGCTGAAATCGGGGTTGTGCATGATATGAATATTTTGTGTGATGAAGAGGGAGCATAGACAGACTATATGATTTTGTAGGGATAACTTTCTTTAGCCATAGTATTTTGAGAAGACATGATTGCTTTGTTAGTATGCTTGAAGTATTATTATTTCTTATGTCAATATAGACTTTTGTCTTGAATCTTTCAGATCTGAACATTCATGCCACAATTAAGAGAATTACATTGAAAAACTATGTTGGTTAGCATTCCACATCAAAAATTCTGTTTTCATCATTTACCTACTCGAGGACGAGCAGGAATGAAGATTGGGGATGCTTGATACGTCTCCAACATATCTATAATTTTTTATTGTTCCATGCTATTATTTATGATGTTTTGGATGTTTAATGGGCTTTGTCATACACTTTTATATTATTTTTGGGACTAACCTACTAACCCAAAGGCCCAGTCCAGATTGCTATTTTTTTTGCCTGTTTTAGGGTTTTATAAAAAAGGGATATCAAACGGAGTCCAAATGGAATGAAACCTTCGGGAGAGATATTTTTGGAGAAAGACACGCACGGGAGACTTGAGAACCACGGAGTAGGGGCCATGAGGTGCCCACGAGGGTGGGGGGAGCCCCCCCCCCTAGGGAGTGCCCCCCTATCTCGTGGGTCCCTCGTAAGGCCCCCGGTGCCCTCCTTCCTCCTATATAAGCCTACGTACCCCGAAACCATTAGAGGAGAAGAGAAAACCCTAGCTCTACCGCCGTAACCTTCTGTTCCCGTGAGATCCCATCTTGGGGCCTATTCCGGAGCTCCGCCAGAGGGGGGATCCATCACAGAGTGCTTCTACATCATCATCATCGCCTCACCATGAGTTGTGAGTAGTTTACCACAGACCTTCGGGGCAAAGCTAGTATCTAGATGGCTTCTTCTCTCTCTCTCTCTGGATCTCAATACAAAGTTCTCCTCGGTCTTCGAGGAGATCTATTCGATGTAATCTCTTTTTGCGGTGTGTTTGTCGAGATCTAATGAATTGTTAGTTTATGATCAAGATTATCTATGAGAAATATTTGGTTCTTTTCTGAACTCATTATGTGTGATCATAATATCCTTGCAAGTCTCTTTGAATTATTGGTTTGGTTTGGCCTACTAGATCTATAGTTCTTCCAATGGGAGAAGTGCTTGGCTTTGGGTTCAATCTTGCGGTGTCCTTTCCCAATGACAATAGGGACAGCAAGGCACGTATTGTATTGTTGCCATCGAGGATAAAAAGATGGGGTTTATATCATATTGCTTGAGTTTATCCCTCTACATCATGTCATCTTGCTTAAGGTGTTACTCTGTTTTTATGAACTCAATAAACTAGATGCATGCTGGATAGCGGTCGATGTGTGGAGTAATAGTAGTAGATGCAGGCAGGAGTCGGTCTACTTGTCTCGGACGTGATGCATATATACAATGATCATGCCTAGATAGTCTCATAATTATTCACTTTTCTATCAATTGCTCGACAGTAATTTGTTTACCCGCCCTAGAATATCGATATCATGAGAGAAGCCACTAGAGAACACTATGGCCCCCGGGTCTATTCTCAACATATCAATCTACACTTACTTTACTTTTTTTGCTTTTACTTTCTGTTCTTATAAACAAAAATACCAAAAATATAAACTATCATCTCTATCAGATCTCACTTTCGTAAGTGACCGTAAAGGGATTGACAACCCCTTATCGCGTTGGCTGCGAAGTTCTTATTTGTTTGTGCAGGTGCGAGGGACTCGCGCGTGGTCTCCTACTGGATTGATACCTTGGTTCTCAAAAACTGAGGGAAATACTTACGCTACTGTGCTGCATCTCCCTTTCCTCTTCGAGGGAATACAACACAAGCTCGAGAAGTAGCAGTCTCCTACTGGATTGATACCTTGGTTCTCAAAACCCAAGGGAAATACTTATGCTACTGTGCTGCATCACTCTTTCCTCTTCGAGGGAATACAGCGCAAGCTCGAGAAGTAGCAGAATGCTAACCAACATAATTCTCAATGTAATTTTCTTTATTGTGGCATGAATGTTCAGATCCGAAAGATTCAAGACAAAAGTCTATATTGACATAAGAGTAGTAATACTTCAAGCATACTAACAAAGCAATCATGTCTTCTCAAAATAACATGGCCAAAGAAAGTTATCCCTACAAAGTCATATAGTCTGGCTATGCTCTATCTTCATCACACAAAATATTTAAATCATGCACAACCCCGGTTTCAGCCAAGCAATTGTTTCACACTTCAATTTTTTCAAACCTTTCAACTTTCACGCAATACATGAGTGTGAGCCATGGATATAACACTATGTGGAATAGAGTGGTGGTTGTGGAGAAGACAATAGAGGAAGATAGTCTCACATCAACTAGGCGTATAAATGGGCTATGGAGATGCCCATCAATAGATATCAATGTGAGTGAGTAGGGATTGCCATGCAATGGATGCACTGGAGCTATAAGTGTATGAAAGCTCAACAAAAGAAACTAAGTGGGTGTGCATCCAACTTGGTTGCTCACGAAGACCTAGGGCATTTTGAGGAAGCCCATCATTCGAATATACAAGCCAAGTTCTATAATGAAAATTGCCACTACGATATGAAAGTGACAAAATAAGAGACTCTCTATCATGTAGATCATGGTGCTATTTTGAAGCACAATTGTGGAAAAGGATAGTAGCATTGTCCCTTCTCTCTTTTTCTCTCTTTTTTCTTTTTTTTTTCTTTGGGCCTTTTCTCTTTTTTTATGGCCTCTCTTTTTTTCTTCTTTTTTTCTTACGTCCGGAGTCTCATCCTGACTTGTGGGGGAATCATAGTCTCAATCATCCTTTCCTCACTGGGACAATGCTCTAGTAATGAAGATCATCACACTTTTATTTACTTACAACTCGAAGCTAGAACAAAATATGACTCTATGTGAATGATAATGATAAAGCGTGTCATATGAACGGAACAGTGGAAAGTTGCATGGCAATATATCTCGGAATGGCTATGAAAATGCCATGATAGGTAGGTATGTTGGCTGTTTTGAGGAAGGTATATGGTGGGTGTATGGTACCAGCGAAAGTTGCGCGGTACAAGAAAGCCTAGCAATGGTGGAAGGGTGAGAGTGCGTATAATTTATGGACTCAACATTAGTCATAAAGAACTCATATACTTATTGCAAAAATCTACAAGTCATCAAAACAAAGTATTCAACACATGCTCCTAGGGGAAGGGTTGGTAGGATTTAACCATCGCGCGACCCCGACCTCCACACAAAGGATGACACTCAATAAATAATTCATGCTCCAACTTTATCACACAACGGTTCACCATACGTGCATGCTACGGGAATCACAAACTTTAACACAAGTGTTTCTCAAATTCACAATTACTCCACTACCACCACTCTAATATCACCATCCTCATATCTCAAAACAACCAACAAGTATCAAACTTCTCATCATATTCAATGCACTTTATGTGAAAGTTTTTACTATACTCATCTTGGATGCCTATCATATTAGGACTAAATCTATAACCAAAGCACATTACCATGTTGTTCTAAGGGACTCTCAAAAAGATATAAGTGAAGTATCAGAGATCAATAATTTCTATAAAATAAAACCACCACCGTGCTCTAAAAGATATAAGTGAAGCACTAGAGCAAAACTATCTAGCTCAAAAGATATAAGTGAACCACATAGAGTATTCTAATAAATTCCGATTCATGTGTATCTCTCTCAAAAGGTGTGTACAACAAGGATGATTGTGGTAAACTAAAAAGCAAAGACTCAAATCATACATGACGCTCCAAGCAGAACACATATCATGTGGTGAATAAAAATATAGTCTCAAGTAAAGTTACCGATAGATGAAGACGAAAGAGGGGATGCCTTCCCGGGGCATCCCCAAGCTTAGGCTTTTGGTTGTCCTTGAATTTACCTTGGGGTGCCTTGGGCATCCCCAAGCTTAGGCTCATGACACTCTTTGTTCCTGAAGGAAATATGCCCTAGAGGCAATAATAAAGTTGTTATTTATATTTCCTTATATCATGATAAATGTTTATTATTCATGCTAGAATTGTATTAACCGGAAACTTAGTACATGTGTGAATACATAGACAAAACAGAGTGTCCCTAGTATGCTCATTGATCAAAGATGGTTATGTTTCCTAACCATAGACATGAGTTGTCATTTGATCAACGGGGATCACATCATTATGTAATGATGTGATGGACAAGACCCATCCGTTAGCTTAGCACTATGATTGTTTAGTTTTACTGCTATTGCTTTCTTCATGACTTATACATGTTCCTATGACTATGAGATTATGCAACTCCCAAATACCGTAGGAACACCTTGTGTGCTATCAAACGTCACAACGTAACTGGGTGATCATAAAGATGCTCTACAGGTGTCTCCGAAAGTGTTCGTGGAGTTGGCATAGATCAAGACTAGGATTTGTCACTCCGAGTGTCGGAGAGGTATCTCTGGGCCCTCTTGGTAATGCACATCATAATAAGCCTTGCAAGCAAAAGACTAATGAGTTAGTCACGAGATGATGTATTACGGAACGAGTAAAGAGACTTGCCGATAACGAGATTGAACTAGGTATAGAGATACCGACGATCGAATCTCGGGCAAGTAACATACCGATGACAAAAGGAACAACATATGTTGTTATGCGGTTTGACCGATAAAAGATCTTCGTAGAATATGTAGGAGCCAATATGAGCATCCAGGTTCCGCTATTGGTTATTGACCGGAGATGAGTCTCGGTCATGTCTACATAGTTCTCGAACCCGTAGGGTCCGCACGCTTAACGTTTGATGATGATCGGTATTATGAGTTTATGAGTTTTGATGTACCGAAGGAGTTCGGAGTCCCGGATGAGATCGGGGACATGACGAGGAGTCTCGAAATGGTCGAGACGTAAAGATCGATATATTGGACAACTATATTCGGACATCGGAAAGGTTCCGAGTGATTCGGCTATTTTTCGTAGTACCGGAGAGTTACGGGAATTCGCCGCGGAGTATATGGGCCTTATTGGGCCATACGGGAACAGAGGAGAGAGGCCGAAAGGAAGGAGGCGCGCACCCCCCTCTGGTCCGAATTGGACAAGGGGTGCAGCCACCTTTTCCTTCTTCCTCTCCACCTCTTTCCTTCTCTCCTACTCCGGAAAGGAAAGGGGAATCCTACTAGGACTTGGGAGTCCTAGTAGGACTCCCCATACATGGCGCGCCCCCTCTAGGGCCGGCCTCTCCCTTGCTCCTTTATATACGGAGGAGGGGGCACCCCATAGACACACAAGTTGAATTGTTTTAGCCGTGTGCGGTGCCCCCCTCCACAGAAACACACCTCGGTTATACCGTTGCAGTGCTTAGGCGAAGCCCTGCGCCGGTAAATACATCATATCTGTCACCACGCCGTCGTGCTGACGAAACTCTCCCGTGAAGCTCAACTGGATCAAGAGCTCGTGGGACGTCATCAAGCTGAACGTGTGCTGAACGCGGAGGTGCCGTACGTTCGGTGCTTGATCGGTTGGATCGCGAAGAAGTTCGACTACATCAACCGCGTCACTTGACGCTTCCGCTTTCAGTCTACAAGGGTACGTAGACACACTCTCCCCTCTCGTTGCTATGCATCTAGTAGATAGATCTTGCGTGATCGTAGGAAATATTTGAAATACTACGTTCCCCAACAGTGGCATCATGAGCCAGGTCTATGCGTAGATGATATGCACGAGTAGAACACAATGATTTGTGGGCGATACTAGTCATATTGCTTACCAGCATGTCATACTTTGCTTCGGCGGTATTGTGAGATGAAGCGGCCCGTACCGACATTACGCGTACGCTTACGCGAGACTGGTTTCACCGTTATGAGCACTCGTTGCTTAAAGGTGACTAGCGGGTGTCTGTCTCTCTCACTTTAGCTGAATCAAGTGTGCCTATGCCCGGTCCTTGTGAAGGTTAAAACAACACATACTTGACAAAACATCGTTGTGGTTTTGTATGCGTAGGTAAGAACGGTTCTTGCTAAAGCCCGTAGCAGCCACATAAAACTTGCAACAACAAAGTAGAGGACGTCTAACTTGTTTTTGCAGGGCATGTTGTGATGTGATATGGTCAAGACATGATGAGATATACGGTTTTGTATGAGATGACCATGTTTTGTAAAGTTATCGGCCACTGGCAGGAGCCGTATGGTTGTCGCTTTATTGTATGAAATGCAATCGCCATGTAATTGCTTTACTTTATCACTAAGCGGTAGCGATAGTCGTAGAAGCAATAGTTGGTGAGACGACAACGATGCTACGATGGAGATCAAGGTGTCACGCCGGTGACGAAGGTGATCATGACGGTGCTTTGGAGATGGAGATCAAAAGCACAAGATGATGATGGCCATATCATGTCACATATTTTGATTTGCATGTGATGTTTATCTTATTATGCTTCTTATTTTGCTTAGAACGACGGTAGCATTATAAGATGACCCCTTACAAAATTTCAAGGTACAAGTGTTCTCCCTGAGTATGCACCGTTGCGAAAGTTCTTCGTGCCGAGACACCATGTGATGATCGGGTGTGATAAGCTCTACGTTCAAATACAACGTGTGTAAGACAGTTTTGCACACGCAGAATACTCGGGTTAAACTTGACGAGCCTAGCTTATGAAGATATGGCCTCGGAACACTTGAGACCGAAAGGTCAAGCGTGAATCATATAGTAGATATGATCAACATAAGATTTTCACCATTGAAAACTACTCCATCTCACGTGATGATCGGACATGGTTTAGTTGATTTGGATCACGTGATCATTTAGATGACCAGAGGGATGTCTATCTAAGTGGGAGTTCTTCAAGTAATATGATTAAATTGAACTTTAATTTATCATGAACTTAATCCTCGTAGTATTAGCATATCTATGTTGTAGATCAATAGCTCACGATGTTGCTCCCCGTTTATTTTTTATATGTTCCTAGAGAAAACTAAGTTGAAAGATGTTAGTAGCACTGATGCGGAATTGTTCCGTGATCTGAGGATTATCATCATTGCTGCACAGAAGAATTATGTCCTTGATGCACCGCTAGGTGAAAGACCTATTGCAGCAGCAGATGTAGACGTTATGAACGTTTTGACAAAAGCTCGGTATGATGACTACTTGATAGTTTAAGTGCACCATGCTTTACGGCTTAGAACCGGGACTTCAAAAACGTTTTGAACGCCACAGAGCATATAAGATGTTCCAAGAGTTGAAATTAGTATTTCATACTCATGCCCGTGTCGAGAGGTATAAGACTTCTGACAATACTTTGCTTACAAGATGGAGGAGAATAGCTCAACCAGTGAGCATGTGCTCAGATTGTCTGGGTACTATAATTACTTGAATCAAGTGGGAGTTAATCTTCCAGATAAGATAGTAATTGATAAAGTTCTCTAGTCACTATCACCAAGTTAGTAGAACTTCGTGATGAACTATAATATGCAAGGGATGACGAAGGTAATTCCCGAGGTCTTCACGATCCTGAAATCGGCGAAGGTATAAATCAAGAAAGAGCATCAAGTATTGATGGTTAATAAGACCACTTGTTTCAAGTAAAGGGCAAAGGGATAGAAGGGGGACTTCAAGAAGAATGACAAGCAAGTTGTCACTCCCATGAAGAAACCCAAAGCTAAACTCAAGCCTGAAACTAAGTGCTTCTACTGCAAAGGAAATGGTCACTGGAAGTGAAACTGCCCTAGATATTTGGCGGATAAGAAGGATGGCAAAGTGAACAAAGGTATATTTGATATACAGATTATTGATGTGTATTTTACTAGTGTTCATAGCAACCCCTCGGTATTTGATACTAGTTCAGTTGCTAAAGAGTAGTAACTCGAAATGGGAGTTGCATAATGAACAGAAACTAGTTAAAGGATGAAGTGACGATGTGTATTGGAAGTAGTTCCAAGATTGATATGATTATCATCGCACACTCCCTATACTTTCGGGATTAGTGTTGAATCTAAATAAGTGTTATTTTGTGTTTGTGTTGAGCATGAATATGATTTTATCATGTTTATTGCAATACGGTTATTCATGTAAGTTAGAGAATAATTATTGTTCTGTTTACATGAATAAAACCTTCTATGGTCATACACCCAATGAAAATGGTTTGTTGGATCTCGATCGTGTGATACACATATTCATAATATTGAAGCAAAAAGATGCAAGGTTAATAATGATAGTGCAACTTATTTGTGGCACTGCCGTTTAGGTCATATTGGTGTAAAGCGCATGAAGAAACTCCATAGTGATGGACTTTTGGAATCACTTGATTATGAATCACTTGGTGCTTGCGAACCATGCCTCATGGGCAAGATGACTAAAACTCCGTTCTCCGGAACTGTGGAGCGAGCAACAGAGTTGTTGGAAATCATACATACTGATGTATGCGGACCAATGCGTGTTGAAGCTCACGGCGGGTATCGTTATTTTCTGACCTTCACTGATGATTTGAGCAGATATGGGTATATCTACTTAATGAAGCACAAGTCTGAAACATTTGAAAAGTTCAAAGAATTTCAGAGTGAAGTGGAGAATCATCGTAACAAGAAAATAAGAGTTTCTACGATATGATCGTAGAGGTAAAATATTTGAGTTAGCGAGTTTGGCCTTCAGTAAAAACAATGTGAAATAGTTTCACTACTCACGCCACCTGGAACACCACAGTATAATGGTGTGTCCGAACATCATAACCGTACTTTATTAGATATGGTGTGATCGATGATGTCTCTTACCGATCTACCACTATCGCTTTTGGGGTTATGCATTAGAGACAGCTACATTCACGTTAAATAGGGCACCATCTAAATCCGTGGAGATGACACCGTATGAACTGTGGTTTGACGAGAAACCTAAGCTGTCATTTCTTTAAGTTTGGGACTGTGATGCTTATGTGAAAAAGTTTCAACATGATAAGCTCGAACCCAAATCGGAGAAGTAAATCTTCATAGGATACCCAAAAGAAATTGTTGGGTACACATAGATCCGAAGGCAAGGTCTTTGTTGCTAAGAGTGGATCCTTTCTAGAGAAGGAGTTTCTCTCGAAAGAAGTGAGTGGGAGGAAAGTAGAACTTGATGAGGTAATTGTACCTTCTCCCAAATTGGAAAGTGGAACATCACAGAAACTAGCACTACTAGGAAAAGGGCTACTAATGGCGCACCTAATCTGGCCATTAATGGCGCATTAGTGGTGCGCCATTAGTGCCACGTCATTAGTATATTTTACTAATGGCGCACCTCTGGTGCGCCATTAGTATCTGGTATACTAATGGCGCACCTCAGATACGCCATTAGTATATACAACAGTGCGCCATTAGTATGCCTCCCAGGGGGCCATGTATACCCAGGTGCTTTGGCATACAAATGGCGCACAACAACAAGATGCGCCATTAGTAACTTCGGCATAGTAATGGCGCACTGTTTAATGATGCGCCATTAGTATCCTTTGGCATACTAATGGCGCACTGTGATGTGATGTGCCATTAGTATGAATATTAGGTTTTTTATTTTTTTTATTTTTTGTTTTTTGCACAGGTTACAAAATGTATAATTGGACAGAATATAGACAGCACACATCAACAACAGATTCATCGAATACAATAGAAGATTAGTCTCTGAATACAATTCATCATATTAGTCTCCGAATACAATTCATCATATTAGTCTCCGAATTGAAAAGACCGAACAAAGATAGAACATTATATTACAAGTATCGAGACCGCGAGTAGCGAGTTTGTCTTCACATTACAAGTCGATATCGATCATCTAAACTACCATCACATAGAAGAGAGCTGCGGTCATCACGATGAGCATCATCACGATGAAACTCGTCTTCATCCGGTTCCTCCAACGCTCCCTCCCCTCTCCCGCTAGATAGCGGGCGTATCTAGATTCGGCCTCGGCCCTAGTGGTGTACCCTTTGTAACTGTTACCGCTGAATCGGTGAACCTGTCTCCGACACTCCTCCCAGTCGTCGTAGACTCCGGGAACCTTACCCTTGTACAGACATACGACGGCATCGCTATGCACTAGCCAAACGAAACGTTAGTACCAATTCACAGACAATACATAAGCAATATATAAGTATGCAACAGAACGATCGGAAGAGAAAAGCAAGACATTAATAGCATCGATTACATCTAAGTTGAACGACTCTCGAAACCAAAGAGACATACTACAAGTTCATTAAAGTTTAATTACAACATGAGCCAATCGATGTTTCAGAACTAGACACAGCATCACTGCTTTCGACTCGATTCAAGGGACCGGAGCGTGGATGAAGCCGCCTTCTATCGTGGGAGTCATGAAATCACGGGCGTTGTCAGCCTGCATTTGTAGCATTGTGTCGATGTCACTGTTGGACGGTTGATTTCTGAGGTAGAACTGCCCCGAGGTACGAAGGACATCTTGATGGATGATTTTCGCAAACTCCGACTGGATGCGAAAGAATTCTTGTCTGATGTCCGCGTCCTGGATTGCCGACACGCTCGCGGCCCAATCTTTGAGTTTACTCGGTAGCAGAAGTTGATGATGGTCCCGTACGATCGCCCGCATGTGATGGATGGCGTAGTAGGCACCCTTCTGACCGCCAGGCGGCTGCTTGACATAGCAGAACGTCGTATTGTGGGAGAACACATGCTTGCCGTACTTACGAATAGGCCTGGTGAAGGTGCCTCCAGATTTGGCATAGCCGGGGAGAACATCATCAAGGACCTTCTTGACATTTGTGTAGTCTACGTTCGACTGACGGTCTAGGTCGAAATACGTGGCCATGGAATATTTGGGGCTTAGGAGGATGAGCGTGCAATGTGTGTCACTGCAGAAAACACGGAATGTTAAAAGAAAAACGATCAAAATCTAAGAATTCATATGTTACGGGGCGGTTGAGGGGAGGACTTACTCGGGAAAGTAAGGCACGAGGAAGTTATCCTTATCTCGGTTTGCCAGAATGATGCCTTCGAGGTAAGAACTCGCGACTTGCCGGTCCCCAGCGCTGCCCATGATCTTGGCACGCATGTAGAAGGGGTCGACTATCACGATGTCCGGGGTCTTGTCACGAATGATCCGCATCTCCATACTCAGCGAAAATAGCCGAACGAAGGTGTAGTGCAGCGGATGAAGGTTCAACATAGCGTGGATGTCATCAAACCGCAGGACGATCGTACCCCCAATGGAGTTATCCACAAAGCCCTTGCCCTCTGGCACCTTGGCTGCGAAAACCGGGTATGCCACATCCTTCTCTCTGAGACGCCGCTTCTCCAAAGAAAGAACACTGTCATGCAGACTCCGCATAGCACCGGTTGCAGCATCGAGCATATTTCTCGGTTGCATCGGCCTACCCGCCACATGCACCCTCCTCATTACATCCTCAGGTGAAGGTGGCCCGTCCTGAGCACGGATCGTACTCGGTGCCGGCTGGCTCGCACCCTTTTTAGTCTTTCTTTTGCGTGCCTTCTTCTTCTCCTGTAATGGGACCGAGTTCTGCTCACAGACCGCCTTCTTGAGTGTGTTGGGGCTGATAATATTTCGCACCTCGCCTATCTGAGGCTCGGTGAAGTCGGCAGCTGGAGGCGTCTCCTGAGAGCTGAACGGCAGACGACGCCTGTTGCAACTTGGCTTCTCCGCGGTACCAGCTAGATCGCGCATGTCTTTTGTTGGGTTGGGTTCTTGAGAAGGAGGCCCCATGAAGTCGCCACCGTACCCATGATCGGCAAAGTACTGATCGACGTTGGCAAATGTATCGTCGTCGTCGTCGTTCTGATCATGTGCCATATGCATGTTTGGATCCAATGGCATAGGGATGTCCGGCACCGTTGCGGCGGTCTTGCCATGGGGCCGACTTGGCGCCGGCACGACTGGCGAGGTTGTCTTTGGGGTGGTGTCCCCCGCCCCCAAATGAATCTGGCTCTTCGGCCAAAGCAGGGGCCAGCTCAGGCAGGCGTTGAGGGTCATCACGTCATCATCGTCGGCCCCGACGGGTCGAATCGGAGGTAACAACTCGTTGCAGCCTGGCAGCACCCGAACCAGTTGAACCCTAAACAAGTTGGGTGGCATCTGGGTACCGTGGAACAAGGGGTTGCCCGGTTGAACGATTTTGCCCTTGGCGACATCGACCAACTCGTTGTTCACGAAGTGCAGGAGAGTGCTCGGAACGTCGGCGGCGCCCTGCGAAAACATGTAGGGCGTCACGGATGCCCAGTCAAAGGCAAGGAGATGAATTCCTCGGCCGAGAGAGGCTTAATTAGTTACCATGATGATGGCATCGAGCTCGGCTAATGCCGAGGCACCGCCAACGGCGGGCATGCAGTTGACGGAGGGGTCGCTTGCTGCAGAGGTGCCGGCCGGCGTACACCCGGGTGCATTAAGCTCCCGTGCCGGCGTCGGAGACACCAATGTCGCCTCTGCCGGAGACACCAATGGCCCCGCCATCGCGTTCTGCGAGTTGCTGGCCGTGAAGCTAGGAATCGGGGGCGGCCCCTGTTGGCCGCCCGCAATCCACGCACTCAACCCCTCGATCAAGGTAGGCACAATGGCGGTGATCGTCGCTCCGAGCTGTTGTTGCACTTGCTCTTGGACAATCTCCGGAATTCGCGCCACATGTGCCTTGAGTTCTTGAACCTCGCGCGCCTGGCTTTCCGAGCTGGTCTTTTTCTCCTTTCGCCCACCAGCGTTATAGTATGACGACCATTTTATCGACAAGCCTTTGCCGGCCACACGACCAGCTGACGTCGGCTTACTGAGCTTATCCTTGTTCTTCATTACATTAGACGCCCTATTTAGAGTCGTGTCCCAAGGGTTGCTCTTAGTCGACCCCGCGCTACTGCTTTCAGTCGCCTGCGGAAGGAATGTGAACCATTTAGATATTTGGCTTCATTAATTAGAATGCAACCATATGGAGCTAATTACGCGGGGGTGAATTCCTTACCAGAACAAGCTCAAGCACCCTGGTCTTCCGATCCGTGGTAAGCTCCTTTGTTTTCGGGTCCTTCTTGTACCGGGCCCTGACAAAGTTCCTGGTCTGCTTGTCACCGTATTTATCGAAGAGGGGCGGTAGGCCTTGCTCGGCACGGTCTGCCTCCTCCTTGTCCCATATAGGCTCCGCCACTCTATAACCGCCGGGACCGAGTGTGTGTTCCCCTAAGTTCAGCTCCCGCATTTCTTTCCCCCACTGACTTGATTCGGAGTTTGCGGTGCTCGAGCAATTGATCTTGAAGTCGTTGTAGTCATCTTCGGTGATCGAAGGATTTTTCTCCTTGATCTTCTCATAACTCTCACCTTTCTCCATCATTCTCTTCACATTGCTTTTCCAAGTAGACAGGGCCTTGCTCATCTTCGTGAGGGCAGCATTGTTCACTTTATTCCCTTTGAGGCTTGTGTTTTCAAATTCAGCGGGGAACTTGTATTGTTCGTGGAGCTTCGTGAAGAGGAGGTTGCGCAAATTCCCTCGGTCAGGATGCCTTAGGTTCTCGGTGTTGATCGAGACGGTGCTCTGGAGAATGCACCCGAGCTGAAGCGAGTACCCCTTGACTATTCGTTCGGGCGCCGTTGGATTCCCGTCGGAGTCCACTTCAGTGACTTCCTCCTTGAGGGTGCGGAGCACGGTCGGGCACCGGTCCTTCCGTTGCCTCTTCGGTTGGCTGCCATCTATGCGTGCCCCGCCATCATCAGTGGTGGCATCCTCGGCGGCACCATCAGTGGTGGCATAAGTGGGGTCATCCTCGGCGGTACCATCAGTGGTCTCAGGATCGGTGGGGAAGGCGGCGTCCTCATACAAGTGAGGTTGTTCCTCCATCTCCTGGGACAGCTCCCAGAATGCCTTGCCGCCCGAACCCCCGGCCTCATCATTGTTGGCCATGTTTCTCTCTAAATAGGAACAAAGTTTGGTCAAAAAGTTGGTTATTGTCAAGGAACAAGATCATGGTCTCATCATTTAGGGTTTGTCGACACCGAGGCATCCTAAAAGCTAAGCTTTTATCATTGAGGGTTTTTCGACGCCGAGGCACCCTAAAAGCCTAAGCTTTCATCATTTCGGTTTTTATCGACACCGAGGCACCCTAAAAGCCAAGGTTTTATAATGTATGGTTTGTCGACACCGAGGCATCCTAAAAGCTAAGCTGGGAAGGAGAATTCTAAGTTGGGCCTAATCACTTGGCTCTATTGTCGCCTATGGTTTAATGCAGCTAGAATAAAGGGGCACTTGATCCTACTTAATTAACTACTAAGATACCCCGGCCCATGCATTAGTCACAAGTACCCCATATGTCCTATTTTTAGCAAAGCCATGCTAAAATTCACGGAAAATTTCGGCATGACCTTTGCTGAAAATAGGACATATGGAGTACCCGAATTTGCCGGAACGGAAGTTAATCGACATTCCAGCAAACTCAAGGGCCTCTCGGGTGGACAAGACAAAAAAGGCCTCCATCACAACATGGAAAATACATTGGCATGTGAAGAGGTGAAACAATATATGCATCTCCAAGCAGTATCATTCAACATTTTGGACAAACCACTACAAGCAATACTGGATCAGATACAAGAAGAATGTGAGAAAATGCAGACAAATACTAACAGATTGAGGTGCTGTGCTATTAACATTTCAAGTCAAAACCTTTTCTTGTTAGTAAGTGTTTCTTGAGCATATGTATGTAGTAAGTGTTTCTGCTCTCAGTGTTTCAGAACACATATTTTAGCTACCTAGTACCAGTGCTATTACCCAGCAGTTAATTAGCTTTTGCTTTTGCTTTTCAGTGCCAAATTCTAGCTAGTACCAGCAAATTAACATCTAGCAGCAATCATTTTCAAATATATATACACTGGACATTTTTATATTAACCTAAGGAAAAATGAATAGTTAGGTTAATTACCCACTGTAAGTTATTCAGTCTGATGCTTTGTTCTACACTTTGATGCAAATTAGTATATAGAAGAAGCTATTTACTAGCAGTACCATATATAAAAGACATTCAGTCTGATGCTATTTACTAGCAGTACTAGCAGTTTTTTTTCTTCTTCAATTACTGTATTGGCCATCAGACTGTATTGGTCATATATAAAAGACATTCAGTCTGATGCTATTTACTAGGAGTACTAGCAGTTTTTTTTCTTCTTCATTAACTGTACTAGCAGTTTTTTTTTCTTCTTCATTAACTGTATTAGCTATTTACTAGCAGTACTAGCACTTGGATCATATGCTAATGCTACATTGATACATCATCATGCTGGGTAATATTAAACCCAAGCAACTTTATAATCAACCCAAGATACATCAACTACTGCACTGTCCTGCCTAATAAAAACGGTCATGCCAGCATATAGTATATAAATCTGAATTTGTGTTTACAAGAAGAGTGCCCATTGCAATGTAAACCTGAGAACACAACTCACCTCAAGTGCAGGATATAGCAGACACCTACTTCTTCAGTCAAGTGCAGTAAAAGACCGTTTGCAGAACCTGTTTAGTCAGAGTTGAACATTAGAATCCATACTATGCTCTACTATGCTTGTAAAGGAACACTATGACCTCCCTACCATTTGAGTAAGCTGAAGCTTGGCTTCAACTACTGACATCACCAATTAAAATTCAGATAAAGAGTAAGGTCCTAGAACTCACAAATTATGCATGCATATTTAAGTGGAGGAAACTCCAAGCTTGTGTCCAAGGTTATCTATCTCCATGTTTACATAAGTAAGATCATGCAAATAGCCAAACTCTGCTCTTCAAAGATGCTGGACTCCAACCTTTCAGTACATTGGTAAAGCAGTCATCATACATATGCCTTCTAAATCTTCCATGCTTCTAAATGAAGGTCAAAATAGAATAATGCACACAGCATCGACACAATAATTATAATGGGAAAACTTTATGAAGGTTTTTCTGAAATGCATGGATTAGGCAGTTCAGCTGTTAGGACGTTACCATCTCCGTCTTCAACTTTAAACCCAAGCAAGTTAAACCTTGTTCTCAACTCACAAATGGATGGCAGCAAATTTTTAAGCAGATTCTTTATGTTCGCATATTCACGCATATTACTTACTAACATTAACTCCTCGGCGCGATCGGAGGGTGAGTGGAAATTTTCTGTTAATAGCTGCAACCTCTGGGTTACATTTTGCTCTGGTCAGACTTAGTGATGTGCACCTGCATTTTCTTTCAGTAATTGGGTTTGATGATTTGTTCTTGCAGGTATAAGTGGGATAACAATGAGAAGCATCTCAAGCCCGAGACCGGGCTGCTCAACATCCGTGCCGGGCTCGGCGTGTTTGCCAATCTGCGGCCAGCCACCGTGTTACCGCAGGTATATCAACATGCCATTTTAGTTCCACATCACTGCAGTTGGTACTTTAGAAAGGTATTTGGCTTGAGTTGCATCTGAGGCCATGTATCGAAGGCATCAGAGTGTGCCCTGCGTCACGGCTTAATCTGTACTAGTAGTGCTTTAACTTCTTTGTTTCGATTAGTACCTAACAACATTGTCCTGTTTTTCTAATGGTACTACTCAAAACTCTGCCTTTCGTACTTTAGGTAGCTAGTTAACTATATGACCTAGATGGCCTAAGTTGCATCCAAGGCGATGCATCGAAAGCTGAGTGTCTCTTGTGTATTCACATGATCTGTACTAGCAATACATGGTTTAAATAAGCAATAAAATACTACCAGAGGAAGTCATAGCTGCAAAATTTGTATGGGCTGCAAAATTTGTATGTGCTCCTCCCTCTCTCTCTCTCTGGTAACTAACTAAATAAATTGACCACAAAATAAGTGGACTTGTTCATCTACACCATGGACTTGTTCGCGTACTAGCAAGAGCAGAAATTTGTTCCAAAAGGTTGGGCTTGTGCTAATGAGAGAGAGCAGATGGGAGTGTAAGGGGATGGGGAGAAGGCCAAACCTTGAGGAGGACGGATCCTTCGTCGACGGCGACCGTGGGAGTAGAGGAGCGGAGGAGCAGAAGACCGTGGGACCGTAGAAGACGGGCGGCGGCGAGCGCTAGGGCTCAGGGGTGCGGCGCCGGGGCTCCACGGGAAGGCGGCGCGCGTCGGGGACGGGGAGGCAGCGTCGAAGCGGGCCGGGGGGCGCCTGGCCTCGGAGTTGCGCGGGGAGGGCGGCGTCGGGGTTGCGCGGGGAGGGCGGTGTCGGGAGAGTAGAGGGGAAGGGGATCGAGGGCGAGGGCGGCGTCGGGAGAGAGAGGGGATAGGTTTGGGCCGAGGAGGAATATGGATGGGGGCGGCACAATACTAATGGCGCACCACCCCTCGGTGCGCCATAAGTACATCCATACTAATGGCGCACCTCGCCCTGGTGCGCCATTAGTATTTTTTTTTTATTTCTGCTCGAGCCAACAGGTTATCTTCCACCTGACCTGATCCACATCAAGTCCCCTCTACTAGCTCGACTGGTCAGCAGCCAGTTCTCACACCAGGAGGTCCCGGGTTCGATTCCCAGGCTCCACAATTTTTTTTATGCATTTAAAATGCTGTTTGATACTTATTTGTGTTTAAATATGTTCAAACTTGTTTAAATCATAACGGTAATATTTTTTTTATAAGACAGTAATAATTTTTTTAAAAATATCATCAAACAGTAATGCCGGTGGACCGGGGGAGGGTGCGGGTGGTGCGGGGGGTCGGCGGCGGCGGTTGAGTAGGGGAGGGGTGCGGGGGGTCGGCGGCGGCGGTTGAGTAGGGGAATCGAGGGTGCGGGGGGTCGACGGCGGCGGTCGGTGGACCGGGGGGTGCTCGGCGGCGAGGGGGACCGGATCTGGCGAGGTGGGGATAGCGATCGAGATGGAGGGGGATCGAGATCGAGTGTCCATGAAATTTAAAAATATTCATGATAGTTCAAAAAGTGCCCATGAAATACAATCGAGAAATGAAGGCTACGATTTAAATACAATCGATCTTAGCTAGCTATCTGTTCACAATCTTCTTGCCCTTCTTTTTCGCAAATGGAGTTCTTCTGTGGAACGGACGTCCTTTAGGTAGGGTGGTCCTGCTTCTTCTTGTGGTGTATGCTGCTACTTCATCATCGTCGTCATGTTCGATCCTCCGGTCGCCGTACTTGTCGAAGTCTTGCTCATTGGCTACTCCATCCATTCCGATGATCTTCCTTTTGCCTCTCCTCACGACAACACGACTGGGCTTTGACAGGTCGGTAATGAAGTAGCATTGGTCAACTTGGGAAGCCAGTACCCATGGCTCATTTTTCGCGGTGACGTTTGCGCCCGCAGTCTTGGATTTGGCTTCGGGTATAACCATGGTGGTGAAATACCGGTCTTCTTTTAGGATGCTCTTGGTCCATCTGACACGGAACATCGGGACCTTCTCTCCAGCGTAGCTCAGCTCCCAGATCTCCTCGATCCTTCCATAGTATATGTCCTTGTCGTTACCGGTGTAGGATTCCATCGTTACCCCGGAGTTCTGATAACCATCGCTCTTCATGTCCTTGGCCTCGGTGTAGAATGTGTAGCCGTTGATATCGTACGCCTCATAGGTCATCAGGTTGTGCTCGGCGCCCTGTGGCAAGGCGAATATGAGTTGTTCTTCCGCGGAAGAATCCTCGTGTAAAGGGTACAACAGAAGCTTCTGCTTGAACCAACGCGTGAAACATGAGTTGTGCTCTTTGATTATATCTCCGTCCGTCCTCTATTGGCCTCGGTCATTGTACATCTTCTAAATAAAGGTTTTGTGCTCTACCACCCAAGGATCGACCACGTCTATGTGTTGTAGCGCGACTAGGTTTGCTCTTTCAAAGTCGGCGAGTCAACCCTCGAAGTCGACATGCATTTCGCGGCGACCCTCACGGTGACCCCATCCAGCTAGCCTGCCGAGGTGCCTGTTGACGGGCAGACCAATGGGGTTCTCGATGCCTAGATAATTCATGCAGTAGGAGATGCACTCTTCGATCAGAAAGCCCCTGGCTATGCTTCCCTCTGGACGTGACATGTTGTGAATGTATCCTTTGATGACACCATTCATCCTTTCGAACGGCATCATGCTGTGCAGGAACGTCGGCCCGAGTTGGATGATATCGTCCACGATATGGACCAGCAGATGCACCATAACGTCGAAGAATGCGGGTGGGAAGTACATCTCAAGCTCGCATAGTATCACCACGATCTCTTCCTGTAGCCTTCTGAGTTGCCTCACGCCAACAGACTTTCGAGAGATGACGTCGAAAAAGTTGCATAGGCCAAATAGGGTTTCACGAACGTGCGCGTCCATGATCCCACGGATTGCAACTGGAAGTATCTGCGTCATCGGCATGTGACAGTCGTGAGACTTCATCCCGCTGAACTTCAGCTTCGCTGGGTCTAGGTATCTGCTTATCTTCCCCGCATAACCGTAAGGAAGTTTTACTCCTACGAGGCAGGTGAAAAACTGCTCGATCTCCTCCTGACTTAGAGTGAAGCACGCGGGAGGGTAGTCATTTCCGGTCTTCTTGGCCTTTTTTCCTTTGCGACGACTTTCCGTGTCCTGCTTCGCCTCATCATCATCATCATCATGATCATCATATATAGCGTGAAGCTCCTGCCTGATGCCCATTGATTTCAAGTCTGCCCTTGCTTTCGGCCCATCTTTGGTCCTCTCTGGCATGTTGAGCAGGGTACCAAGCAGACTCTCGCACACGTTCTTCGTGATATGCATTACATCAAGGCTGTGAGGCACACGGTGGATCTTCCAGTACGGCAAGTCCCAGAAAATAGACCTCGATTTCCATACCTTCAGCAGCGGCTCTGACGCCTTTCGTTTCTTTCCCGACTCTGGCGCCCTTTGCTTCTTTCCCAGCAGTGGGCAATCTTTCCAATTTTTCAACAGCTCGTCTATTTCCTCGCCGCTCCTCGTACGCGGGCATCCTCGGGGTTCGGTTTCACCATCGAATAGATCCTTGTGTTTTCTCCACAGGTCATCGTCGCGAAGCCACCTTCGATGTCCCATGAACATGGTTTTCAAAGACCCGGGATCTCTATCTAGCTGGCGATACGTTGTGTCATCCATGCACCTGATGCATCCAGAAAATCCGTGGACCACCTGCCCCGCGACATATCCGTAACCGAGATAGTCGTGCACCGCCGTGAGCAGCGCGGCTCTCATAGGGAAATATTCTTTCTCTGCGGCGTCCCACGTATTGGCTTGCGTTTTCCACAGCGTGTCCAGCTCCTCTTTCAGCAGCCCCAGATACAGATTGATATCGTTCCCTGGTTGTTTCGGTCCTTCAATTAGCATACTCATGTGAATGTACTTCCTCTTCATGCACAACCAGGGGGAAGGTTGTACATCCACACAAACACGGGCCAGGTGCTATGTGTGCTTCTCTGGCTGCCAAACGGATTGACTCCATCGGTGCTCGCGCCCAGCACGTCCCAAATTCTAGGTCTTCGAAGTTCAACACTTGCCACTGGCTCGCATCCTTAGGGTGACTCAGCATCTTGTCTTTTTTATCTATCTCCGGATCATTTGCGTCATCTTCTCGCTTCTTCTCCTCCCTATCCACGTGCCAACGCAGGAGCTTTGCTACCTTAGGGTCCGCGAAATACCGTTGCAGACGAGGAATGATCGGAAAGTACCACACCACTTTTCGAGGAGCTTTCTTCCTCTTCTTGTATCGAGTGACGCCACACATCGGACATATGGTAGACTCCGCGTGCTCGTCCCGATAAATGATGCAATTGTTCATGCACACATGGTATTTCACGTGCGGTAAATCCAGAGGACACACGATTTGCTTCGCCTCCTCCAAACTGGTCGGGCACATGTTCCCCTTGGGAAGACGTTCGTGCCAGAATGACATGTTCTTGTCGAAGAATGCGTCGGTCATTTTGTGTTTTACCTTCATCTCCAGAGCCATGAGCGTTACTTTCAGGCGGGTATCCTCGGGCCTGCATCCTTCATACAATGGAGTAACCGCGTCTAACTCAAGTTGATCCATCTTGGCTTTCTCTCGGGCGGCAGCTCTTGCGTTATTGGTCTGTTTGAGAAGAAGCTCTTGAATATGAGGGTCCTGCACCCAGCCCATCGATGGTCCAGCGTCGTCTGCTCCGCCGGCATCATCATCTTCATGATCATGCCCGTCGTCTGCTCCGGCATCTTCCTCATCATCATGTCCTGCATCTTCTACATGATGACTGTGTACAGCATCACCGTCGTGATCATCTCCTGGGGATTCTTCGTCTTCTCGTCCGCCCAAGCCGCGGTGGTTATCTTGCTGCCCATCCTCATTTCTTGCCCGGCCCCCATGGACGACTTCGTAGTCATCTTCATCACCTTGCCACCGATAGCCATCCATGAAACCATGCAAGAGCAGGTGGTCCCGCACCTGCCCGGAATCCGGGTCCGCAATAAGGATCTTCAGCTTGCGTCTTCGACACGGACATCTTATCTCCGTCTCGTTCTTTTGAAGCATATCGGCCTTCGCGGACCTCAAAAACCTATTCACGATGCCTTCAGTCATCGTGCGCACCATGGTCGCCTGCGGGGTAGAGCAAAACAATATTTTAGAACCAAGAAAAAAATTTGCCATGACTTTCCCTAAAAATAGGACCAAAAAGAATGCTTAATGCCAAAATTCTCACCGAAACGGAAATGAATCAACATTCCGGGAAAATATTGGCAACTATCGCATTTCAAATACCGGTACACCTCCAAACACAAACACATATGCAACACCACAAACATATGCAACACCACGAACATACATAGATCTAGCTAGGCCATAAAAAGTGCATGTGCACATTGTTGTAGGGAGAACAACATAAATATAGCTTCCCCCCTTACTTACCTATCAAAACAAGGTAATTTAACCACTTAATTTGAATGAATCTATGGTGGAAATGAGGTGAAAAAGAGGAGGGACCCGAGACAAGGAGGAGGTGGAGAGAATGAAGTGGGGAGAAAGTGAGTGTGGGTAGGAGAGGCTGTCCAAAATATCTTGTTGCTGCCCACTTACTAATGGCGCACCAACTCTAAATGCGCCATTAGTAATCCAGGTTACTAATGGCGCATCTTCTGTTAGTGCGCCATTAGTAGTTTTGAAAAAAAATACTAATGGCGCACTGTTCCGCAGTGCGCCATTAGTAGTTTTGCAAAAAAAAAGAATAAAAAATATAATAAAAAAAACAACATTAGTGGCGCACTTTCCGACAGGTGCGCCATTACTAGTTACAACTAGTAATGGCGCACTATGTCTGGATGCGCCATTAGTATGTTTGGACAGGCGCACTAGTTCAAAAAAAACTTTTTGATACTAATGGCGCACCCTGGGCTAGGTGCGCCATTAGTAGTTTGAACTCTAATGGCGTATCAGAAGGTGGTGCGCCATTAGTATATACTAATGGCGCACTTCTTGTCTGGTGCGCCATTAGTATCAATTCCATCTATAGCCCTTTTTCTAGTAGTGTAGTTCCAGTGATTCCTACACCAATTAGTGAGGAAGCTAATGATGATGATCATGAAACTTCAGATCAAGTTTCTGCTGAACGTCGTAGATCAACCAGAGTATGTTCCGCACCAGAGTGGTACGACAACCCAGTTCTGGAAGTTATGTTACTAGACCATGATGAACCTGCGAACTATGAGGAAGCGATGATGAGCCCAGATTCCGCAAAATGCCTTGAGGCCATGAAATCTGAGATGGGATCCATGTATGAGAACAAAGTGTGGACTTTGGTTGACTTGCCCGATGATCGACAAGCCATCGAAAATAAATGGATCTTCAAGAGGAAGACCGACGCTGACGGTAATGTTACTGTTTACAAAGCTCGACTTGTTGCGAAAGGTTTTCAACAAGTTCAAAGAGTTGACTACAATGAGACTTTCTCACCCGTAGCGATGCTTAAGTCTGTCTGAATCATGTTAGCAATTGCCGCATTTTATGAAATCTGGCAAATGGATGTCAAAACTGCATTCTTGAATGAATATCTTAAAGAAGAGTTGCATATGATGCAACCAGAAGGTTTTGTCGATCCTAAAGGTGCTAACAAAGTGTGCAAACTTCAGCGATCCATCTATGGACTGGTGCAAGCATCTCGGAGTTGGAATATACGCTTTGATAAGTTGATCAAAACATATAGATTTATACAGACTTGCGGTGAAGCATGTATTTACAAGAAAGTGAGTGGGAGCACTACAACCTTTCTGATGAGTATATGTGAATGACATATTATCGATCGGAAATGATGTAGAATTTTCTGGAAAGCATAAATGAGTGTTTGAAAGGAGTTTTTCAAAGAAAGATCTCGGTGAAGCTGCTTACATATTGAGCATCAAGATCTATAGAGATAGATCGAGACACTTGATAAGTTTTTTTCAATGAGTACATACCTTGATAAGATTTTGAAGTAGTTCAGAATGGATCAGTCAAAGAAGGAGTTCTTGCCTGACTGGTAAGGTGTGAAGTTGAGTAAGACTCAAAGCCTGACCACGGCAGAAAAATATAGAGAGAATGAAAGTCATTCCTTATGCCTCAGCCATAGGTTCTATAAAGTATGCCATGCTGTGTACCAAACATGTTGTGTACCTTACCATGAGTTTGACAAGGAGGTACAATAGTGATCTAGGAGTAGATCACTGGACAGCGGTCAAAATTATCCTTAGTAACTGGATGACTAAGGAAATGTTTCTCGATTATGGAGGTGATAAAGAGTTCGTCGTAAAGGGTTACGCCGATGCAAGCTTTGACATTAAATCCAGATGACTCTAAGTATCAATCTGGATGCGTATTGAAAGTGGGAGCAATTAGCTAGAGTAGCTCCATGCAGAGCATTGTAGACATAGAAATTTGCGAAATACATACGGATCTGAATGTGACAGACCCGTTGACTAAACTTGTCTCACAAGGAAAACATGATCACACCTTATGACTCTTGGGTATTAATCACATAGCGATGTGAACTAGATTATTGACTCTAGTAAACCCTTTGGGTGTTGGTCACATCGCGATGTGAACTATGGGTGTTATTCACATAACGATGTGAACTATCGGTATTAAATCACATGGCAATGTGAGCTAGATTATTGACTCTAGTGCAAGTGGGAGACTGAACGAAATATGGCCTAGAGGCAATAATAAAGTTGTTATTTATATTTCCTTATATCATGATAAATGTTTATTATTCATGCTAGAATTGTATTAACCGGAAACTTAGTACATGTGTGAATACATAGACAAAACAGAGTGTCCCTAGTATGCCTCTACTAGACTAGCTCATTGATCAAAGATGGTTATGTTTCCTAACCATAGACATGAGTTGTCATTTGATCAACGGGATCACATCATTAGGAGAATGATGTGATGGACAAGACCCATCCGTTAGCTTAGCACTATGATCGTTTAGTTTTACTGCTATTGCTTTCTTCATGACTTATACATGTTCCTATGACTATGAGATTATGCAACTCCCAAATACCGTAGGAACACCTTGTGTGCTATCAAACGTCACAACGTAACTGGGTGATCATAAAGATGCTCTACAGGTGTCTCCGAAAGTGTTCGTGGTGTTGGCATAGATCAAGACTAGGATTTGTCACTCCGAGTGTCGGAGAGGTATCTCTGGGCCCTCTCGGTAATGCACATCATAATAAGCCTTGCAAGCAAAAGACTAATGAGTTAGTCACGAGATGATGTATTACGAAACGAGTAAAGAGACTTGCCGGTAACGAGATTGAAGTAGGTATAGAGATACCGACGGTCGAATCTCGGGCAAGTAACATACCGATGACAAAAGGAACAACGTATGTTGTTATGCGGTTTGACCGATAAAAGATCTTCGTAGAATATGTAGGAGCCAATATGAGCATCCAGGTTCCACTATTGGTTATTGACCGGAGATGAGTCTCGGTCATGTCTACATAGTTCTCGAACCCGTAGGGTCCGCACGCTTAACGTTTGATGACGAACGGTATTATGAGTTTATGAGTTTTGATGTATCGAAGGAGTTCGGAGTCCCGGATGAGATCGGGGACATGACGAGGAGTCTCTAAATGGTCGAGACGTAAAGATCGATATATTGGATGACTATATTCGGACATCAGAAAGGTTCCGAGTGATTCGGGTATTTTTCGGAGTACCGGAGACTTACGGGAATTCGCCGGGGAGTATATGGGCCTTATTGGGCCATACGGGAATAGAGGAGAGAGGACGAAAGGAAGGAGGCGCGCACCCCCCTTCTGGTCCGAATTGGACAAGGGGTGCAGCCCCCTTTTCCTTCTCCCTCTCCACCTCTTTCCTTCTCTCCTACGTCGGAAAGGAAAGGGGAATCCTACTAGTACTTGGGAGCTCCTCATACATGGCGCGCCCCCTCTAGGGCCGGCCTCTCCCTTGCTCCTTTATATACGGAGGAGGGGGCACCCCATAGACACACAAGTTGAATTGTTTTAGCCGTGTGCGGTGCCCCCCTCCACAGAAACACACCTCGGTCATACCGTTGCAGTGCTTAGGCGAAGCCCTGCGCTGGTAAATACATCATATCCGTCACCACGCCGTCGTGCTGATGAAACTCTCCCGTGAAGCTCAACTGGATCAAGAGCTCGTGGGACGTCATCAAGCTGAACGTGTGCTGAACGTGGAGGTGCCGTACGTTCGGTGCTTGATCGGTTGGATCGCGAGAAGTTCGACTACATCAACCGCGTCACTTGACGCTTCCGCTTTCGGTCTACGAGGGTACGTAGACACACTCTCCCCTCTCGTTGCTATGCATCTAGTAGATAGATCTTGCGTGATCGTAGGAATTTTTTTGAAATACTACGTTCCCCAACAGTTCCATAGTCCATCAAATCCTTACCCAAAACTTGAAAACTTAACAACACAAAACTTAGCCAAAAATCTCGTGAGCTCCGTTAGTATAAGAAAACAAACCACTACTCAAAGGTACTGTAATGAACTCGTTCTTTGTTTATATTGGTGCTAAACCTACTGTATTCCAACTTCTCTATGATTCATACCCCCCGATACTACTCATAGATTCATCAAAATAAGCAAACAACACACGAAAAACAGAATCTGTCAAAAACAGAACAGTCTGTAGCAATCTGTAACTTTCGAATACTTCTGTAACTCTAATTTTTTGAAATAAATTGGCGGACGTGAGGAATTTGTCTATTAATCACGGGATAATCATTTCTGTACCCTTAGTTGTGTCCCACTCGGCAGGTTTGCCCTTAGTTTCCAAAAACCCTCGGTCTTGCCCAAGCCATTGGTCTCTTCTTATCGTTTTGCCCTTCCGTCACGGTTCCGTCCTGTTAGTGCCGTTTGACCATTTGTTGACCGTTTGTGGACTTTTTGTTGGACCATTCTGTCCCTGCTTCTTCACTATGTGGCGAGACACTGCCAAGTGGGACCCATCACTCTCCAAGATTCCCTTTTATTTATCTCCCGTCGGTCAAACCCTAGTTCAGATCCCCGTCTCTCTCTCCCAAATCCTATCCCCTTCCCCGGTGCTCCGCCGCCATGGTTCGAGCAGGGCCATGGTTTGAGCAGGGCCATGGCACAACCAACCACGCCGATGTCCCCATCTGTGGCCCCGCTAGTGCTTGCGTGCATCCTGATGCACTCGATCCCGTTGGTGGCCAACCGCGCCGTCCGAGGCGTGATGCAGTGGGCTAGGAGATCTAGGGGAGGCAAATCTAGGCGGCGGCGACGATGCCACGGGTGCCGTCGGTGGTGGAGCCACGATGGCCAACAAGGGGAGGCGAGCAGGGTTCTGGGCGGCGGTGGCGGCAACATAGTTCCCATTGGTGGCCAACATAGGCAGCGGCGCCACAGATCTTGGCGATGGCCAGCGGGGTTCCCGACGGCGGCGGCACCACAGATCCGGCGGTGGCCAGCCTAGGCGGCCGCTGTGGCATAGATCCCATCGGCGGCCAACGGAGGCTGCAGTGGCGGTGGCCGGTGGCCAACCTTAGCGCCCGTCATGTGGACAAAGTCGTGGTGGTTGTGGTCGCATGGAGGTGTCTGGATCCCACTCCAATGGCACCGACGAGCTCATCCTCCTCTCATTCGACGAGGAGGACCTGGTGAGCAACTGCTCCGACTCAGTTGGCTCCGGCGAGTTCATTCTCTTCTTTTACGAGCCGGCGAGCTCATTCTCTTCTTTTACGAGCCGACGAGCTCATCCTCTTTTTTTACGAGCCGGCGAGCTCATCCTCCTCCTACGGAGTGCGGCCTCTAATCATTCACCCGATGTAATTACTAGCTAGGATTTAACTAGTGGCTGTGGAATAATGTCTAATTAGTTGTATGTGGGACTGACATATTTTGTGTTAATTATTGATGTTTTAATTGATTATTAATGCGCTGTTAATTATTGGACCAAAATGTTATGGGAAATGAATGCGGTGTTTACAAAATGTCAATATCCATGGGTCCCACATGGTAGTGAGATGAGAGTGGGATGGTTTTCTCTCTGATGGGTCCCACTTGGCAGTGTCTCGCTAGAGAGTGAAGGAGCAGGGGCACAATGGTCCAAAGAAAAGTCAACAAACAGTCAACACACGGTCAAACGAGACTAACTGGACGGAATCGAGACGGAAGGGCAAAAACATAAGACGAGCAAAGTGGTTTGGGCAAGAACGGGTGTTTTCGGAAACTAGGGGTAAAACTACCGAGTGTGACCCAACTAAGGGCATAAAATCAATTATCCCATTAATCATCTGCAAAAAGAATCAACTAAAAAGCACTCTCCAGTAAAAAAAAATGGTTGCTAATCTCGCGAGCGCTAAAGTTTCTGTTTTTTACAGCACGATCGCATAAACTTCACACAAGTCTTCCCAAAGGTTCTACTTGGCACAAAAACAAATTAAAACACAAAACCACATCTAAACAGAAGCTAGATGCAATATTTATTCCTAAACAGAAGCAAAAACAAAGAAAATAAAATTGGGTTGCCTCTCAACAAGCGCTATTGTTTAACGCCCCTAGCTAGGCACGATACAAGAATATATCTACGTATTGCCATAATGATAAGGTAGATCGCGAAAACTTATCTCATACTCCCTACGTTCGGCAGCAAGTTTTCTTTGTGGCAAGCAAAAGTAATCAAGGGCTAAATTTAATGGGACAGAAGTCCCCCATATCAAGCTCAGGAGGTATAGGTTCCTCCTTTGGCCCTTCATATTGCACAACCAATTCATCATTACAAGCATTCTTTTGGCAAAAGGTCATGAGCCTTCGCTCGAGAGAAAAACCTAACCCATTATTTTGAATAGCAAAATCATCATTCAATTCAGAGATTCTTTCAACCAAGATATCGATAGGAACCTTTTTCCTAAGGTTTTCATTGAAAGCAACATGATCTAAAGATTGCAAACTCATTATGTCCTCTTAATTAAATAAGATAGCTTCTATGGGAGGACGACCAGCGTCCACCCTATAATGAGTAAAGATTTCTTTGGCCTCTTTCATTATAAATCTGAACTCGTGAGCCAAAAAGATAGTAGTTGCGCGCTTAACAGAAGAATGCTCAATATTGGAAAATTCCAGAAAAATTCTCTGAATGCAAGGATGCATATGGATAAATTGCCTTTCAATTTCAACTACAAGCATAGATATGGCATCCGCAAGACTACTAGTTCTATGAAGAATAGATCCACCCATAGTGGTTAAAGCACCGACACAAGTAAAGAAGTCTTGAAGAACTCCTTTTCCAATAATATTAGCACTACCAACCAGGAACTTCTTAGTATGTAAAGTGGTAGTTTCATCTGGAGCATCAACAAAAGCAAAGTTGCCCTCAACGTTACTACACTTTTCAATGACATCCTCCCCCATCTCAGACATGATGGCAACAAACCACAATAAATACGAACACACACGAGGCAAGCGAACGGTAAAAAGGGCGAATAAAACGGCAAGGGTGAAGTTGGGGAGAGGAAAACGAGAGGCAAATAATGTAATGCGAGGGATAAGGGTTTGTGATAGGTACTTGGTATATGACTTTTGCGAAGATCTCCCCGGCAACGGCGCCAGAAATTCTTCTTGCTACTTCTTGAGCTTGCGTTGTATTCCCTCGAAGAGGAAAGGGTGATGTAGCACACTAGCGTAAGTATTTCCCTCAGTTTTTTAGAACCAAGGTATGAATCCAGAAGGAGACCACGCGCGAGTCCCTCGTACCTGCACAAACAAATAAGAACCTTGCAGCCAACACGATAAAAGGGGTTGTTAATCCCTTCTCAGTCACTTACAAAAGTGAGATCTGATATATATGATAAGATAATATTTTTGGTATTTTTGATGTAGAGAAAAAGTAAATAATGCAAAGTAAAGCAACGGTGAAAGAAATTGGCAAGTTGATGGGAAACTAATATGATAAAGATAGACCTGGGGGGCATAGGTTTCACTAGTGGTTTCTCTCATGATAACAGAATTCTACGGTGGGTGAACAAATTATTGTCGAGCAATTGATAGAAGAGCGCATAGTTATGAGAATATCTATGCATGATCATTGTATATAGGCATCACGTCCGTGACAAGTAGACCGAAACGATTCTGCATCTACTACTATTACTCCACACATCGACCACTATCCAGCATGCATCTAGAGTATTAAGTTCATAAGAACAGAGTAACACCTTAAGCAAGATGACATGATGTAGAGGGATAAACTCAAGCAATATGATATAAACCCCATCTTTTTATCCTCGATGGCAACAATACAATACATGCCTTGCTGCCCCTGCTGTCACTGGGAAAGGACACCGCAAGATTGAACCCAAAGCCAAGCACTTCTCCCATTGCAAGAACTATAGATCTAGTAGGCCAAACCAAACCAATAATTCGAAGAGACTTGCAAGGATATTTAAATCATACATAAAAGATTTCAGAAAAGAATCCAATATTGTTCATAGATAATCTTGATCATAAACCCACAATTCATCGGATCTCGACAAACACACCGCGAAAAGATTACATCGAATAGATCTCCTCGAAGATCGAGGAGAACCTTGTATTGAGATCCAAAGAGAGAGAAGAAGCCATCTAGCTAATAACTACGGACCCGAAGGTCTGTGGTAACTACTCACAACTCATCGGAGAGGCTATGGTGTTGATGTAGAAGCCCTCCGTGATCGATGCCCCCTCCGGCGGAGCTCTCGAACAGGCCCCAAGATGGGATCTCATGGGTACAAATGGTTACGGCGGTGGAATTAGGGTTTCGTCTGTCTCTCCGATGTTTTCAGGGTATGAGAGTATATATAGGCTGAAGAGGCACGCCAGGGGAGCCAGAGGGGGCCCACGAGGGTGGGGGCATGCCCTGCCCTCTTGGCTTCCTATCTTGCTTCTTGGCATGTACTCCAAGGCTTCTGTGTTGATATCGTTCCAAAAATAACTATCCCGAAGGTTTCATTCCGTTTGGACTCCGTTTGATATTCCTTTTCCGCGAAACACTGAAATAGGCAAAAACATCAATTTGCACTGGGCCTTGGGTTAGTAGGTTAGTCCCAAAAATAATAGAAAAATGTATAATAAAGCCCATTAAACATCCAAAACAGAATATATAATAGCATGGAACAATCAAAAATTATAGATACGTTGGAGACATATCAATCACGCACCCCTTATGAATATTTTTTGTAACATACATAGTCGGCCGTTATACCCGCTTATGAAGTTTCACAAAGAAATGACTTCCATGGTATGTTGAGCAAAAATGTCAAAATTGAAGCTATATTAAAAACACTATTTGATGATCAGTAAGGTCTCAATTGTATTTCCTTCACAAAGAACGAATACCACGGAGGTCAATACTTCACAAAACTTCATACATGAGTAGAATGGTCTGCCAAGTTTGATAACCCATCATTTTAGTTCTTTTTATTTTCCTAGTATTTTTTTTCAAAATTACTATTCACGTGGGTGCACATGGAACCATGTTCACCTTTGTATTTTTACGTGGGGAATACTACTTATATTCTATATATAATTCACAGCTATATAATAATTAAATACGGTGTATCATTTCTATTTTAAATTTGAGCAAAAAAATTGCAAGAGCTCTCTACAGCAATGGGCAAGGTATCATCTAGTTCTTTTTATATATTTATTACTTATGGTCTTTCCATGGCTCATTTAGATGAGAAATAGTTATTGCACATCTAAGTGATGTCATCCTTATATGTATTGAGCTAGTGTTGGATGAACAAAACAAGACAAGAACTTCTCAAATGATAGGATGAGATAACAACCATCCCCTAACCCTAGGCGGCTAGGGCAAGCTCTCCCTTCCAAGGTTCAGTGGCGAGCTCATGGATTCGCCTCCTCTCCACTTGTCGCTCTGGCGGCCGATGGGAGAGGGGAATCCCGATGCCCCTACCGTGGATAGTAGTTTAGATTAGGGTTTTCTAGTCCTCGCCAGTGCGGCGCTCGATCGAATGACAACAATTCTTCTTCAAATTTGTCTTCTGGGCTTCGATCCTCCTCGAGTTCGTCTGTCTGGATGTAGTCAACGGAGCTCTAGTATAGATTATTGTCGTCTCCTTTGGCCGATGAGCCCAGGGTTTCTCGTCATGGTGCGAGATTTGGTGTCAATTACTTCAGATATATGCAAGGGTTCAATGACGACAACTATGACTCCAGGTCGCTGGTCATTAGGGCACGTGCACAAATACTTCTTGGCTGTCACCGACATGGTCAAGCCGGCTTCGGTAAGGGAGCAATGACATCAGCATGTTGGCGGCTCGTTCTGGTGGTCTCAAAATCTCGATGTAGTTTAAATTATGTTTGAGATGTTTTGTACTTTCCGTGAACTTTTATAATAGATCTGATGCTTTCGTAAAAAATATATTTATATGGGCACATTCTCCTTCTCCAACATCTACTTTCTTTTTCTGTACATTTCTTTTGTGTCGTCATCCCTCTAGTTGTAGGCCATTTTTCCGTGCTTGTATTGTTTAGGTAAACATTTGGACCCGGTGCGTCGGCCAAACTTTCCGTCGGCTCGCATGACACGCTGGCTCACGCGACACAGAAATAACCACCCCCACGCGAGACATGTGTATATGGTGGGTCCCGCACAATTTTTTCTCCTTTTCTTCCACTTCCAGCCCATTGCGGCTCTGCTCCTCCACAACCTCCCCCACGCTGCTCGCAACCTCGAGAAGCTCTCTCACCGGCGGCGATTGCTCGCGTGTGACGTCATCCAACGCCACCTCTCCTCATGGCCGGCGAGCCCCTCTCCCATCCTCCTCCTCAATTAGTATCCCTGGTAGCTCCCCGCGGCCATGGTTCTCTGCAACCCTCAGATCTCAGCCATGGCCTCCGCCCAACTACGGCTTTGAGTCGTCGCCGGCAAGGGTACATGAACCGTCTATCAGGGCGCATCAACCAGAGCTGCAAGCCTGCAACCAAGGGCATGCGCTGGACGGCGAGGACGAGGCGACACTGGTCCTAGCAAAAAACTAACGTCACGGTTTTTTCCTACATGCTTCAACCGGCATAATATTTTGCTACAACCGACGTCACGTTTTGCTACAACACACAGCCGGCGTCGCGGTTTTGCTACAACTAGCGTTGCTTTTTGCTACAACCGGCATCACGTTTTGGTACATCCATCACGACCGAGTTGCGACCCGCGACAGCGACGACGATTTTTTTTGCTGTAAGCGTCGTAGGTTTTTGCTAAATCCAGCAACAACTTTTGGTACATCCATTCTTTTCGACGCAATGGTTGCTACATGCAATGGCGAGCTACAACCGGTGACAACAGTGACTGACTTTTTTGCTGCAACCGTTGTCTTAGTTTGCTACGATCGTGCAATAGAAAGCGACAACAGGCGGCCATGAGAGCTGCATGCCAGCGGCGACGGCTGAAGTCGAACTGCAACTGGTGGCAACAGGAGCTCCATCTAGCGGAGCTACAACCATCGACTGGTGTTGCCGCAGCTGCGACCATCACGAGCGAGGGGGAGCTGCAACCCATTGGCGAAGTGTTGCTGCATGCGGGAGAAACATGAGACAAGACGACGCCGAGTGCGGCATCCAGTAGCGCGGGAGCAATAGAGAGAGGGCGTGCATGTGAGGGGGTGGTTACCGATGGGCCAGGAGGACGTCCGACAGGGAGCAGCGCAGAGGGGGAAGTCAACACGCGGATCAGACGCCTGCTCGCTGGATCAGATGGCTGGCGTGTCGACACCTAGCGTTGCCCTATTGTTTAGGCATGTTTTATCTCACGGGACCCTTCAACCCAATACTAAGAAAAACACATGAAAACCCTACACGAGGGTTCCTTTCTGTTAATTTTGAAAATTTTGGTGAAATAAAAAAAATTCATGGATTTTAAAAAATCATGAATTTTAAAATATGTTTGTGAATTTGAAAAGTGTTTTTGAAATTTTTGTATGATTTGAAAATATTCACATTTTTTTTAAAACATGAGTTTAAAAAGGTTCACAATTTTCTAAAAAAAAGTGTTGCCACGAGAGCCATTTTCCCACCAAAAGAGTAAAAATATGCACCTTCGAAAGAGATTTTTTAAACATATGCATTCCTTCTCTTTTAGGGGTAACAATTTGTGATTAGGGAAGGTTGACACCTTTTTTTTTTTTTTGAGGCAAAGGTTGATACCTAAGAATCGGGCCCAACAAGTCTAACAAAGACTAAGATTATAGCTCCATCTGCTAATGGGCCTGAACCGACGGCAAAGCTAAATATAGCGTAGAACCGACGGACCGAATATCCTCTCCCCACGTTTAATCGTCGGTCCGCCTAATTTATACGCGCCGTGCTCCTTTATAACCGACGGTGGTGGAACCAGGGCGGAACGAGAGAGAGGAGAGGAGACAGATATTTCCTCCGAGAGGTCAAGTCGTCTCGTTCCGTGTTGCCTTTCTCCTCCTCCCCTCCCCTCCCCTCCCCTCCCCTCCCGGCTCGCCCTCCATTCGCCGTCCGCGGTTCTCTCCACCGAACAAGGTGAGATTCCCCCCTCCTCGCCCCTCGCGCTTCGATTCCACGCTCCTGAGCGCAGCCTCGAGGATCTCCGGCGGCTGGCTCCGTCTCGCGATCGGTTGCGGTTGCGGTTGCGCCGCCGGATCGATCGCCCGTCCCTTATCTCGCTCCGAGCCGACCAGATCTCGATAGGGCTGCTGGGTTGGCTTGTTGGTTTGCCGATTTTCGGCCGCAATCGGTTGGTTTTGTGCCGTGGATGGTGTGTTCAGGTGGTTTCCGCACCTGGCAGACTGATTTTCTGCTAATTTGGGTGTCTGATATTGGGGATTCACTTAGGTCTGTGGGCGCGATTTGAACCGATCTGTTCGCTCGAGCAGTTCAGATGAGTAGCTTGTTTTTTGTTGTCGGTGTATGCGATTGTGGGTTGGTTTAGATATTTCCTGATGCGTATGGAACGATCGATTTTGGAACGTGCTATTTGTGATTTAGGAAATTGTGGGCTGATTTTAGGTTCTCCCTTGGTAGTTAGTAAGGAGGTAAATTATTTTGTATGCTTGTGTTTTGCACACCGTCCCTCGTTTTTTATGCTGAATGAATATCATGTGCATTTAATTTGATGTTGTACTGTGTTGAGTACCCTATGTATTGCGTGACTATATCTGCCTTATATTCCATGATGATGTAGTACCATAACTCTGAATTTCTTAAATTTCATCAGCTATTATGATAATAACTGCTCAGTTCTAGCTTATCCTCTTCCCAGAATGAATGCTGAAATTCAGAATTAACGTATTGCTGGATGGTTTGTAATTGTTTGGGATGTTTTGCAGCTCACACATCAAGACAATAAATAGAGCCTCGTCTGTTTGGGGCCAATCAAACCAAACAACAAGTTCATGTCTGATCTCGACGTCCAGGTTCCAACTGCTTTTGGTATGCACTCATTTCATTATCTCTTCATTAGGGAATCGCACCTGCCAACCTATAGCAATTTGAGTTCTTAACCTCTAGATTGTGTTTCTTTATGTTCTCTCTACCCTTGAATTTGCCTATAGACTGTTCTCAATATCTAATCTTATTAACCGACAGCATACCATTATCTAGTTGATTATAAGTTGTTGTATACCAACATATATGTTTATCATGCTGGACAAGAGCTTTTGCTAACCTTCCCTAGAGGTGGCACAGGTACATAGCTAAGCACTAATGAAGAATTGAAGATGCACAGTCGCAGATCACTGTATTGCAGAAACATGGATCATTTGTTTTGCCTATAAATAACCTATAGATTGTCTTTTCTTACGTTCTCTGTTACCCTAAATTACCACATCTTGTTGATTATAAGTTAGTTGTTGTATACCAACGCGCATTTATCATGCTGGACAAAAGCTTTTCCTAACCTTCTCTAGAGGTGGTACTAATGCATATCTTATCTGTATTTAATGAAGATGTGTTTTCACAGATAACTATGTCACAGAAACATGTATCTTCTTGGTTTGCCTACAGTCCAACTCTGATTTATGAATCCTCTGGTTCCCTTGCCTAATTATACTCTCTTCTTTGTAGATCCGTTTGCTGAGGCAAATGCTGAGGACTCCGGCGCTGGTGCTGGATCAAAGAACTATGTGCATGTGCGTGTCCAGCAGCGCAACGGAAGAAAGAGTCTGACAACTGTTCAGGGCCTGAAGAAAGATTACAGCTACAACAAGATTCTCAAGGATCTCAAAAAGGAATTCTGCTGTAATGGTACTGTAGTCCAGGATCCAGAACTAGGCCAGGTACAGCGAGGTTCTCCCGTTTTGTTGAATTGAAGCTCTCTCGTTTGAAGGTGTATATGCTGATGAGTTATCTTATATATTTTCAGGTCATCCAACTCCAAGGTGATCAGCGTAAAAATGTTGCTACTTTCCTAGTTCAGGTAATTTACGATGCCATTTTATATTGTCATACATATTGACTGTTGCGTCGTTCATCTTCTTAATTTGACAACTTCTGTTTGGTTAGGCTGGACTTGCAAAGAAAGAGAGCATCAAGATTCACGGATTTTAGGCGACACACAAATGCCCGTGTGCTGTCACCGAAGCCTGGAAGTTGTCATACACTTGGTATTGTCACATCTAAGACGTTTGAATTGACAGTAGTCGTGTGAGGCATTTGTGTTTGATGCACTTTTACATCCAAGACATTTGGATTTGCATCGGTGTGTTGATGCAAGTTGTCCTTCACCATGGTTTGTATGCGCCACCAGTATGGCAGTATGGTTTATCCAGGTTATTGTGCACTAAATAAATGTACTTCAGGCTTATCTTCTCATGGTTGTGTGCATTTTGTGATTTTTTTTTTGTTTGCTTGAATTTGTTTATTTTCTCATGGAATCGGTGCCTACGCCAGGGGCACTCCCTCCTTTACAATTTCTTACATGACGCAGGCGATAGGTGGATATAGTTTCTTAGGGCCATCTAGTTCTAAGCTTGGCAATGTTTATCTGTAGCGCCGATGAATTAGGTAGGAGTAGAATTGGAAGAGGCAGATCCCTACTTCAATTGCCATATGGCGACTCTTCTCTACATGCAACCCAAAGCTTTTCCTGCTCCAGACTGCTTGGGCGTGCTGCAATAGTCGAACGATCTCTTTTTGGGGAATCATTCCCGGCCGAGAGGCCCTCTTCCTCCTTTTTTCTGAATCTGGGAGAGGCAAAAGAGAAGTAGAGAGACCTTGACTCTCTCCAAACCTAACGTGGTAGTTTCCCATCATAATTCATAAGGGCATCTTCAATAGTTTATATGTTAGCTTGTTGGTAAAATATGACATGTCATCAACCAACATCTTAACATACAACTACTCCAATAGGTTGTATCTAGTTTGCCCAATAGAATGTGAGATAATAAATAAGGTGTTTTCTCATTGTACATTGGAGTTTGTGCAAAGAGTGTTGGTTAATTTACATACAACCTTATTCTCTTTCTTCATTTATTGTATGACACATCATCAAAAATCCTATGTGGCAAAATTTACCGACGACTATCTTACAACCATTGAAGATGCCCTAAGGCTTTCCATCTATAGATTGAGCCATTACCCACCAAGGATCCCATTCGTCGTTCAGAACTCAGTCGACTGCTTCTATAGATAAGGAGAACTCAGTCGACTGCTTCTATAGATAAGGCGGAACGTCCTTAGTTCAGCATTATAGCACATAGTCTCCGACGCTAGCACAACGCTTCTATAGATAAGGCGGAACGTCCTTAATTCAGCATTATAGCACATAGTCTCCGATGCTAGCACAACACTTTGCTAACCCGAAGCGCCTCGCTATGAGAATGATGCGTCGCTAACGCTCGGTTAAGTCGTCGAACCGTCGCACCAAAAACGGCTCGTTGCTCGAGGGCAACATCGGGGCGCTCCCAACCCTAGCTGCCATGACCCCATTGGCCACCACTTTGTCATGAAATTCCTCCGTCACCGCTGTTGGTGGCGGCGGCGAAGGCCCGCTCCGGCCATTGAATGGACACAATTCTCATCTCTCTCTTCCTCTCCAACATCCATAGATCTGACGAGTCAATCGTGGTGGTTCTTCGTCTCGTCCTCACAGGCGTGGTGCTTAGGGCGCTGTCGGCGCCCGGCGGTGATGCGCTCTGCTCCTGGCCTCGATCCTGGCCTCGCGTGGATGCCCCCGTGCTGCCCTTGCGCTGCCACTCGTCGATCTGCCCCAACATTACCCACATGTTCGCGTCAGGCCTTCGCTGGTGGCGTGCTACACTTGGCTCCCACGATGTTGCCGGCAACTCACGGGCCAATCATGTTTTGTTGCTCGCTGGCCTTCCGCACGTGCGGTGGCCAACAACAACGCTACGGTCCACGGTTTGGTGGTGGCGATCCAAATCCGATTTGCTGGATGGTGGTGACCGCAATATTGTAGGGACTTCCTATGGCTCCATGATTGCGGTGATCAACGAAAGATTTTTTGAAGGATTCATCTCTCTTGATCTGGTGGTTAACTTCGACGGTGAGTTACAAATTATGGATGATGAGTTACGCAAAGGGGTGGTTGTGCAGTGGTGGCGGTTGCATCGCATGCACATGCTGGGATTGCGGAAAAATGGTGGCCACAACATATGAGTGACTTCGGTGGTGGTGTTACTCAAGCACCTGGTCCTTAACTTCAGGCCGAAATCATAGGTCAAACGTAAGTGGTTATACCTGACAATGGCGATTTTTTTCCGTCATTATCTTGTTAAAGGCATTGATCGAATATGTTCGTACTGCTTCTTCAAGGTAAAAACCTAGATTATGGTTGCGTGGTCAGATCTGGTGACGACGGCACTTGAGTGTCTCTCCCTTCCTGAAGACGTTGTTGTTGAAGAACCTCAGCGTCCGTGTGATGTCATGAGACAGTTGATGCGGATATGATTATTGTCATAGTTTGTCGATCGCACATTAGATCGCTTTGAGTTTTTGTTTTATATGACTTTCCTAGTTGTTGGCGTGTGAAAGTTTTCACGTGTGTGTGAATTGGTATTAGTTGTGTGCATCTAACTTGTGAATTGGTATTAGTTGTGTGCATCTAACTATGAAGGGTCGGATGTATGCTTACTATGTTATGTATCTTTTTTATGCTTCATTCTAAGCCAATAAAATTCATCCTGCATCGAAAAAAGGATATTGTGGTTGTTTTAGGAAGATCCCTGTTCGTGACAGTAGAACGTTATTGTATTGTGAAGCTTCAAATTAACGTTGTGTGAGCTGATTAAAAAGAGAACAGAACAAGTAGAAGCCCACGTTCAGCGATGCTTTTTTGTTGCGGCTGGCCAAGCTACAGTGCGCATTTCTCGTCTATTATACTTCCATCATCAGGTCTTTTTACGTGGAAAAAACTTTTAATCTATTCATCTTTAATTATGATAGTACAACGACCAATAAAAATAATAAAATTACATCTAGATCCATTGATCACATAGCGATGAATACAAGCACTGAAGGAAGCCGAAGACGCGTCGCTGCCATCACTCCTCCCTCGTCGGAGCCGGGCAAACCTAGCTGTTGTAGACAGTCGAGAAGTCGTCATGTTAAGGCCTCATAGAACCAACACAACAGAGTAGCAACCGCCGCCGATGAAGAGTGTGGATCAGAAGGATCCAACCTAAAAACACACGAAAAGACGAACGGCAAACAGATTCGAACAAATCCACCAAAGATAGATTCATCAAAGACACACCTCACATATCCACCAACGATGCTAGACGCATAACCGAAACGGGAGCTAGACGGGAAGACCTTTATTCCAACTTCAAGGAGCCGCCATCGTCCCACTTTACTTAGCAAGACACAAATTCTAACAAAACTTAAAAAAATAATCTAAAAATCAAGCCCTCCAGCCGTGATCCACTTTACTCACATGATCCTAAGAGCATCTCCAGCCGTTCGGCCCTCCAGGGACGCCCAAATAGCGCCGCCTGGGGGTGACCCGGCCAAAACCGCGCCTTGGGGGGCGTTTTCCCCCCAGTCGCCGACCCCACGACGCCTATTCTTTTTTCAACCCCAACCGCCGCTCACTTCCCTTCCCCGGGCCCGCTGGTCGGCGTCCCATTGCCCCTAGCGCACCCCTCGTTCGCCTCCTTCCTCGCCGACCCCGTCGGCAAGTTGAAAATGACACATAGATAGTTCACCATAGCATACATAATGAAAATGATACATAGATAGTTCACCATAGCAAAGCCTAGTAAAAGAAAAGACCAACTACTCGTCGTTTTCCGGCTCTGACTCGGTAATGTCCTCCTCCGACGTCTGCAAGTAGGCGTCAGCATACCGCTCGTCCTCGGAGTCCCAGGACGACGCTTCTCCTAGCTTCATGTTCAGTTGAGCAGCCTGCTTCCGCACACGCTTGTTCTCCCGATAGGCGGCTCGCTCCTTCCTCCTCGCCTCCCTCTCCATCCTCCGTTGTTTGTAAAATTGGCGCTCGTTGACGATGTCCTGCGGGAAGCGTTCGCGCCACTCCGCCATGGCTTCCACGTCCGTCTCCGCGATGGCTAGGCGACGCTGCCGCCTCCAGTTGTCACGACGATCCTCGTCTGTGAAAAGCCGCGAGAGATGCGCGAGATCCTGCGCGCGCTTGCTCGTCGACACGTCGGGGAAATTCATATCCCAATGAGGCCACCGGAGGCGCCACGCCGCCGCGTCGTACGCGCGGGCCGCCTCCTCTGCGGTGTCGAAGGTGCCGAGACTGAGCCGTTTCTCGCCGAATGAGATTTCGGAGGAGAAGACGTCGGAGCGGCGCTCGTGGACTCCACGGAAATCAGCAGCGCCCAGGCGGCACATCGATGTTAGAGTTGTGTCGAATATTATGTACATGGTAGGTTACAGGTGGACTCTGAGTAATATTGTGTTTAGATAGGATGTGGAGTCGTGTCCTAACAGGACACTTGTATCCTAGACCTCTCTTATATAGCGAGGGTAGACACACGATGTAACCTATGCCAACATAATAGCACATGCGCGCAAGGGGGAGCCGGCGGCATGTGCCGGTGCCCGGGTGACCGGTGTGCGGTATAGTGACGGTGTCACGGAGAGGAGCGCCCGTAGTCAAGCCCCGGGGATGTAGCTGTTGGGGAACGTAGCAGAATTCAAAAAATTTCTACGCTTTCACCAAGATCCAACTAAGGAGACATCTAGCAATGAGCATATGAGAGTGCATCTACATACCGTTTTGTAGATCGCGAGCGGAAGCTTTCGAAGAAGCGTGGATGAAGTAGTCGTACTCTTCTCGTTCTTCGTCACCGATGATCTAGCGCCGAACGGACGACACCTCCGCGTTCAACACACGTCCGGTACAGCAACGTCACCTCCTTCTTGATCCAGCAAGGGGGGAGGAGAGGTCGTCAGAGATCCAGCAGCACGACGGCGTGGTGGTGGATGCAGTGGAGAATCCCGCAGGGCTTCGTCGGCGCCCTGCGGAGGGAGTATGAGGTGTGACGGGAGGGGAGAGGCGCTAGAGACTTGGTTGCGGCTGCCCTCTCCCTCCCACATATATATAGGGGGCCAGGGGGGTGCGCCAGCCCCTGCAGATGGGATCTGCAAGGGGG
>LR738711.1:769903885-769935553 GCA_902687465.1 Secale cereale | reverse complement strand
GGCGGCCTGGGGGGGGAGTCTTGCCCCCCAAGGCAAGGGGGGCGCCCCCTCCCCTTAGGGTTTCAACCCTAGGCGCATGGGGAGGGGGGCCCATGTGGTGCGCCAGCCCACCAGGGGCTGGCCACTTCCCCCACGCAGCCTAGGGGCCCCACCGGGATGGGTGGCCCCACCCGGTGGACCCCCAGGACCCCTCCGGTGGTCCCGGGACACTCCTGGTGACCCCCGGAGATCACCCGATGGCCGAAACTGGACTTCCTATATATCATTCTTTACCTCCGGACCATTCCGGAACTCCTCGTGACGTCCGGGATCTCATCCGGGACTCCGAACAACTTTCGGGTTTCCACGTGCATGTATCTCTACGACCCTAGCGTTATAGTACCTTAAGTGTGTAGACCCTACGGGTTCGGGAGACACGTAGACATGACCGAGACCACTCTCCGATCAATAACCAACAGCGGGATCTGGATACCCATGTTGGTTCCCACGTGTTCCTCGATGATCTTCATCGGATGAACCACCGTGTCAAGGATTCACTCAATCCCGTATGTTATTCCCTTTGTCCATCGGTACGGTACTTGCCCGAGATTCGATCGTTGGTATTCCCGATACCTTGTTCAATCTCGTTATGGCAAGTCTCTTTACTCGTTCCGTAATCCATCATCCCGTGACTAACTCCTTAGTCACCTTGAGCTCATTTATGATGATGTCTTACCGAGTGGGCCCAGAAGTACCTCTCCGTCATACGGAGTGACAATATCCCAGTCTCGGTTCGTACCAACTCAACAGACACTTTCGGTGATACCCGATGCGTACCTTTATAGCCACCCAGTTTCGTTGTGACGTTTGGCACACCCAAAGTATTCCTACGGTATCCGGGAGTTGTACAACCTCATGGTCTAAGGAATAAATACTTGACACCGAAAAGCTTATGCATTACGAACTATACGATCTCGTGCTATGCTTAGGATTGGGTCTTGTCCATCACATGATTCTCCTAATGATGTGATCCCGTTATCACTGACATCACATGTCCATGATCAGGAAACCGTGATCATCTATTGATCAACGAGCTGGTAACTAGAGGCTTACCAGGGACTCATTGTGGTCTATATATTCACACATGTATCGCTGTTTCCGTACAATACAATTCAAGCGTGAATAACAGACGATTATCATGAACAAGGAAATATAATAATAATACTTTTATTATTGCCTCTAGGGCATATTTCCAACAGTCTCCCACTTGCACTAGAGTCAATAATCTAGTTACATTGTGATGAATCGAACACCCATAGAGTTCTGGTGTTGATCATGTTTTGCCCGTGGAAGAGGTTTAGTCAACGGGTCTGCAACATTCAGATCCGTATGCACTTTACAAATATCTATGTCTCCATCCGGAATTATGTCCATCCTGAACATAATTCCGGATGGAGTTGAAACGGCGCTTGATGTGCTTGGTCTTCTTGTGAAACCTGGGCTCCTTGGTAATGGCAATAGCTCCAGTGTTGTCACAGAAGAGAGTCATCGGGCTTGACGCGCTTGGAATGACTCCTAGGTCGGTGATGAACTCCTTCATCCAGACTCCTTCCTGCGCTGCTTCGGAAGCAGCTATGTACTCCGCTTCACATGTAGATGCCGCCACGACACTTTGCTTGCAACTACACCAGCTGACTGCCCCTCCGTTCAAAATATACACGTATCCGGTTTGAGACTTAGAGTCATCCAGATCTGTGTCGAAGCTAGCATCGACGTAACCCTTTACGACGAGCTCTTCGTCACCTCCATAAACGAGAAACATATCCTTAGTCCTTTTCAGGTACTTCAGGATGTTCTTGACCGATGTCCAGTGTTCCACACCGGGATCACTTTGGTACCTCCCTACCAAACTTATGGCAAGGTTCACATCAGGTCTGGTACACAGCATGGCATACATGATAGAACCTATGGCCGAGGCATAGGGAATGACACTCATCTTTTCTCTATCTTCTGCCGTGGTCGGCGACTGAGCCTTGCTCAATCTCATACCTTGCAAAACAGACAAGAACCCTTTCTTGGACTGATCCATATTGAACTTCTTCAATATCTTGTCAAGGTATGTACTTTGTGAAAGACCAATGAGGCGTCTTGATCTATCTCTATAGATTTTGATGCCTAATATGTAAGCAGCTTCTCCAAGGTCCTTCATTGAAAAACTTTTATTCAAGTAGGCCTTTACATTTTCCAAGAATTCTATATCATTTCCCATTAGCAATATGTCATCCACATATAATATGAGAAATGCCACAGAGCTCCCACTCACTTTCTTGTAGATACAGGCTTCTCCATAAGTCTGTATAAAGCCAAACGCTTTGATCACATCATTAAAGCGAATATTCCAACTCCGAGATGCTTGCACCAGCCCGTAAATCGAGCGCTGGAGCTTGCATACCTTGTTAGCATTCTCTGGATCGACAAAACCTTCCGGCTGCATCATATACAACTCTTCCTTGAGGAAGCCATTAAGGAATGCTATTTTGACGTCCATTTGCCATATCTCATAATCATAGAATGCGACAATAGCTAACATGATTCTGACTGACTTCAGCATCGCTACGGGAGAGAAAGTCTCGTCGTAGTCAATCCCTTGAACTTGTGGATAACCCTTAGCGACAAGCCGAGCCTTATAGATGGTCACATTACCATCCGCGTCTGTCTTCTTCTTAAATATCCATTTGTTTTCTATGGCGTGCCTATCATCAGGCAAGTCCACCAAAGTCCATACTTTGTTTTCATACATGGATTCTATCTCGGATTTCATGGCTCCAAGCCATTTATTGGAATCCGGGCCCGCCATCGCTTCTTCATAGTTCGAAGGTTCACCGTTGTCTAACAACATGATTTCCAGGACAGGGTTGACGTACCACTCTGGTGCGGAACGTGCCCTCGTGGACCTTCGAAGTTCAGTAGTGACTTGATCTGTTTCTTCATGATCATTATCATCAACTTCCTCCCTTGTCGGTGCAGGCACCTCAGGAACAATTTCCTGCGCTGCGCTACTTTCAGGAGGGGTGACTGTCACCTCATCAAGTTCTACTTTCCTCCCACTCACTTCTTTCGAGAGAAACTCTTTCTCCAGAAAGCATCCATTCTTGGCAACAAAGACTTTGCCTTCGGATCTGTGGTAGAAGGTGTACCAAATCGTTTCCTTTGGGTATCCTATGAAGACGCATTTTCCGATTTGGGTTCGAGCTTTTCAGGTTGAAGTTTCTTGACATAAGCATCGCAACCCCAAACTTTTAGAAACGACAGCTTCAGTTTCTTGCCAAACCAAAGTTCATGCGGAGTCGTCTCAACGGATTTCGACAGAGCCCTATTTAAAGTGAATGCGGCAGTCTCTAAAGCATAACCCCAAAAAGATAGCGGTAAATCAATGAGGGACATCATAGATCGCACCATGTCCAACAGAGTACGATTTCGACGTTCGGACACACCGTTACGTTGAGGTGTTCTGAGCGGTGTCAATTGTGAAACAATTCCACAGTTCCTAAGGTGTGTGCCAAATTCATGACTTAAATATTCACCCCCATGTTCTGATCGTAAGAACTTTATTTTTCTGTCACGTTGATTCTCAACCTCATTCTGAAATTCCTTGAACTTTTCAAAGGTCTCAGACTTGTGTTTCATCAAATAGATATACCCGTATCTACTCAAGTCATCTGTGAGGGTGAGAACATAACGATAGCCTCCGCGAGCCTCAACACTCATTGGACCGCACACATCGGTATGTATGATTTCTAATAAGTTGGTTGCTCGCTCCATTGTTCCGGAGAACGGAGTCTTGGTCATCTTGCCCAATAGGCATGGTTCGCACGTGTCAAATGATTCATAATCAAGAGACTCTAGAAGTCCATCTGAATGGAGCTTCTTCATACGTTTGACACCAATATGACCAAGGCGGCAATGCCACACGTATGTGGGACTATCATTATCAACTTTACATCTTTTGGCATCTACACTATGAATATGTGTATCATCACGTTCGAGATTCATCAAAAATAAACCATTGACCAGCGGGGCATGACCATAAAACATATATCTCAAATAAATAGAACAACCATTATTCTCCGATTTGAAAGAGTAGCCATCTCGCATAAGACGAGATCCAGATACAATGTTCATGCTCAAAGCTGGTACTAAATAGCAATTATTAAGGTTTAAAAATAATCCCGAGGGTAGATGTAGAGGCAGCGTGCCGACGGCGATCACATCGACCTTGGAACCATTCCCGACGCGCATCGTCACCTCATCCTTCGCCAGTCTCCGCTTATTCCGCAGCTCCTGTTTTGAGTTACAAATGTGAGCAACCGCACCGGTATCAAATACCCAGGAGCTACTACGAGCGCTGGTAAGGTACACATCAATAACATGTATATCACATATACCTTTGACGTTGCCGACCTTCTTGTCTGCTAAGTATTTGGGGTAGTTCCGCTTCCAGTGACCCGTTCCCTTGCAATAAAAGCACTCTGTCTCAGGCTTGGGTCCGTACTTTGGCTTCTTCCCGGCAACAGGCTTACCGGGCGCGACAACTCCCTTGCCGTCCTTCTTGAAGTTCTTCTTACCCTTGCCTTTCTTGAACTTAGTGGTTTTATTGACCATCAACACTTGACGTTCTTTCTTGATGTCCACCTCCGCTGATTTCAGCATTGAATACACCTCGGGAATGGACTTCTCCATCCCCTGCATATTGAAGTTTAACACGAAGCTCTTGAAGCTTGGTGGGAGCGACTGGAGGATTCTGTCAACGACCGCTTCATCTGGGAGATTCATTCCCAGCTGAGACAAGCGGTTGTGCAATCCAGAAATCTTGAGGATGTGCTCACTGACAGAACTGTTTTCCTCCATCTTACAGCTGTAGAATGCGTCGGAGACGTCATATCTCTCGACTCGGGCATGAGGTTGGAAAACCATTTTCAGCTCTTCGAACATCTCATATGCTCCGTGGTTCTCAAAACGTTTTTGGAGCCCCGACTCTAAGCTGTAAAGCATGCGCACTGAACCAGGGAGTAATCATCACTACGCGACTGCCAGCCGTTCAAAATGTCTTGGGTCGCATCGGGACCGGGTGCATCACCTAGCGGTGCTTCAAGGACATATGATCTCTTGGCAGCTATGACGATAATCCTCAGGTTACGGGACCCAATCCGTATAGTTGCTACCATCGTCTTTCAGCTTGGTTTTCTCTAGGAACGCGTTGAAGTTGAGGGAAACTTGAGCGTGGGCCATTTGATCTACAAGAGATATTGTAAAGAATTTAGACTAAGTTCATGATAATTAAGTTCATCTTAATCAAATTTTAATGAACTCCCACTCAGAATGACATCTCTCTAGTCATATAAGTGATACACGATCCGAATCGACTAGCCAGTGTCCGATCATCACGTGAGACGGACTAGTCATCAACGGTGAACATCTTCATGTTGATCGTATCTTCTATACGACTCGTGTTCGACCTTTCGGTCTTTCGTGTTCTGAGGCCATGTCTGTACATGCTAGGCTCGTCAAGTGAACCCTAAGTGTATTGCGTGTGTAAATCTGGCTTACACCCGTTGTATGCGAACGTTAGAACCTATCACACCCGATCATCACGTGGTGCTTCGAACTTTAGCAATGGTGCACAGTTAGGGGGAACACAATTCTTGAAATTTTTAGTGAGAGATCATCTTATTTACTACCGTCGTTCTAAGTAAACAAGATGCATAAACATGATAAACATCACATGCAATCAATTAAAGTGACATGATATGGCCAATATCATCTTGCTCCTTGGATCTCCATCTTCGGGGCACCATGATCATCTTGTCACCGGCTCGACACCATGATCTCCATCATCATGATCTTCATCATCGTGTCTTGAAGAAGTCGTCACGCCAACTATTACTTCTACTACTATGGCTAACGTTTAGCAATAAAGTAAAGTAATTACATGGCGTTTATTCAGTGACGCGCAGGTCATACAATAATTAAGACAACTCCTATGGCTCCTACCGGTTGTCAAGTTCATCGACATGCAAGTCGTGATTCCCTATTAAAAGAACATGATCAATCTCATACATCACATATATCATTCATCACATCTTCTTTTGGCCATACCACGTCACATAGCACATGCTGCAAAAACAAGTTAGACGTCCTCTAATTGTTGTTGCAAGTTTTTACGTGGCTTCTATAGGTTTTCTAGCAAGAACGTTTCTTACCTACGCCAAAACCACAACGTGATTTGTCAATTTCTATTTACCCTTCATAAGGACCCTGTTCATCGAATCCGATCCGACTAAAGTAGGAGAGACAGACACCCGCCAGCCACCTTATGCAACTAGTGCATGTCTGTCGGTGGAACCAGTCTCACGTAAGCGTACGTGTAAAGTCGGTCCGGGCCGCTTCATCCCACAATACCGCCGAATCAAGACTAGACTAGTAACGGCAAGAAAATTGAGCAAACTCAAACGCCCACAACTGCTTTGTGTTCTACTCGTGCAAGATGCTACGCATAAGACCTAGCTCAGATGCCACTGTTGGGGAACGTAGCAGAATTCAAAAAAATTATACGCTTTCACCAAGATCCAACTAAGGAGACATCTAGCAACGAGCATATGAGAGTGCATCTACATACCGTTTTGTAGATCGCGAGCAGAAGCTTTCGAAGAAGCGTGGATGAAGTAGTCGTACTCTTCTCGTTCTTCGTCAGCGATGATCTAGCGCCGAACGGACGGCACCTCCGCGTTCAACACACGTCCGGTACAACAACGTCACCTCCTTCTTGATCCAGCAAGGGGGGAGGAGAGGTCGTCGGAGATCCAGCAGCACGACGGCGTGGTGGTGGATGCAGTGGAGAATCCTGCAGGGCTTCGCCGGCGCCCTGCGGAGGGAGTATGAGGTGTGACGGGAGGGGGAGAGGCGCCAGAGACTTGGTTGCGGCTGCCCTCTCCCCCCACATATATATAGGGGGCCAGGGGGGTGCGCCAGCCCCTGCAGATGGGATCTGCAAGGTGGGGCGGCGGCCTGGGGGGGGAGTCTTGCCCCCCAAGGCAAGGGGGGCGCCCCCTCCCCTTAGGGTTTCAACCCTAGGCGCATGGGGAGGGGGGCCCATGTGGTGCGCCAGCCCACCAGAGGCTGGCCACTTCCCCCACGCAGCCTAGGGGCCCCAGCGGGATGGGTGGCCCCACCCGGTGGACCCCCGGGACCCCTCCGGTGGTCCCGGGACACTCCCGGTGACCCCCGGAGATCACCCGATGGCCGAAACTGGACTTCCTATATATCATTCTTTACCTTCGGACCATTCCGAAAATCCTCGTGACGTCCGGGGTCTCATCCGGGACTCTGAACAACTTTCGGGTTTCCACGTGCATGTAACTCTACGACCCTAGCGTTACCGTACCTTAAGTGTGTAGACCCTACGGGTTCGGGAGACACGTAGACATGACCGAGACCACTCTCCGGTCAATAACCAACAGCGGGATCTGGATACCCATGTTGGTTCCCACGTGTTCCTCGATGATCTTCATCGGATGAACCACCATGTCAAGGATTCACTCAATCCCGTATGTTATTCCCTTTGTCCATCGGTACGGTACTTTCCCGAGATTCGATCGTCGGTATTCCCGATACCTTGTTCAATCTCGTTATGGCAAGTCCCTTTACTCGTTCCGTAATCCATCATCCCGTGACTAACTCCTTAGTCACCTAGAGCTCATTTATGATGATGTCTTACCGAGTGGGCCCAGACGTACCTCTCCGTCATACGGAGTGACAATATCCCAGTCTCGGTTCGTACCAACTCAACAGACACTTTCGGTGATACCCGATGCGTACCTTTATAGCCACCCAGTTACGTTGTGACGTTTGGCACACCCAAAGTATTCCTATGGTATCCGGGAGTTGTACAACATCATGGTCTAAGGAATAAATACTTGACACCGAAAAGCTTATGCATTACGAACTATACGATCTCGTGCTATGCTTAGGATTGGGTCTTGTCCATCACATCATTCTCCTAATGATGTGATCCCGTTATCACTGACATCACATGTCCATGATCAGGAAACCATGATCATCTGTTGATCAACGAGCTGGTTACTAGAGGCTTACCAGGGACTCATTGTGGTCTATATATTCACACATGTATCGCTGTTTCCGTACAATACAATTCAAGCATGAATAACAGACGATTATCATGAACAAGGAAATATAATAATAATACTTTTATTATTGCCTCTAGGGCATATTTCCAACAGTAGCATTATCGGTGAACCTCGTTAACAAATATCGGTGTCGTGCTCGTGTGATTACTTGATCCTCGCATGATCGACGGTATGCCTCGGATTTATTCTAACAAGTGGTATCATGAGCTAGGTTGTTCGGAGGCCGTGAGAGTTGATAGAGCTGGCTGAGCGCTGATTTTGTTCGTCGCGGAGGCGATCGTGCACCGGACGCAGGCGAATCGAGTCGAGGCCGAATTCCCGACAAGATCGGATAGCAGCAGACGACGTTGGCTTACGGCGGATCGATCGGCGCGGTGCCTGGAAGCGGTCTAGTTGGGTGCGCATTGGTTCAACGATCGTGAGGCCCGCTAAGCAGCGACCCTGGCATGAGGCGCCTGTAGCACGTGTGTGGCTGCTGGTTAACGCAGCTGGGATCAAGAGGAGACTCGATGGGGCGCACGGGCTGGACGAGGTTCAGACCGTTGGCAAGCGGCCCACACGGTTTTTTCTTTTTCTGTGTTCGTGCTTGGAGATGGGCTGACGACGCACGAGATTTGTTTGAAGACATAAAGGAGACCGAGTCTCCATGACACAAGGAGGCAGGCCAAATCTAGCGGAAAGTTCCATATAGTGATACGTGTACATCAGGACAGTTGAGGATTTGACAAGGCAATTGCTAGCATCGAGGGAGTTGAGCCAAGGGGGCGGATCATGATTTTTTGGTGGAGGCAACCACACTGGGTTTGCTCGTGTTCTTCGGCGTCGCGGGACAGCTCAGGTATTTTTCACAGAGTCAGTCGTATAAAGAATTATGTCACCAACGGGTATCAGGTTTGAGGTGGAGAAGTTCAACGAATTGATGACCTTGGGTTATGGCAGACAAGGATGGAAAATTTGTTGGCACAACAAGGATGCTTGAAGGCGTTGCGAGAAGTCATGTCGGCTAAGATGGAATTATCATGTGATGGATGGAAATTCGTGGAAGACGATTTAGGAGCCTTGAGCGTGTCATACAGTCGAACGAGTTCGGCTGGGTCGGACTAGGCAGTCTAACGGATCGACGCAAGTCGGTGATAACCCTCAACCGTAAGGGATCAAGATAGTCTTCGCGGGTAAGAATAACCCAATTTATTGATTCGACACACGGGGAGACAAAGAGTATTTATAAGCTTTGACAGTTGAGTTGTCAATTCAACCGCACCTGAAATATACTTACTTGCAACAAAAGATAAGTGGTAACGGTGATATGATAGTGATGATGGTGATAGTAAAAGTAAACGGCGAAAGTAAATAGCAAAAGTAGCAACTAGTAACCAGCATGATTTAAAACACTGTAGGCTAGGGAGATGGATGGTTGGGCGCTGCATGGATGAGATATATCATGAATCTAACTTGGGGCAAGGCACACGGAAAAGTAATGATCATCTAGGCAAATATCAAACATTAGGCATGTATCCCATAGGTAGTTGTACGTGCTTGCAATAAGAACTTGCACAACATCTTTTGTCCTACCATCCCGCTATGAACGGGGCCAAAAGGAACTTATGGAGATTAAGGTGCTCCTGTCAAAGAGCACCGGAACAAAGCAATGAACTCAATGGATACATGTAATCCTCAAACTACGGACCATCCCCTTTGGTGTCCCAAGCTGTCACTTTTGGGATCGCCGGTTCCGGACTGTAATAGGTGCAAACAACTCATAGATAGGATCAAGAACACAAATATATTCATGCAAACACATATGGTTCATGCAAACACATATGGTTCAGATCTGAAATCATGGCACTCGGGCCCTAAGTGACAAGTATTAAGAATAACAAGTTGAAGCAAAGATGATAAACACCATAGTAGATGATAGGCAACATGCCCCCAACGATCTGACAAACTATTACATGATCTAACTCATCCAATCCCTACCATCCCCTTTGCCTACAGCAGGGAATTACTCACACATGAAAGGAGAAGTCATGGAGGGAGGATGGAGTGGTGATGATGATGACGATGGCGACGATCTCCCCTCTCCGGAGGCCAAATCAGCCTCCAGATTAGCCCTCCCGAAGAAGAACAGAGGGTGGCGGCGGCTCCGCGAAGAAAACTGGGAAAAGAACTTCTGATCTGGGATTTCCTCTTCACGAGCTAAAATACGGGTCAAAGTAGGGCACCAGGGGAGGTGGGGCCCGCCCAGGCGGCATCCCGGCGCGGCCAGGGGGTGGGCCGCGCCACCAGGGCGCCTGGAGCCCCCCTGGCCCCCTCTGGCCCCTCTTCTTGCACCAGGTTCCTTCGGGTGCGTGGATTTTCTGTGATTTTTCGTGGAATTTTCTGAGATGCCTAAAAATCCGTTTTCCTGCACACAATAAAACCATACAGGCAGCTCCGCTGAAAACAACATCAGTCCGGGTTAGTTTAGTTCAAATAATGCAAGAATGAGGTCAAAACAATATCAAAAGTGTTTGGAAAAGTAGATACGTTTGAGACGTATCAACTCCCCCAAGCTTAGCATATTGCTTGTCCTCAAGCAATTCAGTTCAACGAACTGGACGCGACAAATAAAACTTTGACAAACTCTTTTGCTTCATTAGATGTATATAAGCATGTACTACGAAAAGAGTCTAGCAAGTGTTGAAACAATGCTATGAGGACAATGCACGGAGCAATCCTTCTTTCAAGTGACCAATCACAAATACCTAAAAGTGAATAATATACTACTGAAAATCAAGACAAGATTACATTGCACATAGCTTGAGCATATTAGGGTGGTATCTCGCTAGCCTCCATGAGTGAAGCAAAACATAAATGCAGAAACTCCTCCAGAGTTTTAAAGGAGACTAGAACTAAGACTTTCAGAATAAATAATATCACAAGCATGCAGAAGACAATGTAATACTTTGGGACAATGCACATTATACTCAGAATGACAATTATGCTCTCCTACTTGGTGCTTTGAAGAAAGAAGGTGGAGACTCTCGAACCGTGGAATTTGATGGCGAGGTTGAAAACCCGTGGTCGGAAACAAAAACTAAACATGTACCAGAGCTCTTGGTTTTAAAAAAACAGAGGTAAACATGTTTTTGAGAGGTTCATATTTCGTCAACGAATGCTAGTAGATAACCCAATTACTTCCTGAGCTGGACAAGTTTCGAGGAACGGCTCCCGCACGGGGACGATCACATCCCCTTAATCTCCTTTGTTTATCACTGCCAAAGTTTTCTGATTATTCATGAACAAAGCATGAAGGAGGGTTTGATTGTTGTATTATATTTTATGAGCCGGGCGCACTCTATGCCAGTTCCTTCTCGTATTAGGGGTTTGAAGATTAGACATGCAATCCCGGGGTGAAACTTGTCCAACTTAAAAAGATCATGAATTAACTACTACTTCCTCATGAGCTAAAACAGAGGCACAAAAAGAGAAATGCTTTTGATTAATTTCGAGATGGTACACGAAAGTCTTTGTTAGGAATGGCAGGTAAATACCATGTATAGGAAGGTATGGTGGACTCATATGGCATAACTGGTTTTAAGGATTTTGGATGCACAAGCAGTCAGTCCGCTTAGTACAGGTGGAGGTTAGCAAAAGACTGGGAAGCGACCAACTAGAGAGCAATAACGGTCATAATCATGCAGAGCGACAAAGCAACATTGAATCGGGCATGGAAGTGATATAACTATTCTAAAACTCAAAGATCATCAAGGCAGAGCAGACTTTTTAGTCTTAAACATGTGTAAACATGTGCCAAGTCAATCCAAAAATTCTCCAAAGGGAAATACCACCTTAGTATACCAAACTATGAACAATGCAATGCATGTAAATCATTTCAATAACACATTATATACTCTAGCTATTCGAGACTAGCCACAAGGAAAGCATGAACCACTGGAAGAGCATTGTAAACATAGCACTATGTCGCTACAAGCTGGTCTCTAGATCATAAGTACACGCATATGTACAAAAGTAGAAACAAGAAGAGTTCATACCGGTCTTCCCTTCTTGCTTCCCTTCAGTCGATCTTCATCATTACTGCCTCGTCACTTGCACGATCGAACGTAGGAAATATAATTAAATGCCATCACGGACTCGAGCTGAACTTTGAAAACAAAGCAAACTAAAGAGAGAAATGAAATCTTTTTGGATTATTTCAAAAGTTGAACGAAAACAAAAGAAAGGGAAAATCTTTTTGTTGTTTTTGCGAAGAAAGAAATAATAAAGAAGAACGGGCAAAAACCTCGAAAAGATCAAAGCGAATAAAACGGATAATACAATGGAAAAGTGAGAGGGGCACGTACTCCTGATACGTCCAAAACGTATCTATAATTTCTGCTTGCTCCATGCCTCTTTTGGGTGATATTGCTATGTTATTTATACACTTCCATACACTTTTGATCATATTTGGACTAACCTATTAACTCAGTGCACCCCAGTGCCAGTTTCTGTTTTCGGCTGTTTTTGTATTTCAGGTTTTCACATTACGAGAACTGCCAGAAAAAATCCAGAAAAATTATATAAAAAATCAGCGTTCCGAAAGCTTCCATGTGGCCAAAGTAGGGCCGGAGGGGACCCACAGGGGCTCCAGGCGGCCTGCCCACGCAGCCCCCTTGGCCGCGCCGGGGGGGCGCCTGGGCACCCCTGACCCCCTCTGATGCTCCCCTTTGGCATATATTTACACCGTGTCGCGGAAACCCTGATTCCAGACCACTTTTCTCCAGACGTGATTCCGATCTCCGCCGCCATCGCCATCAAGCTTCGGGGGACCAGAATTCCTGCGCCGGCACCCTGCCGGGACGGGGAAGTGCCCCCGGATTCATCTCCATCGACGTTGCTTCCTCCCTCCATGATGCGGGAGTAGTTCCTCCTCGGGGCTGAGGTTCTTACCAGTAGCTATGTGGTCAATTCTCTCTCCCATGATGTGATCTTCGTTGTGATCATAGGCTATGTTATTCTAGGGTGATCCCATGATATTTCCCCTTCCTCTATGTATTGGATTGATGTACTCACTTGTCTTTATCTAGTATAATCCCCGAGACCAAGGTGACAGCGGTCTATTGGACATGGATTAGAACAATATTTTCATGAGTGATTTCCTCTCTTGTGTGTTGATTGAAGATTGAGAGTCTCTTGGTGCTTGTCTTTGACTATCCTTTAGATATGTTGTGGTGATTGTGGGACTCTCTTTGGATGGCCGCGGTGACATTGGGAAATCCTTAGATTGAGAACTACGAACTTTGAGGTGTGCTTTTGTAGCCCTACATAATTCTCGTCCTCTCTTGACCACGAAGGAATGACCTCCGAGTGCGTCCCCTTTGCATGTTTTATGGGAAATATCATGTGATTCGATTATGTTAATGTTGTTGGGAGTTGCCACTAGTGAAAGTATGAAGCCTAGGCCTTGTTTCCACCATTGCAATACCATTTGTGCTCACGTTTACCACTTGTTTGCTTGCTGCACTTTTTATTACAGATTTATATTACTTTGTTTTGCCATCCATATCACTTGCCATTTAACATCTCTTCGCCGAACTAGTGCACCTATACATCTAACAAGTGTATTAGGTGTGTTGGGGACACAAGAGACTTCTTGTATCTTAGTTGCAGGGTTGCTTGAGAGAGATCATCTTCAACCTCTACTTCCCTGAGTTCGATAAACTTTAGGTCATCCACTTGAGGGAAATTGCTGCTGTCCTACAAACCTCTGCGCTTGGAGGCCCAACATAGTCTACAAGAGTAGAAGCGTGTGTAGACATCAAGCTATTTCTGGCGCCGTTGCCGGGGAGGTGAGCGCTTGAAGGTATATCTTTAGATCTTGCAATTCAATCTTTTTGTTTCTTGTTTTTATTTCACTAGTTATGCTTATGGACAACCTTGCTATTGGATCGTTGCTTGCAGGAAGACGCCCCACACCTGTGGTGGTTGCTCCTCCCCCTACTGAAATTGTGCCCTATAAAATACCAGCTGGTATTATCGATTATGTTTTGGCTGATCGTTATGCAGGAGACAGACATCCCGGTGAACACTTGCTATATCTGTCACAACTATGTTCATTATTTAAGCTTGCAGGTGTATCAAGGGAGTTTGTCACGAGGAAATTATTTGCCTTGTCACTGAAAGGAAAAGCATTGGAATGGTATAGGCTACTAAATGACTCTCACCTGCTAGAGTGGGAAGAGATCCAGTCTCTCTTTTACTCCAAGTTTTATCCTCTTCATGAAGTCCATGAGAATAGGAATTATGTTTATAATTTTTATCCTCATGACGGAGAGAGCATAGCTCAAGCTTGGGGGAGACTAAAAATGTTAATGCTAAAATGTCCTAACCATGGGCTCCCCAAAGATATGATTATTACTAATTTCTATGCGAGGCTTTCTCGACAGGATAAAGATTTGCTCGACGCTTCCTCTATGGGTTCTTTCACAAACAAAAAGATTGATGCTAAATGGGAACTCCTTGAAAGAATTCAACGCAACACTGAAGATTGGGAGATCGACAAAGTTAAAGAGTCAGGTATAATTTATGAGTATGATTGCATTAAGTCCTTTGTTGAAACTACAAGTTTTAATAAGTTTAGTGCTAAGTTTGGGCTTGATTCTCAACTCCTTGTTGATTTCCTCAAATCTTTTGCTTCACATCTTAATATGCCTAAGGAGGATTGGATCAAGTATCATAAACCTTTTAAAGAGACTTGCAAAGAAAATGAAATTGTTCATGATGATTGCAACATGCATGATCCAATTCCTAAAAATGAAGTTTTATATAAGCATGTTAATTTTTGTGGAGTGGATAGACCTTGTGAAAGGCCTATGATTGAAGAAGAGAAGTATTGTAAGCAACATAAGCATGAAAGAACAATCACTTGGGTCAGAGATTTAAATGAAATTGCTAGAGAATTGTGTGACCTTTATCCTTTTACTTGTGAACTTTGCCGTATAGAGGGTCACTTTAATTTTCAATGCATGAACTTTCAAAACATAACTGTTAACCGGTTGTGTGATAACATGATCACCTCTGATCTTTATGATGAGCTTATGTTATTTTTGATGTGTGAAGAGTTATCAGAAAAGACTTCATGGCTAGATGTTAATGCCATAGGAATAAAAAACACGTTGCAAAATTGCCATCTCTATTGTGTTGTTAATTGCCATGAAAATGATTACATAGGTAAGATTATAAAGGAGGGAACTTTACCAAAGTATAAAAATGTCTCTTATATTTTTGCTAATGAAAAGGAGAGTTTCTCCCAAGTTTCCCCTATTGTTTCTAATGATAAACCGGGATATGTGGAGAAGCTTCATCTCCAACCACTCCCTCCTAAGGTTAAGAAGAAGAAAAAGAAGAGGAGGAGGAAGAGGAGCAAGAAAGAAGAAGAATGGGTATCAACCTGGCCTGAGCATATTCCTCCCATCAACTTTTATCCTAACGATTGTAAGTTTAAAGAAGAACGTGAAGTTTATTGCCTTAATTATCATCTTGATGATACGTCCGTAGGTACTATTGAAGATGATTTTGATTATGATATGCATGTTACTTATTGTGATTGGGAAAATGATGATAATGCTACTTATGATCTTGAAAATCTTTTTGGTACCAACTCTGAAAGTGATGATATGGGAAGCTCTAAGCTTGGGGATGATAGGATTGCAAATCCTTTACCCACTAGTGATGTGATAATTGATAATTCTTTTGCTAGTAAGAATAAAGACAACATGATTACAAATAAAGTTGCTAGCAATGATAATGCTCTTCTCTACTATGATGATGTCATAACTCCAACCTATAGTGATTATAAAGGTACCTATGACATAAGGAGAAATTATCCTTATGAAACTTGTCATAATCATGGAGGGAATTACTCCCTTGTTGAACACCACCATCCTAATACACAAGTAATCTATAGTGTTCAAGTTGTTTATGATAGTCCTACTCCCACTATTACCAATGAGAAAGATTATGCTTATGTGGAGAGTAAGAGTACCTTTTTGCATGTGGATCATGATAACAATGATTTACGTGATGCTTATATTGTTGAGTTCATCCATGATGCCACTGAAATTTATAATGAGAGAGGGAGACTTGGTTCTAAATATCTTAATAATAAGAAGTTTCCTCTCTTTATGGTGAATATTTTGAAGTTATGCTTGTTTTGCCTTCCTATGCTAGTTGCTTTGTGCTTCAATGAATTATTCTATTGAAATATTCCTATGCATAGGAAGCATGTTTGGCTTAAATGTGTTTAGTATTTGCTTCTTGATGCTCTCTTTTGTTCTTCAGCTCTTATTCCTACGAGAGCATCATTAAAGTCTTAAGCCTATCTTTATGGCTATAAAGAAAGAGCTCTAGGGAGACAACCCTTGTTAAGTTTACTTTCAGTTTTAGTGGTCTTGATGTTTGTTACTACTGTAGCAACATCATTGTATCTTTATTTTTCAGATTTGTGCCAAGTTTAGCCTCTGATTGCAAGAAAGTTCAAAAGTTGTGAGGTGCTGTCCAGGAAACAGATTCTGTCCTTGGATAGAAAAATTCGTATAAAATCACCATATCATCTTTTTGGTCTGAATTGTTTCGACAGCGTGCTCTATATAATTGTCTTTCGTGCGTCAGTTCTGAGTTTTTTGATTAGAGTTGCAGAAGTGCCCCGAACAAATCATTTACTACCTGCTGTTCTGTTTTTCACAGATTCTGTCCTGTTTTGCCTTTCCTTCATTTTGCAAACCTAGAGCTTGCCTTTTCTTTGCAAAAACCTTTTGGCAATCTTGAGAAACAGTAGAACTTCAAGAATATCTTTATTTCCAGCAAGGAACAATTATTTTATTATGGGTACTAACCTCGCTAATCAGATTATGATGAGTTATGTATGAAGGGAGTTTTCAAGTGTGCGAGGGAAGATGATAAAAAGATTCAGGAGTGTCAAACGCTCAAGCTTGGGGATGCCCCCGTGCATCCCCAAGAAATATTCAAGGAGACTCAAGCGTCTAAGCTTGGGGATGCCCCCGTGCATCCCCTTCTCCATCAACATTATCAGTTCGTCTTTCGTTCCACTATATTTTAATCACTTCATGTGTTATGTGCTATGCTTGGAGCGTCTTGCTTCTAGTTTTCCTTTTAGTTTTCTTTAGCTTTTCATAACGAGTCGGAACTCAGCTTTCTTTATGTGGGAGAGAAACACGCTCCACTTCTACCTAGAACATAACATAGAATTTGCATGTCTATCTTTGTTGTGTGTGTTCTTTGTCTTTTAATAGCTACTATCATGCTTAGCTCTTAACTTTCATGCTTATCTTTTTAAAGAGCTTTTGTTTAGTAGGTTGCTTGAACTCTCTTTAGTTATCATGTTTATCTTATTAAGAGAGTTTTCTTCCGTTGCATTGGTTGATATGTCTATGATAAAGATGCTACGTGCATAATGGTGCTTAGTAGTTCATGTTTTCTTATGGTTAGTCTCAAATAGCTGGGGGGTTCCGAATGTGTTATTGGAGTACCAACATGATTTGTTTGCCTATGACGAGGTATGGTTTAGTAATATCTTCCTTCAAAGAATTTATTTTGATTGACTTGGCGTATGCTCACGCATATTTAAGACTGTAAAGAAAGTCTGTCAAGCCTTGATGATCTTTTGTTTCTGAGTAGCGATATAACTTCCATGCCTGATTCAATGTTGCTTTGTCGCTCTGCATGATTATGACCGTCATTGCTCTCTTAGTTGGTCGCTCCCCGTCTTTTGCTAACCTTCGCATGTACTAAGCGGACTGACTGCTTGTGCATCCACATCCTTTTAATCCAGTTATGCCATATGAGTCCACCAAATCTTCCTACATGGTATTTACCTGCCATTCCTAACGGAGACTTGCATGTACCATCTCGAAATTATTCAATGAAAAAGCATTCCTATTTTGTGCCTCTGTTTTAAGTTCATGAGGAAGTAGTAGTTAATTCATGATCTTTTTAAGTTGGACAAGCTTCACCCCGGGATTGCATGTATAATGTGCAAACCCATAATACGAGAAGGAACTGGCATTGAGTGCGCCCGGCTCAAAAAGATAATATAACAACAAACCCTCCTTCACGCTTTGTTCATGAGAAATCAGAAAACTTTGGCAGTGATAAACAAAGGAGATTAAGAGGATGTGATCGTCCTTATTCGGGAGCCGTTCCTCGAAACTTGTCCATCTCAAGAAGTGATTGAGTTGTCTGCTAGCATTCGTTGACGAAACATGCATGATCTAAAAAAAGTATTACCTCTGTTTTAAAACCAAGAGCTCTGGTACATGTTTTGTCTGTGTTTCCGACTACGGGTTTTCAACCTTGCCAACAAAAACCACGGTTCGAGAGTCTCCACCTTCTTTTAAAAGCACCAACTACTGAGAGCATGATTGTCATTCTGAGTGTAATGTGCATTGTCCCAAAGTAGCATTGTCATTTGCATGATTGTGATATCGTTTATTTTGAAATCATTGTATCTAGTCATCACTTAAACCTTGGAGGTGCCCCTGCATTTATGTTTTGCTTCACTAAAGGGGGCAAGCTAGATATCACTTTATCATATTTGCACATCATGTTCATTACAAATCTATTTGATGTTTCAATATCATATTGTAAAACTTTGAGTTCTTTGTGATTTTCTCATGAGGCAACTTAATTACCATAGATTCATTGTCTCAGTAAGCTTTTGTCATATGTATGAAAAAGTCATATATGGTTAATAGCATGTCACCACAGAAATTATTCTTGTTATCATTTACCTACTCGAGGACGAGCAGGAATTAAGCTTGGGGATGTTGATACGTCCAAAACGTATCTATAATTTCTGCTTGCTCCATGCCTCTTTTGGGTGATATTGCTATGTTATTTATACACTTCCATACACTTTTGATCATATTTGGACTAACCTATTAACTCAGTGCACCCCAGTGCCAGTTTCTGTTTTCGGCTGTTTTTGTATTTCAGGTTTTCACATTACGAGAACTGCCAGAAAAAATCCAGAAAAATTATATAAAAAATCAGCGTTCCGGAAGCTTCCATGCGGCCAAAGTAGGGCCGGAGGGGACCCACAGGGGCTCCAGGCGGCCTGCCCACGCGGCCCCCCTGGCCACGCCGGGGGGGCGCCTGGGCACCCCTGACCCCCTCTGATGCCCCCATTTGGCATATATTTACACCGTGTCGCGGAAACCCTGATTCCAGACCCCTTTTCTCCAGACACGATTCCGATCTCCGCCGCCATCGCCATCAAGCTTCGGGGGACCAGAATTCCTGCGCCGGCACCCTGCCGGGACGGGGAAGTGCCCCCGGATTCATCTCCATCGATGTTGCTTCCTCCCTCCATGATGCGGGAGTAGTTCCTCCTCGGGGCTGAGGTTCTTACCAGTAGCTATGTGGTCAATTCTCTCTCCCATAATGTGATCTTCGTTGTGATCATAGGCTATGTTAATCTAGGGTGATCCCATGATATTTCCCCTTCCTCTATGTATTGGATTGATGTACTCACTTGTCTTTATCTAGTATAATCCCCGAGACCAAGGTGACAGCGGTCTATTGGACATGGATTAGAACAATATTTTCATGAGTGATTTCCTCTCTTGTGTGTTGATTGAAGATTGAGAGTCTCTTGGTGCTTGTCTTTGACTATCCTTTAGATATGTTGTGGTGATTGTGGGACTCTCTTTGGATGGCCGCGGTGACATTGGGAAATCCTTAGATTGAGAACTACGAACTTTGAGGTGTGCTTTTGTAGCCCTACATAATTCTCGTCCTCTCTTGACCACGAAGGAATGACCTCCGAGTGCGTCCTCTTTGCATGTTTTATGGGAAATATCATGTGATTCGATTATGTTAATGTTGTTGGGAGTTGCCACTAGTGAAAGTATGAAGCCTAGGCCTTGTTTCCACCATTGCAATAACATTTGTGCTCGCGTTTACCACTTGTTTGCTTGCTGCACTTTTTATTACAGATTTATATTACTTTGTTTTGCCATCCATATCACTTGCCATTTAACATCTCTTCGACGAACTAGTGCACCTATACATCTAACAAGTGTATTAGGTGTGTTGGGGACACAAGAGACTTCTTGTATCTTAGTTGCAGGGTTGCTTGAGAGAGACCATCTTCAACCTCTACTTCCCTGAGTTCGATAAACCTTTGGTCATCCACTTGAGGGAAATTGCTGCTGTCCTACAAACCTCTGCGCTTGGAGGCCCAACATAGTCTACAAGAGTAGAAGCGTGTGTAGACATCAACTCCCCCAAGCTTAGGCTTTTGGCCTAAGTTGGTAGTAGCTACTGCCCCCAGGAGCCTCCTGCTCCGGGGGAATGGTGGTGAGTCCAAGGGTCGTAGAAGGATTCTGGCGCGTACACCAAACTCCTAAGAGTCTCCCACGAAGAAGGGTCCGTACTCCAAGCGGAGGAAGACCCTTCACCAAACTGGGTGCCGGTCCTCCCCTGAAAAGGTGGTAACTCACCGTGCTCCTCCTCGTCGGGCACAACCCCCTCCATGGGGTTATGAAACTGATGTTGGGCCATGAACTCATCGAACTGGATAACATCAAAGGACCATCCGTTCCTGCGAGAAAAATCAAACAAAAGAGGTGCAGGTAGACGGATCTCGCGTTCCGCGGTAGTTCCAAAACGCAAGATATAAACAAGATTATCAAGCTCAGAAGTCATGGTAACAAACTTATGCCTTTTCATAGCAGCAAGATCAAAACTTAAATAAGTAAAAGCTTTATCATCAGGGTGTGGGGTGCCTCCAAGATATTCTAAGATAAGTGTGGCATAAACGCCACCAAATAAGTCTCCCCTGTTACCGTTCATAGCAAGGCGTCGAGCAATTAAGGCACCCAGATTATAATCAGACCTCCCTGAGAGGGCGGCTGCCAGGATAGCAATATCTGGCGCAGAAGTGTTGCTCGTGTTGTCATGAGCTAACACCCCTCTAGCAACATAATATGCAAAATACCTGAGGTGAGGGAATAAGATGCTGGAGATCTTTGACCGATGAATATCCCTCGTACCCATGCTGCAGAGAGAGTTGAAGACGGTTTTCAGCTCGGAGGGTTGAGAGGCCATCCTAGCCGTCCTCCCAACGTTTGGCACACCTATTATTTCACAAAACTTTCCCAAGAGCATGGTGATAAGATCATTGTAAATTTTAAACTCAATATCACCTGAATCAGGATTATATCTAAAACTGTTAATGAAACTGGAGGTGAGTTTTTGATACTGAGTAACACGGCACGTGACGAGCCGTGTCAGACCTGCATTAGCACAAAGATTATAAAACTCATCCTTGATTCCCGCAGCTTCAAGGAATTCATCACATGGAAACGTCATAGCACGTGCTGGACTTGTGTCTTCCAACAACTCTAGGGGCACATGATCTTCATTGTAGCTCACCCTAGCAGTCGAGGGTGAAGCTGTGGCTCTAGTAACTCGATCGGAGTGTGTGGGCCTCCTCTTCTCAAGCCACCCCTTTGCCCTTCCTAACAAACTCATTTCTGAAATTTTTGGCAAATTACAAAAACAAGGATTTAAACAAAGTGGGTTAAGGCAAACTACTCAACTCACTTACCTAAGGCATAAACTTGCATCAAAACTTGGAAAATAAATTTCTACACATGCATGCAAACTCATCTATACAGCACCAAGAACTACTAAATACTCACAAATGAAGCCACCAATCAGAAATCTAATTGGAGGGGTGGAGGAGTTACATACCAGGGAGTATTTGTTCAAAATCTCAGCTCAAATGATAGGCTGTAGAGATAGATCGAAGAATCGCCTCCAAGAGCAGCAAGAACGCAAGAACAAGTGCAGAACTCGTGTTTTTGGAGAGAAAGAGAGAGGGAGGAAGAAGACTTACCTAGAGGGGGGCCTTGTGGGCCCCAGGCACCCTGTGGGCGCGACCAGGGGGCAGGCCGCGCCAGCTGGCCGCCTGGGCCACTGGTGGGTCCCCCTGGCCGGCCCCAGGTACCTCTGGGTCACTCCCGGCATGGAAATTTTTATTTTTATTTTTCTGGAATTTTTCTGAAAACTTCACTGTTGAAATTTTTTCAAAGTTCAAAAAGGCTGCAAGACTTTCTGAAAACTTAAAGCAGTGATTAGTATTGTGAAGCTTCAAAACATAAACACTTGGTACAGCAAGGAGAATAAAAGCTAAAACAAATGAAAACATAACAAGCTCAACTTTTTATCTATATAAAACATGTTCACTAGTAAGGTTGATCAAGTCTTACCAACAAACAGGTGATATATAGAGCAAAAAGTCTCACCTCTTACGAAGCGATCACTGAACCTTTACTTTGATGGACATTGTCCCCACCATAATAGTTTTGTATTTGTGGTGCATATGTAGTGGACAGTCCCATTCTCCAATCTTCACGGTCCCGATATTTTCTATAGAGTTGAGGCCATGCCTCCTGTCGGTCTTCTTTGGAAAATACACCGTGTGTTCTTTATCATTCACATTGAAGGTAACCTTCCCTTTATTGCAATCAATAATAGCACCTGCGGTGTTAAGAAAAGGTCTATCAAGAATAATGGACATGCTCCCATCCTCGGGCATGTCAAGCACAACAAAATCAGTAAGGATCAAACAATTAGCAACTTCTACGGGAACATCCTCACAAATACCTATCGGAACGGCGGTTGACTTGTCAGCCATCTGAAGAGAGATATCTGTAGAAATTAGTTTCTCTAAACAAAGCCTCTTGTAAAGAGAGAGAGGCATAACACTCATTCCTGCTCCAAGAGCAGTTTTGACATAATTATTCTTTATGGAGCAAGGAATGGTGGGTATACCTGGATCACCAAGCTTCTCAGGAATCTTGCCACTGAAAGAGTAGTTAGCAAGCATAGTAGATATTGCTTCATTAGGAACTTTTCTTTTATTAGTGACAATATCTTTCATATATTTTGAATAGGGAGGTAACTTAATAGCATCAGTCAAAGGGATTTGAAGAAAAAGAAGTTTAAATCACTCACAAAACTTATTGTAATGCTCTTCTTCTTTAGATTTGATGGACTTGCCTGGAAAGGGCATGGGTTTTTGTATCCATGGTTCTCTTTCCTTCCCATGTCTTCTTGCGACGAAGTCTTCTCTAGTGTACCTCTTACGTTTATCAGGTGCTTCTTCTTCTCGAACTTCAGGCGGATCATTCTTCTCATTATCCTTACCTTCAGGTTCGGCACCGTCTTCAGTCTCAGCATCGGAGACAGATACACTATTGGGGTCAACAGCTGGCTCTTCATCTATAATAGGATCATTGGAATTGTCAGCCTCCTTATGTTTCTTCTTCTTCTTTCTTGGAGAGCCAACAATTTCTTCTTCCTGCATTTGAGAATCTTGCTCGATTCTCCTCGGATGCCCCTCTGGATAGAGAGGATCTTGAGTGCTAGTTCCTCCTCGGGTCTTAATCCCGAAGGCCTACAAATCATCTTGTTTGGCATTGTTAGCAAGCAAATCTTTTTGCACATTAGAAATTTGTTCAAGCTGAGTTTGAACCATATGAAAATGCTTCACAAGACATTGAACATCATTAACTGTTCTTCCTAGAACATCAAGCAAACTTTTGATAGCAAGGGAATTATCATGCAATTGACTTTGTATCCTCTCATTAAAATGATTTTGTTTCATAATAAAATTATCAAACTCATCTAAACATTGATCAGGAGGCTTACCATGAGGGAAGTCACTTGCGTTGAAATCTAAAAGAGAGTGTACCTCTACCATAGGAGGGTGAGTGGTAGGCTCACACAACTTCTCAATAGGGGGTAGATTCTTCACGTCTTCAGCTTTAATACCCTTCTCTCTAATAGACTTCTTTGCTTCTCGCATATCTTCGGGACTTAGAACAAACATGCCCCTCTTCTTTGGTGGTGGAGGTGGTTCAGGGACGGACCAATCTTCATGGTTTTTGGCAATCCTGCCCATTAAATCCTCTGCATCGTCCGGTGTTCTTTTCCTGAAAACACAACCAGCACAACTGTTCAAATAGGACCTGGATTCATCAGTTAGACCAGCATAAAATATATCGATTAATTCGTTCTTAGGAACTTCATGTCCTGGTCTAGCCCGAATCAGACCGCAGTACCTCCCCCAAGCTTTAGGGAGGTGCTCATCCTGCAACTGTTTGAAGTTATAAATTCTTTGTAAAGCAGCATGTTGCATATGAGCAGGAAAGTACTTATCAACAAAAGAGTAAGCTAAGTCTTGAGGACTCTTAATGGAACCACATGGGAGTGAATCATACCATGTTTTAGCACCTCCATTCAAAGAGAAAGGAAGAAGCTTGGTCACATAAAAGTTTCGTATCTTCTCATCCGTGGTAAACAAGCCACCCAACTCAGTGAGTTTGGTCAGGTGTGCAATAGCATCATCATTTTCTCTGCCATAAAAGGGGTCAGCTTCAACCATAGGTATAAGTGAAAGATCAACAGAGAAATCATAATCAGGATCATCAATGCATATAGGAGATGTAGCAAATTCAGGATCAGGAACGGTCTTGTTCTTCAAAGAGTGTTTCTCAAACAGCTTCTTAATAGCTTCAGGGTCAGAGCCGGCAAACTCTGTCTGTTCCCTGCATAAATCATCATCAAGCATATAGTAATCATCATCAAGGAGTCTCTCCTTGAGTTTACTCAAATCAGGATAATCGTAAGTTCCACCAATAGGGTAGCGAGTAACAGGAATTTCAATTCCAGAATTTTTTGCAGCAGCAGTGATCTGTTTCTCAAGAGTATAACCAAGTGAACTAATATCATCACGAGTAGTAGAAGCATCATCAAGAGTATCGGACATAGTAACAGATTCAGTAGGAGCATCATGTGGTGGCGGTGAGGCAAACTTACTCATAACAGAAGGTGAATCAAGCGTAGCACTAGTGTTCAGAACAGTACCTCTTCTTGTAGTGGATAGTAAGATCGAAACCTTGGGGTCTCCTTTCTTACCCATAGCGGATGAAGTGCAGCAGGTAGGATACTTCAAGTAGACTTGTAAATATTGCTATGCTCCCCAGCAACGGCGCCAGAAAACGGTACTTGATAACCCTCAACTGTAAGGGATCGAGATAGTCTTCGCGGGTAAGAATAACCCAATTTATTGATTCGACACACGGGGAGCCAAAGAGTATTTATAAGCTTTGACAGTTGAGTTGTCAATTCAACCGCACCTGAAATATACTTACTTGCAACAAAAGATAAGTGGTAACGGTGATATGATAGTGATGATGGTGATAGTAAAAGTAAACGGCGAAAGTAAATAACCAAAGTAGCAACTAGTAACCAGCAGGATTTAAAACACTGTAGGCTAGGGAGATGGATGGTTGGGCACTGCATGGATGAGATATATCATGAATCTAACTTGGGGCAAGGCACACGGAAAAGTAATGATCATCTAGGCAAATATCAAACATTAGGCATGTATCCCATAGGTAGTTGTACGTGCTTGCAATAAGAACTTGCACAACATCTTTTGTCCTACCATCCCGCTACGAACGGGGCCAAAAGGAACTTATGGAGATTAAGGTGCTCCTGTTAAAGAGCACCGGAACAAAGCAATGAACTCAATGGATACATGTAATCCTCAAACTACGGACCATCCCCTTTGATGTCCCAAGCTGTCACTTTTGGGATCGCCGGTTCCGGACTGTAATAGGTGCAAACAACTCATAGATAGGATCAAGAACACAAATATATTCATGCAAACACATATGGTTCAGATCTGAAATCATGGCACTCGGGCCCTAAGTGACAAGCATTAAGAATAACAAGTTGAAGCAAAGATGATAAACACCATAGTAGATGATAGGCAACATGCCCCCAACGATCTGACAAACTATTACATGATCTAACTCATCCAATCCCTACCATCCCCTTTGCCTACAGCAGGGAATTACTCACACATGAAAGGAGAAGTCATGGAGGGAGGATGGAGTGGTGATGATGATGACGATGGCGACGATCTCCCCTCTCCGGAGGCCAAATCAGCCTCCAGATTAGCCCTCCCGAAGAAGAACAGAGGGTGGCGGCGGCTCCGCGACGAAAACTGGAAAAAGAACTTCTGATCTGGGATTTCCTCGTCACGAGCTAAAATACGGGTCAAAGTAGGGCACCAGGGGAGGTGGGGCCCGCCCAGGCGGCCTCTCGGCGCGGCCAGGGGGTGGGCCGCGCCACCAGGACGCCTGGAGCCCCCTTGGCCCCCCTCTGGCCCCTCTTCTGGCACCAGGTTCCTTCGGGTGCGTGGATTTTCTGTGATTTTTCGTGGAATTTGTTGAGATGCCTAAAAATCCGTTTTCCTGCACGCAATAAAACCATACAGGCAGCTCTGCTGAAAACAGCGTCAGTCCGGGTTAGTTTAGTTCAAATCATGCAAGAATGAGGTCAAAACAATATCAAAAGTGTTTGGAAAAGTAGATACGTTTGAGACGTATCAGTCGGTTGGTACAGAAGACGGTGGTGATTTCGGTGACGACGACATAGGAGCGTGACGCCGATGGTGACCGACTTCAGGGGCGTGGAAACACGCGACGCACGCCCCGAGGGCTTGTGTGGCTTCGACATGAATATGGCGCGGGGTTGATTCAAGGTGATGTACACACAGAGCTTGAAGTCGACGGGGCGCGGGGGTGGACTGATCATCTACCATTGAGTCATGTTGAAGGTGGAGCTGGATTGAGGGGCTACGGTGTAAGGATCCAGAGAATCAAAGCCTATTCAGCGAGGAAGAAAGCGAGTGACACGTAATTCGGGCTGGAGCTTAGTGGTCTGATGGAAACGTGAAACTCGTCATCGGTCCGCGATGATCGGTGGTACTCTGTAGTGAGGGTTGAGTGGTGTGGGTTCGCGACCCTCGAGACTCGACCGGGACAGCGGAGGCTCGACGCGGTAATAGCGGCGAGGCGTGCGGTATGCACGGGACATGGAGACGGGCCAGGGCTCTGGCAGTTATACATGTGGTGAGACAACTGCTAATTTGACTCAGGATGACTACAAGCAATGGAAAAATTCCTTCAAGTTTTAGACATGCGGTCAAGAAAGGAGCGGTGATGTTGAGTTCAGGTAACTCTTATGTGTGACACCCAATATGTGAGTTGTTCACTTTCACGCAAGTCGGTGATCAGTGTGTGATGGCGTTGGACTGATACTCTGGAAGTTGGGAACGCAAACTAGAGTAACAAGGAACTTAATTTTGCTCGAGTGTTGACTATGATCAAGAAAAGAAGGGAATACAAGTTGCAGGTGGAGTCACATGAAGTCTTGGAGTAGCAGCGGTGCTCATGGGATAAACTCAAGTCCAATGTACATGGAAGTTTGACGCATTGACGAATTCAAGGTGGTGGAGAATATTCGCCAAGGTGAAGTTTGTTAGAGTTGTGTCGAATATTATATACATGGTAGGTTACAGTTGGACTCTGAGTAGTATTGTGTTTAGATATGATATGGAGTCGTGTCCTAGCAGGACACTTGTATCCTAGGCCTCTCTTATATAGCGAGGATAGACATACGATGTAACATATGCCAACATAATAGCACATGCGCGCAATGGGGAGCCGGCGGCATGTGTCGGTGCCCGGGTGGCCGGTGTGCGGTATTGTGACGGTGTCACGGGGAGGAACGCCCGTAGTCAAGCCCCGGGGATGTAGCCATATCGGTGAACCTCGTTAACAAATCTCGGTGTCGTGCTCGTGTGATTACTTGATCCTCGGATGATCGACGGTATGCCTCGGATTTATTCTAACAATCGACATGGTGGCGCAGAGGCAAGAAAGAGAGGAGGCAGTCAGGAGCGCCGACGGTGAAGAGGAGAGGAGAGGAAAAGTGTGCGTCCACCGGCGGGGGTAGGCTTTTTATAGCCGCAGGCGGGCGGCGTCCGCATGGCCGTCGGGCGTACGCGGAACGCCGCCCACCCATGAGGCATTAATGGATGCTGACTGGCGCGGCAACGCGCCGCAGCTTTGGCATTGATTCCCCTACGGAAACCGAGACGATGAGGACGACGAAGCGACGAGAAGCACCGTGTCGCTGACTCGGGGGCCCGCGATTAGTTCGCGCCAAAACCGTTTCACCCGGCGTCCCTGAGCGCCCTAGCGCGCCGGTTTCGGTTTGGGGTCCGCCGGCGCCAAATTCGGTCCGAGCCGGCGAAAAATGGGCTTCTAGGACGTAGCTGGGTCGATTTTTGTGCGTCGACGCGAAAATATCGTCTGAAGAGGACGTGGCTGGAGACGCTCTAAGATCACTGGAGACGGGCGGCGTGTTGGGGACGTGACTGAAGATGCTCTAAGGTCACTGGAGACGGGACGCACCGTCGCCGGCGGTAGGCAGCGGAGACTGGCTAGGTCGTCTCGCTTCTAACTTTGAGAAAGCCTGAAATTAAGAAGTAAACAAAGTTTTGCTTCGGTAGACCTATCATCAGACTTGCCAAGAGCAAGTCCACACTGACCTATCATCGGACTTGACAAATAGCAACATGACATTTTCCCGAGCACGCACACACAACATTCAGTTTAATGGTATATAAGACTGTCCCGTACTCCGGCCTACTACTGACCAGCTCCGACGGCGCCGCCGTCTTCCGCGTCCCGGCCGCACCGGAGGTGTATCTCGTAGCCGCAGGCGATGCACTGGTAGGCCCAGCCGAACCCCTGCTCGTCGCACTCGCAGCAGACGTACGGCCCTCCGCCCGACTTCTCCGACACGACGCTCAGCTCGTGCCGGTGCCCGGCGTGCCGCAGCGACTGCGCGTACCCCTTGGCCTGCTCGTCCTCCACCTCCTGCAGCAGCCTCACCTGCTCCTCCGTGAACGGGAACGCCATGTCGAAGTAGAGGTTCACCAGGTTCCTCCCCTCCCTCGTCACCGTCTTGCCGTCCGGCCCGATCACCACCAGCGTCGGGATCTCCCGCACGTCGAAGTACCTGGCCAGCGCCCGCGACTGCGCGCCGTCGCCGCCGTCGTAGGGCAGCGCCAGCCACGGCATGTCGCGCCGCGACCGCTCGTACCCGTCCTCCTCCTTGTCCATGGGGATGTACACCACCTCGAACTCCGCCGACTTGCCCTTCAGATTGCCGTATATGGCCGCCAGCCTCGCGGTGAACTTGATGCACGGCTCGCACCCGTGCGCCGAGAAGTAGAGCCCCACCGTCTTCCCCACCAGGCTCGCGATGGGAACCTGCAGCCCTTAGCCACGGTGAGGCCAGCAGCTGGATGCATGGCGAAATCAATGGCGATGCTCGCGAGCTAGCTCATGATCATTCGCCACCATGCACACACACCTCTGCATTCTAGAGCAGAACAACAGTCGGTGTCGGTGGTACCTGTTCGTCGCCGCCGTTCTTGACGTGGCTGACGGAGAAGAGCTTCTCCAGCGTCTGGGAGGCGAACTTGCTCCGCTCGTCGGCCTCCAGCTCCGCCACCCTGGCCGGGGTGAACGGGAACGCCGGGTCGCCGTAGCGGTGCACGAGCTCGACGGCGTCGGAGCAGACGACCTCGGCGCCGCCCGGGGCGAGCACCACCAGGCGCGGGATGCCCTCCACCTGGAACATGTCGCTGAGGCTCTTCTTGCAGCGGAGGTCGCCGAAGGGCACGGCGGGCCACGGCATGGCGCGGTGGAACCGCTCGAAGGACGGCCGGTCCTCGTCGCACGACACGAAGACGACCTCGAAGCCGGCGCCGCGCTCCCGGAGCTGCCGGTACGCGGCGGCCAGCGCCGGGGTGAAGGCCTCGCACTTGGGGTACCAGTTCGCCGCGAAGTAGAGGCCGATGATCTTGCCGTCTAGCTCCGGGAGCTCCACCTGTGAAGATTAGTTAGCGGACACGTGTTCGCTGGTTTTCATCGTGGCCCGGGAGTCATGATCACCGTTCACAGAAAAGGAAACAAAATGATGGCGAGAGAGAGGGGAAAGGAATAGTTCATAAAAGATGACCGTATAATGCGAGGCGATTGGATAGACACGTGTCAACAGGTACCCTAAGTATTCTGATTCTCGACGTATGTTGTAATGTAGGAATAAATACGAAATACTTTAGCATATTATTGATCTTCTGTTTAAAAAGAATAAGCGGAATCTGCATGTGAGAACAAGTTCAGTTTTGTAGGCCAAAATTCATACTGTTATTTTGTAGGTAAAAAAAAAAGGCATCAACGTATATAGATCTTGTTTGGGATGCGTAGTTAGCTTGTTCGGAAGGAATTCATAAATTGGGCTTCTTTAGATAAAAAAGCTTGAGAGGCTTGCACTTGGTGGAGAGGTTCATTATCTTGGCCGTGTCCTGTTTGAGAGAGGCTCATCGTGAAAACATGGTGAAAGGAAAAGCTTAAGAGGTGTTTGTTTTCAGGGATTTATTGGTTTAGAGACTTAAAAAAAGTTCCATCTGAATCAAATATGAGAGACTTATAGGGATTTAAAGTAGGCATTTGGGACTTATGAAATAAAACTCTCAAGGAGGGACTTATAAGGACTTATTGTTATAATATGGTCTTCTAATCCATGTTAAGTCTCAGGAACCAAACAGATAAGGACTTTTTAGGGACTTATGTCTTATAAGTTGGGACAAAAAAAAGTCTTAGGACTAATCTAATGAACCAAACAGGGCCTAAGTTTTCGATTGTTTCAGCGGACCTCTTAAAGCCCTCCGCGTAAAGTGTTCCAACTTCAACTAGTGCTAAACTGGATCTTGACTACTAGTTTAAATCTGAGATTTTGTGTGACAGAATTTAACGCAAAATTTATTTAAAAGTTCGCTGTCCTGCGTGATGAAACCAAGAGAAGAGATCTCAAATCAAACCCAGGTAGGAAAACCATTCTGTTCTAAGCGATGAGGAGGAAGAGCAAAAAGAAACTTGCAGCCGAAGAAGGAAGTAAGCAAAGAAGATTATTAAGAGCCATAGAAAAAGCAGCAGAGCCATGAAACTGGAGAAGCACCTCGTTCCCGGAAGGAGAGATGAGCGAGCCTAGAGGCAGCACGGAGCGGATGCCTCCTCCACTCCCATCTGCTTCCTCCATCTCCGGATCTCCAACGACGTCCGGTATCCTGTGACCAGGCACGGCACTTTCCCTGTGCCGCCTGATCCCTGGCGCCGGCCGCGTGCCGGATAGCAGCAGTGACAAGCACCAGACCAGACTGAGACTGGGAAGATGGTATGGAGCTGCCTGCGGTGGCTTTGTGCTCTCAGAGTCAGAACAGCAACAGTGGTTGCGAGTCGGGTCTAGCGGCTACGCCGACCCTCGCCTCACCGGCCACCGCAGCAGCAATAAATAAGCAAGTAAACGGGGGACGCCGCATCCGCAAACGGCGAACCCTTTTTCGCGGAGGCGTTCACGTCATCTCGCCACGCGCGCGCGCCCGCCCGTCCGTCGCAGCGGTTCCTTTCAGATCAGAAGTTGGAGAGGGCTGGCGATGGAGCAGCTGTCGAACAGAGGCGACGCTGCGGAGAGCCGGAGCCCGTCTTGT
>LR738711.1:769779278-769903703 GCA_902687465.1 Secale cereale | reverse complement strand
AGGATGGAGCCCATCTTGTTGGCGTGTGGGGTACGTGGGGCTGGGACCGGGACTGGGAGCGCGGCTAGGTGGCCGGACACGGCAGGGTGGGGAAGGGGGCGACGCGACGCTAGTGCGCCTCGAGTCTAGTCGGGGGTCTCGGAATCGCTCGCAGCCAACAACGTGTTGTGCTCCGTGCCTGGGGTCGCGCTCGCGGTGGACTCTCTATCTCTCTCGGCGTGGTCGTCAGTGGTCGGATGGGTGCGTGTGATGTCCGGTTGCCCGGGGCTTGGTGTCGATCGATCGCGGTCTATCCGAAAGTCTGGCCCTCTAGATGATGAGGCCTAGGAGATCGTCATCAATGCTGGGTTGGCGACTTGTGGGATTGGGGAACTGATGCGTCCGTGTGTGTCTGTCAGCAGCCGACTCGCGGGTGAAACGCCCGAGCAGGGACACATGTATGCGACCATAGTACGCGCGTGTCGACTATGGTCTCGTGTCCGTGTGGAAGGTGGATCTCCAAGGTCGTCTAAGAGCATCTACAGCCGGACTTGTAAATTTGGATCTTTAAATTAATACAACCCATGCACATCAATCATACGATATAAATTGTTCGGATGCCAACATTCGAAACAAAGCAAAGCAAATCATAATTCAACAAATCGGACATGGCAAATTAAAATCAATGTCCGGGCGTGATGGATGGCCTCAGATCACTTGTCGGGCGCCTGCCCCAAGCGGAATGCGTCGTGTTCCAGGCAGAATGTGTCCTACTCGTCCTGCTCTGCCTGCATCCTGGTAGCCTCCTCCGCCTGCATCCGCACAACAGCCGCCCTCGTACTTCCTACGGTTGTTGATCTCCATCTTCTTGTCCACAAGCCACTTTTTTCGCATGCTCATCCAAGAGGGTCTCGTCTGCCAACATGATCTTCGCCTCTTCCGCGTTCCGTGCGAGATGCAACCTCTCCTTCTCAAGCTCTATGTCGCGAAATGTCTTGGCCTTCTCGGGTTCCTATTTGATCACTGCTTGTTGCTTCTCCAACTCGATCTTTCCCCTTTCAATTTTGAGCTTCTTCTCAGCCCTCTTCCGGTATCACTCCATCCTTTCCTTTTGCGCATTCAACATGAGCTTGTACCTCTCTTGTTCTCCCTTGCCGAAAAAATGCCCGTCCATGTGGACGGCATATTGGTAGCCACGACATCACGTGCCTTCTCCCACTTGTTTCCCATGACTTGGCGGTTATCCTTTGGCACGATGGCTTTTCTATTCGTCACGACAACATCATCGTGTTCATCGTCCAACCCAATTGATTGGTTCGAGCTTGAGCCATCATTCCTCTTCTTGCCAGACTTGACCTCGACCACGAGTTAGTTCCACTTCGACTTGTCATTCAATAGGACCGAACAATGGCTAAAAGCAAATGGCTTCTTCTCCACCTCGCGATATAAAGTGGCCGCCACCGCCGTCTAGCAAACTACAAATGTATGAGTACGAGAATGCAAACACAAGAAGCGTATGCAATGGACGGCAAGATGAGGCAATCGATCTTATGAGAGTTGCGACTCCCTTCCAACTTTGAGGGTGTTTGGTCACTTGTGAGTAGTAGCCGACGTACTTGTTCACTTCCCCTTGAATGGTCCCCCAACGATGTTGGAGAGATGCCACATTGCGGGTGGTTACGATAGGATGCGGGTCCACATACTTCTTTTGCTCGTGATACTCCTTCCAAATTTTCGTCCAATACATGTTCCCTTTTTGCTCGGTGCCGCATATTAGATCCATCCTTGTGGCCAACCAAGCTTTTACCAACAAGATGTCCTCAAATCTTGAGAATGCCGGATATCTTGCCTTCGGTGTCTTCCTCTTCCTCTTCTTCTTGCTCAGATTGGGATCAGATGTTGTCCCAACTTCAAATGCGGTGGTGGCCTCCAATTCATAATCCATTTCGGTCGGATCTTCATTGTTATGGATCATGTTGGACAAGAATGCCTCTTACATGATTGTGGTTTGCAAGCATTCATTGTGTGCAAAATGAACTAGTGCTTTATGCTAAAATTTGATCGAACAGGAGCAAGGAAAATGCACCAAGTCTTGTTCGGTCATTCCGTCGAACATGTCAAGGACAGCCCAGGCACTGCCGGTGCCCGTGCTCATCCGCGCCTGAACGAGCTGCTGCGAGTCACACACATCGGCATCTGCGTGGCCGGAAAGCTCTCCGGAATGGCACAGCTGGCAGTTGCATCATCCTCTGTGCCAAAGGGGTCGGATGACGTAATCCACATCGGCGCTCGGAGGGAAGGGGTGTGGGGATCTGAGCATGGCAGAGAAGACAAATGCTTCACCACGTCTAAATCTCCTTGTGATGCCGCAGCCGCCTCGCTCTCTTGCTGTCGGCGTCGCCGCAACTTTCGGCCGACGTTCTTTGCCTTGCAAGTCGCAGCCAATGAGTTGACCCCATCGACGGACGAGGCGGACCGCGTCCCATCGCGGCGGTGTGGGTTAGGCTGGAGGACATCTCCGACGATGGATCGGGACCGGTGGTGTGTTGGGGAACATAGTATTTCAAAAAAAAATCCTACGATCATGCAAGATCTATCTAGGAGAAGCATAGAAATGAGTGGAGAGAGTGTGTCTACGTACCCTTGTAGTCCGAAAGCAGAAGCGTCTAGTGACGTGATTGATGTAGTCGAACGTCTTCACGATCCAACCGATCCAAGCACCGAACGTACGGCACCTCAGCGTTCAGCACACGTTCAGCTCAATGACGTCCCACGAGCTCTTGATCCAGTTGAGCGTCACGGGAGAGTTTCGTCAGCACGACGGCGTGGTGACGGTGATGATGAAGCTACCGATGCAGGGCTTCGCCTAAGCACTGCAACGATATGATCGAGGTGTGTATCTATGGAGGGGGGCACCGCACATGGCTAAAACTGATGCAATTGTGTGTTCTAGGGTGCCCCCTGCCCCCGTATATAAAGGAGCAAGGGGGAGGCCGGCCGGCCTTGGGGCGCGCCAAGGAGGGGGAGGAGTCCTCCTCCTAGTAGGAGTAGGACTCCTCCTTTCCTAGTCCAACTAGGAGGATGAAGGGGTAAGGAAGGAGAGGGAGAGGAGAAGGAAAGGGGGGAACGCCCTCTTCCCTAGTCCAATTCGGACTCCCTATAGGGAGCGGGCGCGACTGCCCCTTGTGGGCTGCCTCTCCTCTTCCCTATGGGCCATGTAGGCCCAATAGTCCCCCCGGGGTTTTCGATAACCCCCATGCACTCCGATAATTATCCACTGACCCCCGGAACTCATCCGGTGTCCGAATATAGTCATCCAATATATCAATCACATCCGGGACTCCGAACTACCTTCGGTACATCAAAACACATAAACTCATAATACCGATCGTCATCAAACGTTAAGCGTGCGGACCCTACGGGTTCGAGAACTATGTAGGCATGACCGAGACTCATCTCTGGTCAATAACCAATAGCAGAACCTGGATGCACACATTGGTTCCTATATATTCTACGAAGATCTTTATCGGTCAAACCGCATAACAACATACGTTGTTCCCCTTGTCATCGGTATGTTACTTGCCCGAGATTCGATCGTCGGTATCATCATACCTAGTTCAATCTCGTCACCGGCAAGTCTCTTTACTCGTTTCGTAATACATCATCCCGTGACTAACTCATTAGTCGTTTGCTTGCAAGGCTTATTATGATGTGTATTACAGAGAGGGCCCAGAGATACCTCTCCCACACTCGGAGTGACAAATCCTATTCTTGATCTATGTCAACACCACAAATACCTTCGGAGACACCTATAGAGCATCTTTATAATCACCCAGTTACGTTGTAACATTTGATAGCACATAGGTGTTCCTACGGTATTCAGGAGTTGCATAATGTCATAGTCAAAGGAACATGTATAAGTCATGAAGAAAGCAATAGCAGTAAAACAAAATGATCATAGTGCTAAGCTAACGGATGTGTCTTGTCCATCACATCATTCTCTAATGATGTGATCTCGTTCATCAAATGACAACACATGTCTATGGTTAGGAAACATAATCATCTTTGATCAACGAGCTAGTCAAGTAGAGGCATACTAGGGACACTCTGTTTTGTCTATGTATTCACACATGTACTAAGTTTCCGGTTAATACAATTGATAACCCTCAACCGTAAGGGATCGAGATAGTCTTCGCGGGTAAGAATAACCCAATTTATTGATTCGACACACGGGGAGCCAAAGAGTATTTATAAGCTTTGACAGCTGAGTTGTCAATTCAACCGCACCTGAAATATACTTACTTGCAACAAAAGATAAGTGGTAACAGTGATATGATAGTGATGATAATAATAGTAAAAGTAAACAGCAAAAGTAAATAGCAGTAGTAAATGGCAAAAGTAGCAACTAGTGACAAGCAGGGTTTAAAACACTGTAGGCTAGGGAGATGGATGGTTGGGCGCTGCATGGATGAAATAGATTCTAACTTGGGGCACGGCACACGGAAAAGTAATGATCATCTAGGAAAATATCAAACATTAGGCATGTATCCCGTAGGTAGTTGTACGTGCTTGCAATAAGAACTTGCACAACATCTTTTGTCCTACCATCCCGCTACGAACGGGGCCAAAAGGAACTTATGGATATTAAGGTGCTCCTGTCAAAGAGCACCGGAACAAAGCAATGAACTCAATGGATACATGTAATCCTCAAACTACGGATCATCCCCTTTGGTGTCCCAAGCTGTCACTTTTGGGATCGCCGGTTCCGGACCGTAACAGGTGCAAACAACTCATAGATAGGATCACGAACACAAATATATTCATGCAAACACATATGGTTCAGATCTGAAATCATGGCACTCGGGCCCTAAGTGTCAAGCATTAAGAATAACAAGTTGTAGCAAAGATGATAAACACCATAGTAGATGATAGGCAACATGTCCCCAACGATCTGATAAACTATTACATGATCTAAATCATCCAATCCCTACCATCCCCTTTGCCTACAGCGGGGGAATTACTCACACATGAAAGGGGAAGTCATGGAGGGATGATGGAGTGGTGATGATGATGACGATGGCGACGATCTCCCCTCTCCGGAGGCCAATTCAGCCTCCAGATTAGCCCGCCCGAGGAAGAACAGAGGGTGGCGGCGGCTCCGCGACGAAAAACTGCGAAAGAACTTCTGATCTGGGGTTTCTGCGTCGGGAGTAAAAATACGAGGTGAAGTAGGGCGCCAGGGGGCGTGGGACCCACCCAGGCGGCCCCCCCGGCGCGGCCCAGGGGGGGGGCACGCCCACAGGGCGCCTGGGCAGCCCCTGGCCCCCCTCTGGCCCCACTTCTGGTTCCTGGTTCCTTCGGGTGCGTGGATTTTCTGTGAGTTTTCGTGGATTTTTCCGAGATACCTAAAAATCCGTTTTCCTGCACACAAATAAACCATACAGGCAGCTCTGCTGAAAACAGCGTCAGTCCGGGTTAGTTTAGTCCAAATCATGCAAGAATGAGGCTAAAACAATATCAAAAGTGTTTGGAAAAGTAGATACGTTTGAGACGTATCAACTCCCCCAAGCTTAGCATATTGCTTGTCCTCAAGCAATTCAGTTCAACGAACTGGACGCGACAAAGAAAACTTTGACAAACTCTTTTGCTTCATTAGATGTATATAAGCATGTACTACGAAAAGAGTTAGCAAGTATTGAAACAGTACTTATGAGGACAATGCAATGAGCAATCCTTCTTTCAAGTGACCAGTCACAAATATTTAAAAGTAAATAATACATTACTGAAAATCCAGACAAGATTACATTGCACATAGCTTGAGCATATTAGGGTGGTATCTCGCTAGCCTCCATGAGTGAAGCAAAACATAAATGCAGAGACTCCTCCAGAGTTTTAAAGGAGACTAGAACTAAGAATTTCAGAAGAAATCATATCACAAGTATGCAGAAGACAATGTAATACTTTGGGACAATGCACATTACACTCAGAATGATAATTATGCTCTCCTAGTCGGTGCTTTGAAGAAAGAAGGTGAGACTCTCGAACCGTGGCTTTTATTGGCAAGGTTGAAAACCCGTGGTCGGAAACAAATACTAAACATGTACCAGAGCTCTTGGTTTTAAAAACAGAAGTAAACATGTTTTGAGAAGTGCATATTTCATCAACGAATGCTAGCAGATAACTCAATCACTTTTTGAGTGGACAAGTCTCGAGGAACGGCTCCCGCATGAGGACGATCACATCCTCTTAATCTCCTTTGTTTATCACTGCCAAAGTTTTCTGATTTCTCATGAACAAAGCGTGAAGGAGGGTTTGTTTGTTATATTATCTTTTTGAGCCGGGCGCACTCAATGCCAGTTCCTTCTCGTATTAGGGGTTTGCACATTAGACATACAATCCAGGGGTGAAACTTGTCCAACTTAAAAAGATCATGAATTAACTACTACTTCCTCATGAGCTAAAACATAGGCACAAAAGAGAAATGCTTTTGATTAGTTTCGAGATGGTACATGAAAGTCTTCGTTAGGAATGGCAGGTAAATACCATGTATAGGAAGGTATAGTGGACTCATATGGCATAACTAGTTTTAAGGATCTGGATGCACAAGCAGTCGGTCCGCTTAGTACAGGTGGAGGTTTAGCAAAAGACTGGGAAGCGACCAACTAGAGAGCAATAACGGTCATAATCATGCAGAGCGACAAAGCAACATTGAATCGGGCATGAACGTGATATAACTATTCTAAAACTCAAAGATCATCAAGGCAGAGTAGACTTTTTAGTCTTAAACATGTGTAAGCATGTGCCAAGTCAATCCAAAAATTCTCTAAAGGGAAATACCACCTTAGTATACCAGACTATGAACAGTGCAATGCATGTAGATCATTTCAATAACACATTATATACTCTAGTTATTCGAGACTAGCCACAAGGAAAGCATGAACCACTGGAAGAGCATTGTAAACATAGCACTATGTCGCTACAAGCTGGTCTCTAGATCATAAGTACAAGCATATGTACAAAAGTAGAAACAAAAAGATTTCATACCGGTCTTCCCTGTTGCTTCCCTTCAGTCGATCTTCGTCATCACTGCTTGTCACTTGCACGATCGAACGTAGGAAATATAATTAAATGCCATCACGGACTCGAGCTGAACTCTAAAAACAAAGCAAACTAAAGAGAGAAAGGAAATCTTTTTGGGTTTTTCAAAGGTTGAATAAAAGCAAAAGAAAGAGAAAATCTTTTTGTTGTTTTTGCAAAGAGAGAAATAAAGAAGAACGGGCAAAAACTTCGAAAAGATCAAAGTGAATAAAGCGGATAATACAATGGAAAAGTGAGAAGGGCACGTACTCCCCCAAGCTTAGGATTTTGGCCTAAGTTGGTAGCAGCTACTGCCCCCAGGAGCCTCCTGCTCCAGGGGTATGGTGGTGAGTCCAAGGGTCGTAGAAGGATGCTGGCGCGTACACCGAACTCCTCGGAGTCTCCCACGAGGAAGGTTCCGAGCGCCAAACAGAGGAAGACCCTTCACCAAACTCGGTGGCGGTCTCTTCCTGAAAATGTGGTATCTCACCGTGCCTCTCCTCGTCGGGCACAACCCCCTCCATGGGGTTATGAAACTGATGCTGGACCATGAACTCATCGAACTGAACAACATCAAAGGACCATCCGTTCCTGCGAGAAAAATCAAACAAAAGAGGTGCAGGTAGACGGATCTCGCGTTCCGCGGCAGTTCCGAAACGCAAGATATAAATAAGATTATCAAGTTCAGAACCCATGGTAACAAACTTATGCCTTTTCATAGTAGCAAGATCAAAGCTTAAATAAGTAAAAGGAGTATCATCAGGGTGTGGGGTGCCTCCAAGATGCTCTAAGATAAGTGTGGCGTAAATGCCACCATATAAATCCCACCTGTTACCGTTCATAGCAAGGCGTCGAGCAATTAAGGTACCCAGATTATAATCAGACCTCCCCGAGAGGGCTGCTGCCAGGATAGCAATATCCGGAGCAGAAATGTTGCTCGTGTTGTCACGAGCTAACACCCCTCTAGCAATATAATATGCAAAATACCTGAGGTGAGGAAATAAGATGCTGGAGATCTTCGACCGATGAATATCCCTCGTACCCATGCTGCAGAGGGAGTTGATGACGGTTTTCAGCTTGGAGGGCTGAGTGGCCATCCTAGCCGTCCTCCCAACGTTCGGCACACCTATTATTTCACAAAAATTTCCCAAAGTCATGGTGATAAGATCATTATAAATTTTAAACTCAATAGCACCTGAATCATGATTATATCTAGAACTATTGATGAAAATGGAGGTGAGTTTTTGATACTGAGTAACACGGCTCGTGACCAGCCGTGTCAAACCTGCATTAGCACAAAGATTATAAAACTCATCCTTGATTCCCGCAGCTTCCATGAATTCATCACATGGAAACGTCATCGCACGTGCTGGACTTGTGTCTTCCAACAACTCCAGGGGCACATGATCTTCATTATAGCTCACCCTAGCAATCGATGGTGAAGCTGCGGCTCTAGTAACTCGATCGGAGTGTGCGGGCCTCCTCTTCTCAAGCCACCCTTTTGCCCTTCCTAACAAACTCATTTCTGAATTTTTTTACAATTTACAAAAACGAGGATTAAAACAAAGTGAGCTAAGGCAAACTACTCAACTCACTTGCCCAAGGCATAAACTTGCATCAAAACTTGGAAAATAACTTTCTACACATGCATGCAAGCTCATCTCTACAGCACCAAGAACTACTAAATACTCACAAATGAAGCCACCAATCAAAAATCTAATTGGAGGGGTGGAGGAGTCACATACCAGGGAGTATTTGCTCAAAATATCAGCTCAAATGATGGGCTGTAGAGAGAGATCGAAGAATCGCCTCCAAGAACAGCAAGAACACAAGAACAAGAGCAGAACTCGTGTTTTTGGAGAAAGAGAGAGAGGGAGGAAGAAGACATACCTGGAGGGGGGTCCCGGGGGCCCCAGGCGCCCTATGGGCGCGGCCAGGGGCTGGGCCGCGCCAGCTGGCCGCCTGGGCCACTGGTGGCTCCCCCTGGCTGGCCCCAGGCCTTTCCGGGTCTCTCCCGACGTGGAAATTTTTATTATAATTTTTCTGAAAACTTCACTGTTGAAATTTTTTCGAAGTTCAAAAAGCTGCGAAACTCTCTGAAAACTTGAAGCAGTTAGTAATATTGTGAAGCTTCAAAAACATGAATACTTGGTACAGCTAGTAGGACAAAACTAAAAACAAGTGAAAACATAACAAGCTCAACTTTTTATCTATATAAACCATATTTGCTAATAAGGTTGATCAAGTCTTACCAACAAACAGGCGATATACAGAGCAAAAAGTCTCACCTCCTACGAAGTAATCACTGAACCTTTACCTTGATGGACATTGTCCCTACCATGATAGTTTTGTATTTGTGAGGCACATGTAGTGGATAGTCCCATTCTCCAATTTTCACGGTCTCGATATTCTCTATAGAGTTGAGGCCATGCCTCCTGTCGGTCTTCTTCGGAAAATATACCGTGTGTTCTTTATCATTCACATGAAAGGTAACCTTCCCTTTATTGCAATCAATAATAGCACCTGCGGTGTTAAGAAAAGGTCTACCAAGAATAATGGACATGCTCCCATCCTCGGGCATGTCAAGCACAACAAAATCAGTAAGAATTAAACAATTAGCAACTTCTACGGGAACATCCTCACAAGTACCTATCGGAACAGCGGTTGACTTGTCAGCCATCTGAAGGGAAATATCTGTAGGAATTAGTTTCTCTAAACATAGCCTCTTGTAATGCCCAGGATGGAGTTATACCTCCTACGTGTCGAGGCACGACTTAAAGGCATAAATCCATCCTAGAATGATCTCAAGTTCGGTAATCTTTGCACAACTCATGTAAAAGAGGGGATAGTAAACTGAAAATAGTTGGCTTACACTCGCCACGTCACAGAATTACAGTTCAAGTCTCAAACATCATACATTTAGAACATCACAACCCTCTAAGGGCAAAAGCCAAAAGAGAAAGTACCAAACTCAGATAAATAAACCACAGGCGGATCGAATCCTAGTAAGAGTCTCCACTACTGATCGTCCGGGTAGCGCACATAGTACCGACTACGCTCCTCGTCGTACTCCCAATCCAGCTCGGTGCCATCACCTGGATAGCTCACAGCTGGACCTGCATCTGGTGTGTGAAGTAACTGTGAGCCACAGAAGACTCAGCAATCCCGTCTCCGGGTAACAAGACTATCAAAGCCTCTGGGTGAGGAAAAGGCTGAAGAAAAGAATAAGTCTGCAGCAGCAACTAGCATCTAGCTTACGTGAGTGAGAGCGAGAAGAGAAAGGCCTCGGCGAGAAGTGATCACGAGGTGATCCTAGCTAACAAGCTCCACAAACATAACCCCTCCGTGTTCAACTCCCGAATCCCTATTCGGAAATTGACAGTCACGGAACACACGCTGGTAGTGTATTAGAAACATTGTGTCAAGTTATCTACAACCGGAATTAACAAGCTCCCATCTGCCACATAACCGCGGGCACGACTTTCGAAAGTTCAAACCCTGCAGGGGTGTTCCAACTTGACCCATTACAAGCCCACGATCCGCGGAGTCGCAACTCCAAAGTGGGAAGACCCGAGTATCCTCGGAATCCCGTGCTCAAGATATACCGAGCTAAGGTAAGGCTAATCCAGCAAATCCTCCCGGCGTGTCGACACCCTGATAGTAGCCGCGCGTATCTAAGTCTCAGGACACGACCGGATGGGCGATTCTACAGGTTTTTACCAAACCTCGAGTTTCCTTGAGGTGGCCCCGCAGAACCCCCGTTTCGGACCAACACTCATGTGGAGCACTGGCCCGGGGTTGTTGATTAAGAAAGAGGGTTAATTACTCCCTATGCAAGTTTAGTTTGTTATTAGGCAAATAGTACCAATGTTGGGACTTGCTGGAAAAGACTTAGCACTTAGCGGTTTATCGAGGGGGTCCCATACACCCCAACCGTGTTAGGAACACATAATCAAGGAACATAACACCGGTTTATACGGTTCCTAACGGCATGAGTGGAACAAATCACCAAGCAAAAGGCTTAGCCTTCCACCCTTGCCAATATATAGATGATTTCATTTTAAGCATTTATATAGTGTGATATAACCCAACCAAACTTCAACATGAAGCAAGCATCTTCGATCTTCACCTGCAACTAGCAATGCTATAAGAAGGGTTGAGCGAAGCGTACTTAGCCAAGCAACGGTTTGCATAGGTAGGTTGGTTAAACATGGCAATTGGTTACAAGTAGGAGGCTGACAAGAAGATCATGGGCATCGAGGCAAAACTATAGATCGAGACTACTAGCAATAGGCAAAGATAGTAATGTTATCGGGGTTCGGTCATCTTGCCTGAAGAGAAGTCGTTCGGATCGTAAGAAGGGTCCTCGTGCTCAACCTCGTTGGAAACCTCGTGCTCAACCTCGAACTCGGTCTCAGCTTCCGGCTCTAAACAAAACAATCACACCAAGCACCAATCAACAAGATGCAATGCGCACTCGGAAAAGATGAATGCATGATGGATGCACTAAGGATGCACACGGAGCACGTAAAATATCACTCAAGCAAAACACCTCAAAACAAGATAACAATCTGATATTATTAATCTACACAGAAAAACAATCAAGTTTGACATAAGAATCGCTGAAATCGGAGTTACGGGCTAAAAGTTATGCCCGAAACAAGATTTGAGCGAAAGCTGAAAATTACAGCAACATAGCATCTTCGGAGCTCAAAATAATTAAGCTACAACACCCAAAAAGCATGGCAAAGGACATGAACACAAACTAGACATATAGTACAGCAACTAAGTCCAAAGGTGCACCCCAACGGAGTCACGGATCAATAGCAATGATCTTGGACATATGGAACTTGACAATAAAATTCTGGCAGCAGAATTTTATTGAAACTTTAGAGCAAAAGATAAACATGCTACAGCCACTTAAATGGACATGTGAGGACATGAATGGAAAGACAACAATATATACTACAAGGAACAATCAAAATCCACTCCAAAACTATCATGCTTTGTCCTAGAACATCACACGAACATGGCATCGGAACGTTACAGATTTCAGACTTAGTGAAAAACCACTAAGTCCTAAAACAGCAATATCATCATGGCATATAAAAGAGCATGTTTAAGTCACCTCGAAACTAAACATGGCAAAGGGTAAGCACCTCATCAAAGTACACATGAAGGTGATCCCGAAACACACAAGCATGCATCATAGAGGTAAACACAACGATAGCAACGAGCTCAACAAGATGGCATTTCATAACAAGTGAAACAACATCACAGCCACATGGCACTTTGCAACGATGATAACAAGGCAATAATAAATCTACCATGCAACCTATCACAAGCAACACGTAGTTCGTGGCAAGACGAACACGTGGACATGTCATTTGCATCATTCGGACAAACGAGCTAAAAGATATCACATGGCAAAGGTGGCATAAAAATAACACATAGCAGCAGTTTATATCATGATGCACTCTTGCAACAGCCAAACAAGCACCTAGAAGATCTCTAACATGCATGACAACAACAGAGAAAACGTAGAGCACAACTCCACGAACGTCTGGACATATTACACGCGCAAAACGGAGCATCAGGCAAAAAGTTAGGGCAGTTCAAACATTGCATTTCAGAACAGAAAAACAGATCTGGGACTTAGGAGTGGTGGAGTCAACCTCAAAACAGATCTGGGAAAAAACTTCCACGGGCCCAGGCGGATCTGGCCCGATCCGGCGGCTGGGCGGCCCGGTAGGAGCTGCGGCGCGGCGGCCCGCGGTGGCGCTGGAGGGGCCCAGCCGGCGGCGGCCCGCGGCCTGGGAGGCGAGGCGGCCCGGGCGAGGCGAGGCGAGGCGGCCCGGCGGCCCAGTCGGCGGAGGCGGCTGGCGATGGCCCGCTCGGGCCCGGCGCGGAGAGGGAGGCCCGGCCGGCCTGGCTGGGGCGGAGCCCAGGCGACGGGAGGCCGGCCCGGCGCGGACGAGGGAGCCCGCGGGGGCTGTTGGCATCGAAGGGAGCGGCAGCCCTCGGGGAAGTGGTCCCCGGGCTGGCTGCCCGCGGGAGGGAGGCAGAGACCAGCGACGGGCCTTGGTGGCGGCGAAGCCCAGGCGACGGTCGAGCGATGACGCGGCCGGTCGGCGATGAAGCTGGCGTTGACCCTGCCGAATGGATCTGGATCGGGAAGACTTCCCCGATCTGGATCCCAGCGGCGGCGACTGGCTCGGGAAGGAATGGTTTTTTTTTTCAAGTGGAGAGGAGAGGGAATGGATCTGAGAAAAAAAAATAGGGGATGCCAAAATAGACCTAGAGGAGTCTATATATAGCAGTTTTGTAGGGTTTGGGGGGATTTAGGGGCGCTAGGAGCCCTCCGATCGCGATCCGACGGATCCGATCGCGGGGATAGTTTAGAAGGGCCTAGGAGAAGATAGTGGGCTACAGTAGGGGTGTTTCCGGGACACGAAGTGAAGGCACTTCGGACCCACACGAACAACGGATGGGATAGTCAACGGAGTCCAAACGAGACGAGATTTGAGAGGCGGGTTGCACACAACAAAACAACAACACAGACAACAACCTCGCGGCACACCGGTAACGTTAAACGCCCGAACAACAAAGTAGGCCTACGGGACGTCACAGACACGTGAGGGAGCTTCGGAACGCGAAACGGACAACGGGAAGAAACACGCGGAACCGGATGCAACCGACAACACAATGCAATGAAATGCACATGTCTACATGATATGAATGAATGCCACACACTCACACAACAAAACGACGAAAACCCGAAAGACAAGGAACCCGGAATGGAAATAGATGAAGCCGAAGATATATTATATACCCAAAAGGGAAAGTATTACATCCGGGGCATTACAAACTCTCCTCTACTACAAAAAGATCTCGTCCCGAGATCTAGGCCTGGAAAAAGGAAGGGTACTCGGAACGAAGATGATCTTCTCGTTCCCAGGTAGCTTCTCGGTCGGTGTGATGTGACCACTTGACTTTCAGAAACTTGATGGACTTGTTGCGAGTCTTGCGTTCGGTTTCTTCGAGAATTGCAACTGGATGCTCTCGGTAGGAAAGGTCTTGTTGGAGATCAATCTCTTCAAACGGAATCATGCGCTCAGGTGCCTTGAAGCATTTGCGAAGTTGAGACACATGGAAGACATCATGAACATTTGCAAAGTTGGAAGGGAGCTCGAGCTGATAGGCTAGATCGCCTCTTTTGCCAAGAATCTTGAAAGGCCCGACGTATCTAGGAGCAAGCTTTCCTTTGATACCGAATCTTTGGGTTCCTTTCATCGGAGAAACTCGGAGATAGACATGATCACCGATGTCGAAAGCCAAATCACGATGCTTTCCGTCATAGTAGCTCTTCTGACGCGACTGAGCGGCCTTGAGATTCTCACGTATGACTTTGCACATTTCTTCGGCTTCTGAGATCAAGTCATTGCCAAGAAGTTGGCGTTCGCCTATTTCAGACCAGTTGAGAGGGGTACGGCACTTTCTGCCATAGAGAATTTCAAACGGTGCTTTGCCTGCACTTGCTTGAAAGCTGTTGTTGTAAGAGAACTCTGCAAATGGAAGGCAGTCTTCCCATTTCATGCCTAAGGAGATGACACAGGCTCTGAGCATGTCTTCTAGAATCTGATTCACGCGCTCGACTTGACCACTAGTCTGAGGGTGAAAGGCAGTGCTGAATCTGATTTTAGTGCCCATGGCGGACTGAAAGGAGTCCCAGAACCTTGATGTCAACAAGCTTCCACGGTCTGAGGATATCACTTGAGGAATGCCATGTAGGGACACAATTCTGGAAGTGTACAGCTCTGCAAGTTGAGCTGCATTGATTGATTCTTTGACCGGAAGAAAGTGAGCGACTTTGGTAAGCTTGTCAATCACCACAAAGATAGCATCATTTCCTCGCTTGGATTTAGGAAAACCAGTGACGAAGTCCATTTCAATGTGGTCAAACTTCCACTCGGGGATAGGAAGAGGTTGGAGAAGACCGGCTGGACGTTGATGTTCTGCTTTCACTCTTCTGCATACATCACATTCATTCACGAATTGGGCAATCTCCCTTTTCATGCGTGTCCACCAGTAAGATTGCTTGAGGTCTTGATACATCTTGGAACTGCCAGGATGAATGGAAAGGAGAGAATCATGAGCTTCTTCCATTATGAGCTTCCTGAGATCACCTTTGGGAACAACGAGTCTGTCCTCGAAGAACAAGGTATCTCTCTCATCAACACGGAAGCACTTGTATTTTGGAGTGCCCTTTGCAATCCCATGTTTCACTTTCTTCACCATGGTATCACTGAGCTGGGCCTCACGGACTTGATCTTCCAAGGTAGGAGCAATTTGGAGATTTGCAAGAAAACCCTGCGGAACAACTTGGAGGTTGAGTTTCCTGAATGCTTCACAAAGCTCAGGCTGGTACGGCTTGATAAGAAGGCTGTTGCAATATGCCTTTCTGCTCAAAGCATCTGCAATCACATTCGCCTTGCCAGGAGTGTATTCAATGCTGGGATTGTACTCTTGGATCATTTCGACCCAACGAGTCTGGCGGAGGTTCAGATGCGGCTGTGTGAAGATGTACTTCAAGCTCTTGTGATCAATGAAGATGTCGACCTTTCTGCCCAACAACAGATGTCTCCACGTAATCAGAGCATGTACCACAACTGCTAGCTCGAGATCATGTGTGGGATAGTTCTTCTCACTTGGCTTTAGCTGACGAGAAGTGTATGCCACATTCTCTTATCTTGCATAAGCACACCACCAAGACCTTGAAGAGAAGCATCGCAGAATACTTCATAGGGTTGGTTTCATCCGGAGGAGTCAGAACTGGAGCAGAAACAAGCTTCTCTTTGAGGGTTTTGAATGCCACTTCACATTCGGGAGACCAAAAGTATTTGACATTCTTCTGAAGCAAGTTGGAAAGAGGCTTGGCAATCTTGGAGAAGTTTTCAACAAACCTTCTGCAATAGCTGGCAAGACCCAGAAAACTACGGAGCTGCTTGACGTTCTGAGGAGCTTCCCAGTTGACAATTGCTTCAACTTTCTCGGGATTAACCGCAATACCGTCAGCTGAGATGATGTGGCCCAGGTACAAAACCTTGTCGAGCCAAAACTCGCACTTTGAGAACTTGGCATAGAATTTATGCTCTCGGAGTCGATCAAGAACCAGACGCAAGTGCTTTTCGTGATCTTCTTCATTCTTGGAAAACACCAGAATATCATCCAGATACACAAGCACAAACTCGCCAGTATAGGGGTTGAAGATGTAATGCATCATCCTTGAAAAGGTAGGAGGAGCATTGGCGAGACCGAAGGACATGACGGTATACTCGTATGAACCGTAGCTCGTTCTGAAGGCCGTCTTGGGAATGTCTTCCTCGCGAATGCGAATTTGATGATAGCCCATTCAGAGGTCAAGCTTAGAGAACACTTTAGCTCCTTTGAGCTGCTCAAAGAGTTCGTTGATGTTGGGGAGCGGATACTTGTTCTTAATCGTCTTCTTGTTCAATGGCCGATAGTCAACACAGAGACGCTCCGTGCCATTTTTCTTCTTGACAAATAAGACACCATAGCCCCACGAAGATGTACTAGGCCTGATGAGACCCATACTCTCTTGCTTATCAAGCTGCTTCTTCAATTCCTTCAATTCATCCGGAGAGAGCTTGTACGGACGCCGGCATGCAGGCTCAGTGCCCGGCTCGAGTTCAATGACAAACTCCACCTGACGGTGTGGAGGCATGCCTGGAAGTTCTTCTGGAAAGACGTCTTGATATTCCTTCACCACCGGAATTTGATTTATGGCATTAATTTCGCCCTTATCATTAAGAGAGAAAAGCCGAATAGTGTTATCCCTTGAAGCAAAGATAATCACATCTTCATCAGAATGAGTCAACTTGACTTCCTTTTGAGCACAATCAATATGAGCATCGTGCTGAGAAAGCCAATCCATTCCGAGGATGAGGTCGATGTCAGAATTACCAAGAATCACCGGTTTAGCCATAAAACGATAATCACCCATGCGAATGGAAACATCCGGAGCATATAAACTGGAATGCATCTGCTTTCCCGGAGAAGAAACTGCCAACTGCTTCGGTAAAGCTACTGTGGTCACACTTGCTTGGATGCAAACGGGTATGACATGAAAGAATGTGAAGCACCCGAATCAAATAACACTTTAGCTGGAAAAGAGTTAACTAGAAGGTTACCCAAAATGACATCAGAAGAAGCCTCCGCTTGTGCTGCATTCATCAGATTGACCCTTGCTGCCTTTGGATCATGCCTGACAATAGCTGAACTCACAGGTGGAGGAGGAGGAAGACGCTTCAGATTCAGACATCTGTTGGCATAGTGACCTTTCTGAGTGCATTTGTTGCAAGTCACTTCTGAGAGAGGACGGAAATGAGAGCCACTGGACTTGGAGCCTTGAGACTGAAACTGCTTCTTCGACTGGTTGCTTGGGTTGGGTGGGTGGGAGAAACCACGACCACTAGAGTTCTTGTTGTTGGAGTTGTTGAAGTTGTTGGAGTTGGTGTATGGAGCTCGAATCACTGGAGGAGGAGGAAGCCAGAATTTCTGATGCTTCGAGACCATCTGAGACGATGAGGAAGAGTGAACAGCATCTCGAATTCTCTTCTTAGAAGCCTCCATCTTAAGCTGAGCTGCTTCTTGTTTCAAAGCCATGTTATAGAACTTGTCGAATTCATCGGGCTCGAACAAGGTGAGAGCAAGCTGAAGTTCATCTTTGAGACCTCCACGGAACTGATAGATTTTACTCTTGGCATCAGGAATGTCTTGCTTAGCATAGCGACCGAGGTTTTGGAACTTGACATTATACTGATAGACTGTCATGGAGCCCTGCTTGAGGTTGCGGAATTGCTCACGCATACCCTCGATGACACTTGTAGGAATGTGGTGCGAGCGGAAATCCTTGCAGAAATTCTCCCAAGAGGTCACTTGACCCGGCCTTGAGTCTTTGTACTGCTGCCACCAGTCAGCTGCTCGATCTTTCAGTTGGAAGGCTGCAAACTTCACATAGTCATCTTCCTTCACGTTACTGCACTCAAAATGCTTCTTTATGTCGGTCAACCAATCCTCAGCATCAAGAGGGTCGACACAGTAACTGAAAGCTTTAGGATTGTTAGCCAGGAACTGGTTGAGAGTAGCATGGTGCTGCTGGAAGAAGTTGCCTTGATTCACTGGAACACCCTGATTAGCTTGATTAGCTTGCATCATCTGCATCATCTGCATCATCAACTGAGTGTTCTGAGCTGTAGTCTCCATAATTGCTCTCCAAGCCTCAGGCGGAGGAGGAGGGGAAGGAGGATGATCTGGGACCTCTTCCACCTCTGGGTTAGCGTTGGGAACCTTTTTCGGAGCCATCCTGTAAGAGATGACCATGAATCAGCAATTGATTGACAAAAGGAATAAGCTGAATCAATGGAATGAATTGCAACAAGTCTTCACAATAATCATTCGAACAATAAGAACGAATGAAATCATCCGAACAAGAGGAACGAATGATATTCTTAGTTAAATGATAACATCAATCTTCACGAGAAGCCACATAGGGATCAAAAGGATAAAATAAGAAAAACAAGAAGGTACAGACGGGAACAAACACAAGAGAGGAGTTTCGTTCTAACATCTTTGTGCTGAAAGCATATGAACGCGTTACGAAAAGGTTTTGCAATCCCCGGATCAGCATAGCCAAGGACCCTTTAAGATGCAACTCCTGATAGTAACATCGGTCATATAACCCCTTCACTCAATGTCGAACCCCGAACTCACTAACCTGCATTCGTTGGAAGAATGCCTACGATCTACTGGATAAAACCCACCTATAGATTTCCGAAAGATTCCAGTTATGCAATCAGGTGTTGGGGATACACGGGAAGCACCGCGCAATCAACTCTAACCTACATCCAGGTGTATCCATCCTTCAACACATAACCAGTCTTTCTTGGAAACTGTGTACCTCGGACCTTCGAAAAGCATCCACTATAACAAGCTATGGCAATACTCCCGAACTACCTCCCCAGTACTGGGTGATGTCGGGGTTATCTTGCCACTGGCCGTATAGGGGAGATTTTCGATGTCGGCCGTCTTAAGTATTTAGTACTGCCGCGATATGCTTGTGTCAATGATACCCCGAAGCTCAACTCCTCGGTAACAGGAGGCATCGAGAACAATATCCTTGTCACAAGAACATCGAAACAATCCCAGAATACTCGCGGGATTCCTAAAAAAAAATTTGTGCAAATTTTGAAGATAGGAGAGACAAGAGTAGACGTCAGGAGTCCTCACCAGAGAGAAAGGGGATGAGAAGCAAAGAAATCCTACTCTCCGATATAATATAGGACTCAAAAGTTTTCAGTGTGTGCCTAGACTTGACCGTCAACGATTCGATCAAACAGTGGGGGCTCCTAGGTCGGAGAAGGCTCTGAATACCAACTTGTAATGCCCAGGATGGAGTTATACCTCCTACGTGTCGAGGCACGACTTAAAGGCATAAATCCATCCTAGAATGATCTCAAGTTCGGTAATCTTTGCACAACTCATGTAAAAGAGGGGATAGTAAACTGAAAATAGTTGGCTTACACTCGCCACGTCACAGAATTACAGTTCAAGTCTCAAACATCATACATTAAGAACATCACAACCCTCTAAGGGCAAAAGCCAAAAGACAAAGTACCAAACTCAGATAAATAAACCACAGGCGGATCGAATCCTAGTAAGAGTCTCCACTACTAATCGTCCGGGTAGCGCACATAGTACCAACTACGCTCCTCGTCGTACTCCCAATCCAGCTCGGTGCCATCACCTGGATAGCTCACAGCTGGACCTGCATCTGGTGTGTGAAGTAACTGTGAGCCACAGAGGACTCAGCAATCCCGTCTCCGGGTAACAAGACTATCAAAGCCTCTGGGTGAGGAAAAGGCTGAAGAAAAGAATAAGTCTGCAGCAGCAACTAGCATCTAGCTTACGTGAGTGAGAGCGAGAAGAGAAAGGCCTCGGCGAGAAGTGATCACGAGGTGATCCTAGCTAACAAGCTCCACAAACATAACCCCTCCATGTTCAACTCTCGAATCCCTATTCGGAAATTGACAGTCACGGAACACACGCTGGTAGTGTATTAGAAACATTGTGTCAAGTTATCTACAACCGGAATTAACAAGCTCCCATCTGCCACATAACCGCGGGCACGGCTTTCGAAAGTTCAAACCCTGCAGGGGTGTTCCAACTTGACCCATTACAAGCCCACGATCCGTGGAGTCGCAACTCCAAAGTGGGAAGACCCGAGTATCCTCGGAATCCCGTGCTCAAGATATACCGAGCTAAGGTAAGGCTAATCCAGCAAATCCTCCCGGCGTGTCGGCACCCTAATAGTAGCCGCGCGTATCTAAGTCTCAGGACACGACCGGATGGGCGATTCTACAGGTTTTTACCAAACCTCGAGTTTCCTTGAGGTGGCCCCGCAGAACCCCCGTTTCGGACCAACACTCATGTGGAGCACTGGCCCGGGGTTGTTGATTAAGAAAGAGGGTTAATTACTCCCTATGCAAGTTTTGTTTGTTATTAGGCAAATAGTACCAATGTTGGGACTTGCTGGAAAAGACTTAGCACTTAGCGGTTTATCGAGGGGGTCCCATACACCCCAACCGTGTTAGGAACGCATAATCAAGGAACATAATACCGGCTTATACGGATCCTAACGGCATGAGTGGAACAAATCACCAAGCAAAAGGCTTAGCCTTCGACCCTTGCCAATATATAGATGATTTCATTTTAAGCATTTATATAGTGTGATATAACCCAACCAAACTTCAACATGGAGCAAGCATCTTCACTTCACCTGCAACTAGCAACGCTATAAGAAGGGCTGAGCGAAGCGTACTTAGTCAAGCAACGGTTTGCATAGGTAGGTTGGTTAAACATGGCAATTGGTTACAAGTAGGAGGCTGACAAGAAGATCATGGGCATCGAGGCAAAACTATAGATCGAGACTACTAGCAATAGGCAAAGATAGTAATGTTATCGGGGTTCGGTCATCTTGCCTGAAGAGAAGTCGTTCGGATCGTAAGAAGGGTCCTCGTGCTCAACCTCGTTGGAAACCTCGTGCTCAACCTCGAACTCGGTCTCAGCTTCCGGCTCTAAACAAAACAATCACACCAAGCACCAATCAACAAGATGCAATGCGCACTCGGAAAAGATGAATGCATGATGGATGCACTAAGGATGCACACGGAGCACGTAAAATATCACTCAAGCAAAACACCTCAAAACAAGATAACAATCTGATATTATTAATCTACACAGAAAAACAATCAAGTTTGATATAAGAATCGCTGAAATCGGAGTTACGGGCTAAAAGTTATGCCCGAAACAAGATTTGAGCGAAAGCTGAAAATTACAGCAACATAGCATCTTCGGAGCTCAAAATAATTAAGCTACAGCACCCAAAAAGCATGGCAAAGGACATGAACACAAACTAGACATATAGTACAGCAACTAAGTCCAAAGGTGCACCCCAACGGAGTCACGGATCAATAGCAATGATCTTGGACATATGGAACTTGACAATAAAATTCTGGCAGCAGGATTTTTTTGAAACTTTAGAGCAAAAGATAAACATGCTACAGCCACATAAATGGACACGTGAGGACATGAATGGAAAGACAACAATATATACTACAAGGAACAATCAAAATCCACTCCAAAACTATCATGCTTTGTCCTAGAACATCACACGAACATGGCATCGGAACGTTACAGATTTCAGACTTAGTGAAAAACCACTAAGTCCTAAAACAGCAATATCATCATGGCATATAAAAGAGCATGTTTAAGTCACCTCGAAACTAAACATGGCAAAGGGTAAGCACCTCATCAAAGTACACATGAAGGTGATCCCGAAACACACAAGCATGCATCATAGAGGTAAACACAACGATAGCAACGAGCTCAACAAGATGGCATTTCAGAACAAGTGAAACAACATCACAGCCACATGGCACTTTGCAACGATGATAACAAGGCAATAATAAATCTACCATGCAACCTATCACAAGCAACACGTAGTTCGTGGCAAGACGAACACGTGGACTGTCATTTGCATCATTCAGACAAACGAGCTAAAAGATATCACATGGCAAAGGTGGCATAAAAATAACACATAGCAGCAGTTTATATCATGATGCACTCTTGCAACAGCCAAACAAGCACCTAGAAGATCTCTAACATGCATGACAACAACAGAGAAAACATAGAGCACATCTCCACGAACGTCTGGACATATTACACGCGCAAAACGGAGCATCAGGCAAAAAGTTAGGGCAGTTCAAACATTGCATTTCAGAACAGAAAAACAGATCTGGGACTTAGGAGTGGTGGAGTCAACCTCAAAACAGATCTGGGAAAAAACTTCCACGGGCCCAGGCAGATCTGGCCCGATCCGGCGGCTAGGCGGCCCGGTAGGAGCTGCGGCGCGGCGGCCCGCGGTGGCGCTGGAGGGGCCCAGCCGGCGGCGGCCCGCGGCCTGGGTGGCAAGGCGGCCCGGGCGAGGCGAGGCGAGGCGGCCCGGCGGCCCAGTCGGCGGAGGCGGCTGGCGATGGCCCGCTCGGGCCCGGCGCGGAGAGGGAGGCCCGGCCGGCCTGGCTGGGGCGGAGCCCAGGCGACGGGAGGCCGGCCCGGCGCGGACGAGGGAGCCCGCGGGGGCTGTTTGCGTCGAAGGGAGCGGCAGCCCACGGGGAAGTGGTCCCCGGGCTGGCTGCCCGCGGGAGGGAGGCAGAGACCAGCGACGGGCCTTGGTGGCGGCGAAGCCCAGGCGACGGTCGAGCGATGACGCGGCCGGTCGGCGATGAAGCTGGCGTTGACCCTGCCGAATGGATCTGGATCGGGAAGACTTCCCCGATCTGGATCCCAGCGGCGGCGACTGGCTCGGGAAGGAATGGTTTTTTTTTCAAGTGGAGAGGAGAGGGAATGGATCTGAGAAAAAAAATAGGGGATGCCAAAATAGACCTAGAGGAGTCTATATATAGCAGTTTTGTAGGGTTTGGGGGGATTTAGGGGCGCTAGGAGCCCTCCGATCGCGATCCGACGGATCCGATCGCGGGGATAGTTTAGAAGGGCCTAGGAGAAGATAGTGGGCTACAGTAGGGGTGTTTCCGGGACACGAAGTGAAGGCACTTCGGACCCACACGAACAACGGATGGGATAGTCAAAGGAGTCCAAACGAGACGAGATTTGAGAGGCGGGTTGCACACAACAAAACAACAACACAGACAACAACCTTGCGGCACACCGGTAACGTTAAACGCCCGAACAACAAAGTAGACCTACGGGACGTCACGGACACGTGAGGGAGCTTCGGAACGCGAAACGGACAACGGGAAGAAACACGCGGAACCGGATGCAACCGACAACACAATGCAATGCAATGCACATGTCTACATGATATGAATGAATGCCACACACTCACACAACAAAACGACGAAAACCCGAAAGACAAGGAACCCGGAATGGAAATAGATGAAGCCGGAGATATATTATATACCCAAAAGGGAAAGTATTACATCCGGGGCATTACAAACTCTCCTCTACTACAAAAAGATCTCGTCCCGAGATCTAGGACTGGAAAAAGGAAGGGTACTCGGAACGAAGATGATCTTCTCGTTCCCAGGTAGCTTCTCGGTCGGTGTGATGTGACCACTTGACTTTCAGAAACTTGATGGACTTGTTGCGAGTCTTGCGTTCGGTTTCTTCGAGAATTGCAACTGGATGCTCTCGGTAGGAAAGGTCTTGTTGGAGATCAATCTCTTCAAACGGAATCATGCGCTCAGGTGCCTTGAAGCATTTGCGAAGTTGAGACACATGGAAGACATCATGAACATTTGCAAAGTTGGAAGGGAGCTCGAGCTGATAGGCTAGATCGCCTCTTTTGCCAAGAATCTTGAAAGGCCCGACGTATCTAGGAGCAAGCTTTCCTTTGATACCGAATCTTTGGGTTCCTTTCATCGGAGAAACTCGGAGATAGACATGATCACCGATGTCGAAAGCCAAATCACGATGCTTTCCGTCATAGTAGCTCTTCTGACGCGACTGAGCGGCCTTGAGATTCTCACGTATGACTTTGCACATTTCTTCGGCTTCTGAGATCAAGTCATTGCCAAGAAGTTGGCGTTCGCCTGTTTCAGACCAGTTGAGAGGGGTACGACACTTTCTGCCATAGAGAATTTCAAACGGTGCTTTGCCTGCACTTGCTTGAAAGCTGTTGTTGTAAGAGAACTCGGCAAATGGAAGGCAGTCTTCCCATTTCATGCCTAAGGAGATGACACAGGCTCTGAGCATGTCTTCTAGAATCTGATTCACGCGCTCGACTTGACCACTAGTCTGAGGGTGAAAGGCAGTGCTGAATCTGATTTTAGTGCCCATGGCGGACTGAAAGGAGTCCCAGAACCTTGATGTGAACAAGCTTCCATGGTCTGAGGATATCACTTGAGGAATGCCATGTAGGGACACAATTCTGGAAGTGTACAGCTCTGCAAGTTGAGCTGCATTGATTGATTCTTTGACCGGAAGAAAGTGAGCGACTTTGGTAAGCTTGTCAATCACCATAAAGATAGCATCATTTCCTCGCTTGGATTTAGGAAAACCAGTGACGAAGTCCATTTCAATGTGGTCGAACTTCCACTCGGGGATAGGAAGAGGTTGGAGAAGACCGGCTGGACGTTGATGTTCTGCTTTCACTCTTCTGCATACATCACATTCATTCACGAATTGGGCAATCTCCCTTTTCATGCGTGTCCACCAGTAAGATTGCTTGAGGTCTTGATACATCTTGGAACTGCCAGGATGAATGGAAAGGAGAGAATCATGAGCTTCTTCCATTATGAGCTTCCTGAGATCACCTTTGGGAACAACGAGTATGTCCTCGAAGAACAAGGTATCTCTCTCATCAACACAGAAGCAATTGTATTTTGGAGTGCCCTTTGCAATCCCATGTTTCACTTTCTTCACCATGGTATCACTGAGCTGGGCCTCACGGACTTGATCTTCCAAGGTAGGAGCAATTTGGAGATTTGCAAGAAAACCCTGCGGAACAACTTGGAGGTTGAGTTTCCTGAATGCTTCACAAAGCTCAGGCTGGTACGGCTTGATAAGAAGGCTGTTGCAATATGCCTTTCTGCTCAAAGCATCTGCAATCACATTCGCCTTGCCAGGAGTGTATTCAATGCTGGGATTGTACTCTTGGATCATCTCGACCCAACGAGTCTGGCGGAGGTTCAGATGCGGCTGTGTGAAGATGTACTTCAAGCTCTTGTGATCAGTGAAGATGTCGACCTTTCTGCCCAACAACAGATGTCTCCACGTAATCAGAGCATGTACCACAGCTGCTAGCTCGAGATCATGTGTGGGATAGTTCTTCTCACTTGGCTTTAGCTGACGAGAAGTGTATTCCACATTCTCTTATCTTGCATAAGCACACCACCAAGACCTTGAAGAGAAGCATCGCAGAATACTTCATAGGGTTGGTTTCATCCGGAGGAGTCAGAACTGGAGCAGAAACAAGCTTCTCTTTAAGGGTTTTGAATGCCACTTCACATTCGGGAGACCAAAAGTATTTGACATTCTTCTGAAGCAAGTTGGAAAGAGGCTTGGCAATCTTGGAGAAGTTTTCAACAAACCTTCTGCAATAGCTGGCAAGACCCAGAAAACTGCGGAGCTGCTTGACGTTCTGAGGAGCTTCCCAGTTGACAATTGCTTCAACTTTCTCGGGATTAACCGCAATACCGTCAGCTGAGATGATGTGGCCCAGGTACAAAACCTTGTCGAGCCAAAACTCGCACTTTGAGAACTTGGCATAGAATTTATGCTCTCGGAGTCGATCAAGAACCAGACGCAAGTGCTTTTCATGATCTTCTTCATTCTTGGAAAACACCAGAATATCATCCAGATACACAAGCACAAACTCGCCAGTATAGGGGTTGAAGATGTAATGCATCATCCTTGAAAAGGTAGGAGGAGCATTGGCGAGACCGAAGGACATGACGGTATACTCGTATGAACCGTAGCTCGTTCTGAAGGCCGTCTTGGGAATGTCTTCCTCGCGAATGCGAATTTGATGATAGCCCATTCGGAGGTCAAGCTTAGAGAACACTTTAGCTCCTTTGAGCTGCTCAAAGAGTTCATTGATGTTGGGGAGCGGATACTTGTTCTTAATCGTCTTCTTGTTCAATGGCCGGTAGTCAACACAGAGACGCTCCGTGCCATCTTTCTTCTTGACAAATAAGACACCACAGCCCCACGAAGATGTACTAGGCCTGATGAGACCCATACTCTCTTGCTTATCAAGCTGCTTCTTCAATTCCTTCAATTCATCCGGAGAGAGCTTGTACGGACGCCGGCATGCAGGCTCAGTGCCCGGCTCGAGTTCAATGACAAACTCCACCTGACGGTGTGGAGGCATGCCTGGAAGTTCTTCTGGAAAGACGTCTTGATATTCCTTCACCACCGGAATTTGATTTATGGCATTAATTTCGCCCTTATCATTAAGAGAGAAAAGCCGAATAGTGTTATCCCTTGAAGCAAAGATAATCACATCTTCATCAGAATGAGTCAACTTGACTTCCTTTTGAGCACAATCAATATGAGCATCGTGCTGAGAAAGCCAATCCATTCCGAGGATGAGGTCGATGTCAGAATTACCAAGAATCACCGGTTTAGCCATAAAACGATAATCACCCATGCGAATGGAAACATCCGGAGCATATAAACTGGAATGCATCTGCTTTCCCGGAGAAGAAACTGCCAACTGCTTCGGTAAAGCTACTGTGGTCACACTTGCTTGGATGCAAACGGGTATGACATGAAAGAATGTGAAGCACCCGAATCAAATAACACTTTAGCTGGAAAAGAGTTAACTGGAAGGTTACCCAAAATGACATCAGAAGAAGCCTCCGCTTGTGCTGCATTCATCAGATTGACCCTTGCTGCCTTTGGATCATGCCTGACAATAGCTGAACTCACAGGTGGAGGAGGAGGAAGACGCTTCAGATTCGGACATCTGTTGGCATAGTGACCTTTCTGAGTGCATTTGTTGCAAGTCACTTCTGAGAGAGGACGGAAATGAGAGCCACTGGACTTGGAGCCTTGAGACTGAAACTGCTTCTTCGACTGGTTGCTTGGGTTGGGTGGGTGGGAGAAACCACGACCACTAGAGTTCTTGTTGTTGGAGTTGTTGAAGTTGTTGGAGTTGGTGTATGGAGCTCGAATCACTGGAGGAGGAGGAAGCCAGAATTTCTGATGCTTCGAGACCATCTGAGACGATGAGGAAGAGTGAACAGCATCTCGAATTCTCTTCTTAGAAGCCTCCATCTTAAGCTGAGCTGCTTCTTGTTTCAAAGCCATGTTATAGAACTTGTCGAATTCATCGGGCTCGAACAAGGTGAGAGCAAGCTGAAGTTCATCTTTGAGACCTCCACGGAACTGATAGATTTTACTCTTGGCATCAGGAATGTCTTGCTTAGCATAGCGACCGAGGTTTTGGAACTTGACATTATACTGATAGACTGTCATGGAGCCCTGCTTGAGGTTGCAGAATTGCTCACGCATACCCTCGATGACACTTGTAGGAATGTGGTGCGAGCGGAAATCCTTGCAGAAATTCTCCCAAGAGGTCACTTGACCCGGCCTTGAGTCTTTGTACTGCTGCCACCAGTCAGCTGCTTGATCTTTCAGTTGGAAGGCTGCAAACTTCACATAGTCATCTTCCTTCACGTTACTGCACTCAAAATGCTTCTTTATGTCGGTCAACCAATCCTCAGCATCAAGAGGGTCGACACAGTAACTGAAAGCTTTAGGATAGTTAGCCAGGAACTGGTTGAGAGTAGCATGGTGCTGCTGGAAGAAGTTGCCTTGATTCACTGGAACACCCTGATTAGCTTGATTAGCTTGCATCATCTGCATCATCTGCATCATCAACTGAGTGTTCTGAGCTGTAGTCTCCATAATTGCTCTCCAAACCTCAGGCGGAGGAGGAGGGGAAGGAGGATGATCTGGGACCTCTTCCACCTCTGGGTTAGCGTTGGGAACCTTTTTCGGAGCCATCCTGTAAGAGATGACCACGAATCAGCAATTGATTGACAAAAGGAATAAGCTGAATCAATGGAATGAATTGCAACAAGTCTTCACAATAATCATTCGAACAGTAAGAACGAATGAAATCATCCGAACAAGAGGAACGAATGATATTCTTAGTTAAATGATAACATCAATCTTCACGAGAAGCCACATAGGGATCAAAAGGATAAAATAAGAAAAACAAGAAGGTACAGACGGGAACAAACACAAGAGAGGAGTTTCGTTCTAACATCTTTGTGCTGAAAGCATATGAACGCGTTACGAAAAGGTTTTGCAATCCCCGGATCAGCATAGCCAAGGACCCTTTAAGATGCAACTCCTGATAGTAACATCGGTCATATAACCCCTTCACTCAATGTCGAACCCCGAACTCACTAACCTGCATTCGTTGGAAGAATGCCTACGATCTACTGGATAAAACCCACCTATAGATTTCCGAAAGATTCCAGTTATGCAATCAGGTGTTGGGGATACACGGGAAGCACCGCGCAATCAACTCTAACCTACATCCAGGTGTATCCATCCTTCAACACATAACCAGTCTTCCTCGGAAACTGTGTACCTCGGACCTTCGAAAAGCATCCACTATAACAAGCTATGGCAATACTCCCGAATTACCTCCCCAGTACTGGGTGATGTCGGGGTTATCTTGCCACTGGCCGTATAGGGGAGATTTTCGATGTCGGCCGTCTTAAGTATTTAGTACTGCCGCGATATGCTTGTGTCAATGATACCCCGAAGCTCAACTCCTCGGTAACAGGAGGCATCGAGAACAATATCCTTGTCACAAGAACATCGAAACAATCCCAGAATACTCGCGGGATTCCTAAAAAAAAAATTGTGCAAATTTTGAAGATAGGAGAGACAAGAGTAGACGTCAGGAGTCCTCACCAGAGAGAAAGGGGATGAGAAGCAAAGAAATCCTACTCTCCGATATAATATAGGACTCAAAAGTTTTCAGTGTGTGCCTAGACTCGACCGTCAACGATTCGATCAAACAGTGGGGGCTCCTAGGTCGGAGAAGGCTCTGAATACCAACTTGTAATGCCCAGGATGGAGTTATACCTCCTACGTGTCGAGGCACGACTTAAAGGCATAAATCCATCCTAGAATGATCTCAAGTTCGGTAATCTTTGCACAACTCATGTAAAAGAGGGGATAGTAAACTGAAAATAGTTGGCTTACACTCGCCACGTCACAGAATTACAGTTCAAGTCTCAAACATCATACATTAAGAACATCACAACCCTCTAAGGGCAAAAGCCAAAAGACAAAGTACCAAACTCAGATAAATAAACCACAGGCGGATCGAATCCTAGTAAGAGTCTCCACTACTGATCGTCCGGGTAGCGCACATAGTACCGACTACGCTCCTCGTCGTACTCCCAATCCAGCTCGGTGCCATCACCTGGATAGCTCACAGCTGGACCTGCATCTGGTGTGTGAAGTAACTGTGAGCCACAGAGGACTCAGCAATCCCGTCTCCGGGTAACAAGACTATCAAAGCCTCTGGGTGAGGAAAAGGCTGAAGAAAAGAATAAGTCTGCAGCAGCAACTAGCATCTAGCTTACGTGAGTGAGAGCGAGAAGAGAAAGGCCTCGGCGAGAAGTGATCACGAGGTGATCCTAGCTAACAAGCTCCACAAACATAACCCCTCCATGTTCAACTCCCGAATCCCTATTCGGAAATTGACAGTCACGGAACACAAGCTGGTAGTGTATTAGAAACATTGTGTCAAGTTATCTAAAACCGGAATTAACAAGCTCCCATCTGCCACATAACCGCGGGCACGGCTTTCGAAAGTTCAAACCCTGCAGGGGTGTTCCAACTTGACCCATTACAAGCCCACGATCCGCGGAGTCGCAACTCCAAAGTGGGAAGACCCGAGTATCCTCGGAATCCCGTGCTCAAGATATACCGAGCTAAGGTAAGGCTAATCCAGCAAATCCTCCCGGCGTGTCGGCACCCTGATAGTAGCCGCGCGTATCTAAGTCTCAGGACACGACCGGATGGGCGATTCTACAGGTTTTTACCAAACCTTGAGTTTCCTTGAGGTGGCCCCGCAGAACCCCCGTTTCGGACCAACACTCATGTGGAGCACTGGCCCGGGGTTGTTGATTAAGAAAGAGGGTTAATTACTCCCTATGCAAGTTTAGTTTGTTATTAGGCAAATAGTACCAATGTTGGGACTTGCTGGAAAAGACTTAGCACTTAGCGGTTTATCGAGGGGGTCCCATACACCCCAACCGTGTTAGGAACGCATAATCAAGGAACATAATACCGGCTTATACGGATCCTAACGACATGAGTGGAACAAATCACCAAGCAAAAGGCTTAGCCTTCCACCCTTGCCAATATATAGATGATTTCATTTTAAGCATTTATATAGTGTGATATAACCCAACCAAACTTCAACATGGAGCAAGCATCTTCACTTCACCTGCAACTAGCAACGCTATAAGAAGGGCTGAGCGAAGCGTACTTAGCCAAGCAACGGTTTGCATAGGTAGGTTGGTTAAACATGGCAATTGGTTACAAGTAGGAGGCTGACAAGAAGATCATGGGCATCGAGGCAAAACTATAGATCGAGACTACTAGCAATAGGCAAAGATAGTAATGTTATCGGGGTTCGGTCATCTTGCCTGAAGAGAAGTCGTTCGGATCGTAAGAAGGGTCCTCGTGCTCAACCTCGTTGGAAACCTCGTGCTCAACCTCGAACTCGGTCTCAGCTTCCGGCTCTAAACAAAACAATCACACCAAGCACCAATCAACAAGATGCAATGCGCACTCGGAAAAGATGAGTGCATGATGGATGCACTAAGGATGCACACGGAGCACGTAAAATATCACTCAAGCAAAACACCTCAAAACAAGATAACAATCTGATATTATTAATCTACACAGAAAAACAATCAAGTTTGATATAAGAATCGCTGAAATCGGAGTTACGGGCTAAAAGTTATGCCCGAAACAAGATTTGAGCGAAAGCTGAAAATTACAGCAACATAGCATCTTCGGAGCTCAAAATAATTAAGCTACAGCACCCAAAAAGCATGGCAAAGGACATGAACACAAACTAGACATATAGTACAGCAACTAAGTCCAAAGGTGCACCCCAACGGAGTCACGGATCAATAGCAATGATCTTGGACATATGGAACTTGACAATAAAATTCTGGCAGCAGAATTTTATTGAAACTTTAGAGCAAAAGATAAACATGCTACAGCCACATAAATGGACATGTGAGGACATGAATGGAAAGACAACAATATATACTACAAGGAACAATCAAAATCCACTCCAAAACTATCATGCTTTGTCACAGAACATCACACGAACATGGCATCGGAACGTTACAGATTTCAGACTTAGTGAAAAACCACTAAGTCCTAAAACAGCAATATCATCATGGCATATAAAAGAGCATGTTTAAGTCACCTCGAAACTAAACATGGCAAAGGGTAAGCACCTCATCAAAGTACACATGAAGGTGATCCCGAAACACACAAGCATGCATCATAGAGGTAAACACAACGATAGCAACGAGCTCAACAAGATGGCATTTCATAACAAGTGAAACAACATCACAGCCACATGGCACTTTGCAACGATGATAACAAGGCAATAATAAATCTACCATGCAACCTATCACAAGCAACACGTAGTTCGTGGCAAGACGAACACGTGGACATGTCATTTGCATCATTCGGACAAACGAGCTAAAAGATATCACATGGCAAAGGTGGCATAAAAATAACACATAGCAGCAGTTTATATCATGATGCACTCTTGCAACAGCCAAACAAGCACCTAGAAGATCTCTAACATGCATGACAACAACAGAGAAAACGTAGAGCACATCTCCACGAACGTCTGGACATATTACACGCGCAAAACGGAGCATCAGGCAAAAAGTTAGGGCAATTCAAACATTGCATTTCAGAACAGAAAAATAGATCTGGGACTTAGGAGTGGTGGAGTCAACCTCAAAACAGATCTGGGAAAAAACTTCCACGGGCCCAGGCGGATCTGGCCCGATCCGGCGGCTGGGCGGCCCGGTAGGAGCTGCGGCACGGCGGCCCGCGGTGGCGCTGGAGGGGCCCAGCCGACGGCGGCCCGCGGCCTGGGAGGCGAGGCGGCCCGGGCGAGGCGAGGCGAGGCGGCCCGGCGGCCCAGTCGGCGGAGGCGGCTGGCGATGGCCCGCTCGGGCCCGGCGCGGAGAGGGAGGCCCGGCCGGCCTGGCTGGGGCGGAGCCCAGGCGACGGGAGGCCGGCCCGGCGCGGACGAGGGAGCCCGCGGGGGCTGTTGGCGTCGAAGGGAGCGGCAGCCCACGGGGAAGTGGTCCCCGGGCTGGCTGCCCGCGGGAGGGAGGCAGAGACCAGCGACGGGCCTTGGTGGCGGCGAAGCCCAGGCGACGGTCGAGCGATGACGCGGCCGGTCGGCGATGAAGCTGGCGTTGACCCTGCCGAATGGATCTGGATCGGGAAGACTTCCCCGATCTGGATCCCAGCGGCGGCGACTGGCTCGGGAAGGAATGGTTTTTTTTTCAAGTGGAGAGGAGAGGGAATGGATCTGAGAAAAAAAAATAGGGGATGCCAAAATAGACCTAGAGGAGTCTATATATAGCAGTTTTGTAGGGTTTGGGGGGATTTAGGGGCGCTAGGAGCCCTCCGATCGCGATCCGACGGATCCGATCGCGGGGATAGTTTAGAAGGGCCTAGGAGAAGATAGTGGGCTACAGTAGGGGTGTTTCCGGGACACGAAGTGAAGGCACTTCGGACCCACACGAACAACGGATGGGATAGTCAACGGAGTCCAAACGAGACGAGATTTGAGAGGCGGGTTGCACACAACAAAACAACAACACAGACAACAACCTCGCGGCACACCGGTAACGTTAAACGCCCGAACAACAAAGTAGGCCTACGGGACTTCACGGACACGTGAGGGAGCTTCGGAACGCGAAACGGACAATGGGAAGAAATACGCGGAACCGGATGCAACCGACAACACAATGCAATGCAATGCACATGTCTACATGATATGAATGAATGCCACACACTCACACAACAAAACGACGAAAACCCGAAAGACAAGGAACCCGGAATGGAAATAGATGAAGCCGGAGATATATTATATACCCAAAAGGGAAAGTATTACATCCGGGGCATTACACCTCTCGTAAAGAGAGAGAGGCATAACACTCACTCCTGCTCCAAGATCACATAAACCAGTTTTGACATAATTATTCTTTATGGAGCAAGGAATGGTGGGTATACCTGGATCACCGAGCTTCTCAGGAATCTTGCCACTGAAAGAGTAGTTAGCAAGCATAGTAGATATTGCATCATTAGGAACTTTTCTTTTATTAGTGACAATATCTTTCATATATTTTGAATAAGGAAGTAACTTAATAGCATCAGTCAAAGGGATTTGAAGAAAAAGAGGTTTAATCCACTCACAAAACTTATTATAATGCTCTTCTTCTTTAGATTTGATGGACTTACCTGGAAATGGCATGGGTTTCTGTACCCATGGTTCTTTTTCCTTCCCATGTTTTCTTGCGATGAAGTCTTCTTTAGTGTACCTCTTACGCTTGTCAGGTGCTTCTTCTTCTCGAACTTCAGGCGAATCATTCTTCTCATTATTATTACCTGCAGGTTCAACACCGTCTTCAGTCTCAGCATCAGAGATAGATACGCTGTTGGGATCAATAGCTGGTTCTTCATCTGCAATAGGATCATTAGATTTGTCAGTCTCCTTGTGTTTCTTCTTTCTCTTTGGAGAGCCAACGATTTCTTCTTCCTGCATTCGAGAATCCTGCTCGATTCTCTTTGGATGCCCCTCTGGATAAAGAGGATCTTGAGTGCTAGTTCCTCCTCGGGTCTTAATCCCGAAAGCCTGCAAATTATCTTATTTGGCATTGTTAGCAAGCAAATCTCTTTGCACATTAGAAATTTGATCAAGCTGAGTTTGAACCATATGAAAATGCTTCACAAGACATTGAACATCATTAACTGTTCTATCTAAAACATCAAGCAGTCTTTTGATAGCAAGGGAATTATCATGCAACTGACTTTCTATCCTCTCATTAAAATGATTCTGTTTCATAATAAAATTATCAAACTCATCTAAACATTGATCAGGAGGCTTACCATGAGGGATGTCACTTGCGTTGAAATCTAAAAGAGAGTGTACCTCTACCATAGGAGGGTGAGTAGTAGGCTCACACAGCTTCTCTATAGGGGGTAGATTCTTCACATCTTCAGCTTTAATACCTTTCTCTTTAATAGACTTTTTTGCTTCTCGCATATCTTCGGGGCTTAGAACAAACATGCCCCTCTTCTTTGTTGGTGGAGGTGGTTCAGGGACGGACCAATCTTCATGGTTTTTGCCAATACTGCGCATCAAATCTTCCGCATCGTCCGGTGTTCTTTTCCTGAAAACACAACCAGCACAACTGTCCAAATAGGACCTGGATTCATCAGTTAGACCAGCATAGAATATATCGATTAATTCATTCTTAGGGATTTCATGTCCTGGTCTAGCCCGAATCAGACCGCAGTACCTCCCCCAAGCTTTAGGGAGGGACTCATCCTGCAACTGTTTAAAGTTATAAATTCTTTGTAAAGCAGCATGTTGCATGTGAGCAGGAAAGTACTTATCAACAAAAGAGTGAGCTAAGTCCTGAGGACTCTTAATGGAACTGCATGGGAGTGAATCATACCATGCTTTAGCACCCTCCTTCAAGGAGAAAGGAAGAAGCTTGGTGATATAAAAGTATCGTATCTTCTCATCTGTGGTAAACAGGCTAACCAACTCACCGAGTTTAGTCAGGTGTGTAATAGCATCATCATTTTCCCTGCCATAAAAGGGGTCAGCTTCAACCATAGGTATAATTGAAAGATCAACAGAGAAATCATAATCAGGATCATCAATGCATATAGGAGATGTAGCAAATTCAGGATTAGGAACGGTTTTGTTCTTCAAAGAGTGTTTTTCAAATAGTTTCTTAATAACTTCAGGGTCAGAGCCAGCAAACTCTGTCAGTTCCCTGCATAGATCTTCATCAAGCATATAGTAATCATCATCAAGGAGCCTCTCTTTGAGTTTACTCAAATCAGGATAATCATAAGTTTCACCAATAGGGTAGCGAGCAACAGGAAGTTCAATTCCAGATTTTTTAGCAGCAGCAGCAATTTGTTTCTCAAGAGCATAACCAAGCGAACTAATATCATCAAAAGCAGTAGAAGCATCATCAAGAGTATCGGACATAGTAATAGATTCAATAGGAGCATCATGTGGTGGTGGTGAGGCAAACTTACTCATAACAGAAGGTGAATCAAGTGTAGCATTAGTGCTCAGAGCAGTACCTCTTCTTGTAGTAGATAGTAAGATCGGAACCTTGGGGTCCCCTTTCTTACCCATAGTGAATGAAGTGCAGCAGGTAGGATACCTCAAGTAGACTTGTAAATATTGCTATGCTCCCCGGCAACGGCGCCAGAAAACGGTACTTGATAACCCTCAACCGTAAGGGATCGAGATAGTCTTCGCGGGTAAGAATAACCCAATTTATTGATTCGACACACGGGGAGCCAAAGAGTATTTATAAGCTTTGACAGTTGAGTTGTCAATTCAACCGCACCTGAAATATACTTACTTGCAACAAAAGATAAGTGGTAACAGTGATATGATAGTGATGATAGTAATAGTAAAAGTAAACAGCAAAAGTTAATAGCAGTAGTAAATGGCAAAAGTAGCAACTAGTGACAAGCAGGGTTTAAAACACTGTAGGCTAGGGAGATGGATGGTTGGGCGCTGCATGGATGAGATAGATTCTAACTTGAGGCACGGCACACGGAAAAGTAATGATCATCTAGGCAAATATCAAACATTAGGCATGTATCCCGTAGGTAGTTGTACGTGCTTGCAATAAGAACTTGCACAACATCTTTTGTCCTACCATCCCGCTACGAACGGGGCCAAAAGGAACTTATGGATATTAAGGTGCTCCTGTCAAAGAGCACCGGAACAAAGAAATGAACTCAATGGATACATGTAATCCTCAAACTACGGATCATCCCCTTTGGTGTCCCAAGCTGTCACTTTTGGGATCGCCAGTTCCTGACCGTAACAGGTGCAAACAACTCATAGATAGGATCACGAACACAAATATATTCATGCAAACACATATGGTTCAGATCTGAAATCATGGCACTCGGGCCCTAAGTGTCAAGCATTAAGAATAACAAGTTGTAGCAAAGATGATAAACACCATAGTAGATGATAGGCAACATGCCCCCAACGATCTGATAAACTATTACATGATCTAAATCATCCAATCCCTACCATCCCCTTCGCCTACAGCGGGGGAATTACTCACACATGAAAGGGGAAGTCATGGAGGGATGATGGAGTGGTGACGATGATGACGATGGCGACGATCTCCCCTCTCCGGAGGCCAATTCAGCCTCCAGATTAGCCCTCCCGAGGAAGAACAGAGGGTGGCGGCGGCTCCGCGACGAAAAACTGCGAAAGAACTTCTGATCTAGGGTTTCTGCGTCGGGAGTAGAAATACGAGGTGAAGTAGGGCACCAGGGGGCGTGGGACCCACCCAGGCGGCCCCCCAGCGCGGCCCAGGGGGGGGGGGGCACGCCCATAGGGCGCCTGGGCAGCCCCTGGCCCTCCTCTGGCCCCACTTCTGGTTCCTGGATCCTTCGGGTGCGTGGATTTTCTGTGAGTTTTCGTGGATTTTTCTGAGATACCTAAAAATCCGTTTTCCTGCACACAAATAAACCATACAGGCAGCTCTGCTGAAAACAGCGTCAGTCCGGGTTAGTTTAGTCCAAATCATGCAAGAATGAGGCCAAAACAATATCAAAAGTGTTTGGAAAAGTAGATACGTTTGAGACGTATCAACAATTCTATCATGAATAATAAACATTTATCATGATATAAGGAAATATAAATAACAACTTTATTATTGCCTCTAGGGCATATTTCCTTCAGTCTCCCACTTGCACTAGAGTCAATAATCTAGTTCACATCACCATGTGATTTAATACTGATAGTTCACATCGTTATGTGAATAACACCCATAGTTCACATCGCCATGTGACTAACACCCAAAAGATTTACTAGAGTCAACAATCTAGTTCACATCGCCATGTGATTAACACCCAAAGAGTACTAAGGTGTGATCTTGTTTTGCTTCATGAGAGAAGTTTAGTCAGCGGGTCTGTTACATTCAGATCCGTATGTATTTTGCAAATTTCTATGTCTACAATGCTCTGCATGGAGCTACTCTAGCTAATTGCTCCTACTTTCAATACACATCCAGATTGATACTTAGAATCATCTGGATTATTGTAAAGCTTGCATCGGCGTAACTCTTTGCGACGAACTCTTTATCACCTCCATAACCGAGAAACATTTCCTTAGTCATCCAGTAACTAAGGATAATTTTGACCGTTGTCCAGTGATCTACTCCTGGATCACTATTGTACCTCCTTGCCAAACTCATGGCAAGGTACACAATAGGTTTGGGACACAACATGGCATACTTTATAGAACCTATGGCTGAGGCATAGGGAATGACTTTCATTCTTTCTCTATCTTCTACCGTGGTCGGATTTTGAGTCTTACTCAACTTCATACCTTATAACTCAGGAAAGAACTCCTTCTCTGACTGGTCCATTTTGAACTTCGTCAAAAGTTTATCAAGGTTTGTGCTTTGTGAAAGTCCAATTAAGCGTCTTGATCCATCTCTATAGATCTTGATGCCCAATATATAAGCAGCTTCATCGAGGTCTTTCATTGTAAAAAAAAACTCCTTTCAAACATTCCTTTATGCTTTCCAGAAAATTCTACATCATTTCCGATCAACAATATGTCATTCACATATACTTATCAGAAAGGTTGTAGTGCTCCCACTCACTTTCTTGTAAATACAGGCTTCACCGCAAGTCTATATAAAACTATATGCTTTGATCAACTTATCAAAGCGTATATTCCAACTCCGAGATGCTTGCACCAGTCCATAGATGGATCGCTGGAGCTTGCACATTTTGTTAGCACTTTTAGGATTGAAAAAACCTTCTGGTTGCATCATATACAAGTCTTCTTTAATAAATCCATTAAAGAACGCAATTTTGTTATCCATTTGCCAGATTTCATAAAATGCGGCAATTGCTAACATGATCCGGACAGACTTAAGCATCGGTACGAGTGAGAAAATCTCATCGTAGTCAACACCTTGAACTTGTCGAAAACCTTTCACAACAAATCGAGCTTTGTAGACAGTAACATTACCATCGACGTGAGTCTTCCTCTTAAAGATCCATTTATTTTCAATGGCTTGCCGATCATCGGGCAAGTCAACCAAAGTCCACACTTTGTTCTCATACATGGATCCCATCTCAGATTTCATGGCCTCAAGCCATTTTGCGGAATCTGGGCTCATCATTGCTTCCTCATAGTTCGTAGGTTCATCATGGTCTAGTAATATGACTTCCAGAACCTGGTTACCGTACCACTCTGGCGTGGAACGCACTCTGATTGACCTACGAGGTTCAGTAGTAACTTGATCTGAAGTTTCATGATCATCATCATTAGATTCCTCGCTGATTGGTGTAGGAATCACTAGAACTAGTTTCTGTGATGTACTACTTTCCAATTCAGGATAAGGTACAATTACCTCATTAAGTTCCACTTTCCTCTCACTCACTTCTTTCGAGACAAACTCCTTCTCTAGAAAGTATCCATTTTTAGCAACGAATATCTTGCCTTTGGATCTGTGATAGAAGGTGTACCCAACAGTTTCCTTTGGTTATCCTATGAAGACACATTTCTCCGATTTGGGTTCGAGCTTATCAGGTTGAAACCTTTTCACATAAGCATCGCAGCCCCAAACTTTAAGAAACGACAACTTAGGTTTCTTGTCAAACCACGGTTCATACGGTGTCGTCTCAATGGATTTAGATGGTGCCCAATTTAACATGAATGGAGTTGTCTCTAATGCATAACCCCAAAACGATAGTGGTAAATCGGTAAGAGACATCATAGATCGGACCATAGCTAATAAAGTGCGGTTACGACGTATGGATACACCATTACGCTGTGGTGTTCTAGGTGGCGTGAGTTGTGAAACTATTTCACATTGTTTTAAATGAAGTCCAAACTCGTAACTTCAAATATTCACCTCCGCGATCAGATCGTTGGAGTTTTTATTTTCTTGTTACGATGATTCTCTACTTCACTCTGAAATTCTTTGAACTTTTCAAATGTTTCACATTTGTGCTTCATCAAGTAGATATACCCATATCTGCTCAAATCATCAGTGAAGGTTAGAAAATAATGATACCCGCCGCGAGCCGCAACACTCATCGGTCCACATACATCAGTATGTATGATTTCCAACAAATCAGTTGCTCGGTCCATTGTTCCGAAGAACGAAGTTTTAGTCATCTTGCCCATAAGGCATGGTTCGCAAGCACCAAGTGATTCATAATCAAGTGATTCCAAAAGTCCACCAGCATGGAGTTTCTTCATGCGCTTTACACCAATATGACATAAACGACAGTGCTACAAGTATGTTGCACTATCATTATCAACTCTGCATCTTTTGGCTTTAATATTATGAATATGTGTATTACTATGATCGAGATTCAATAAACCATTCGCCTTGGGTGTATGACCATAGAAGGTTTTATTCATGTAAACAGAATAACAATTATTCTCTCACTTAAATGAATAATTGTATTACAATAAACACGATCCAATCTTGTTCATGCTCAACACAAACACCAAATAACATTTATTTAGGTTTAACACTAATCCCGAAAGTATAGGGAGTGTGCGATGATGATCATATCAGTTTTGTAACTTCTTCCAACACACATCGTCACCTCACCCTTAACTAGTCTTTGTTTATTCCGCAATTCCTGTTTCGAGTTACTAATCTTACACTACTGCAGAACCGGGCTATAGCACCGGTTCGGAAGGCCCTTTAGTGCCGGTTCTGTAACCGGCACTAAAGGGTGGGGACTAAAGCCCCCCCTTTAGTACCGGTTCAACACGAACCGGCACTAAAGGGCCACCACGTGGTAGGAGCCAGCGCCGGGGGGGGGGGATCCCTTTAGTACCGGTTGGTAACACCAACTGGTACTAAATGGGTTAGGTTGTTTTGGGTTCATGATTTCTTTTTCCTTTAATTTTGTGTTTTCCATTTAATTCTTTTTCGTTTGGTGGTATTTTACGATGCTACATATTATACACATTATGCATATATATAAATATAATTTCTCGTACAAATACACATGTATATATCATCGAATGTCTCACAACCACACCATTATTCACACATACACATGTATATATATACATGATTAGGTACATATACAATTTCTCCTACATGTTTCCTTCGGAGCCAGTGGCATTTGCCTTGGTGCCTTCGAAGTACAATGACAATTGGGAGTGGTTCATGGGGGCGGTAGCTTGTAATGGTATTCTCCGTCAGGATTTATGACCTGGTCGAGCAAAAATCCCGCTATTTCCTCCGAAATTGCTCGTATCCGATCCTCCGGTAGGAGCTTATCCCGCATCTCATTGAACTTCAAAAGAAGGAGATGAATATGCATATGTTAGTTGTGTGATAGATATCGATAATGATGTAAAAATTGTGAGTAGTGTTCTGGAAAACGTACCCATAGCTGTCTATCAGATTTGCTCCTTTCGGACGCCATCATGCGAAAGTTCCCGCAAACGTAGTATGCACATAGATCATTCCCCGGCGCCTGCTTCAGGGCCTTTACGAGAACGGAATTTAGTCAAATAATAAATAATCAACCATGATAATTAATTGTATTGAAACAAGAATTAAAGAGATAGCTAGCTACTACTACTTAATTACTTACCTTAGGTAGAAACCAATAAAGCTTTTGTCGCCATTTTCCTGGAGTCACTTTGATGAACTTTTCCCAAGCCCCGCCCGCCGGCAAAGAAAATGAAAAAGGGGTTATTAAATAGTTGATATCAGGAAATGATGAACTAAAAAGACCGAGATATAGTTAGTAATGATTGAAATTACCTGTCGACTATCCCCTTCAAGATGGTGTAGTCACTTTGTTTTCTCCATAGTGAGTCTAGTACTTCAACTGTTCCTTCTTTGACTTTAATGATTAACAAGATCCAGTGGTAACTGCATGCGCACACGTTTGCCTGTCTTAATTAAGCGGGCATGTGCATAACTCATCAACTACCCTAAACCCTATACACTTAATTATTAACATCTAGCTAGCTAGCTAGTAAGCAAAAACAGAATTTGTAATATACAAGACAGTGTCACTCGTAGGAAGTTGTAAGGAAGTAGTATATCTTCATTGGTATTGAGGCGCATCAAGAACTCTAGCATGTTGTCCTCTACATCTTTTTTATAATATTCGTAACCACATGTCTGTTCATTAATGGTATTTGGGTCAATGACCCCAATGCCATATTGTCCAGTTTTTTTCATTTCATAAATCTTCATCCTGCATAATACCACAGAAAAGAATATAGTGAGGATAATTACAGGTAATGACCGATCAATGAGCACTACAACTAGCAATTGAGACTTCAATTACAGAAAGAAATCACTTACAGACAATAGCAACTGACGAGAGCTTTGTCGAGTGCGTCTTGATTGAATAACTGAAACAGTTCTGAATACTCAACGGACAGAGCTTTCTCATGGAAGTAATGCTCTGCCTTGACATTCACCATGAGGGACTCTCGATTGAAACTCTTGGTAAATTTCATGTACCAATTATTCAATTCATACATTCTCGTTGGGAGGTTCTTGACCTCCTCAGGGTCGACCAAAGGTTTACCACAGGCATATTTCCGTTTTATGTCCTCCTCTCTAAGAGGAGACATGGGCTCGGTCTCGAGGAGTTGTCCAACAGTGATACCGAGCATTTCAGCCTGCCTTCTATGCTCGTTGGTCATTACCAGCTGACCGTGGCTGGTACTCTCAGGTGTTGGTGGTACAACAAGCGGGGGGATCGATTGCGCTGCCTGTTCTCCCAGCTCGGGAATGGGGTTCCCACATTTTTTGCTAGCTGCTTTGCTTGAGCTCGAGCTCGACTCCTTCTATAGTCGTGCTCAATGTGCCTTCCTGATTTGGCACTCATAGTCTGAGTCAACAGGCTTGGGAGCTGGTTTTCTTGCCATATGAATAAAGTGGTCAACGACTTTCGCAGGCACTTTCTCGTTTGGTGGCAGTGGTGGTTTCGGTCCAAAATGGGCGTCCACTTGGGCCTTCACTATGGCTGTGTTTTGCTCGTCGGTCATGTCGTAAGGCCTCTGAGGAAGAGGAGTGAGGCTTGGACCATATTGGCATTGCTTTCCTCCGCATGTACCTCCTGTACTACCTCGACTTGTTGCGGCGGCTCTCTTCCGCGATTGCTGAGGCGGCGGAGACGGCTGACGTGGTTGAGTCGGAGCAGGAGGAGTGGCTTGATGCTGTGCCGGACTTGAAGGAGCGGGAGTCTGCTGACGTGGTGGCGGACTTCGAGGAGGAGTCGGTTGACGCTATGCCGGACTTGGAGGAGGAGTCAACTGACGTGGTGGCGGACTTGGAGGAGCGGGAGTCTGCTGACGCGGTGGCGGACTTCGAGGAGTCGGCTGACGTGGTGTCGGTGGCCTTTGAAAGATGATGCAATCCTTTCTCCATAGGATGATACGATGTATGGCCTCTCCCAGTGTGTGCTCCTCGTCACCTCCAGGAATGTCAAGCTCTAGCCCCAAATATTGGTCCACCACCTCATCAACCTGGACACGAGCATAGCCGGCTGGATTCGGGTTGCAATGTAAGCTTGCTTCGGGGGGATTTGTATAAGCAATGCGGTCCGCCACCTTCATGGATATGTTCTTCATTTTGGAGTGTAGCTCACAGTTAGTGTTATCCATGATGTCATCCACAGGGTATCTATCCAGCAGTGCGTCGCCCGACGCGGAATCCACGCTGCTTCTCGGCATGAATGGGACGGTGCTATCCAAAGTTGGATCATCCGCTAGCTGTTGCCGCTGTTGAGACCCCCTTTCCTGGCTAAGTGAGTCGATTTGCTGCTGCTGCTGCTGGAATTTGACTGCCAAGTCCGCGTGCACTGATTCTAGGCCTTGAAGGCGTTCTGCTTCCTTCTTCCTCTGCTCCTCCTCCAGGTTCTTCCTTCTCACACGGCTTCTGTAGTCGGCCCTTCAGTCCGTAAAGCCCTCATACCACGGAACAACGCCCTTGCCTCGTGTTCTTCCCGGGTGTTCAGGATTTCCCAGGGCACGCGTAAGCTCGTCGTTCTCTCTGTTGGGCTTGAACACCCCCTTTCGAGCTTCTTCTATTGCATCAAGTAACTTCTTTTCGGATCCTTTAAGACACGCCTTCGTCGAAACCTCGCATGTCTTCTGGTCCAACGCCCCCCCATGCGCCTAGAACCAAGTCATGCACCTGGGGGGCTGATGTCTACACACGTTTCTACTCTTGTAGACTATGTTGGGCCTCCAAGCGCAGAGGTTTGTAGGACAGTAGCAAATTTCCCTCAAGTGGATGACCTAAGGTTTATCGAACTCAGGGAAGTAGAGGTTGAAGATGGTCTCTCTCAAGCAACCCTGCAACTAAGATACAAGAAGTCTCTTGTGTCCCCAACACACCTAATACACTTGTTGGATGTATAGGTGCACTAGTTCGGCGAAGAGATGTTAAATGGCAAGTGATATGGATGGCAAAACAAAGTAATATAAATCTGTAATAAAAAGTGCAGCAAGCAAACAAGTGGTAAACGTGAGCACAAATGGTATTGCAATGGTGGAAACAAGGCCTAGGCTTCATACTTTCACTAGTGGCAACTCCCAACAACATTAACATAATCGAATCACATGATATTTCCCATAAAACATGCAAAGGGGACGCACTCGGAGGTCATTCCTACGTGGTCAAGAGAGGACGAGAATTATGTAGGGCTACAAAAGCACACCTCAAAGTTCGTAGTTCTCAATCTAAGGATTTCCCAATGTCACCGCGGCCATCCAAAGAGAGTCCCACAATCACCACAACATATCTAAAGGATAGTCAAAGACAAGCACCAAGAGACTCTCAATCTTCAATCAACACACAAGAGAGGAAATCACTCATGAAAATATTGTTCTAATCCATGTCCAATAGACCGCTGTCACCTTGGTCTCGGGGATCATACTAGATAAAGACAAGTGAGTACATCAATCCAATACATAGAGGAAGGGGAAATATCATGGGATCACCCTAGATTAACATAGCCTATGATCACAACGAAGATCACATAATGGGAGAGAGAATTGACCACATAGCTACTGGTAAGAACCTCAGCCCCGAGGAGGAACTACTCCCGCATCATGGAGGGAGGAAGCAACATCGATGGAGATGAATCCGGGGGCACTTCCCCGTCCCGGCAGGGTGCCGGCGCAGGAATTCTGGTCCCCCGAAGCTTGATGGCGATGGCGGCGGAGATCGGAATCGCGTCTGGAGAAAAGGGGTCCGGAATTAGGGTTTCCTCGACACGCTTTAAATATATGCCAAAGGGGGGCATCGGAGGTGCCTCGGGGGGCCCAGGCGCCCCCCCGGCGCGACCCAGGGGGGGGGGGGCGCCCACAGGGCGCCTGGAGCCCCTGTGGGTCCCCCCGGCTGTACTTTGGCCGCACGGTAGCTCCTGGAACGCTGATTTTTTATATATTTTTTCTGGATTTTTCCTGGCAGTTCTCGTAATGTGAAAACCTGAAATACAAAAACAGTCGAAAACAGAAACTGGCACTGGGGTGCACTGAGTTAATAGGTTAGTCCAAATATGATCAAAAGTGTATGGAAGTGTATAAATATCATAGCAATATCACCCAAAAGAGGCATGGAGCAAGCAGAAATTATAGATATGTTTTGGACGTATCAACATCCCCAAGCTTAATTCCTGCTCGTCCTCGAGTAGGTAAATGATAACAAGAATAATTTCTGTGGTGACATGCTATTAACCATATAGGACTTTTTTTCATAGTCACATGACAAAAGCTTACTGAGACAATGAATCTGTAGTAATTAAGTTGCCTCATGAGAAATTCACAAAGAACTGAAAGTTTTACAATATGATACTGAAACATCAAATAGATTTGTAATGAACATGGTGTGCAAATATGATAATGTGACATCTAGCTTGCCCCCTTTTGTGAAGCAAAACATAAATGCAGGGGCACCTTCAAGGTTTAAGTGATGACTAGATACAATGATTTCAAAATAAGCGATATCACAATCATGCAAAAGACAATGCTACTTTGGGACAATGCACATTACACTCAGAATGACAATCATGCTCTTAGTAGTTGGTGCTTTGAAGAAAGAAGGTGGAGACTCAACATAAAAGTAAAAGAATGGCCCTTCGCAGAGGGAAGGAGGGATTACTCATGTGCTAGAGCTTTTTATTTTGAAAACATAGAAACAATTTTGTCAACGGTAGTAGTACTTCATATGTGTTATGCATAAGACATCCCATAAGTTGCAAGCCTCATGCATCGAATACCAATAGTGCTCGCACCTTGTCCTAATTAGCTCGGATTTCCATGGGTTATCATTGCATTACATATGTTTCAACCAAGTGTCACAAAGGGGTACCTCTATGCCACCTGTACAAAGGTCCAAGGAGATAAATCGCATTTGATTTCTCGTTTTTGATAGATCTCAACTTGAGGACATCCATACCGGGACAACATAGAAAATAGATAATGGACTCCTCTTTAATGCTTAAGCATTCATAAGAGGTTGAGGATTAATGTCCAAGCTAAAACTTCCACCATGATACATGGCTTTGGTTGGCGGCCCAATGTTCTTCTCTAACAATATGCATACTCAAACCAGTCTCATGGCAAATCACCCTTACTTCGGACAAGACGAACATGCATAGCAACTCACATGATATTCAACAAAAGTGTAACAGTTGATGGCGTCCCCAGAAACATGGATACCGCTCAGCAAGCAACTTATAATAAATAAGATACATAAGCGACATATTCTTTACCACAATAGTTTTTAAGCTACTTTCCCATGAGCTATGTATTGCAAAAATGAAGGTTTTAAAGGTAGCACATGTAAATTTACTTGGAGTGGCGGTGAAATACCACATATAGGTAGGTATGGTGGACTCATATGGCATAACTGGATTAAAAGAATGTGGATGCACAAGCAGTCAGTCCGCTTAATACAGGTGGAGGTTAGCAAAAGACTGGGAGCGACCAACTAAAAGAGCAATGACAGTCATAATCATGCAGAGCGACAAAGCAACATTGAATCAGGCATGGTAGTTATATCGCTACTCAGAAACAAAAGATCATCAAGGCTTGACAGACTTTCTTTACAGTCTTAAATATGCGTGAGCATACTCCAAGTCAATCAAAATAAATTCTTGAGGAAAGATATTACTAAACCATACCACATCATTGGCAAACAAATCATGTTGGTACTCCAATAACACATTGGGAATCCCCCAGCTATTTGAGACTAACCACGAGAAAACCTGAACTACCAAGCGCCATTATGCACGTAGCATCTTTATCATAGACATATTAACCAATGCAACGGAAGCAAACTCTCTTAATAAGATAAGCATGATGACTAAAGAGAGTTCAAGCAACCAACTAAACACAAGCTCTTTAAAAAGATAAGCATGAATACTAAGAGCAGAGCATGATAGTAGCTATTAAAAGACAAAGAACACACACATCAAAGATAGTCATGAAAATTCTATGTTATGTTCTAGGTAGAAGTGGAGTGTGTTTCTCTCCCACATAAAGAACGCTGAGTTCCGACTCGTTATGGAAAACTAAAAAGGAAATTAAAAGCAAGACGCTCCAAGCATAGCACATAACACATGAAGTGATTAAAATATAGTGGAACGAAAGACGAACTGATAATGTTGATGGAGAAGGGGATGCATGGGGGCATCCCCAAGCTTAGACGCTTGAGTCTCCTTGAATATTTCTTGGGGGTGCACGGGGGCATCCCCAAGCTTGAGCGCTTGACACTCCTGAATCTTTTTATCATCTTCCCTCGCACACTTGAAAACTCCCTTCATACATAACTCATCATAATCTGATTAGCGAGGTTAGTACCCATAATAAAATAATTATACCTTGCTGGAAATAAAGATATTCTTGAAGGTCTACTGTTTCTCAAGATTGCCAAAAGGTTTTTGCAAAGAAAAAGCAAGCTCTTGGTTTGCAAAATGAAGGAAAGGCAAAACAGGACAGAATCTGTGAAAAACAGAACAGCAGGTAGTAATTGATTTGTTCGGGGCACTTCTGCAACTCAAATCAAAAAACTCAAAACAGATGCACGAAAGACAATTATATAGAGCACGCTGTCGAAAAAATTCAGACCAAAAAGATGATCTGGTGATTTTATACGAATTGTTCTATCCAAGGACAGAATCTGTTTCCTGGACAGCACGTCACAACTTTTGAACTTTCTTGCAATCAGAGGCTACACTTGGCACAAAGTAGAAAAGTAAAGATACAATGATGATGCTACTGTAGTAACAACATCAAGACACAACAAAAAGCAAAATAAAATTTTATTCATTGTGGGCTGCCTCCTAAAAGCGCTTTCTTTTATGCCTTTAAGCTAGGCATAGGACTTTAATGATGCTCTCGTAAGAATAAGAGCTGAAGAACAAAAGAGGGCATCAAGAAGCAAATGCCAAATACATTTAAGCCTAACATGCTTCCTATGCATAGGAATATTGCAATAGAATAATTCATTGAAGCACGAAGCAACTAGCATAGGAAGGCAAAACAAGCATAACTTCAAAATATTCACCATAAAGAGAGGAAACTTCTTATTATTAAGATATTTAGAACCAAGTCTCCCTCTCTCATTATAAATTTCAGTGGCATCATGGATGAACTCAACAATATAAGCATCACGTAAAGCATTGTTACCATGATCCACATGCAAAAAGGTACTCTTACTCTCCACATAAGCATAATCTTTCTCATTGGTAATAGTGGGAGTAGGACTATCATAAACAACTTGAACACTATAGATTACTTGTGTATTAGGAGGGTGGTGTTCAACAAGGGAGTAATTCCCTCCATGATTATGACAAGTTTCATAAGGATAATTTCTCCTTATGTCATAGGTACCTTTATAATCACTATAGGTTGGAGTTATGACATCATCACAGTAGAGAAGAGCATTATCATTGCTAGCAACTATATTTGTAATCATGTTGTCTTTATTCTTACTAGCAAAAGAATTATCAATTATCACATCACTAGTGGGTAAAGGGTTTGCAATCCTATCATCCCCAAGCTTAGAGCTTCCCATATCATCACTTTCAGAGTTGGTACCAAAAAGATTTTCAAGATCATAAGTAGCATTATCATCATTTTCCCAATCACAATAAGTAACATGCATATCATAATCAAAATCATCTTCAATAGTACCTACGGACGTATCATCAAGATGATAATTAAGGCAATAAACTTCACCTTCTTCTTTAAACTTACAATCGTTAGGATAAAAGTTGATGGGAGGAATATGCTCAGGCCAGGTTGATACCCATTCTTCTTCCTTCTTGCTCCTCTTCCTCCTCTTCTTCTTTTTCTTCTTTTTCACCTTAGGAGAGAGTGGTTGGAAATGAAGCTTCTCCACATATCCTGGTTTATCATTAGAAACAATGGGGGAAACTTGGGAGGAACTCTCCTTTTTATTAGCAGAAATATAAGAGACATTTTTATGGCAATTAACAACACAATAGAGATGGCAATTTTGCAAAGTGTTTTTTATTCCTACGGCATTAACATCTAGCCAAGAAGTCTTTCCTGATAACTCTTCACACATCCAAAATAACATAAGCTCATCATAAAGATCAGAGGTGATCATATTATCACACAACTGGTTAACAGTTATGTTTTGAAAGTTCATGCATTGAAATTAAAGTGACCCTCTATACGGCAAAGTTCACAAGTGAAAGGATAAAGGTCACACAATTCTTTAGCAATTTCATTTAAATCTCTGACCCAAGTGATTGTTCTTTCATGCTTATGTTGCTTACAATACTTCTCTTCTTCAATCATAGGTCTTTCACAAGGTCTATCCACTCCACAAAAATTAACATGCTTATATAAAACTTCATTTTTAGGAATTGGATCATGCATGTTGCAATCATCATGAACACTTTCATTTTCTTTGCACGTCTCTTTAAAAGGTTTATGATACTTGATCCAATCCTCCTTAGGCATATTAAGATGTGAAGTAAAAGATTTGAGGAAATCAACAAGGAGTTGAGAATCAAGCCCAAACTTAGCACTAAACTTATTAAAACTTGTAGTTTCAACAAAGGACTTAATGCAATCATACTCATAAATTATACCTGACTCTTTACCTTTGTCGATCTCCCAATGTTCAGTGTTGCGTTGAATTCTTTCAAGGAGTTCCCATTTAGCATCAATCTTTTTGTTTGTGAAAGAACCCATAGAGGAAGCGTCGAGCAAATCTTTATCCTGTCGAGAAAGCCTCGCATAGAAATTAGTAATAATCATATCTTTGGGGAGCCCATGGTTAAGACATTTTAGCATTAACGTTTTCAGTCTCCCCCAAGCTTGAGCTATGCTCTCTCCGTCATGAGGATGGAAATTATAAACATAATTCCTATTCTTATGGACTTCATGAAGAGGATAAAACTTGGAGTAAAAGAGAGATCGGATCTCTTCCCAATCAAGCAAGTGCGAGTTATCGAGAAGCTTATACCAATCTGAAGCTTTATCTATAAGTGATACGGCGAACAATTTCCTCATGACAAACTCCCTTGATACACCTGCAAGCTTAAATAATGAACATAGTTGTGACAGATATAGCAAGTGTTCATCGGGATGTCTGTCTCCTGCATAACGATTAGCCAAAACATAATCGATAATACCAGCTGGTATTTTATAGGGCACAATTTCAGTAGGGGGAGGAGCAACCACCACAGGTGTGGGGCGTCTTCCCGCAAGCAACGATCCAATAGCACGGTTTTCCATAAACATAACTAGTGAAATAAAAACAAGAAACAAAAAGATTTAATTGCAAGATCTAAAGATATACCTTCAAGCGCTCACCTCCCCGGCAACGGCGCCAGAAATAGCTTGATGTCTACACACGTTTCTACTCTTGTAGACTATGTTGGGCCTCCAAGCGCAGAGGTTTGTAGGACAGCAGCAAATTTCCCTCAAGTGGATGACCTAAGGTTTATCGAACTCAGGGAAGTAGAGGTTGAAGATGGTCTCTCTCAAGCAACCCTGCAACTAAGATACAAGAAGTCTCTTGTGTCCCCAACACACCTAATACACTTGTTGGATGTATAGGTGCACTAGTTCGGCGAAGAGATGTTAAATGGCAAGTGATATGGATGGCAAAACAAAGTAATATAAATCTGTAATAAAAAGTGCAGCAAGCAAACAAGTGGTAAACGTGAGCACAAATGGTATTGCAATGGTGGAAACAAGGCCTAGGCTTCATACTTTCACTAGTGGCAACTCCCAACAACATTAACATAATCGAATCACATGATATTTCCCATAAAACATGCAAAGGGGACGCACTCGGAGGTCATTCCTTCGTGGTCAAGAGAGGACGAGAATTATGTAGGGCTACAAAAGCACACCTCAAAGTTCGTAGTTCTCAATCTAAGGATTTTCCAATGTCACCGCGGCCATCCAAAGAGAGTCCCACAATCACCACAACATATCTAAGGGATAGTCAAAGACAAGCACCAAGAGACTCTCAATCTTCAATCAACACACAAGAGAGGAAATCACTCATGAAAATATTGTTCTAATCCATGTCAAATAGACCGCTGTCACCTTGGTCTCGGGGATCATACTAGATAAAGACAAGTGAGTACATCAATCCAATACATAGAGGAAGGGGAAATATCATGGGATCACCCTAGATTAACATAGCCTATGATCACAACGAAGATCACATCATGGGAGAGAGAATTGACCACATAGCTACTGGTAAGAACCTCAGCCCCGAGGAGGAACTACTCCCGCATCATGGAGGGAGGAAGCAACATCGATGGAGATGAATCCGGGGGCACTTCCCCGTCCCGGCAGGGTGCCGGCGCAGGAATTCTGGTCCCCCGAAGCTTGATGGCGATGGCGGCGGAGATCGGAATTGCGTCTGGAGAAAAGGGATCCGGAATTAGGGTTTCCTCGACACGCTTTAAATATATGCCAAAGGGGGGCATCGGAGGTGCCTCGGGGGGCCCAGGCGCCCCCCCCCCGGCGCGACCCAGGGGGGGGGGGGGGCGCCCACAGGGCGCCTGGAGCCCCTGTGGGTCCCTCGGCTGTACTTTGGCCGCACGGTAGCTCCTGGAACGCTGATTTTTTATATATTTTTTCTGGATTTTTCCTGGCAGTTCTCGTAATGTGAAAACCTGAAATACAAAAACAGCCGAAAACAGAAACTGGCACTGGGGTGCACTGAGTTAATAGGTTAGTCCAAATATGATCAAAAGTGTATGGAAGTGTATAATTATCATAGCAATATCACCCAAAAGAGGCATGGAGCAAGCAGAAATTATAGATACGTTTTGGACGTATCAGGGGCCAGCTCCTAGTAACTGGAGTGACCCCTGCATCCAGTATCTTTTGCTCAGACGTATCCCACTTAGGCATTGCCACCGCGTAGCCACCTAGCCCCAGCCTATGGAACTGCTCCTTTCTTGCGGCATTGGCCTTGTTTTTTCTTGAACGTTCCTGAGATAATTCTGATTCCTTGAATTTCACGAAAGCGGGCTAGTGTTCTCTTTGCTTCTCCAGTGTTCCCTTGAATTCTGGAGTCTTCTTTCCTCCTTTGACGTAGTTGGCCCATACAGGTTTCTTATGGCTGTTGAATGCAATTGTCATCTTCCTAAGAGCAGCGTCCTTGATTTTCTTCTTGTCATCCTCTATGAAATGATCTAGTAGGGTGAAATGTTCCATGAGTTTTTCCCAAAGCAGAGAATTTGCTCTGTCATTGACAAAAGTAAGATCTGGACGTTTCTTTGCTGGCTCTTTCCATTCTTAAATGGAGATCGGTTGTTGGTCCTTCACAATAACTCTGCACTGACGAACGAACTTGTTCGCAACTGTCTTAGGCTCTACTGGTTTGCCATCAGTTTTGATCGCATCGATGTTTTACTTACGCCCTCCCTCAACTTTTTGGCCGGGCCTCGCACTGTCCTGCTGCTTGTAGATTTGCTCGATTCGGAGGGCTGAAAGAAGAAAGATATCGATTCGTTAATATATCTTCAAATCATTATAAACATGTGATGATCACCAGATGCCTGCTAATATAAATATACCTCACTGGTCTCTATTATTTCAAGATCAACATTTCCGGTGTCATCATCGATATCATAGTTCATGACTTCATCAATTTGGTTGTCGCGATCAAATATCATATCACCCTCCCCGGTATTGTTCAGATATTGGGAGCCATCATCTTCTTCATTATGATCATCTGGCCCGCAAGGGGAGCGTATGATCTCGAACATGGCAACTTCTCTCTCCGCCGGTATTATCCGCCATAGCTTTTATTTAACTAATCCACAATAAATATAAAACAATTTATTATTCAAATTACAATGCATGCATGCAACCATTAAGGAAAAACTGAATCATAGTACATAATATGCATCGCATTGAATAATATATATAACCTCGAATACATCGTCTCGAATAATATATAATCTCGAATACATGGTCTCGAATAATATATATAATCTCGGATACATCGATCGTCTCGAATATTATATAACGAATACATCACTAGCTAGCTAGCTAATAAAGATCGAATACTACAGAATAATCTAGTTCACTCGCGGTTCCTGAGGCGCGGGCGGTGGACACCCAAAGATAAGGAACCATCACAGGATCATAGCTACGGTCATCTCCCCAAAGAACCTGCCAGGTATTGGAGAACCCGACGTCCATAGGAGCCATGTAGCGACAGACGTGCTCGTCCTCCTCCCTGACACGGCGACGCACCACCTCCGATGGTGCTGGCTCCCTCCGCACCGAAAGTGGCCCACGCGAACGCCACCAAAGGAGCTCAGGGTCGATGACGGGACTTGGGGCCGCGTTCCTCACCATGCGGCGAGCCCCTGAAGGTAGCACCTCCCAGTGCTAGCCCGGCGGAGCCCAGTCCCGGACATGGGTCTTCTGAAGCAGGACGTCGTCGCGAACGGGTCGATGGCGAGGATGCGGGCCGGGCATCATCAAGAACAAATACTATATGCAAGCGTAACATTCTAAATTTCTAGAACTAAAATTATAAGAAACTAAAAAAACATCGATCATCGTCTAACAATTTGAAATTAATCTAATTCATCTAGCTAAAACTAACATTTCTAAAATTTCTAACATTTCTATATACTATTTGACATTACATTATAACTAACATTTCTATATACTATTTGACATTAATCTAATCTAATTAATTAATTCATCTAAAACTTTGTATAAAAAACAGAAAAAACTAAAAACTAAAAACAGAAATGTGTGTGTGTGTGTGTGTGTGTGTGTGTGTGTGTGTGTGTGTGTGTGTGTGCGTGTGTGTGCGTGTGCGTGGGGCCGAGGGAGAGGGCCTCACCGCGCGGGTGAGGTCGAGGCGACGGCGAAGGCGAGGTCGAGGCGATGGCGACGGGGGCAGTGCGACAGGGACGGCGACGGCGATGGGGGCAGTGCGACGGGGGCGGCGACGGGGACGGCGACCGCGATGGGGGCAGCGCGCAATGGGGACGGCGACGGCGACGAGGATGGTGGCAGCGCGCGATAGGGAGGAACAAACAGAACAAGAACAGAGGGAAGCTGAATTCTTTCAAGTGTCGTATATATAGGATGGACCTTTAGTACCGGTTGGAGCCACCAACCGGTACTAAAGGCCTGTTTTGGCCAGGCCAAGCGGTGGGAAGGGCAGGCCTTTAGTACCGGGTGGTGGCTCCAACCGGTACTAAAGACACCCCCTTTAGTACCGGTTCGAGCCATGACCCGGTACTAAAGGTGGTGCGCTGCCAGGCGAGGGGCGCAGAGGTTTAGTCTCACCTCGCTAGCCGAGGGGCGCTCGCACATGCTTATAAGCCCCGCCGCCGCTGCTGTCTCGAGCTCCTCTCAAAATCAGGCCTTCTGGGCCTACCTCTGCTGCTATGCTTTGTTGGGCCTACTCGGCTAGCGGGCCTGCATCCTGGCCCAACTAGATGTTGGGTTTCTAGTCGTATGCAGGCCGCTGTGGCCCAGTAGGCGGGCTTTTTTCATTTTGTTTTTTTCTTCTTTTTTTCTTTTCTGCTTTACTTATTTTCTTTTATTTATTTTTCAGTTGTTTTTTGCTGTGTTTAGAGTTTTTGTGTGAATATTTTTGCTCTAGGTACAAAAATTTACAAACTTTCTGTTAGTTCTGGTAGTTTTCAAATTTGAATAGTTTAAATTTGAATTATTTCAAATTTGTGTGAATCACTGATACGTCCAAAACGTATCTATAATTTCTGCTTGCTCCATGCTTCTTTTGTGTGATATTGCTATGGTAGTGATGCACTTCCATACACTTTTGATCATATTTGGACTAACTTATTAACTCAGTGCACAACAGTGCCAGTTCCTGTTTTCTGCTGTTTTTCTATTTCAGATTTCCCCCATATTAAAAGTGCTCCAAAAATTCCAGGAAAAATCAGCGTACAGGAAGCTTCTCGAAGAACCAAAGATGGGCCAGAGGGGAGCCAGGGGAGGCCCAGGCGGCCACCTGGCGCGGCCCCACCCCTGGCCGCGCCAGGGGGGCGCCCGGGTCCCCTGCTCCGCCTCTGGCTGCCCCCCTTCGCATATATATCCCTCTCGTCCTGAAACCCTCGAGGACAGAACCCTTTTTCGCGATCTCGCCTCTGTTCCGCCGCCGCAGCACTTCCAAGATCGGGAGCATCAGGAGAACTCTTCCCGGCACCCTGTCGGAGGGGAGAACCACCACCGGGAGCTTCTCCACCACCATGGACGCTTCCCGGATGAGTCGTGAGTAGTCCACCTTGGACCATGGGTCCATGATCAGTAGCTATGTGATGTTCTCCTCCCCTCTTTGCTCTTCATGGTTTAGACCTCGTGAGCTGCCCTACATGATCGAGGCACATATGTAATCTTTCTGCTGTTGCTTTGCTGAGTTTGCTGGGATCTGATGGATTATGAGACTATGTTCAGATTGTGTTTGAGTAATATATTTGATTCACCTCTTTTATATCTTTGTTCTTGAGTAATTCTTGCATGTTCTCTGTTGCTGTTTATTGCTTTGGCCAAGTAGTAGGTAGTAACTCCAAGAGGGAGCGTTATGCTTGATTGTGGGTTCATGCCCCCTGATGACTAGCTTGAGTGACAGAAACATGAGTCTAGGGGATGTGCTGTTGCCACGAGGGAGAAAACAACGGTGCTTGTACTTGCGGGTGCAAGGATTGGTTACTTTACGCAAAGTTCTTTTAATGCAGTTGTCTGTTGCTTTAAGTTTACACTTTGGGTGGGATTCGCAACTTAATAACAGCGAGATGTTCTGGATAGATATCTCAAGGTGGATGATTAGTAGTAGATGCAGATGGATTTCGGTCTACTTGCCTTGGCGTACCGCCCATGCTTTTGAGCCTCTACCTTTCTTTGCAGCATAGTTAGCATTGGTTTGCTCACATAATCCTGTCAATTGCCCAGCTGTAATTTGTTTACCTCGCTTTGCTGTTTTATCGTCTTTTGGGAGAGAGATATCACTACTGAACATCATGGAACCCCGGTCCATATTACCACCGCTGATCACACCTTCTATTTACTTCCTGTTTTTATTTCCTAGTTGCAGTCATAGCTATCATTATTATCTCTTGTGTTTGATCCTTTGTAAACAACAAGGCCGGAGGGATTGACAACCTCTTTGTACTCGTTGGGAGCAAAGTTATCTGTATCTGTGTGCATGTCCCGTCAACCGCTAAGTTTCTAGCGCCGTTGACACCTACTTGTCGACCCTCGGAGTCTCACGGGATTCGATCCTTGGTACCTTTCCCAAGGGAAATTTGCCGCTACGCTACATCTCAACCTTCCACTTGGGGTAACCAACGAGGGGTGAGAAGCCATCAAGCAAGTTTCTGGTGCCGTTGACGGGGACTCCACTCTTCAAGATAGGGGAGTTTCACGCTATCTTTTATCTTTGCTTTTTAGTCTTATTAGTTTACCTTGCAGTTTTTGCTTTAGTGTCCCTTACCAAAAATCACAAAAATAGTTATCTTGCTTGCTGCTGCTAGGGGTTCCACCGAGAACACCAAGTTGTGTGACTTCACTAGTCATAACAACAATGACTTTATCTGCACGCCTATTGCTACACCTGCCACTTCAGCACCTTCTTATGAGATTAAACCTGCTTTGCTGAACCTAGTTATGAAAGATCAATTCTCCAGTGCTGGAGATGATGCTGCTTAGCACTTAAATAATTTTGTTGAGCTCTGTGATATGCAAAAGTACAAAGAAGTAGATGGTGATATTGTTAAGCTTAAGCCTTTTCCTTTCTCCTTGAGAGGAGGAGCTAAAATCTGGTTTCAATCCTTGCCTAGGAATAGTATAGATTCTTGGGACAAGTGCAAGGATGCCTTTATTGGGAAGTACTATCCCCCTGCTAAAATTATCCAATTAAGGAGTAACATAATGAATTTTAAACAATTGGATAATGAACACGTTGCCCAAGCTTGGGAACGCATGAAATCTCTTGTCAAGAACTGCCCTACTCATGGTTTGACTACTTGGATGGTTATCCAAACTTTTTATGTAGGCTTGAACTTTACCTCACGGAACTTGTTAGATTCGGCCGCGGGAGGAACCTTTATGTCAACTACACTTGGTGCTGCCACGAAGCTTCTCGACGAGATGATGACCAATTATTCCCAATGGCAAACCGAACGCGCTCCAACAGGTAGGAAGGTAAACTCTGTCGAGGAGATTTCCTCCCTAAATGAAAAAGTTGACTTGATCATGTCTCTACTTTCCAAGCAATCTTCTATTGATCCTCATGATGTTCCTTTAAATTCTTTGATTTCTCAAGATCAAGTAGATGTGAACTTTATCTCTAGAAACAATTTCAATAACAATGCTTATAGGAGTAATTTTGGTAGCAACCCTAGACCGTTCCCCTCTAATTCCTATGGGAACAACAATACTTATCCTAGCACCAAGAACTCCACTTCTGAACTAGAGATTATGCTTAAAGACTTCATCACTACCAAAAAGGCCTTCAATAAGAGTGTACAAGAAAAACTAGACAAACTAGATAATCTCTCTTCGAAGGTAGACAATTTAGCCCATGAGGTAGAGTTGCTTAAAATTAGAACTTCTCCTCTTGAGGAGAGGAAGACCACTCCTATGAATGCTATTCAAGTGCAAATTAATGAAAACATTAGGATGATGGCTAAACTTAAAGAGAGATGGGCTAGAGAAAAGGAGGAAGAAGGTAGGATTAAGAGCCTTCCTACCCACCACACTGTTGCTACTATCCAAGTTGTTGAGGATATCCAAACTCTTAGCACCCAATGCACTCCTAGTCCCATTGGACCTATTAATGGTGATGCTATGACCTCAACCGTAGAAGAAGAAACTCCTATGACCATAGAAGCTACCAAACAAGTGAGCCTAAAGGACACCACTACCACTTTACTTGATAGTAGTGACCTTGATTTTGATAATTGCACCCTTTCTAAAGTTATTAGTTTTCTTCACAAGATGTCTAGAGATCCCCACACTAGCACACTTAATCTTGCCTTCACGGAGCATATCACTAATGCTCTTATCAAAGCTAGGGAGGAGAAGCTTAGGGTAGAAGCCTCCATACCTAGAAAGCTAGAAGATAGTTGGGATCCTATGATTAAAATTAAGTTGAATAACTTCTCTTGCTATGCTTTATGTGATGTTGGAGCTAGTACCTCCGTTATGCCCAAAAGAATGTATGATATGTTTGAATTGAAACCTTTTGATCCTTGTTCTTTTGGTGTTCGTCTTGTTGATTCTTTCGTAAAGAAACCTTTGGGGAAGATCGACGATGTTCTTATCATTGTCAATGACAATTATGTTCCCGTTGATTTTACTATTATGGATATTGAATGTGAACCTTCATGTCCAATTATTTTGGGACGTCCTTTTCTTCGCACCATTGGTGCTATCATTGACATGAAAGAGGGGAATATAAAATTCCAATTCCCTCTCAAGAAAGGGATGGAACACTTCCCTAGAAAGAAGATTAAGTTGCCTTTTGAGTCTGTTACACGGGCTAGCTATTCTCTTACTCTTGATAAAACTTGATCTTCTCTTTTTGCATCATGCCTAGCTTAAAGGCATAAAAGAAAGCGCTTTTGGAAGGCAGCCCACAACGAATTAGGTTTTATTTTGCTTTTGTTGTGCCTTGATGTTTGTTACTACAGTATCCTCATCATTGTATCTTTTCTTTTCAGCTTTGTGCCAAGTTTAGCCTCCGATTGCAAGAAAGTTCAAAAGTTGTGACGTGCTGTCCAGAAAACAGATTCTGTCCTTGGACAGAAAAATTCGAATAAAATCACCAGATCATATTTTTGATCTGAATTTTTTTGACAGCGTGCTCTATACAATTGGCTTTCGAGCGTCTGTTCTGAGTTTTTTGATTTGAGTTGCAGAAGTGGCCCGAAAAAATTATTTACTACCTGCTGGTCTGTTTTTCACAGATTCTGTCCTGTTTTGCCTTTTCTTCGTTTTGCAAACCTTGAGCTTGCTTTTTCTTTGCAAAAACCTTTTGGCAATCTTGAGAAACAGTAGATCTTCTAGATTATCTTTATTTCCAATAGGGAAAAATTATTTTATTGTGGGTACTAACCTCGCTAATCAGATTATGATGAGTTATGTATGAAGGGAGTTTTCAAGTGTGCGAGGGAAGATGATAAAAGAAGATTCAAGAGGGTCAAACGCTCAAGCTTGGGGATGCCCCCGTGCACCCCCAAGAAATATTCAAGAAGACTCAAGCGTCTAAGCTTGGGGATGCCCCCATGCATCCCCTTCTCCATCAACAATTATCAGTTCGTCTTTCGTTCCACTATATTCTTATCACTTCATGCGTTATGTGCTATGCTTGGAGCGTCTTGCTCTTAGTTTCCTTTTTTAGTTTTCTTTAGCTTTGCTTGCTGTTCATAACAAGTTAGAACCCAGCTTTCTTTGTGTGGGAGAGAAACACGCTCCACTGCAACCTAGAACACAACATAGGATTTTCATGCTTATCTTTGTTGTGTGTGTTCTTTGTCTTTTCTTAGTTGCTGTCATGTTTAGCTCTTAGTTTTCATGCTTTTCTTTTTATAGAGCTTTTGTTTAGTTAGTTGCTGAACTCTCTTGAGTTTTCATGTTTATCTTGTTAAGAGAGTTTGCCTGTTGCACTGAGTTGTGTGTCTTAACTTAAAGTAGGTAATTGAGGTTGCTATTTAATTTTAGTAGTAATTTGCAATAGTTTTGAGGTATTGCCATGAGTAATGTCTGAACTTTTGGTGTCAAGAGCTTTAGCCTATTAGTGATAGATGTCGTATTTTGGGCAATCCGTGTTTATTTTCGAAAACCTACAAAATAGTTGAGAACTTTAGCTACTAGATGGAACACTAATCTTTGGAGGGATCGAATATTAGAGTACACTCACGTACCATGAGTCGAGGATGTGCAAGGATAACCAAACCCCCATACACTCCTCCTCGGGGTACTTGTCTCTTTGTCAACCTCCTAATTAGATTGAGAGTTACCGATAATAAGTGCATGAGTTCTTCGGACTAATGTGAGTATTCGAAAGTTGACACTTCCACCTAGCCATATTTTTCTAGCCTCTTCGGTACCATGCATTGTCCTTTCTCACCTCGAGAGTTGGCGCATACTTCGCCGGTGCATCCAAATCCTTGGCACGATACGCTCTATCATCATAAGCCTCATTATATCCTTCCTCAAAACAGCCACCATACCTACCTATCAAGGCATTTCCATAGCCTTTCCGAGATACATTGCCATGCAACATCCATCTTCTCATGACTTGATCTTCATGTCATACATGCTTTTGCTTGATCGATGAGCCGCATGCTAGTTGGGCCTTGCCCTAATCATTGCTACATGATGCGCTAGTATCATTGCATATCCTGCTACACTGGCAGAGGCATACATTTGCATACATCATGATAGTTTCATCTTCTTTATGTTGAGTACTTTTGTAAAGTGTGAAAGATCTTCAATACTTCTTGTAATATATAGAGTGTTGCCCCTAAAGTGAGGAAAAGATCCCAAAGAGGACAAAATCAAAAGATCCCAAAGAGGACAAATGAGAGTTAAATAGAAAAAGCCATTGAGGACACAAAAAAATAAAAAAATAGAAAAGAAATAAAAAGAGAGAAGGGGGCACACTACTATTCCTTTTGAGAGATCCACACTCGTACTCCATCTTATACCTTGTACTCCATAGAGATTATCATTCATGCATATAGCTATGTGGGGACCTTCACACTATAGAACTTGGCTTGTATATTCCAATGATGAGCCTCCTCAAAAGAGCTCTAGGTCTTCTTGAGCGAGCAAGTTGGATGCACCCCCACTAGTTCCATTGGAGAGCTTACCTTAGCTCATATGTGCATCCGTTGCATGGAAATCCCTACTCCTCACATCATATCTATCATTTGGCTTTCTCTCGCCTACGATTGTCCTCATTGACGTGAGCCTTTCACACCTTTTTTGTCTTCCCCCTTCATCATTTTTCTCTTTTTGCCATCCTAAGTGTCAACTTTCTTACTTACGCTCATCCATTGCATGAGTGCTCAAAATATCAAAAGGGAGTGGATCATTTTGACTTGTACCTGGCTAGTGGTCTGGGGATGAGTCAAGATAAGATTCCAAAGAAGACCAAGTGTGAAACTTTAGTAGATTAAGTTCTCAACAATACAAAAACTATGTTTTACTCTCTCGTATATCCCTATCCCCTTTCTTGCACGCAAACACCATTTGGAGACATTCGAGTCACGGACAGCGAGAGCTCTTGCACCTTTATGTTCTTATGTTGCTTGTTACAATGCTAATATAGACTCTTGCTTGTTATGACTTGAATTGAATTACATGCCTTGATTGCTTTACTTAAAAAGTTCTCATATGGTTGGTAGCATGTCACCACAGAAATTATGCTTGTTATCATTTACCATCTCGAGGACGAGCAGGAATTAAGTTTGGGGATGTTGATACGTCCGAAACGTATCTATAATTTCTGCTTGCTCCATGCTTCTTTTGTGTGATATTGATGCACTTCCATACACTTTTGATCATATTTGGACTAACTTATTAACTCAGTGCACCACAGTGCCAGTTCATGTTTTCTGCTGTTTTTCTATTTCAGGTTTCCCCCATATTAAAAGTGCTCCAAAAATTCCAGGAAAAATATAGGAAAAATCAGCGTACAAGAAGCTTCGCGAAGAACCAAAGATGGGCCAGAGGGGAGCCAGGGGAGGCCCAGGCGGCCACCTGGCGTGGCCCCACCCCTGGCCGCGCCAGGGGGGCGCCTGGGGCCCCTGCTCCACCTCTGGCTGCCCTCCTTCGCATATATATCCCTCTAGTCCCGAAACCCTCGAGGACAGAACCCTTTTTCGTGATCTCGCCTCTGTTCTGCCGCCGCAGCGCTTCCAAGATCGGGAGCATCAGGAGAACTCTTCCCGGCACCCTGCCGGAGGGGAGAACCACCACCGGGAGCTTCTCCACCACCATGGACGCTTCCCGGATGAGTCGTGAGTAGTCCACCTTGGACCATGGGTTCATGATCAGTAGCTATGTGATGTTCTCCTCCCCTCTTTGCTCTTCATGGTTTAGACCTCGTGAGCTGCCCTACATGATCGAGGCACATATGTAATCTTTCTGCTGTTGCTTTGCTGAGTTTGCTGGGATCTGATGGATTATGAGACTATGTTCAGATTGTGTTTGAGTAATATATTTGATTCACCTCTTTTATATCTTTGTACTTGAGTAATTCTTGCATGTTCTCCGTTGCTGTTTATTGCTTTGGCCAAGTAGTAGGTAGTAACTCCAAGAGGGAGCGTTATGCTTGATTGTGGGTTCATGCCCCCTGATGACTAGCTTGAGTGACAGAAACATGAGTCTAGGGGATGTGTTGTTGCCACGAGGGAGAAAACAACGGTGCTTGTACTTGCGGGTGCAAGGATTGTTTACTTTACGCAAAGTTCTTTTAATGCAGTTGTCTGTTGCTTTGAGTTTACACTTTGGGTGGGATTCGCAACTTAATACCAGCGAGATGTTCTGGATAGATATCTCAAGGTGGATGATTAGTAGTAATGCAGATGGATTTCGGTCTACTTGCCTTGGTGTACCGCCCATGCTTTTGAGCCTCTACCTTTCTTTGCAGCATAGTTAGCATTGGTTTGCGCACATAATCCTGTCAATTGCCCAGCTGTAATTTGTTTAGCTCGCTTTGCTGTTTTATCGTCTTTTGGGAGAGATACATCACTAGTGAACATCATGGGACCCCGGTCCATATTACCACCGCTGATCACACCTTCTATTTACTTCCTGTTTTTATTTCCTAGTTGCAGTCATAGCTATCATTATTATCTCTTGTGTTTGATCCTTTGTAAACAACAAGGCCGGAGGGATCGACAACCTCTCTGTACTCGTTGGGAGCAAAGTTATCTGTATCTGTGTGCAGGTCACGTCAACCGCTAAGTTTCTGGCGCCGTTGACACCTACTTGTCGACCCTCGGAGTCTCACGGGATTCGATCCTTGGTACCTTTGCCAAGGGACATTTGCCGCTACGCTACATCGCAACCTTCCACTTGGGGTAACCAACGAGGGGCGAGAAGCCATCAATCACTAGTTTGTGAATAACTTAACTTTAAAAATAGATTTTTCAGTGATTCTTTTTTCTTATGTTTAATATTAGTGTGTTTTATCAGTATATTCAACTTGGTAATACTTAGGTTATATAAAAAATGAAATGCCTTTGTAACAGATGACTTTTCATCCGAAACCCTGATATTTCGAAAGAGATTGTCCATTTTGTACACGAAGTGCATCCAGTTTTTGCCGTAGCCCTCTCTACTTTTTTGCACATGCTATGTGGGTGAAATTATGATACCATGCCAACTTTCAACCTTTTCAGAGTTCGTTTGAAGTGTTTTTCAATTTCAAGGTCATTTAGCTGAAAAATTCAGTATATGCATGAAAGAATTTGTTTGCACATAAAATTTCTTCGCGTTTCAAACACCAAAACACATAAGTACCCTAACTATTACAAAGATTCCCTCCTGTTTGTCTGAAGCGGGACTTTTCAGATATATAAGTCCGGAAACTCACTAGAGAAGAAAGTGATGACAGTGAAGCCGATCACATCCCAGAGTGGGATCTTTGGGTGTGAAACTTCTTCTTCGCGTGTGTCCCTTTGCGTCATGACCATGGACAATCTTCGTCATTTAACTAGATGCTCGGGTCAATATTCACTGTGAATGGAGCAATCTCATGAAACTTTTCATAATTTTCTGACATGTCTGTCTTGTCATCCACTCCCACGATGTTTCTTTTCCCAGAAAGAACTATGTGGCGCTTTGGCTCATCGTATGATGCATTCGCTTCCTTATCTTTTCTTTTTCTCGGCTTGGTAGACATGTCCTTCACATAGAAAACCTGTGCCACATCATTGGCTAGGACGAATGGTTCGTCTGCATACGCAAGATTGTTGAGATCCACTGTTGTCATTCCGTACTGCGGGTCTTCAGTTACCCCGCCTCGTTTCATATTGACCCATTTGCACCGAAACAAAGGGACCTTCAAACCACGTCCACAGTCAAGTTCCCATATGTCCTCTATGTAACCATAATATGTTTCCTTTCCTGTCTTGGTTGCTGCATCAAAGCGGACACCACTGTTTTGGTTGGTACTCTTCTTATCTTGGGCGATCGTGTAAAATGTATTCCCATTTATCTCGTACCCTTTGAAAGTCATTATATTCGAAGATGGTAACTAGGACAGCAAGTACATGTCATCTTCATTAGCGACGTCATGCATGGCACATGTCTGCAACCAGCCGGCGAAAGTCGTCGTTTGTTCACGTGTAATCTTGTCATCAGACTGCTCCGGGTGTTTGGAGCGTAGAAAATTCTTGTGTTCGTCCATATACGGAGCCACCAAGGCGGAGCTGTGTAGAACTGTGTAGTGTGCTTGAGTGAGAGAATGCCCGTCCATACATATTATTTGATCCCCTCCTAGCGTGCCTTTTCCATCCAGTCTTCCCTTATGCCGCGATTCAGGAACACCAATCGTCTTAATGTCAGGAATAAAGTCAATACAAAACTCAATGACCTCCTCATTTTCATGGCCCTTGGAGATGCTTCCTTCTGGCCTAGCACGGTTATGAACATATTTCTTTAAGACTCCCATGAACCTCTCAAAGGGGAACATATTGTGTAGAAATACATGACCCAAAACGTTAATCTCTTCGCATAGGTGAACTAGGACGTGCGTCATGATGTTGAAGAAGGATGGTGAGAACAGCAACTCAAAACTGACAAGACATTGCACAAAATCATTCTGTAACGTTGCTATGCTTTCTGGATCGATTACCTTCTGAGAGATTGCATTAAGGAATGCACATAGCTTCAGAATGGCTAATCAAACGTTTTCCGGTAGAAGCCCCCTCAATGCAATCGGAAGAAGTTGTGTCATAATCACGTGACAGTCATGAGATTTTAGGTTCTGAAACTTTTTCTCTGCCATATTTATTATTCCCTTTATATTCGACGAGAAGCCAGACGGTACCTTAATACTGAGCAGGCATTCAAAGAAGTTTTTCTTCTCTTCTTTGGTAAGAGCGTAGCTAGCATGACCCTCATGTATGTCGTCTTTTCCGTGCATACATTGCTGGTCCTCCTGTGCCTCCGGTATATCTTTTGACTTCCCATACACGCCCAAGAAGCCAAGCTGGGTCACACAAAGATTCTTTGTCACGTGCATCACGTCGATTGCAGAGCGGACCCCTAGGTCTTTCCAATAGGGCAGGTCCCAAAATATAGATTTCTTCTTCCACATGGGTGCGCGTCCGTCTGTTGGGGAACGCAGTATTTCAAAAAATATCTACGAACACGCAAGATCTATCTACTAGATGCATAGCTACGAGACGGGAGACTGTGGCTACGTACCCTCGTAGACTGGGAGCGGAAGCGTCTAGTGACGCGGTTGATGTAGTCTAACTTCTTCGCGATCCAACCGATCAAGCACCGAACGTACGGAGCCTCCGCGTTCAGCACACGTTCAGCTTGATGACGTCCCACGAGCTCTTGATCCAGTAGAACCTCGCGGGAGAGTTTCGTCAGCACGACGGCATGGTGACGAAGATGATGAAGCTACCGGCACAGGGCTTCGCCTAAGCACCGCAACGATATGACCGAGGTGTGTTTCTGTGGAGCGGGGCACCGCACACGGTTGGGAGAGATCAACTTGATCAAATTCTGTGTCGAGAGGTGCCCCCTGCCCCCGTATATAAAGGAGCAAGGGGGGAGGTGCGGCCAGCTCCTATGGCGCGCCCTAGATGGCCAATCCTACTAGGAATAGGATTCCAATCCTATTCCTAGTAGCAGTCCACCAAGAGGGAGAGGGGGAAGGAATGAGAGGGAGAGGGAGAAGGAAAGGGGCGCCGCCCCCCTCTTTTCCTTGTCCAATTCGGACCAAGGGGAGGGGCGCGCGGCCCAGCCTTGGCCGGCCCTCTCTCTATCCACTAAGGGCCCAAGTGGCCCATTAGTTCCCCCGGGGGGTACCGATACCCCTCCGGCACTCCGGTTTAATCCGAAACTTTTCCGGAAGACTTCTGGTGTCCGAATATAGTCGTCCAATATATCAATCTTTACATCTCGTACATTCTGAGACTCCTTGTCATATCCGTGATCTCATCCAGGACTCCAAACTACCTTCGGTACATCAAAACTCATAAACTCATAATACCGATCGTCATCAAAAGTTAAGCGTGCGGACCCTACGGGTTCGAGAACTATGTAGACATGACCAAGACTCATCTCCGGTCAATAACCAATAGCGGAACCTGGATGCTCATATTGGCTCCTACATATTCTACGAAGATCTTTATCGGTCAAACCGCATAACAACATATGTTGTTCCTTTTGTCATCGGTATGTTACTTGCCCGAGATTCGATCGTCGGTATCTCGATACCTAGTTCAATATCGTTACCGGCAAGTCTCTTTACTCGTTCCATAATACGTCATCTCGTGACTAATTTATTAGTCATTTGCTTGCAAGGATTATTATGATGTGCATTACCGAGAGGGCCTAGAGATACCTCTCCGACACTCGGAGTGACAAATCCTATTCTTGATCTATGCCAAGACCACAAACACTTTCGGATACACCTGTAGAGCATCTTTTTAATCACCCAGTTACATGGTGACGTTTGATAGCACACAAGGTGTTCCTCCGGTTTTCGGGAGTTGCATAATCTCATAGTCATAGGAACATGTATAAGTCATGAAGAAAGCAATAGCAGTAAAACTAAACGATCATAGTGCTAAGCTAACGGATGGGTCTTGTCCATCACATCATTCTCCTAATGATGTGATCTCGTTGATCAAATGAAAACTCATGTCTATTACTAGGAAACATAACCATCTTTGATCAAAGAGCTAGTCTAGTAGAGGCATACTAGGGACATATTGTTTTGTCTATGTATTCACACATGTACTAAGTTTCCGGTTAATACAATTCTAGCATGAATAAAAGACATTTATCATGATATAAGGAAATAGAATTAACATCTTTATTATTGCCTTTAGGGCATATTTCCTTTAGTCTCCCACTTGAACTAGAGTCAATAATCTAGATTACAAAGTAATGATTCTAACACCCATGGAGTCTTGGTGATGATCATGTTTTGCCCGTGGAAGAGGCTTAGTCAACGGGTCTGAGACATTCAGATATGTATGTATCTTGCAAATTTCTATGTCTCCCTCCTTGACTAGATCGCGGATGGAATTGAAGCGTCTTTTGATGTGCTTTGTTCTCTTGTGAAACCTGGATTCCTTCGCCAAGGCTATTGCTCCAGTGTTGTCACAAAAGATTTTCATTGGACCCGATGCGCTAGGTATTACACCTAGATCGGATATGAACTCCTTCATCCAGACTCCTTCATTTGCTGCTTCCGAAGCAGTTATGTATTCCGCTTCACACGTAGATCCCGCCACGTCGCTCTGCATGGAACTGCACCAACTGACAGCTCCACCGTTCAATAAAAATATATATCCGGTTTGTGACTTAGAGTCATCCGGATTAGTGTCAAAGCTTGAATCGACGTAACCGTTTACGACGAGCTCTTTGTCACCTCCATACACGAGAAACATATCCTTTGTCCTTTTCAGGTACTTCAGGATGTTCTTGACCACTATCTAGTGATCCACTCCTGGATTACTTTGGTACCTCCCTGCTAAACATATAGCAAGGCACACATCAGGTCTGGTACAAAGCATTGCATATATGATAGATCCTATGACTGAGGCATAGGGAATGACTTTTATTTTCTCTCTATCTTTTGCAGTGGTCGGGCATTGAGTCTTTCTCAACTTCATGATATGTCTCCAACGTATCTATAATTTTTGATTGTTCCATGCTATTATTTATGAAGTCTTGGATGTTTAATGGGCTTTATCATTCACTTTTATATCATTTTTGGGACTAACCTACTAACCCAAAGGCCCAGTCCAGATTGCTGTTTTTTGCCTATTTCAGGGTTTTGCAGAAAAGGAATATCAAACGGAGTCCAAACGGAATGAAACCTTTGCGAGAGATATTTTTGGAGGAAATCACGCACGAAAGACTTCAGGGCCAAGTCAGGGGACAGAGGGGCCACCCTCGAGGGTGGGGAGCGTGCCCCCCTTCCCAGGGCGCGCCCCCTGCCTCGAGGGCAGCCCGTGTGGTCCCCGGTGCCCTCTTTCTTCCTATATATACCTACGTACCCCAGAAACTCCATATGCAGAGAGAAAACCCTAATTCCGCCGCCGTAGCTTCTGTTTCCGTGGAGATCCCATCTTGGAGCATGTTCCGGGAGGGGGGTCCATCACGGAGGCCTTCTTCATCATCATCATCGCCCTCACCATGAGTTGTGAGTAGTTTACCACAAACCTTTGGGTCCATAGCTAGTATCTAGATGGCTTCTTCTCTCTCTTTGGATCTCAATACAAAGTTCTCCTCGATCTTCGAGGAGATCTATTTGATGTAATCTCTTTTTTTGCGGTGTGTTTGTCTAGATCCGATGATTTGTGAGTTTATGATCAAGGTTATATATGAAAGATATTTGGTTCTTCTCTGAACCTTTTATGTGTGCTCATAATATCCTTGCAAGTCTCTTCGAATTATTGGTTTGGTTTGGCCTACTAGATCTATAGTTCTTGCAATGGGAGAAGTGTTTGGCTTTGGGTTCAATCTTGCGGTGTCCTTTCCCAGTGACAGTAGGGGCAGCAAGGCATGTATTGTATTGTTGCCATCGAGGATAAAAAGTTGGGGTTTTCATCATATTGCTTGAGTTTATCCCTCTACATCATGTCATCTTGCTTAAGGCGTTACTCTGTTCTTATGAACTCAATACACTAGATGCATGTTGGATAGCAGTCGATGTGTGGAGTAATAGTAGTAGATGTAGGCAGGAGTCGGTTTACTTGTCTTGGACGTGATGCCTATATACAATGATCATGCCTAGATAGTCTCATAATTATTCGCTTTTCTATCAATTGCTCGACAGTAATTTGTTTACCCGCCGTAGAATATCGCTATCATGAGAGAAGACACTAGAGAAAACTATGGCCCCCGGGTCTATTCTTAACATATCAGTCTACATCTACTTTACTTTTCTTGCTTTTATTTGCTATTTAAACCAAAAATTCCAAAAATATAATTATCATCTCTATCAGATCTCACTCTCGTAAGTGACCGTAAAGGGATTAACAACCCCTTATCGTGTTGGCTGCGAAGTTCTTATTTGTTTGTGCAGGTGCAAGGGACTGGTGCATGGTCTCCTACTGGATTGATACCTTGGTTCTCAAAAACTGAGGGAAATACTTATGCTACTGTGCTGCATCTCCCTTTCCTCTTTGAGGGAATACAACGCAAGCTCAAGAGGTATCACTTCACACCTTGTAACACAGGCAAGAACCCTTTCTTTTACTAATCCATTTTGAACTTTTTCAAAACTTCATCTAGGTATGTGCTTTGCGAAAGTCCAATTAAGCGTCTTGATCTATCTCTATAGATCTTGATGCCTAATATATTAGCAGCTTCACCGAGGTCTTTCATTGAAAAACTCTTATTCAAGTATCCTTTTATGCTATCCAAAAAATTCTATATCATTTCCAATCAACAATATGTCATCCACATATAATATCAGAAATGCTACAGAGCTCCCACTCACTTTCTTGTAAATACAGGCTCTTCCAAAAGTCTGTATAAATCCATATGCTTTGATCACCTCATCAAAGCGTATATTCCAACTCCGAGATGCTTGCACCAGTCCATAGATGGATCGCTGGAGCTTGCACGCTTTGTTAGCACCTTTAGGATCGACAAAACCTTTTGGTTGCATCATATACAACTCTTCTTTGAGATATCCATTCAGGAATGCAGTTTTGACATCCATTTGCCAGATTTCATAATCATAAAATGCGGCAATTGCTAACATGATTCAGACAGACTTAAGCATTGCTACGGGTGAGAAAGTCTCGTCGTAGTCAACTCCTTGAACTTGTCGAAAACCTTTCACAAAAAGTCGAGCTTTGTAAACAGTAACATCACCGTCAGCGTCGGTCTTCCTCTTGAAGATCCATTTATTTTCAATTGCTTGCCGATCATTGCGCAAGTCAACCAAAGTCCACACTTTGTTCTCATACATGGATCCCATCTCAGATTTCATGGCCTCAAGCCATTTTGCGGAATCTGGGCTCATCATCGCTTCCTCATAGTTCATAGGTTCATCATGGTCTAGTAACATGACTTCCAGAACTGGGTTGCCATACCACTCTGGCACGGAACATACTCTGGTTGATCTATGAAGTTCAGCAGAAACTTGATCTGAAGTTTCATGATCATCATCATTAGCTTCCTCACTAATTGGTGTAGGAATCACTGGAACCAGTTTATGTGATGTACTACTTTCCAATTCGAGAGAAGGTATAATTACCTCATCAAGTTCCACTTTCCTCCCACTCACTTCTTTCGAGAGAAACTCCTTCTCTAGAAAGGATCCATTCTTAGCAACGAATATCTTGCCTTCGGATCTGTGATAGAAGGTGTACCCAACAGTCTCCTTTGGGTATCCTATGAAGACACATTTCACCGACTTGGGTTCGAGCTTATCAGGTTGAAGCTTTTTCACATAAGCATCGCAGCCCAAACTTTAAGAAATGACAACTTTGGTTTCTTGCCAAACCATAGTTCATAAGGCGTCGTCTCAACGGATTTAGATGGTACCCTATTTAATGTGAATGCAGTTGTCTCTAAAGCATAACCCCAAAACGATAGTGGTAAATCGGTAAGAGACATCATAGACCGCACCATATCTAATAAAGTACGGTTACGACGTTCGGACACACCATTACGCTGTGGTGTTCCGGGTGGCGTGAATTGTGAAACTATTCCACATTGTTTCAAATGAAGACCAAACTCGTAACTCAAATATTCACCTCAACGATCAGATCGTAGAAACTTTATTTTCCTGTTGCGATGATTCTCTACTTCACTCTGAAATTCTTTGAACTTTTCAAATGTTTCAGACTTGTCTCATCAAGTAGATATACCCATATCTGCTCAAATCATCAGTGAAGGTCAGAAAATAACGATACCCGCCGTGAGCTTCAACACTCATCGGTCCACATACATCAGTATGTATGATTTCCAACAAATCTGTTGCTCGCTCCATTGTTCCGGAGAACGGAGTTTTAGTCATCTTGCCCATGAGGCATGGTTTGCAAGCACCAAGTGATTCATAATCAAGTGATTCCAAAAGTCCATCACTATGGAGTTTCTTCATGCGCTTTAGACCAATATGACCTAAACGGCAGTGCCACAAATAAGTTGCACTATCATTATTAAGCTTGCATCTTTTGGCTTCAATATTATGAATATGTGTATCACTACGATCGAGATCCAACAAAAATTGACCACTCTTCAAGGGTGCATGACCATAAAAGATATTACTCATATAAATAGAACAACCATTATTCCCAGATTTAAATGAATTACCATCTCGCAATAAACAAAATCCAGATATAATGTTCATGCTCAACGCTAGCACCAAATAACAATTATTTAGGTCTAAAACTAATCCCGAAGGTAGATGTAGAGGTAGCGTGCCGACGGCGATCACATCGACTTTTGAACCATTTCCCACGCGCATCGTCACCTCGTCCTTAGCCAATATTCGTTTAATCCATAGTCCCTGTTTCGAGTTACAAATATTATGTGACGCCCGAGACCGACGTCCCAGAAGATTCCAGAAGATTCCCGAAGATTCCAGATGTTCCGGGTTGCCCGTGTGTTCTTTTGTGCTTGCGTTATTTATTTTTGCATTGCATCATGTCATCATGCCATCATGTCATTTTTTATTTTGCATCTCAACCTAAATAAATTGTGTGGACCTTCGGTCCATTTAAATCGAGGGAAGAATGACTTCTCTTTATAACATATAAAAGCCTCCTAATATTTATGGAGCTATATTAATAAATATTCCATTGCTTCGGAATAACCCAACACACTTGCATGTATTTCCCCATGCCTTTTTCTTCTCTTTTCCTGGCCGTCAAACCTCCCTATATTTTTTCTTTTCCCGTGTTTCGAGGTTCCTCCAAAATCCCCCCAACTATTTTATTTAAATTCCTGTCATTTTTGTGAGTCCAGTAAAATTGATCTCATGTCCTAAATCCATCCCTAACCCTTTTTACTTTCTTTCTCTTCTTTGTTTTTTTTTCTAATAAAGAAGAGAGCCCAGCAGCCAGGCCATTCCGGCCCAGCCGCATCTGCCTCCTAGGCCTTTTCCACCCTGCCATCCCTTCCCAGGCCCAGTGGCCTCCCACCAGCCCAGCCGGCCCATCCAGGCAGCCTCGGCCCGAGCTGGCCTAACCTAGCCGCATCTCCTCGCTCTCTCCCTATTCCCGAGCCGCCGCCAGGCGTTCCCTCGTTCCCCTCGTTCTCCCTTGTCCCTCTGCCCCGTTTCCCTTCCCCGAGACCCCGAATCCCTCTTTCCCCTCGATCCCCAAGCCAGCGACGCCCGCGCCCCCATCCTCGTTCCCCTGCAGCGCGTAGCCTCGCAGCCCGACGCGCTGGCTGCTCCAGTGCAGCGCCGCGGTGCCGCGAGCCGGCCGAGCCTGCCGCGCCCTCGTCCTCCCTCGGCCGGCCTGGAGCCAGCGACGTTCGTCCCGGCCGCGACCTCCCTCTGGTTTCCCCGAGCGCCTTCCTCTCTGGAGCGGCGCCGTGGTCTGCCTCCTCTGCGCCGGGCGCCGCCTCCCCTAGCGTCGTGCCCCTCCTCATCCAGAAACCGCACCGCACAGGCCCCTCCGTCGCGCGCCAGGAGCAGCCACCCCTGCTTCGTCCAGTCGCCAGGCCTTTGCCTTGCCTCCGCCGGTTTTCCCTCTGGCCAGGAGCTGCGCAACTCCAGCGCCCGCACCCTCAGGCCGCAGCCTTGCCGTCCTGCTGCCTCGGGCCCTCCTCCCTCCGTCGATCTCCAGCAAGACCTTGCTGCCATGGCCTCGTCGCCGGAAGCGCCAAGCCTCTGCCTCGTCGCCCCGTCGTGCTGCCCCTTTGTTTTGCCCTGTGGTTGTTTTTCTTTTGTGTTGCCCTTTTGCTGTTGAATTGACAGAGGACCATGTACCACTACGGCTCAAGTTCCTCTCCGATACGACCAAGTACCACGACGACCGAACGGCTACGATGACAAGTACATCTACGAACGTGAACGTCTACCGTCGCCGAGACCAAGTACCACTACATAACGTGTACCCCGACGTCGCAAGTACCACGACACGTGACGTGTACGTCTACCGTCGCCGAAGACCCGTGAACAACTACTTCCTCTACGGCTGTGTACCACTACTTCCCCTACGTTCCTCGACGACCTCGAACCCCTCCGAGAAACAGATGTTTCGAAGGTATAACCCCGAGACGTGACCCGTGGATGCTTGCATGTGTTGTATGAGTTGTTTCCCATGTGTGCTCCGTGCCCGTTTCGCCCTTTTGTCATGTTCCTCGGTTGCCGCATCGCTGACCCGTGGGAACCCGGTGACGGGATCACCCACCTTTCATCTTGTCTCGCCCGCTCACGCCATCTTCTTTTGCACCGGTCTCTCAACGAGTTACCGGAACCGATATGTTGTCGTGGCATCATTTTCGGAATTGTTGCCGTGGCACCCTTTTCCTTCCACCACGGTGACGATGCTTCATATCATCTTCTTGTTAACCTTCTAATAAAAATTGCATAAACTTGATCATGTCATCCGCATCATGTTAACAACACTAAAATGTTTAATTGTTGTTGCTTTATAATTATTAAACATGCACATGGGGATTTTTCCGGAATTGTTGTTTGTCATTCCGGCCTCTTTTAAAATGTCTAAATAGGTAGTTTACTTTTGCTTCACCTCTTGCCTTGTTAAAACATTTAATCTTGTCTTGTAAATAACGAGAGTCAACTAAATAATTAACATGTGGTGTTTCGTCAATATGCAACTCGTTGCATATTGAGCTCCGCTTAACTTGTAGTGTTGTTTGTGCACTTTGCCATGCCATGCATATTTAAACCGGACATGCATCATACTTGGATGTGCATCGTATGCCTTGTCTATGCTTGTGTGTTTACCGTGTTGTTTCTTTCTTTCCGGTTGCTTCTCTTGTTAGCTTTGGTTTCGTTCCGGAGTTGTGAGGATTCTCTCGTCTGTTGCTCCGTCTACTTCATGGATCCGTTCTTCTCCCTTGTGGAATTCCAGGCAAGATGACCGAACCCGGATACCATTACTATCTTTGCCTATTGCTAGAGTATCGCTCTATAGTTTTGCCTCGATGCCCATGTTTTCCTGTCAGCCTCCTATTGTAACCATGAACCTGTCTAACCACCCTACCTATGCAAACCGTTGCTTGGCTAAGTACGCTTCGCTCAGCCCCTCTTATAGCATTGCTAGTTGCAGGTGAAGATTGAAGATGCTTGCTTCATGTTGAAGTTTGTTGGGTTATATCACACTATATAAATGCTTAAATGAAATCATCTATATATTGGCAAGGGTGGAAGGCTAAGCCTTTTGCTTGGTGATTTGTTCCACTCATGCCGTTAGGAACCGTATAAACCGGTGTTATGTTCCTTGATTATGCGTTCCTAACACGGTTGGGGTGTATGGGACCCCCTTGATAAACCGCTAAGTGCTAAGTCTTTTCCAGCAAGTCCCAACATTGGTACTATTCGCCTAATAACTAATAAAACTTGCATAGGGACTAGCTATCCCTTTTATTTTAATTCTACAACCCCGGGCCAGTGCTCCACATGAGTGTTGGTCCGAAACGGGGAGCCTGCGGGGCCACCACGAGGAAACTCGAGGTTTGGTAAAAACCCGTAGCTTCACCCATCCGGTCGTGTCCTGAGACTTAGATACGCGTGGCTACTATCAGGGTGTCGACACGCCGGGAGGATTTGCTGGATTAGCCTTACCTTAGTTCGGAGTATCTTGAGCACGGGATTCCGAGAATACTCGGGTCTTCCCACCTTTGGAGTTGCGACTCCGCGGATCGTGGGCTTGTAATGGGTCAAGTTGGAACACCCCTGCAGGGTTTTGAACTTTCGAAAGCCGTGCCCGCGGTTATGTGGCAGATGGGAGCTTGTTAATATCCAGTTGAAGATAACTTGACACATTGTTCCAATACACTACCAGCATGTGTACCGTGACTGTCAATTTCCGAATAGGGATTCGGGAGTTGAACATGGTGGGGTTATGTTTGACCGGCTTTAGTTAGGATCACTGCGTGATCATCTCTCGACCGAGGCACTTCTCTTCCCGCTCTCTTTTACGTAAGCTAGTGCTAGTTGCTGCTGCAGACTCTTGTTGTTCCTTCACCTCTTGTTCTTTCTTCAGCCTTATCCACACCCAAGGCTTAAATAGTCGTGTTACCCGGGAACGGGATTGCTGAGTCCTCTGTGGCTAACAGTTACTTCACAACACCAGATGCAGGTTCAGCCGAGATTGACGCAGGAGATGGTTCAAGTACTTCACTTGGAGTTCGTTGAAGATCGTGGCCGTTTGCTTGTGACGTTTCGACGATCAGTAGTGGTTTCTACTAGGATTCGATCCTGACCTGTGGCTTTATGTTGTTTTGGTATCTTTCTTTTGGATCTTCACCTGTAGTCGGGTTGTGATGTTTTGAATGATGTTTTGCTTATGTAATGTATTGTGTGAAGTGGCGAGTGTAAGCCAACTATCTCCTTTTGCAATTTAATCCCTCTTTTACATGAGTCGTGCAAAGATACCAAACTTGAGATCATTCTAGGATGGGCTTATACCTTTAAGTCGTGCCTCGACATGTAGGAGGTATAGTCCCATCCTGGGCATTACAAGTTGGTATTCAGAGCCTTCTCCGACCTAGAAGCCCCCACTGATTGATCGAATCGTTGACGGTTGAGTCTAGGCACACACTGAAAATGTTTTGAGTCCTATATTTATATCGGAGAGTAGGATTTCTTTTGCTCCTCATCTCTTTTCACTCTTGTGAGGACTCCTGACGATTACTCTTGCCTCTTATACTTTCAAAAAATGCACCAAATTTTTTTTAGGATCTCGCGAGTATTGTTTGGATTGTTCCGATGTCTTTGTGACGAGAACATTGTTCTCGATGCCTCCTGACATTAGGGGTTGTGGCAGTGTCTCGGGGAGTTGAGCTCCGAGGTGTTGTCATCACAAATCCATCGCGGCAGTACTAGAATACTTAAGACGGCCGACATCGAAAACTCTCCTATGCGGTTAGTGGCAAGATAACCCCGACATCACCCAGTACTGGGGAGGTAGTTCGGGAGTATTGCCATAGCTTGTATAGTAGATGTGTTTCGAAGGTCCGAGGTAAACGGTTTCCGAGAACAACTGGTTATGTGTTGAAGGATGGATACAGCTGGATGTAGGTTTAGAGTTGATTGCGCGGTGCTTCCCCTGTATCCCCAACACCTGATTGCATAACTGGAAACTTTCGGAAATCTATAGGTGGGTTCATCTAGTAGTTCTAGGCATTCTTCCAACGGATGCACGATATGAAGTTTGGGGTTCTACATTGAGTGAAGTGGTTTTATGGACTTGTTCTGATCGGGAGTTGCATCTTAAAGGGTCCTTGGCTATGCTGATCCGGGGATTGCAAAACCCTTTTGTAACACGTTCCATGAGCTTTCAGCACGAAGATGTCGAATGAAGCTTCTATCTTGTATTTGTTCTATCTGATCCTTGTTCCTTTTTATTTATCTTTTTCTTCTTCCAACTGGCTTCTCGACAAGTTGATGTACCTGCGGAATTCATTCGTTCAATTCTCTGTTCGGATGATATTGTGAAGATCATGTTGCATATCTATCCTTTGTTTTTGTTTTGATTCTGGTATTTGAGTTGCTTCGATGTCAAATGTTGATTCCATACCTTTCCTAATCGGTGTTCTCATATTTCTATGGGAGTGCTAGTCCTTCTTCACTATCGAGATCTTCATGTTAATCCTTTTCAACCGGTGTGCCTTCTCTTCAAGTTATTCCATACGGACGCCGTTGAGAAATCTGACGATTTGTCTGTTTCATTCATTCCAAGTTGTCTTTGTTTTCCCCACCCTCCCACCCTTCTTCTTCTTGGAGCAAGAAATTCTCAGATGAAATATCCATTTTATTCATGTGATATTTCTTCATTCTTTTCCTTTAATGTTCTTATCCGGTGATTTATCGTGAAGATGCTCAAGAGCTTCAAGTTCATCATTCTTTTGTTCTCAAATTCTGCCGGTGGATGTAATTCAAGATTTTGGTGTTGATCTTATCCTTTTCCTCATTTCACAATGAGTTCTTATTCCGGTGGACCAATTAATCATTCTCCTCTTGTTGTTCATATCCGGAGTGTTCAAGATATCTCGGAAGATTCATAATTCCATTCTTAATCCGTTCAAGCTATTTTGAGGTTGCTATCTTATTCAAGCCATTTAATTCAACCGGTGTAATATCTCTTAAGCAATCTTTTTCAACGGTGATTTCTTTAGTGGGCCCCAACCCACAGGTCTTTTTCCAGTATCTTACCTGACTCTTCTTATTTTTTCTGGAGTTATACTCAAATTCTTTTCAAAGTGTGACGTAAGAATGATTTCCATCAGCCACATGCCTTCCCCAAGATCGCTTTCAAATTCTTTTCATCGTTGGTTCAACCTTTTTAATTCTTCATTCCGGAGTGCTCAAAATTCTTCATGGCATTTCTCGTCTTCACTCTCAACATCTGAAGACCGGAGAAGTGTTTCTCTTAAATCTTGGCCCATCTTCTTGAAGATTCGTGGTTCTAGCTTCTTGCCATCCTCATTATTGTTCCGATTGTGAGGAATTCTTTTCATACCCATCCGAAGCATTTCATGAATTCTTTCCATTGTGATCCTCCGAAGGCCATCATTTCAGAATATTTCTTCGTTCTCAGTTTTCAACTTCGTCCTCCAAATATTCTTCATTGATGCCTCTTCGTTCGTCTCCATATTTTTACGGTGGTTATTTCAAGATTACCCTTATGTTGTTATCGTTTTAATTCATTTGTTCTTTTCATTCCTACCGGTGGTTCGTTGAAGATTTACCCAAGTTTGTGCTAGATCTCTCTTTAATTCTTCCCAACGAGAATAAGTAGTATGCCAAATCCTTTGGTTGTCATCAATTTAAATTGGTGAAGGAGATGCATAACATAATTCTTATTCTTATTCCTTCAAGGTGATTTAATCTCTTTTTCCAGAGTTTGTTCATCATATCATATTCTCGGTTCTAAGTTGTTCATCTTGTTTCCGGAGCTCCAAGTTATTTCAATTATATCATTTCAAACCTCCAACTAATTCATCGCAGGCCTTGAATCTTATTCTTTTCATCTTTCACTTCTCATGCTTTCATTACCGGAGTCCATCTTGGTGGTTTATCATGTTTTAATTCATCCTCGAAGTCTTCATCAAGATTCTTGTTGGAGCTCAAACATTCTTCATCATGCATTCCAATTGCAATTCTTTCTACCTTATCTTTTCAGATGGTGTTATATCATTTTGACAATTCCTTCATGTTTCATGATTCACAAGATTGTCAGGAATGAGATATTTAAACCATTCATTTTCCTTGTTCAGGAGATCTTTCCAACCCTTCAATTATTCGTTGGAGTTATCTTGGGTTGTATTTCACCTAAAGCTTTTCCCTAAGGATTTTGCTATTATGGTGCTTATAAATGACCAAGTTCTTCATTTATCATTCCGGTGAAATAAGTTTTTCATCTCCTTGTTGATCCCAATGCAATCAATTGTTTCCGTTAGTGGCTGGTTATCACCTCTTAATTTTGAGATGTTTTTCATAAGCCCACTTCAAGCTTATTCTTTTCGTTGTTGATTTTTCCAACAACTCCGTTCAACCCTTCTTCGTAAGGATGCCCTTTCAAATTCAATTTTGAGAGAGGTTGTCATTTTCTTCTCCATTCTTTTCTTGCCAACGATCTTTATGCTATTCTTTCATTCCGGAGGCATTGTGATATTGCTCTCTTTGACCATCATCTCGTTTTTTATCAAGATCATATTCTTTCCCTTGCTTATCATTTAACCGGAGTGTTGTATTCTTCATTCAAGTTCCGTCATCTTATCAAGTTTTTGCCTATCTTTTTAACCGGAGTGTTGTATGAATCTTTCTTACACCTTGTGACATTCTTTTAATTGTTCCGGAGGCTGTGTGTTGTTGTTTTCATCAAGTATCATTCCATCTCCTCAAGTTCTTGTTCAATTCCTTCCACTTTCAGACGGAGTGTTGTCCAAATTCTGTCATTCTTATTCCTTGGCTATACCATTGCGATTTCATATTCTTTTGGTTCGTGAGCTATTGTTTCATGTCTTCCAACCTACAAGGTTCTCATAATGTTCCTTGTTTCTCTTTTCTAACGGAGTGTTTTCATCTTCGTTCATCTCCATTGTATTCTTGTTCAACTTGTTTAACCTCTCAAGGTTCCTTGGTTTCACTCGTTTGTCGAAGAAGCAACTTTGTTTTACCCCTTCCTCTTCCGTTTTTACCCGGTGCTATCTCTAGGATCTCGGGTCGAGATCCTCTGTTAGTGTGGGAGAGTTGTGACGCCCGAGACCGACGTCCCAGAAGATTCCAGAAGATTCCCGAAGATTCCAGATGTTCCGGGTTGCCCGTGTGTTCTTTTGTGCTTGCGTTATTTATTTTTGCATTGCATCATGTCATCATGCCATCATGTCATTTTTTATTTTGCATCTCAACCTAAATAAATTGTGTGGACCTTCGGTCCATTTAAATCGAGGGAAGAATGACTTCTCTTTATAACATATAAAAGCCTCCTAATATTTATGGAGCTATATTAATAAATATTCCATTGCTTCGGAATAACCCAACACACTTGCATGTATTTCCCCATGCCTTTTTCTTCTCTTTTCCTGGCCGTCAAACCTCCCTATATTTTTTCTTTTCCCGTGTTTCGAGGTTCCTCCAAAATCCCCCCAACTATTTTATTTAAATTCCTGTCATTTTTGTGAGTCCAGTAAAATTGATCTCATGTCCTAAATCCATCCCTAACCCTTTTTACTTTCTTTCTCTTCTTTGTTTTTTTTTCTAATAAAGAAGAGAGCCCAGCAGCCAGGCCATTCCGGCCCAGCCGCATCTGCCTGCTAGGCCTTTTTCCTCCCTGCCTTCCCTTCCCAGGCCCAGTGGCGTCCCACCAGCCCAGCCGGCCCATCCAGGCCGCCTCGGCCCGAGCCGGCCTAACCTAGCCGCATCTCCTCGCTCTCTCCCTACTCCCGAGCCGCCGCCAGGCGTTCCCTCGTTCCCCTCGTTCTCCCTCGTCCCTCTGCCCCATCTCCCTTCCCCGAGACCCCGAATCCCTCTTTCCCCTCGATCCCCAAGCCAGCGACGCCCGCGCCCCCATCCTCGTTCCCCTGCAGCGCGTAGCCTCGCAGCCCGACGCGCTGGCTGCTCCAGTGCAGAGCCGCGGTGCCGCGAGCCGGCCGAGCCTGCCACGCCCTCGTCCTCCCTCGGCCGGCCTGGAGCCAGCGACGTCCGTCCCGGCCGCGACCTCCCTCTGGTTTCCCCGAGCGCCTTCCTCTCTGGAGCGGCGCCGTGGTCTGCCTCCTCTGTGCCGGCCGCCGCCTCCCCTAGCGTCATGCCCCTCCTCGTCCAGAAACCGCACCGCACAGGCCCCTCCGTCACGCGCCAGGAGCAGCTGCCCCTGCTTCGTCCAGTCGCCAGGCCTTTGCCTTGCCTCCGCCGGTTTTCCCTCTGGCCAGGAGCTGCGCAACTCCAGCGCCCGCACCCTCAGGCCGCAGCCTCGCCGTCCTGCTGCCTCGGGCCCTCCTCCCTCCGTCGATCTCCAGCAAGACCTTGCTGCCATGGCCTCGTCGCCGGAAGCGCCAAGCCTCTGCCTCGTCGCCCCGTCGTGCTACCCCTTTGTTTTGCCCTGTGGTTGTTTTTCTTTTGTGTTGCCCTTTTGCTGTTGAATTGACAGAGGACCATGTACCACTACGGATCAAGTTCCTCTCCGATACGACCAAGTACCACGACGACCGAACGGCTACGATGACGAGTACATCTACGAACGTGAACGTCTACCGTCGCCGAGACCAAGTACCACTACATAACGTGTACCCCGACGTCGCAAGTACCACGACACGTGACGTGAACGTCTACCGTCGCCGAAGACCCGTGAACAACTACTTCCTCTACGGTCGTGTACCACTACTTCCCCTACGTTCCTCGACGACCTCGAACCCCTCCGAGAAACAGATGTTTCAAAGGTATAACCTCGAGACGTGACCCGTGGATGCTTGCATGTGTTGTATGAGTTGTTTCCCGTGTGTGCTCCGTGCCCGTTTCGCCCTTTTGTCATGTTCCTCGGTTGCCGCGTCGCCGACCCGTGGGAACCCGGTGATGGGATCACCCACCTTTCATCTTGTCTCGCCCGCTCACGCCATCTTCTTTTGCACCGGTCTCTCAACGAGTTACCGGAACCGATATGTTGTCGTGGCATCATTTTCGGAATTGTTGCCATGGCACCCTTTTCCTTCCACCACGGTAACGATGCTTCATATCATCTTCTTGTTAACCTTCTAATAAAAATTTCATAAACTTGATCATGTCATCCGCATCATGTTAACAACACTAAAATGTTTAATTGTTGTTGCTTTATAATTATTAAACATGCACATGGGGATTTTTCTGGAATTGTTGTTTGTCATTCCGGCCTCTTTTAAAATTGCAAATAGGTAGTTTACTTTTGCTTCACCTCTTGCCTTGTTAAAACATTTAATCTTGTCTTGTAAATAACGAGAGTCAACTAAATAATTAACATGTGGTGTTTCGTCAATATGCAACTCGTTGCATATTGAGCTCCACTTAACTTGTAGTGTTGTTTGTGCACTTTGCCATGCCATGCATATTTAAACCGGACATGCATCATACTTGGATGTGCATCGTATGCCTTGTCTATGCTTGTGTGTTTACCGTGTTGTTTCTTTCTTTCCGGTTGCTTCTCTTGTTAGCTTCGGTTTCGTTCCGGAGTTGTGAGGATTCTCTCGTCTGTTGCTCCGTCTACTTCATGGATCCGTTCTTCTCCCTTGTGGAATTCCAGGCAAGATGACCGAACCCGGATACCATTACTATCTTTGCCTATTGCTAGAGTATTGCTCCATAGTTTTGCCTCGATGCCCATGTTTTCCTGTCAGCCTCCTATTGTAACCATGAACCTGTCTAACCACCCTACCTATGCAAACCGTGGCTTGGCTAAGTACGCTTCGCTCAGCCCCTCTTATAGCATTGCTAGTTGTAGGTGAAGATTGAAGATGCTTGCTTCATGTTGAAGTTTGTTGGGTTATATCACACTATATAAATGCTTAAATGAAATCATCTATATATTGGCAAGGGTGGAAGGCTAAGCCTTTTGCTTGGTGATTTGTTCCACTCATGCCGTTAGGAACCGTATAAACCGGTGTTATGTTCCTTGATTATGTGTTCCTAACACGGTTGGGGTGTATGGGACCCCCTTGATAAACCGCTAAGTGCTAAGTCTTTTCCAGCAAGTCCCGACATTGGTACTATTCGCCTAATAACTAATAAAACTTGCATAGGGACTAGCTATCCCTTTTATTTTAATTCTACAACCCCGGGCCAGTGCTCCACATGAGTGTTGGTCCGAAACGGGGAGCCTGCGGGGCCACCACGAGGAAACTCGAGGTTTGGTAAAAACCCGTAGCTTCACCCATCCGGTCGTGTCCTAAGACTTAGATACGCGCGGCTACTATCAGGGTGTCGACACGCCGGGAGGATTTGCTGGATTAGCCTTACCTTAGTTCGGAGTATCTTGAGCACGGGATTCCGAGAATACTCGGGTCTTCCCACCTTTGGAGTTGCGACTCCGCGGATCGTGGGCTTGTAATGGGTCAAGTTGGAACACCCCTGCAGGGTTTTGAACTTTCGAAAGCCGTGCCCGCGGTTATGTGGCAGATGGGAGCTTGTTAATATCCGGTTGTAGATAACTTGACTCATTGTTCCAATACACTACCAGCGTGTGTACCGCGACTGTCAATTTCCGAATAGGGATTCGGGAGTTGAACACGGTGGGGTTATGTTTGACCGGCTTTAGTTAGGATCACTTCGTGATCATCTCTCGACCGAGGCACTTCTCTTCCCGCTCTCTTTTACGTAAGCTAGTGCTAGTTGCTGCTGCAGACTCTTGTTGTTCCTTCACCTCTTGTTCTTTCTTCAGCCTTATCCACACCCAAGGCTTAAATAGTCATGTTACCCGGGAACGGGATTGCTGAGTCCTCTGTGGCTCACAGTTACTTCACAACACCAGATGCAGGTTCAGCCGAGATTGACGCAGGAGATGGTTCAAGTACTTCACTTGGAGTTCGTTGAAGATCGTGGCCGTTTGCTTGTGACGTTTCGACGATCAGTAGTGGTTTCTACTAGGATTCGATCCTGACCTGTGGCTTTATGTTGTTTTGGTATCTTTCTTTTGGATCTTCACCCGTAGTCGGGTTGTGATGTTTTGAATGATGTTTTGCTTATGTAATGTATTGTGTGAAGTGGCGAGTGTAAGCCAACTATCTCCTTTTGCAATTTAATCCCTCTTTTACATGAGTCGTGCAAAGATACCAAACTTGAGATCATTCTAGGATGGGCTTATACCTTTAAGTCGTGCCTCGACACGTAGGAGGTATAGTCCCATCCTGGGCATTACATATTAGCAACCGAACCGGTACCAAATACCCAGGTGCTACTACGAGCATTAGTAAGGTACTCATCAATAACATGTATATCACATATACCTTTGTTCACCTTGCCATCCTTCTTATCCGCCAAATACTTGGGGCAGTTCCGCTTCTAGTGTCTAGTCCCTTTGCAGTACAAGCACTCAGTTTCAGGCTTGGCTCCAGACTTGGGTTTCTTCGTGGGAGTAGCAACTATCTTGCTATTCTTATTGAAGTTCCCCTTATTTCCCTTGCCCTTTTTCTTGAAACTAGTGGTCTTGTTAACCATCAACACTTGATGCTCCTTTTTGATTTCTACCTCCGCAGCTTTGAGCATAGTGAAGAGCTCGAGAATTGTCTTCTGCATCCCTTGCATGTTATAGTTCATCACGAAGCCTTTATAGCTTGGTGGCAGTGATGTAAGAACTCTATCAATAACACTATCTTCATCAACTTTGCAACCAAGTTGAGTCATATGATTATAGTACCCAGACATTCTGAGCAAGTGTTCACTGATAGAACTATTCTCCTCCATCTTGCAGCAGTAGAACTTATTGGAAATCTCATATTTCTCAATCCGGGCATTTGCTTGAAATATCAACTTCAACTCCTGGAACATCTCATATGCTCCATGACGTTCAAAACGGCGTTGAAGTCCCGGTTCTAAGCCGTAAAGCATGGCACACTGAACTATCGTGTAGTCATCAGACCGCGTCTGCTAGACGTTCAAAGCGTCTACGTTACCGGGAGAGGGCTTGTCACCTAGTGATACTTCAAGAACATAATTCTTCTGTGCAGCAATGAGGATAATCCTCAAGTTACGGACCCAGTCCGTGTAATTGGTACCATCATCTTTCAACTTAGCTTTCTCTAGGAATGCATTAAAATTAAAAGGAACGGTAGCACGGGCCATTGATCTACAACAACATAGATATGCAAAAAAAAACTATCTGGACTAACTTCATGATAAATTAAAGTTCAATTAATCATATTACTAAAGAACTCCCACTTAGATAGATATCCCTCTGGTCATCTAAATGATCACGTGATCCAAATCAACTAAACCATGTCCGATCATCACGTGAGATGGAGTAGTTTTCAATGGTGAACATCTTATGTTGATCATATCTACTATATGATTCATGCTCGACCTTTCGGTCTCCAGTGTTCCGAGGCCATATCTGCATATGCTAGGCTCGTCAAGTTTAACCCGAGTATTTTGCGTGTGCAAAACTAGCTTACAACCATTGTACGTGAACGTAGAGCTTATCGCACCCGATCATCACGTGGTGTCTCGGCACGATGAACTTTCGCAATGGTGCATACTCAGGGAGAACACTTATACCTTGAAGTTTACTGAGAGATCATCTTATAATGCTACCGTTGTACTACGCAAAATAAGAAGCATAATAAGATAAACATCTCATGCAATCAAAATATGTGACATGATATGGCCATCATCATCTTGTGCTTTTGATCTCCATCTTCAAGGCACCGTCATGATCACCATCATCACCGGCGCCACACCTTGATCTCCATCGTAGCATCGTTGTCGTCTCACCAACTATTGCTTCCACGACTATCGCTACCGCTTAGTGATAAAGTTAAGCAATTACATGGCGACTGTATTTCATACAATAAAACGACAACCATATGGCTCCTGCTAGTTGCCGATAACTTTACAAAACATGATCATCTCATACAATAACGTATAACTCATCATGTCTTGACTGTATCACATCACAACATGCCCTGCAAAAACAAGTTAGACGTCCTCTACTTTGTTGTTGCAAGTTTTACGTGGCTGCTACGGGCTTAGCAAGAACCGTTCTTACCTACGCATACAAAAACCATAACAATTTTTTGTCAAGTATGTGATGTTTTAACCTTCACAAGGACCGGGCGTAGCCACACTCGATTCAGCTAAAGTGAGAGAGACAGACACCCGCCAGTCACCTTTAAGCAACGAGTGCTCATAACGGTGAAACCAGTCTCATGTAAGCGTAATGTAGGTCCGGGCCGCTTCATCTCACAATACCACCGAACCAAAGTATGACATGTTGGTAAGCAGTATGACTGTTATCGCCCACAACTCATTGTGTTCTACTGGTGTATATCATCTACGCATAGACCTGGCTCTAATAACACTGTTGGGGAACACAGTATTTCAAAAAAATTCTACGAACACGCAAGATCTATCTACTAGATGCATAGCTATGAGAGGGGAGAGTGTGTCTACGTACCCTCGTAGACCGGGAGCGGAAGCGTCTAGTGACACGGTTGATGTAGTCGAACTTCTTCGCGATGCAACGATCAAGCACCGAACGTACGGAGCCTCCGCGTTCAGCACATGTTCAGCTTGATGACGTCCCACGAGTTCTTGATCCAATAGAACCTTGCGGGAGAGTTTCGTCAGTACGACGGCGTGGTGACAGAGATGAAGAAGCTACCGGCGCAGGGCTTCGCCTAAGCACTGCAACAATATGACCGAGGTGTGTTTCTGTGGAGGGGGGCACCGCACACGGTTGGGAGTGATCAACTTGATCAACTTCTGTGTCTAGAGGTGCCCCCATGCCCCCGTATATAAAGGAGCAAGGGGGGAGGTGCGGCCAGCCCCTATGGCGCGCCCTAGAGGGCCAATCCTACTAGGAATAGGATTCCAATCCTATTCCTAGTAGGAGTCCACCAAGAGGGAGAGGGGGAAGGAAGGAGAGGGAGAGGGAAAAGGAAAGGGGCGCCACCCCCCTCCTTTCCTTGTCCAATTCGGACCAAGGGGGAGGGGCGTGCGGCCCAGCCCTGCCCGGCCCTCTCTCTATCCACTAAGGGCCCAAGTGGCCCAATAGTTTGCCCGGGGGGTACCGATACCCCTCCGACACTCCGGTTTAATCCGAAACTTTTCCGGAACACTTTTGGTGTCCGAATATAGTCGTCCAATATATCAATCTTTACGTCTCGGACATTCCGAGACTCCTCATCATGTCCGTGGTCTCACCCGGGACTCCGAACTACATTGGGTACATCAAAACTCATAAACTCATAATACCGATCATCATCAAACGTTAAGCGTGCGGACCCTACGGGTTCGAGAACTATGTAGACATGACCGAGACTCATCTCCGGTCAATAACAAATAGCAGAAACTGGATGCTCATATTGGCTCCTACATATTCTACGAAGATCTTTATCGGTCAAACAGCATGACAACATACGTTGTTCCTTTTGTCTTCTGTATGTTACTTGCCCGAGATTCGATCGTCGGTATCTCGATACCTAGTTCAATCTCGTTACCGGCAAGTCTCTTTACTCGTTCCATAATACATCATCTCATGACTAACTTATTAGTCATTTGCTTGTAAGGCTTATTATGATGTGCATTACCGAGAGGGCCCAGAGATACCTCTCTGACACTCAGAGTGACAAATCATATTCTTGATCTATGCCAACACCAGGAACACTTTCAGATACACCTGTAGAGAATCTTTTTAATCACTCAGTTACGTTGTGACATTTGATAGCACACAAGGTGTTCCCCCGATATTCGGGAGTTGCATAATCTCATAGTCATAGGAACATGTATAAGTCATGAAGAAAGCAATAGCAGTAAAACTAAACGATCGTAGTGCTAAGCTAACGGATGGGTCTTGTCCATCACATCATTCTCCTAATGATTTGATCTCGTTGATCAAATGACAACTCATTTCTATGGCTAGGAAACATAACCATCTTTGATCAATGAGCTATTCTAGTAGAGGCATACTAGGGACATACTGTTTGGTCTATGTATTCACACATGTACTAAGTTTCCGGTTAATACAATTCTAGCATGAATAAAATTCATTTATCATGATATAAGGAAATACAAATAACATCTTTATTATTGCCTCTAGGGCATATTTCCTTCACCGTCAACGTCATTCGGAACAGGTTGTCCGCCAGGACCCTTTCCAAAGACTTCCTTCAAATCCTTGACCATATCATGTACATCAACACAAGTTCGGTGGCGAGGCTTCGTCCGGTGATCCGCCTCACCTTTGAAATGCTTGCCTTTCTTTCTTACGGGATGCCTGCTAGGAAGAAATCGACGATGTCCGAGGTACACATTCTTCCTACAGTTATCCAAATATATACTGTCGGTATCATCCAAACAATGCGTGCATGCGCGGTATCCCTTGTTTGTTTGTCCTGAAAGGTTACTGAGAGCAGGCCAATCATTGATGGTAACGAACAACAACGCCTTTAGATCAAATTCTTCCTGTCTGTGCTCATCCCACGCACGTACACCTTTTCCATTCCATGGCTATAAGAGTTCTTCAACTAATGGCCTTAGGTACACATCAATGTCGTTGCCGGGTTGCTTAGGGCCTTGGATGAGCACTGGCATCATAATGAACTTCCGCTTCATGCACAACCAAGGAGGAAGGTTATACATACATAGTGTCACAGGCCAGGTGTTATGGTTGCTGCTCTGCTCCCCAAAAGGATTAATGCCATTTGCACTTAGACCAAACCATACGTCCCTTGCGTCACCTCCAAAATCCTCCCTATTGTACTTTCTCTCAATTTTTCTCCACTACGACTCGTCAGCGGGTACTCTCAACTTTCTGTCTTTCTTACGGTCTTCTTTGTGCCATCACATCGCCTTGCCATGCTCTTTGTTTTGGAAGAAACGTTTCAACCGTGGTATTATAGGAGCATACCACATCACCTTGGCAGGAATCTTTTTCCTGGGGCGCTCGCCCTCGACATCACCAGGGTCATCGCGACTGATCTTATAGCGCAATGCACCGCATACCGGGCATGCGTTCAAATCCTCGTACTCCCCCCGGTAGAGGATGCGGTCATTAGGGCACGCATGTATCTTCTGCACCTCTAACCCTAGAGGACAGACAGCCTTCTTTGCTTCGTACGTACTCTCAGGCAATTCGTTGTCCTTTGGAAGTATCTTCTTTAACAGTACCAGCAACTTTCCAAATCCCTTGTCAGATACACCATTCTCTGCCTTCCATTGCAGCAATTCCAGTGTGGTGCCCAGCTTTTTCTTGTCAGCTTCGCAATTTGGGTACAACAATTTCTTGTGATCCTCTAGCATTCGCTGCAACTTCAGCCTCTCCTTTTCAGTTATGTAGTTTCTCTTTGCATCGGCAATGGCCCGACCTAGATCATCAGCGGGCTCATCTGATGCCTCATCTACAGCTTCTTGCCGCATTGCCGGCTCAGCTTCTTCCCCCATTGTTGTACCATCGTATTTAGGGAACCCATGGCCAGGATAGCTGTCGTCATCCTCTTTTTCTTCATTGTCTTCCATCATAACCCCTCTTTCTCCGTGCTTGGTCCAAACATTATAGTGGGGCATGAAACCGGACTCAAACAGGTGGACGTGAATGGTTCCTGAGTTAGAGTAATTGTGATCATTCTTACAGCCAACACATGGACAAGGCATAAAACCATCCGCCCACTTGTTTGCCTCAGCCGCATTCAGAAGAGTATGCACGCCATTAATGAGCTGGGGAGAGCATCGATCATCGTACATCCATTGCCGGCTCATCTTCATTACACAACACCGAAAATACCAAATTAATACAAGTTCATACAACACTAATTAAATGCAACATACAAATTAATAACTCTCTAGCTAAAGCATTTAAATGCAACAGCAAATGCGATCAAGATCGCAACTAAGGTAACAATTGATCCAACAGCATAGTGATACCAAGCCTCATTATCAATGGCATATTTTCTTATCTTTCTAATCTTCAAGCACATTTTCTCCATCTTGATCTTGTGATCATCGACGACATCGGCAACATGCAACTCCAATTCCATCTTCTCCCCCTCGATTCTTTTCAATTTTCCTTTCAAATAGTCGTTTTCTCTTTCAACTAAATTTAACCTGTCGACAATAGGGTCGGTTGGAATTTCCGGTTCACATACCTCCTAGATAAAAAATATCTATGTCAACTTGATGGGCATAATTTGTCATGAACACGAAATGCAACAAATAGTTTTAAAAGAGAATATACCACATGCGAATCATAACACAGACGAGGGCCGACGGGGACGGATATCAAAACCATGGCACTATGTATAACAAACAACGTACGGGTAAGATAATTATACCAGTAACTATATATCTAAATCACACAAACATGATTATTTTTATATAAAAAAGATAAGAGCAAGAGGCTCACCACAAGGTGGTGCCGGCGACAGGACGGTGCGGATGATCGACGATGGTTAGGACGGAGACGGGAAGGCACTAAGTAAACCACACCTACATATGCAAAGTAAGAGTTATTTTGAGCTCAAATTGCATATAAATCAAATAAACTACCACATATAATTCCTCCCAAAATAAAACCCATAAATTACTATACTTATAGAGCATTGCAAGAGCTAATCTAGCAATGAGAGATGAAAGGACAAAGTTGCTAACCGTTGTGAGCACTTGGATGGATGGGGTGCCTTCAAATCTTCACAAATTTTTGGCAAAAGTGGAGTGTGAGCTCGAGAGGAAGAGGAGAAAACAGAGGAGAGGGGAAAGGTGAAGAACAGAGCACTCGGGCTCGACGAGGGGGTTAATGTAGGATGGCATTTAGTACCGGTTGGTTATACGAACCGGTACTAAAGGAGCATCTCTAGTCCTGGTTCATATAACAAACCGGTACTAAAGGTGGCGGTGGGGCCCCTGCCTGACACAGGCCTGCCACCACGTCTTTAGTACCGGTTCGTGGTACGAACCGGTACTAAAGGTTCACTGAGAACCGGTGCTAATGAGCTCCGCCCACCTAGTCTTTGAAACCGACACTAATGTTCACATTAGTGCCGGCTCATATCCAAACCGGGACTAATGAGCTCTACATTTGACCCTTTTTCTACTAGTGTTAGCAACTGAACAAGTATCAAATACCCAGGGGTTACTATGAACACTAGTGAGGTACACATTATCAATATGTATATCAAGTATACCTTTGTTCACTTCGACATCCTTCTTATCCGCCAAATATTCGGGGAACTTTTGCTTCCAGTGACCATTTCCTTTGCAGTTAGAAGCACTTAGTTTTAGGCTTGAGTTTAGCTTTGGGTTTCTTCACGGGAGTGACAACTTGCTTGTCATTCTTCTTGAAGTTCCCCTTCTATCCCTTTGCCCTTTTCTTGAAACTAGTGGTCTTGTTAACCATCAACACTTGATGCTCTTTCTTGATTTCTACCTTCGCCGATTTCAGCATCGTGAAGAGCTCGGGATTTACTTTCGTCATCCCTTGCATATTATAGTTCATCACAAAGTTCTAGTAACTTGGTGATAGTGACTAGAGAACTTTGTCAATTGCTATCTTATCTGGAAGATTAACTCCCACTTGATTCAAGCAATTGTGGTACCCAGACAATCTAAGCACATGCTCATTGGTTGAGCTATTCTCCTCCATCTTGTAGGCAAAGTACTTGTCAGAGGTCTCATACCTCTCGACACGGGCATGAGTCTGAAATACCATTTTCAACTCTTGGAACATCTCATATGCTCTGTGGCTTTCAAAACATTTTTGAAGTCCCGGTTATAAGACGTAAAGCATGGCGCACTAAACTATCAAGTACTCATCATACCGAGCTTGTCAAACGTTTCATAACGTTTGTATCTGCTCCTGCAATAGGTTTGTCACCTAGCGGTGCATCAAGGACATAATACTTCTGTGCAGCAATGAGGATAATCCCCAGATCATGGACCTAGTCTGCATCGTTTCTACTAACATCTTTCAACTTAGTTTTCTCTAGGAACATATCAAAAACATAGGGGAGCTATAACGCGAGCTATTGATCTACAACATAATTTGCAAATACTATCATGACTAAGTTCATGATAAATTGAAGTTCAATTAATCATATTACTAAAGAACTCCCACTTAGATAGACATCCCTCAAGTTATCTAAATGATCACGTGATCCATATCAACTAAACCATGTCCGATCATCATGTGAGATGGAGTAGTTTTCAACGGTGAACATCTTATGTTGATCATATTTAAAGACATTATAACTGAGCACTTTAGGAGGCTTCTCAGGCTATCAGATTCTTAGCTATCCATTCTCGCGATCTAACCGTTCAAGGTCGTCCGATTCACGTGGAAATCCCTCCAACGCACCGTGGACAACGATTGGCCTGATTCGTGAAGGGCCGCTACTCTCGTAGCATTTTTGGAGGCCCATGGTTCATCCAGATTCATGTGTTTTGCCGCATCGACCAGCCTTCCTCCGCAAACCAATCGAGCAGGCCCTTCCCCAACAATCCCAAATCACTCGACCCCAACCCTAGCCCTAGCCGCTAGTGCGCCGTGCGGGTGGCCTCGCCGGCCGACGGGACGAAGCATCAGGCCACACCGCCCTTTCCCAGACGCCCAGGTCGAGCGCCGCCTTATTCTCCTTCTGACGCCCCGCACGAGCACCGTCGCACGAAAACCCGCTCATCACCCTCTGCTGCCCCATTCGACCGTCGCCGCATTCTCGACGTGCTCCATCGACGCCGCCCCGACTGAGCTCCTCAGGCACCAGCAAGACCTCCGCCTCCATCTCCATCTGTCGCCACCATCAGTACGTGCTTCTTCTTCCCTCTGCCGCCCCGGTCGAGCGCCACCGCCAGCGGGACGTGCCCTAGCGACGCTCCCCTGACATAAATCATCCACCTGCACGCCCTCCACTCGGGAGGTCCACTTCTTTCTACTGAGAGATCTAGAACTACAAGTAAGCCACACATTGATTTGCAGAATTATTTATTTCCAGGAAGAGGACTTCAAAATTCAAATGCCAGGATCCTCCTTTTATAAGTCTTTGTAGGTGGTAGTTCCATTGCAAGTGATTGATCGAAGAACCCTTTTTTTCCTTGCGTTATTTGGAAAGCCGTTAAGCTTAGTAGGATCGAATGAATTTTAGATGACCTAAGTTCTTCTATGTGATTCTAAATGAGATCCTCCAACTGCATAATAATGAAAAGAAGTTGCAAATCTGATAAACTGAACCATGCTTGTTCTGTAACTAGACTATGCCTGTTTCACACTTCTACTTTCATACAAGAGAAGCTGCTAACTGTGTTTCATTGTTCTTCCGGAGTCACTTTGAAAATATTAACTTTCTTTTCCCAGGTTTACTTGATATTATTATATTGAACTGGTCTCATGATGTCTATGATGACTTACAGGAGGGGAATGACCCACACAACCATTGACACGTTTTGCCCGTCGGCAGAGTAACTCCAGGGTTTGCCATCCCTCACCAAGGCCTTCCTCCATGCCTACAGCTGACAGTTCATTGAGGAGGCCAGCATCCTTTTTGGAATGTACCATGCCTACAGCTGACAGTTCATTGAGGAGGCCAACATCCTTTTTGGAATGTACCATGCCTATAGCTGACAGTTCATTGAGGAGGCCAGCATCCTTTTTGGAATGTATTCTCCCTCCTCTCGCTTTGGCATTTTGGTTTAGATCAAGTTGAGAAGCATCCCCATATCGCGGGTCTTCTTCTGATTTCAGGTTTTGACAAGAGAAGATTATTCACTTTCTTACAGTTACTTCCATTCGCAAACCAGTGATCACTACATGATATATTCTCAAAGGTTATCTTAAATTTGAGCAATACACTTTTTGTTTATATGTAGAATCTATGGAGTGCACTTTCACATGTATTGACCTTGCTTATAAATTGTGATGATTCTATAAAGCAAACATATCATTTCATTGGAGTGTGTACCTCCATTTTATTTTTTATCTGTTTTTGTAAACATAGTATTTACAGTTCATGTTAAGCCATAGTAGTATAAAGTATCAACATCAATTTTTTTGGGTTATGTAATTCTAGCCTAACCTAATATGGAGTAAAACCGGTGGCCGCATATAATTTTCTATTTCATCATCATTTTCTACCTATGCTAATTTCTTTTATGGGAGTACTCCTATGTCAAGCTGTAAGCTGACTTTTGTTTTAACTGTCTATTTCCTACTCCCTCCGTCCCAAAATAAGTGTCTTGACCTTAGTACAATTTTGTACTAAAGTTAGTACAAAGTTGAGACACTTATTTTGGGACGGAGGGAGTATGTCCAATAGATCTTTTTATTATGGCCACGTGTAACTCTAAATCGGGTGGCTGAATCTCCTTATATACTATAATTTAAGTTACAGCTATAATACCTTCATATTAATATTCATACAAAATATATATTGATAATTTTCCCTTATTTAAATTATATCTGTGTGTACATTCTGATCACTATTGTTGCTTGGTGATGTACAAGTGTCTGTCCAAATTGAACATTACCATATATGTGTACCTTGTACCTTAATGGTAGCTAATGCAACATGTTTGCTCTAATTCTATGTTGCTATTGGATTTGGCAACAATTTAGATTATGTCACCTATAGTTCTTGATGCATCATTAGTGGTCTTCATTTGGACACTTTTTAGATTGATGCATATTAACTTCGGATTTTTGTGTGGCCATACTTAAAGAAACTCCTAACATTTTATAGTCAAAATGGATGGGCGCAGCAACGCGCGCCATAATGATCTAGTCTACTATATGATTCACGCTCGACCTTTCGGTCTCAAGTGTTCCAAGGCCATGTATATACATGCTAGGCTCGTCAAGTTTAACCCGAGTATTCTGCATGTCCAAAACTGTCTTACACCCGTTCTATTTGAACGTAGAGCTTATCACACCCGATCATCACGTGGTGTCTTGGCACGACGAACTTTCGCAACAGTGCATACTCAGGGAGAACACTTGTACCTTGAAATTTTGTAAGGGATCATCTTATAATGCTACCACCGTACTAAGCAAAATAAGAAGCATGATAAGCTAAACATCACATGCAATCAAAATATGTGACATGATATGGCCATCATCATCTTGTGCTTTTGATCTCCATCTCCAAAGCATCGTCATGATCTCCATCGTCACCGGCTAGACACCATGATCTTCATCGTAGCGTCGTGGTCGTCTTGCCAACTATTGCTACTACTACTATCGCTAACACATAGTGATAAAGTAAAGCAATTACATGGCCTTCGCAATTCATACAATAAAGAGACAACCATAAGGCTCCTGTCGGTTGCCGATAATTTTACAAAACATGATCATCTCATACAATAACGTATAACTCATCACGTCTTGACCATATCACATCACAACATGCCCTGCAAAAACAAGTTAGACGTCCTCTACTTTGTTGTTGCAAGTTTTACGTGGCTGCTATGGGCTTAGAATGAACCGTTCTTACCTACGCATACAAAACCACAATATTTTTTCGTCAAGTGTGTTGTTTTAACCTTCACAAGGACCAGGTTTAGCCACACTCGATTCAACTAAAGTGAGAGAGACAGACACCCGCCGGTCACCTTTAAGCAACAAGTGCTCATAACGGTGAAACCAGACTCGCGTAAGCGTACACATAATGTCGGTCTGGACCGCTTCATCTCACAATACCGCCGAATCAAAGTATGACATGCTGGTAAGCTGTATGACTATTATCGCCCACAACTCATTGTGTTCTACTCATGCATATCATCTACGCATAGACCTGGCTTTGATGCCACTGTTGGGGAACGTAGTATTTCAAAAAAAATCCTACGATCATGCATGATCTATCTAGGAGAATGATGTCTACACACACTTCTATTCTTGTAGACTATGTCGGGCCTCCAAGCGCAGAGGTTTGTAGGACAGCAGCAATTTCCCTCAAGTGGATGACCTAAGGTTTATCGAACTCAGGGAAGTAGAGGTCGAAGATGGTCTCTCTCAAGCAACCCTGCAACTAAGATACAAGAAGTCTCTTGTGTCCCCAACACACCTAATACAACTAGGAGTTGTATAGGTGCACTAGTTCGGCGAAGAGATGGTAAAATATGGATGATAGGAGTGGCAGAGCTAAGTAATATAAATCTGTAATAAAAAGTGCAGCAAGCAAACAAGTGGTAAACGTGAGCACAATTGGTATTGCAATGGTGGAAACAAGGCCTAGGCTTCATACTTTCACTAGTGGCAACTCCCAACAACATTAACATAATCGAATCACATGATATTTCCCATAATGGAGACGCACTCGGAGGTCATTCCTTTGTGGTCAAGAGAGGACGAGAATTATGTAGGGCTACAAAAGCACACCTCTAAGTTCGTAGTTCTCTATCTATGGATTTCCCAATGTCACCGCGGCCATCCAAAGAGAGTACCACAATCACCACAACATATCTCAAGGATAGTCAAAGACAAGCACCAAGAGACTCTCAATCTTCAATCAACACACAAAAGAGGAAATCACCCATGAAAATATTCTTCTAATCCATGTCCAATAGACCGCTGTCACCTTGGTCTTGGGGATTATACTAGATAAAGACAAGTGAGTACATCAATCCAATACATAGAGGAAGGGGAAATATCATGGGATCACCCTAGATTAACATAGCCTATGATCACAACGAAGATCACATCATGGGAGAGAGAATTGACCACATAGCTACTGGTAGAAACCTCAGCCCCGAGGAGGAACTACTCCCGCATCATGGAGGGAGGAAGCAACGTCGATGGAGACGAATCCGGGGGCACTTCCCCGTCCCGGCAGGATGCCGGCACAGGAATTCTGGTCCCCCGAAACTTGGTGGCGATGGCGGCGGAGATCGGAATAGCTTCTGGAGAAAAGGGTTCCGGAATCAGGGTTTCCGCGACGGGAGAAATATATATGCGAAGGGGGGTCACCAGAGGCGGAGAGGGGGCCCCAGGCGCCCCCCTGGGCGGCCAGGGGTGGGGCCGCCCCGGGTGGCTGCCTGTGCCGCCCCTGGCTCCCCTCTGGCCCTGCTTTGGTTTTTCTCGAAGCTCCCGGTACGCTGATTTTTCCTGTATTTTTCCCGGAATTTTTAGAGCACTTTTAATATGGGGGAAACCTGAAATAGAAAAACAGCAGAAAACAGGAACTGGCACTGTGGTGCACTGAGTTAATAGGTTAGTCCAAATATGATCAAAAGTGTATGGAAGTGCATAAATATCATAGCATATCACACAAAAGAGGCATGGAGCAAGCAGAAATTATAGATACGTTTTGGACGTATCAACATCCCCAAGCTTAATTCCTGCTCGTCCTCGAGTAGGTAAATGATAACAAGCATAATTTCTATGGTGACATGCTATCAACCATATAAGAACTTTTAAGTAAAGCAATCAAGGCATGTAATTCAATTCAAGTCATAACAAGCAAGAGTCTATATTAGCATTGTAACAAGCAACATAAGAACATAAAGGTGCAAGAGCTCTCGCTGTCCGTGACTCGAATGTCTCCAAATGGTGTTTGCGTGCAAGAAAGGGGATAGGGATATACGAGAGAGTAAAACATAGTTTTTGTATTGTTGAGAACTTAATCTACTAAAGTTTCACACTTGGTCTTCTTTGGAATCTTATCTTGACTCATCCCCAGACCGTCAGCCAGGTACAAGTCAAAATGATCCACTCCCTTTCGATATTTTGAGCACTCATGCAATGGATGAGCGTAAGCAAGAAAGTTAACACTTAGGATGGCAAAGAGAGAAAAATGATGGAGGGGGAAGACAAAAAAGGTGTGAAAGGCTCACATCAATGAGGACAATCATAGGCGAGAGAAAGCCAAATGATAGATATGATGTGAGGAGTAGGGATTTCCATGCGACGGATGCACAAATGAGCTAAGGTAAGCTCTCCAATGGAACTAGTGGGGGTGCATCCAACTTGCTTGCTCAAGAAGACCTAGAGCTCTTTTGAGGAGGCTCATCATTGGAATATACAAGCCAAGTTCTATAGTGTGAAGGTCCCCACATAGCTATATGCATGAATGATAATCTCTATGGAGTACAAGGTATAAGATGGAGTACGAGTGTGGATCTCTCAAAAGGAATAGTAGTGTGCCCCTTCTCTCTTTTTATTTCTTTTTCTCTTTTTTCTATTTTTTTTATTTTTTTTGTGGCCTCAATGGCTCTTTCTATTTAACTCTCATTTGTCCTCTTTGGGATCTTTTAATTTTGTCCTCTTTGGGATCTTTTCCTCACTTTAGGGGCAACACTCTATTTATTACAAGAAGTATAGAAGATCTTTCACACTTTACAAAAGTACTCAACATAAAGAAAATGAAACTATCATGATGTATGCAAATGTATGCCTCTGCCAGTGTAGCAGGATATGCAATGATACTAGCATGTCATGTAGCAATGATTAGGGCAAGGCCCAACTAGCATGCGGCTCATCGATCAAGCAAAAAGCATGTATGACATGAAGATCAAGTCATGAGAAGATGGATGTTGCATGGCAATGTATCTCGGAAAGGCTATGGAAATGCCTTGATAGGTAGGTATGGTGGCTGTTTTGAGGAAGGATATAATGAGGCTTATGATGACAGAGCGTATGTGCCAAGGATTTGGATGCACCGGCGAAGTATGCGCCAACTCTCGAGGTGAGAAAGGGCAATGCACGGTACCGAAGAGGCTAGAAAAATATGGCTAGGTGGAAGTGTCAACCTTCGAATACTCACATTAGTCCGAAGAACTCGTGCACTTATTATCGGTAACTCTCAATATAATTAGGAGGTTCACAAAGAGACAAGTACCCCGAGGAGGAGTGTATGGGGGTTTGGTTATCCTTGCGCATCCTCGACTCATGGTACGTGAGTGTACTCTTATATTCGATCCCTCCAAAGATTAGTGATCCATTTAGTAGCTAAAGTTCTCAACTATTTTGTAGGTTTTCGAAAATAAACACGGATTGCCCAAAATACGACATCTATCACTAATAGGCTAAAGCTCTTGACACCAAAAGTTCAGACATTACTCATGGCAATACCTCAAAACTATTGCAAGTTACTACTAAAATTAAATAGCAACCTCAATTACCTATTTTAAGTTAAGACACACAACTCAGTTCAATAGGCAAACTATCTTAACAAGATAAACATGAAAAATCAAGAGAGTTCAGCAACCAACTAAACAAAAGCTCTTTAAAAAGAAAAGCATGAAAACTAAGAGCTAAACATGACATCAGCTATGGAAAGACAAAGAACACACACAGCAAAGATAAGCATGAAAATCCTATGTTGTGTTCTAGGTTGAAGTGGAGCGTGTTTCTCTCCCATACAAAGAAAGCTGGGTTCTAACTTGTTATGAACAGCAAGCAAAGCTAAAGAAAACTAAAAAGGAAACTAAGAGCAAGACGCTCCAAGCATAGCACATAACATATGAAGTGATTAAAATATAGTGGAACGAAAGACGAACTGATAATTGTTGATGGAGAAGGGGATGCATGGGGGCATCCCCAAGCTTAGACGCTTGAGTCTTCTTGAATATTTCTTGGGGGTGCACGGGGGCATCCCCAAGCTTGAGCGTTTGACCCTCCTGAATCTTTTTTATCATCTTCCCTCGCACACTTCAAAACTCCCTTCATACATAGCTCATCATAATCTGATTAGTGAGGTTAGTACCCATAATAAAATAATTTTTCCCTGCTGGAAATAAAGATAATCTTGAAGAGCTACTGTTTCTCAAGATTGCCAAAAGGTTTTTGCAAAGAAAAAGCAAGCTCAAGGTTTGCAAAACGAAGAAAAGGCAAAACAGGACAGAATCTGTGAAAAACAGACTAGCAGGTAGTAAATAATTTTTTCGGGGCACTTCTGCAACTCAAATCAAAAAACTCAGAACAGACGCCCGAAAGCCAATTGTATAGAGCACGCTGTCAAAACAATTCAGATCAAAAAGATGATCTGGTGATTTTATTCGAATTTTTCTGTCCAAGGACAGAATCTGTTTTCTGGACAGCACGTCACAACTTTTGAACTTTCTTGCAATCGGAGGCTAAACTTGGCACAAAACTGAAAAGAAAAGATACAATGATGTTGCTACAGTAGTAACAAACATCAAGACCACTAAAAACTGAAAGAACAAACTGAAAGCAAAGATAACAAGGGTTGTCTCCCTAGAGCTCTTTCTTTATAGCCATAAAGATAGGCTTAAGACTTTAACGATGCTCTCGTAGGAATAAGAGTTGAAGAACAAAAGAGAGCGTCAAGAAGCAAATACCAAACACATTTAAGCCTAACATGCTTCCTATGCATAGGAATATTGCAATAGAACAATTCATTGAAGCACAAAGCAATAAGCATAGGAAGACAAAACAAGTGCAGCTTCAAAACCTTCAACATAAAGAGAGGAAACTTCTTATTATTAAGATATTTAGAACCATGTCTCCCTCTCTCATTAAAAATTTCAGTGGCATCATGGATGAACTCAACAATATACTATCACATAAGGCATTATTTCCATGATCCAAAAGCATAAAAGTATCATTACTCTTCATATAAGCAAAATCTTTCTTATTAGGAATAGTGAGAGTAAAGCAATCATAACCATCATGGTAATCATCATATTTAGGAGGCAAAGAATCATCAAAGTAAATTTTCTCTTCAAAAGTTGGGGGACTAAAAATATCATGTTCATCAAACGTGTCATCCCCAAGCTTAGAGCTTCCCATGTCATTAGCAATATTGATATTAAAAAAACATACTAATAACATCACCACCATCATGATTGTTATGCAAATAATAAAGTTCCAAAGGTTTTTTAATTTTCTCTTCAAACACATCATGTCCAAGTTCAAGGTAGAGCTTATAAAGCTCTCTCATATTTTTGTTGTTTTCCATTAAGCAAAACTAGTGAAATAAAAACAAGAAACAAAAAGATTTAATTGCAAGATCTAAAGATATACCTTCAAACACTTACTTCCCTGGGAACGGCGCCAGAAATAGCTTGATGTCTACACACGCTTCTATTCTTGTAGACTATGTTGGGCCTCCAAGCGCAGAGGTTTGTAGGACAGCAGCAATTTCCCTCAAGTGGATGACCTAAGGTTTATCGAACTCAGGGAAGTAGAGGTCGAAGATGGTCTCTCTCAAGCAACCCTGCAACTAAGATACAAGAAGTCTCTTGTGTCCCCAACACACCTAATACAACTAGGAGTTGTATAGGTGCACTAGTTCGGCGAAGAGATGGTAAAATATGGATGATAGGAGTGGCAAAGCAAAGTAATATAAATCTGTAATAAAAAGTGCAGCAAGCAAACAAGTGGTAAACGTGAGCACAATTGGTATTGCAATGGTGGAAACAAGGCCTAGGCTTCATACTTTCACTAGTGGCAACTCCCAACAACATTAACATAATCGAATCACATGATATTTCCCATAATGGAGACGCACTCGGAGGTCATTCCTTTGTGGTCAAGAGAGGACGAGAATTATGTAGGGCTACAAAAGCACACCTCTAAGTTCGTAGTTCTCTATCTATGGATTTCCCAATGTCACCGCGGCCATCCAAAGAGAGTACCACAATCACCACAACATATCTCAAGGATAGTCAAAGACAAGCACCAAGAGACTCTCAATCTTCAATCAACACACAAAAGAGGAAATCACCCATGAAAATATTCTTCTAATCCATGTCCAATAGACCGCTGTCACCTTGGTCTCGGGGATTATACTAGATAAAGACAAGTGAGTACATCAATCCAATACATAGAGGAAGGGGAAATATCATGGGATCACCCTAGATTAACATAGCCTATGATCACAACGAAGATCACATCATGGGAGAGAGAATTGACCACATAGCTACTGGTAGAAACCTCAGCCCCGAGGGGGAACTACTCCCGCATCATGGAGGGAGGAAGCAACGTCGATGGAGACGAATTCGGGGGCACTTCCCCGTCCCGGCAGGATGCCGGCACAGGAATTCTGGTCCCCCGAAACTTGGTGGCGATGGCGGCGGAGATCGGAATAGCTTCTGGAGAAAAGGGTTCCGGAATTAGGGTTTCCGCGACGGGAGAAATATATATGCGAAGGGGGGTCACCAGAGGCGGAGAGGGGGCCCCAGGCGCCCCCCCCTGGGCGGCCAGGGATGGGGCCGCCCCGGGTGGCCGCCTGGGCCGCCCCTGGCTCCCCTCTGGCCCTGCTTTGGTTTTTCTCGAAGCTCCTGGTACGCTGATTTTTCCTGTATTTTTCTCGGAAGTTTTAGAGCACTTTTAATATGGGGGAAACCTGAAATAGAAAAACAGCAGAAAACAGGAACTGGCACTGTGGTGCACTGAGTTAATAGGTTAGTCCAAATATGATCAAAAGTGTATGGAAGTGCATAAATATCATAGCAATATCACACAAAAGAGGCATGGAGCAAGCAGAAATTATAGATACGTTTTGGACGTATCAGAGATGCATAGAAACGAGTGGGGAGAGTGTGTCTACGTACCCTCGTAGACCGAAAGCGGAAGCGTCTAGTGACGCGGTTGATGTAGTCGAACGTATTCGAGATCCAACCGATCCAAGCACCGAACGTACGACACCTCCGCGTTCAGCACACGTTTAGCTCGATGACGTCCCACGAGCTCTTGATCCAGTTGAGCGTCTGATTTCTACTACACAACCTTCTTCTTGTAGAAGTTGTTGGGCCACCAAGTGCAGAGGTTTGTAGGACAGTAGCAAATTTCCCTCAAGTGGATGACCTAAGGTTTATCAATCCGTGGGAGGCGTAGGATGAAGATGGTCTCTCTCAAACAACCCTGCAACCAAATAACAAAGAGTCTCTTGTGTCCCCAACACACCCAATACAATGGCAAATTGTATAGGTGCACTAGTTCGGCGAAGAGATGGTGATACAAGTGCAATATGGATAGTAGATATAGGTTTTTGTAATCTAAAATATAAAAACAGCAAGGTAACTAATGATAAAAGTGAGCGTAAACGGTATTGCAATGCTAGGAAACAAGGCCTAGGGTTCATACTTTCACTAGTGCAAGTTCTCTCAACAATAATAACATAATTGGATCATATAACTATCCCTCGACATGCAACAAAGAGTCACTCCAAAGTCACTAATAGCGGAGAACAAATGAAGAGATTATGGTAGGGTATGAAACCACCTCAAAGTTATCCTTTCTGATCGATCTATTCAAGAGTGTGTAGTAAAATAACACGAAGCTATTCTTTCCGTTCAATCTATCATATAGTCTGTACTAGAATAACACCTTAAGACACAAATCAACCAAAACCCTAATGTCACCTAGATACTCCATTGTCACCTCAAGTACATGGGTATGATTATACGATATGCATCACACAATCTCAGAATCATCTATTCAACCAACACAATGAACTTCAAAGAGTGCCCCAAAGTTTCTACCGGAGAGTCAAGACGAAAACGTGTGCCAACCCCTATGCATAGATTCCCAAGGTCACGGAACCCGCAAGTTGATCACCAAAACATACATCAAGTGAATCAATAGAATACCCCATTGTCACCACAAGTATCCCACGCAAGACATACATCAAGTGTTCTCAAATCCTTAAAGACTCAATCCGATAAGATAACTTCAAAGGGAAAACTCAATCCATTACAAGAAGGTAGAGGGGGAGAAACATCATAAGATCCCACTATAGTAGCAAAGCTTGCGATACATCAAGATCGTGCCATCTCAAGAACATGAGAGAGAGAGAGATCAAACACATAGCTACTGGTACATACCCTCAGCCCTGAGGGTGGACTACTCCCTCCTCGTCATGGAGAGCGCCGGGATGATGAAGATGGCCACCGAAGAGGGATTCCCCCTCCGGCAGGGTGCCAGAACGGGTATAGATTGGTTTTCGGTGGCAACAGAGGCTTGCAGCGGCGGAACTCCTGATCTAGGTTATTTTCTGGAGGTTTCTGTATTTATAGGATTTTTTGGCGTAGGGAACAAGTCAGGGGGGGTCTCCGGGCTGTCCACGAGATAGGGGGCGCGCCCAGGGGGTGGGCACGCCCCCCACCCTCACGGGCAACCCAAGACTCTTCTGGCCCAACTCTTTTACTCCGGGGGCTTCTTTTAGTCCATAAAAATTCATCAAAAATTGGCACTTCAATTGGACTCCGTTTGGTATTCCTTTTCTGTAAAACTCAAAAACAAGGAAAAACAAAAACTGGCACTGGGCTCGTTAATAGGTTAGTCCCAAAAATCATATAAATTAGCATATAAATGCATATAAAACATTCAAGATGGATAATATAATAGCATGGAACAATCAAAAATTATAGATACGTTGGAGACGTATCAGCGTCACGGGAGAGTTTCGTCAGCACGACGGCGTGGTGACGGTGATGATGAAGCTACCGATGCAGGGCTTTGCCTAAGCACTGCAACGATATGATCGAGGTGTGTATCTGTGGAGGGGGGCACCGCACACGGCTAAAAATGATGTTCAATTGTGTGTTCTAGGGTGCCCCCTGCCCCCGTATATAAAGGAGCAAGGGGGAGGCCGGACGGCCTTGGGGCGCGCCAAGGAGGGGGAGGAGTCCTCCTCCTAGTAGGAGTAGGACTCCTCCTTTCCTAGTCCAACTAGGAGGAGGAAGGGGGGAGGAAGGAGAGGGAGAGGAGAAGGAAAGGGGGGCGCCCCCTTCCCTAGTCAAATTCGGACTCCCTATAGGGAGAGGGCGCGGCTGCCCCTTGTGGGCTGCCTCCCCACTTCCCTATGGCCCATGTAGGCCCAATAGTCCCCCCGGGATTTCCGATAACCCCCCGGCACTTCGATAATTATCATGTGACCCCCGGAACTCATCCGGTATCCGAATATAGTCATACAATATATCAATCTTTATGTCTCGACCATTTCGAGACTCCTCTTCATGTCCGTGATCACATCTGTGCCTCCGAACTACCTTTGGTACATCAAAACACATAAACTCATAATACCGATCGTCATCAAACATTAAACGTGTGGACCCTACGGGTTCAAGAACTATGTAGACATGACCGAGACTCATCTCTGGTCAATAACCAATAGCGAAACCTGGATGCTCATATTGGTTCCTACATATTCTACGAAGATCTTTATCGGTCAAACCGCATAACAACATACGTTGTTCCCTTTATCATCGGTATGTTACTTGCCCGAGATTCGATCGTCGGTATCATCATACCTAGTTCAATCTCGTCATCGGCAAGTCTCTTTACTCATTTCATAATACATCATCTCGTGACTAACTCATTAGTCGTTTTCTTGCAAGGCTTATTATGATGTGTATTACCGAGAGGGCCTAGAGATACCTCTCTGACACTCTAAGTGACAAATCCTATTCTTGATCTATGCCAACACCACAAATACTTTCGGAGACACCTGTAGAGCATCTTTATAATCACCCAGTTACGTTGTGACATTTGATAGCACACAAGGTGTTCCTACGGTATTCGGGAGTTGCGTAATCTCATAGTCAGAGGAACATGTATAAGTCATGAAGAAAGCAATAGAACTAAAACTAAACGATCATAGTGCTAAGCTAAAGGATGGGTCTTGTCCATCACATCATTATCTAATGATGTGATCTCGTTCATCAAATGACAACACATGTCTATGGTTAGGAAACATAACTATCTTTGATCAACGAGCTAGTCAAGTAGAGGCATACTAGAGACACTCTGTTTTGTCTATGTATTCACACATGTACTAAGTTTCTGGTTAATACAATTCGAGCATGAATAATAAATATTTATCATGATATAAGGAAATATAAATAACAACTTTATTATTGCCTCTAGGGCATATTTCCTTGATGGTGAGGATTGGGAGCAAGGATGGAGGACATCGAGGGTCCGGGTGCGGTAAAGGTCGGAGGGCGACAGGAGGAGGAGGAAGGGTTTGGTGAATTTGGTGCAATTTGGGGTGGGGTCGGGCTGTCGGTTCCGATGTGACGGGTGCGCCTGGGTGCCCCATATCTGGGCTCAATATGGGGGTGCCTGTCAGCCCGGGCGTTTGAGGCCCGTTGAAGGAGCCGGTCTGGGTAGAAAAACATGTTCAGACAGTGACCGGGTGTCTCGCCTGGTCGTATGAGGTGAGTTTGAGGTGCCTGGTTGTAGATGCTCTAAGAGCATCTAGATCCGGTTGCCTCAATCCAGATGGGCGTCTCAAACTGACCTCAAACACTAGGGTTGATCGACATCCCTCATATCTAGCCCGGAATACGAGGAGGCCCGGGCACGATTGGGCGCGTCCGCCACGTCGGACCCGGGCCACGCTAGCCCACCCGATCCCACATATATCTGTCTTCATCCGCTCTCCGGACCAAACCCTAGCCACTCCACTCCACTTCCCTCCGCCACCCAAACTCCCGTCCAGCGATCTTTGGCCTTCTTGGCATGGCGGCAGCGGATTTGACTTCGACTAGTCTGGATCCGTCAACTGGCTTGTCGTCTCATGTGGTTTGGAGGTTGCAGTGATCATCACCATTGCACTCCATTACCCCCGAGAGGACTGCGCCCGACCGAAGGTGGGGTCTGTCCGAGCGTGAGTCATTGCGTCGGTGCATCGAGTGCTGTGCTCGGATCCTCCAGGGTTGTATCATCGTGGTCCTCCCGGGAGCCTTTCAATCTCCCTTTTCCCATCACCGGTCCGCCCGAGTATGAGTGCTACCGGGTCCGGTGTGCCCGCCGAGAGAAGGATAAATTGAGGTGTGGCCAAGGTGGCTCTCCGCATCGCGGACCAGGAGGCAGTGGCTCCTCTTTGAGCGGTAGGTAGCCGCCGGACAAGGCTGTCGCAGCCCTCCGGTGCCCTTCCGCCGCTGGAGGGACAACATTGACGACGACGGTGTGATATGACTAGGCGGCCACGCATACAAGGTGGTCGTCCGGTATAGTTTTTTTATAGTTTTAGTTAAACAGTTGAAATATCGTCTGTTTTATGTAAATCATATCTGAACTTTAACGAAATCCATAGTGTTTGCATGAATTTCGTTCGTTTTAGTTGAACTGTGTTTGAAATGTATGCGGGTAGCGTTGGATGGCCGGCTCCCACATCTGTGTCCGTGGACTGGTTTCCCTATCCGCGGACGGATACCAAAGGAAATTTGTGAGACAGCATTGGAGATGCCCTAATAAACCAACTAAGTTCGGTGCATCCCAAAGAAATTTCGCGGACGAATTGTGTGACATTTTTTTCTGAACCAGACATGACCCATTTCCATTATTCACCGAATAAATAAAATACAATCATACAAATCCACAAGAGTTTAAAGGGGGCAAGAAAGGGGAAGGCATTTTGTATCTTCATGTGGGTGGCCAGGTCGGCTAGTGTTGCCCCGTGTGTGTGTTGTGACTATTTTAGCTCAACCTTTTGCTATAATCAGGCATTTCTTTTATCGAATCGAGATATTCCGGATTACTTTCTTTTGTAAAGAAATATAAAAGTGTTTAGACCACTAAAGTAGTGATTTAAACGCTCTTAAATTTCTTTATGGAAGGGGTAGATTTCAAAAAAGAATACATTATTTCGGTATAAGATGATATTCCTATGGATGATGAGACGTATATGGTGATTTTTCCAATCTTGAAACCCCATGACTCAAATGATCAATAAGTGAAAAAATCAACCAGTGAGTGGTTCATCACTCTCTCAGCAGTTGGTGGACTCATATGGCCATGTGCAGCAAGGCGATGGCGACCCTCACCTTGCTCACCACCTGGACCATTTGAAATGAGAGAAATGCAAGGTTTTTTTGGAACAAATCGACGCCTCCCCAAATCATCTTGCGGAACTTGAAGGAGGAAGCTAGACTCTGGGTGCTAGCAGGTGTGAAACGCCCGAGTAATTTGATGCCGCGAGAGTAATGACTTTTCTATTTAATGGGCCTCATGTGGCTCTGACTTAAATTTGTCTCCTCCCGCGACCGTGTCATCCCCGCGGGCGACCGGTCGCGCCTCCCCCACCCCTCCCAGCGAGCGTTCCCCCTCTCCTCCTACTCCTTGCCGCCGTCGCCGGCGCGCGTCGCAGGCCTGGCTCGGGAGACGCTAGCGGCGGCGGCCCCTCGGGCCTTCCCCTCCCAGAGATCCTCCGGCGCGAGACGGGGCGACTCCGAGCGGTGCCTCAGGCGGTGGCAGTCCTGTGCGGCGGCGGAGATCCTAGCGTGGGTGGGGGCAAACTCTGGGCGTCGGCGTCGTCGTTGACGACGGGGCAGTGTGGTTGGGCCCTTCAGGCCCCATCTAGGCCAGGGCGGGCCGGCGTCGGGCGTGGCGTCTGCGGGGCTCTCTAGCGACGGTGGTGAGGCGTCCGGCTGGTGGCGGGCGGCGGCTTCGGCTGCCGGCATGCAGCAATGCCGTAGCTAGGGCTTTGCGGTCCCGCTGTGGGCCCGGCCAGGCCCGGGTGGCCTGTGAAAGAACATGCGGTACCCCCATGTTTGGTTTTGGTAATTGATGACAATCTCTATGGACTAATGGTTGCCTTGAGTTATATTTGAAGGATTTGTCCATAGGCTTTTCTTGGAGTCGATTTGTTGGTTTCAAGGAGAGTTTGTGATGACCAAGGTGCTATTCAAGGAATTACCTAAAGATTGGTCATGTGAGAGGTTGATCAAGACTAAGTCAAAGAGTGAATCAAGTTGATCAACACACAAAGCGTAGAAGATGTACCTAGAGGGATCAAGCGATCCCATGGTATGGTAAGCATTGTCAATTACACTTTGTGTACTAACCCATGGTCTTCGTGAGAGTTCTTTGTGGGGTTAGGTTGCGGTGTGCAAGTTCAAGTGATGCATCACGAAGAGATCAAGTGCTTGAAGCTTTCCATCCATTGTGGTGACAATGGACTTCTGAAGATGTGTCAAAGAGTGGCTCACCCATAGTGGAGTATGGGGGAGCAATCTACTAGTCTTCACCGAGCCAACGCAATCAAGAAAGGTGGTCCAACTTGAGGAAGTCAAGGTCGTCTACATCTAGCTCAAGTGGACTTTGTGCAAGGCAAAGGCTTGCCCTTGATAGGTTTTTCTATTTTACCGGTCTCATGGTGATAGTTTGGAGACCGGGTTATAGGACCGATTATCGTACTATCAAGGGGGGCTCTTGATGAGTAGCTTGATCATAATGTTCGTACAGAGCTCAAACCATTGCATCCTTGCATCATTTTTATTGGTTTTATTTTCTTCTCCTTGTGAGATTTGGAGCTTATGGTCATTTTCATGACAAGCTCGGGTTCATAAAAAACAGAGTTCACATGCATCTCCTATGATGTTTTCGATGTTTAGGTTTTTGTCGGTTCTCTGTGTGATTCTTAGAGCTTATGGTCATCTTGTTGACAAGCTCGAGTTCATCGAAAACGGAGTTCACATGCATCTTCTATGATGTTTTCGATGTTGGAGGTTATGCCGGTTCTTCTCTGATGGAGAATTCATTCCTCTATATCTTAGGTATACCTCCCTACCTCTTCTTACTATGATGTTTTTGATGCTACTCATCTTCCTCTACCCAACAAGCTTGAGTTTGCTCAATTCGGAGCTCATGTGCAGAAGTTATGTCAGTTCTGGTTTTATTGTATCCTTCTGTTGTCTTTAGCTGCGATATGAAGGCATCCAAGTGCTAAAGCCTATGTGGCGTGCGGTAGTACCGCTCTAGGGAGCGGTAGTATCGCAGGGGCCAACAGTAAACCGCTCCTGGTGAGCGGTAGTACCGCTGCCTTCAGCCCTGACGCTGAAGCATGCGGAAGTAGGTGCGGATGTAATTTTTTACATCCACTCTTACGCGGTAGTACCGCTCCTTATGAGTGGTAGTACCGTGTCGGCTTTTTACTCGAAGCTAGCTCCAGCGGATGTAGGCGCGGCAGTAATTTTCTACTTCCGTGGACGCGCGGTAGTACCGCTATCCCCGGCGGTAGTACCGCTGCCTCACTGTGTACTGTCGTGTGCAGCACCTGAGTGGTCATTGAATACTACCCATGCGGTAGTACTGCAAGGGCGGGCGATAGTACTACTCCGGCAGTAGTACCGCCCTGTTGCCCTATTGCAGTAGTGCTTCATTTGGCTACTACCTCCCTAGCGATAGTACCGCTCCTTGGAATTTCCTCACCTATAAAAGGGGGTCTTCTTCCCCAATGGATCTTATCCTTTGAGCTCGTGTTCTTCCTCCATTGTTGACCTTCTTCGAGCTTGCTTTCTCTCAATCCCTCCATGGATTCTTGCTAGTTTTGGGGGGAAAGAGAGAGGAGATCTAGATCCACATTTCCACCAATTACTTTCTCCTCTTTTTTCCCTCCCTAGCATTAGTTGCTTTGGTGGGATTTGGGAGAGAAGGACTTGGGCACTCAGTGTGCCCTTGCCATTGCATTTGGTGCATCGATTTGAGTTCTCCATGGTGATATGTGTGATGGCTTCTCGCCCCTCGTTGGTTACCCCAAGTGGAAGGTTGAGATGTAGCGTAGCGGCAAATTTCCCTTGGCAAAGATACCAAGGATCGAATCCCGTGAGACTCCGAGGGTCGACAAGTAGGTGTCAACGGCGCCAGAAACTTAGCGGTTGACGGGACCTGCACACAGATACAGATAACTTTGCTCCCAACGAGTACAGAGAGGTTGTCAATCCCTCCGGCCTTTTTGTTTACAAAGGATCAAACACAAGAGATAATAATGATAGCTATGACTGCAACTAGGAAATAAAAATAGGAAGTAAATAGAAGGTGTGATTAGCGGTGGTAATATGGACCGGGGTCCCATGATATTCACTAGTGATGTCTCTCTCCCAAAGACGATAAAATAGCAAAGCGAGGTAAACAAATTACAGCTAGGCAATTGACAGGATTATGTGTGCAAACCAATGCTAACTATGCTGCAAAGAAAGGTAGAGGCTCAAAAGCATGGGCGGTACGCCAAGGCAAGTAGACCGAAATCCATCTGCATCTACTACTAATCATCCACCTTGAGATATCTATCCAGAACATCTCGCTGGTATTAAGTTGCGAATCCCACCCAAAGTGTAAACTCAAAGCAACAGACAACTGCATTAAAAGAACTTTGCGTAAAGTAAACAATCCTTGCACCCGCAAGTACAAGCGCCGTTGTTTTCTCCCTTGTGGCAACAGCACATCCCCTAGACTCATGTTTCTGTCACTCAAGCTAGTCATCAGGGGGCATGAACCCACAATGAAGCATAACGCTCCCTCATGGAGTTACTACCTACTACTCGGCGAAAGCAATAAACAGCAACGGAGAACATGCAAGAATTACTCAAGAACAAAGATATAAAAGAGGTGAATCAAATATATTACTCAAACACAATCTGAACATAGTCTCATAATCCATCAGATCCCAGCAAACTCAGCAAAGCAACAGCAGAAAGATTACATATGTGCCTCGATCATGTAGGGCAGCTCACGAGGTCTAAACCATGAAGAGCAAAGAGGGGAGGAGAACATCACATAGCTACTGATCATGGACCCATGGTCCAAGGTGGACTACTCACGACTCATCCGGGAAGCGTCCATGGTGGTGGAGAAGCTCCCGGTGGTGGTTCTCCCCTCCGACAGGGTGCCGGGAAGAGTTCTCCTGATGCTCCCGATCTTGGAAGCGCCGCGGCGGCGGAACAGAGGCGAGATCGCGAAAAAGGGTTCTGTCTTCGAGGGTTTCGGGACGAGAGGGATATATATGCGAAGGGGGGCAGCCAGAGGCGGAGCAGGGGCCCTAGGCGCCCCCCTGGCGCGGCCAGGGGTGGGGCCGCGCCAGGTGGCCGCCTGGGCCTCCCCTGGCTCCCCTATGGCCCATCTTTGGTTCTTCGCAAAGCTTCCTGTACGCTGATTTTTCCTATATTTTTCCTGTAATTTTTGGAGCACTTTTAATATGGGGGAAACCTGAAATAGAAAAACAGCAGAAAACAGGAACTGGCACTGTGGTGCACTGAGTTAATAGGTTAGTCCAAATATGATCAAAAGTGTATGGAAGTGCATCAATATCATAGCAATATCACACAAAAGAAGCATGGAGCAAGCAGAAATTATAGATACGTTTTGGAAGTATCAACATCCCCAAGCTTAATTCCTGCTCGTCCTCGAGTAGGTAAATGATAACAAGCATAATTTCTGTGGTGACATGCTATCAACCATATAAGAACTTTTTAAGTAAAGCAATCAAGGCATGTAATTCAATTCAAGTCATAACAAGCAAAAGTCTATATTAGCATTGTAACAAGCAACATAAGAACATAAAGGTGCAAGAGCTCTCGCTGTCCGTGACTCGAATGTCTCCAAATGGTGTTTGCGTGCAAGAAAGGGGATAGGGATATACGAAAGAGTAAAACATAGTTTTTGTATTGTTGAGAACTTAATCTACTAAAGTTTCACACTTGGTCTTCTTTGGAATCTTATCTTGACTCATCCCCAGACCACTAGCCAGGTACAAGTCAAAATGATCCACTCCCTTTCGATATTTTGAGCACTCATGCAATGGATGAGCGTAAGCAAGAAAGTTGACACTTAGGATGGCAAAGAGAGAAAAATGATGGGGGGGGAGACAAAAAAGGTGTGAAAGGCTCACATCAATGACGACAATCATAGGCGAGAGAAAGCCAAATGATAGATATGATGTGAGGAGTAGGCATTGCCATGCAACGGATGCACATATGAGCTAAGGTAAGCTCTCCAATGGAACTAGTGGGGGTGCATCCAACTTGCTCGCTCAAGAAGACCTAGAGCTCTTTTGAGGAGGCTCATCATTGGAATATACAAGCCAAGTTCTATAGTGTGAAGGTCCCCACATAGCTATATGCATGAATGATAATCTCAATGGAGTACAAGGTATAAGATGGAGTACGAGTGTGGATCTCTCAAAAGGAATAGTAGTGTGCCCCTTCTCTCTTTTTATTTCTTTTTCTCTTTTTTCTCTTTTTTTATTTTTTTTGTGGCCTCAATGGCTCTTTCTATTTAACTCTCATTTGTCCTCTTTGGGATCTTTTGATTTTGTCCTCTTTGGGATCTTTTCCTCACTTTAGGGGCAATACTCTATATATTACAAGAAGTATAGAAGATCTTTCACACTTTACAAAAGTACTCAACATAAAGAAAATGAAACTATCATGATGTATGCAAATGTATGCCTCTGCCAGTGTAGCAGGATATGCAATGATACTAGCGCGTCATGTAGCAATGATTAGGGCAAGGCCCAACTAGCAAGCGCCTCATCGATCAAGCAAAAAGCATGTATGACATAAAGATCAAGTCATGAGAAGATGGATGTTGCATGGCAATGTATCTTGGAAAGGCTATGGAAATGCCTTGATAGGTAGGTATGGTGGCTGTTTTGAGGAAGGATATAACGAGGCTTATGATGACAGAGCGTATCGTGCCAAGGATTTGGATGCACCGGCGAAGTATGCGCCAACTCTCGAGGTGAGAAAGGGCAATGCACGGTACCGAAGAGGCTAGTAAAATATGGCTAGGTGGAAATGTCAACTTTCGAATACTCACATTAGTCCGAAGAACTCATGCACTTATTATCGGTAACTCTCAATCTAATTAGGAGGTTCACAAAGAGACAAGTACCCCGAGGAGGAGTGTATGGGGGTTTGGTTATCCTTGCGCATCCTCGACTCATGGTACGTGAGTGTACTCTAATATTCGATCCCTCCAAGGATTAGTGATCCATCTAGTAGCTAAAGTTCTCAACTATTTTGTAGGTTTTCGAAAATAAACACGGATTGATCAAAATACAACATCTATCACTAATAGCCTAAAGCTCTTGACACCAAAAGTTCAGACATTACTCATGGCAATACCTCAAAACTATTGCAAGTTACTACTAAAATTAAATAGCAACCTCAATTACCTACTTTAAGTTAAGACACACAACTCAGTGCAACAGGCAAACTCTCTTAACAAGATAAACATGAAAACTCAAGAGAGTTCAGCAACTAACTAAACAAAAGCTCTTTAAAAAGAAAAGCATGAAAACTAAGAGCTAAACATGACAGCAGCTATGGAAAGACAAAGAACACACACATCAAAGATAAGCATGAAAATCCTATGTTGTGTTCTAGGTTGAAGTGGAGCGTGTTTCTCTCCCACACAAAGAAAGCTGGGTTCTAACTTGTTATGAACAGCAAGCAAAGCTAAAGAAAACTAGAAAAGAGAAACTAAGAGCAAGACGCTCCAAGCATAGCACATAACGCATGAAGTGATAAAATTATAGTGGAACGAAAGATGAACTGATAATTGTTGATGGAGAAGGGGATGCATGGGGGCATCCCCAAGCTTAGAAGCTTGAGTCTTCTTGAATATTTCTTGGGGGTGCACGGGGGCATCCCCAAGCTTGAGCGTTTGACCCTCCTGAATCTTCTTTTATCATCTTCCTTCGCACACTTGAAAACTCCCTTCATACATAACTCATCATAATCTGATTAGTGAGGTTAGTACCCACAATAAAATAATTTTTCCCTACTGGAAATAAAGATAATCTTGAAGAGCTACTGTTTCTCAAGATTACCAAAAGGTTTTTGCAAAGAAAAAGCAAGCTCAAGGTTTGCAAAACGAAGAAAAGGCAAAACATGACAGAATCTGTGAAAAACAGACCAGCAGGTGGTAAATAATTTTTTCGGGGCACTTCTGCAACTCAAATCAAAAAACTCAGAACAGACGCTCGAAAGCCAATTGTATAGAGCACGCTGTAAAAAAAATTCAGATCAAAAAGATGATCTGGTGATTTTATTCGAATTTTTCTGTACAAGGACAGAATCTGTTTTCTGGACAGCACTTCACAACTTTTGAACCTTCTTGCAATCGGAGGCTAAACTTGGCACAAAGCTGAAAAGAAAAGATACAATGATGATTCTACTGTAGTAACAAACATCAAGACACAACAAAAGCAAAATAAAACCTAATTCATTATGGGCTGCCTCCCAAAAGCGCTTTCTTTTATGCCTTTAAGCTAGGCATGATGCAAAAAGAGAAGATCAAGTTTTATCAAGAGTAAGAGAATAGCTAGCCCGTGTAACGGACTCAAAAGGCAACTTAATCTTCTTTCTAGGGAAGTGTTCCATCCCTTTCTTGAGAGGGAATTGGAATTTTATATTCCCCTCTTTCATGTCAATGATAGCACCAACGGTGCGAAGAAAATGACGTCCCAAAATAATTGGACATGAAGGTTCACATTCAATATCCATAATAGTAAAATCAACGGGAACATAATTGTCATTGACAATGATAAGAACATCGTCGATCTTCCCCAAAGGTATCTTTACGGAAGAATCAACAAGACGAACACCAAAAGAACAAGGATCAAAAGGTTTCAATTCAAACATATCATACATTCTTTTGGGCATAACGGAGGTACTAGCTCCAACATCACATAAAGCATAGCAAGAGAAGTTATTCAACTTAATTTTAATCATAGGATCCCAACTATCTTCTAGCTTTCTAGTTATGGAGGCTTCTACCCTAAGCTTCTCCTCCCTAGCTTTGATGAGAGCATTAGTGATATGCTCCGTGAAGGCAAGATTAAGTGTGCTAGTGTGGGGGTCTTTAGCCATTCTTTGTAAAAAGGTGACAACTTCTGAGAGACTACAATTATCAAAATCAATTTTATCATTATTGAACAGAATTGTAGTGTCATCTTCTTTGTTTGAATTTCTCTCTATTATAAGAGTTTGGACGTCTTCCCAAGTTTGGGGAAGTGTGGGAGCAACTTTAAACAGAGGCTCATACTTTTTTCCTGGAAGACCATGCCATGGGCATAACTCTCCATTAAAACTAACATAATCACAAGGTTTATTACTTTTGTAGATCCCGACAGTGGTGATTGGCGTGATGGAAGAAGGGGTGTACTCCTCCCACTTAGTGTTTTTGGTGGAACCCATAGCAGCAGCAAGCAAGATAACTATTTTTGTGATTTTTGGTAAGGGACACTAAAGCAAAAACTGAAAGGTAAACTAACAAGACTAAAAAGCAAAGATAAAAGATAGCGTGCAACTCCCCTATCTTGAAGAGTGGAGTCCCCGGCAACGGCGCCAGAAACTTGCTAGATGGCTTCTCGCCCTCGTTGGTTACCCCAAGTGGAAGGTTGAGATGTAGCGTAGCTGAAAATTTCCCTTGGCAAAGATACCAAGGATCGAATCCCGTGAGACTCCGAGGGTCGACAAGTAGGTGTCAACGGCGTCAGAAACTTAGCGGTTGACGGGACCTGCACACAGATACATATAACTTTGCTCCCAACGAGTACAGAGAGGTTGTCAATCCCTCCGGCCTTGTTGTTTACAAAGGATCAAACACAAGAGATAATAATGATAGCTATGACTGCAACTAGGAAATAAAAACAGGAAGTAAATAGAAGGTGTGATCAGCGGTGGTAATATGGACCAGGGTCCCATGATGTTCACTAGTGATGTCTCTCTCCCAAAGACGATAAAACAGCAAAGCGAGGTAAACAAATTACAGCTGGACAATTGACAGGATTATGTGCGCAAACCAATGCTAACTATGCTGCAAAGAAAGGTAGAGGCTCAAAAGCTTGGGCGATACGCCAAGGCAAGTAGACCGAAATCCATCTGCATCTACTACTAATCATCCACCTTGAGATATCTATCCAGAACATCTCGCTGGTATTAAGTTGCGAATCCCACCCAAAGTGTAAACTCAAAGCAACAGACAACTGCATTAAAAGAACTTTGCGTAAAGTAAACAATCCTTGCACCCGCAAGTACAAGCACCGTTGATTTCTCCCTTGTGGTAACAGCACATCCCCTAGACTCATGTTTCTGTCACTCAAGCTAGTCATCAGGGGGCATGAACCCACAATCAAGCATAATGCTCCCTCTTGGAGTTACTACCTACTACTCGGCCAAAACAATAAACAGCAATGGATAACATGCAAGAATTACTCAAGAACAAAGATATAAAAGAGGTGAATCAAATATATTACTCAAACACAATCTGAACATAGTCTAATAATCCATCAGATCCCAGCAAACTCAGCAAAGCAACAGCAGAAAGATTACATATGTGCCTTGATCATGTAGGGCAGCTCACGAGGTCTAAACCATGAAGAGCAAAGAGGGGAGGAGAACATCACATAGCTACTGATCATGGACCCATGGTCCAAGGTGGACTACTCACGACTCATCCGGGAAGCATCCATGGTGGTGGAGAAGCTCCCGGTGGTGGTTCTCCCCTCCGGCAGGGTGCCGGGAAGAGTTCTCCTGATGCTCCCGATCTTGGAAGCGCTGCGGCAGCGGAACAGAGGCGAGATCGCGAAAAAGGGTTATGTCTTCGAGGGTTTCGGGACGAGAGGGATATATATGCGAAGGGGGCAGCCAGAGGCGGAGCAGGGGCCCTAGGCGCCCCCCTGGCGCGGCCAGGGGTGGGGCCGCGCCAGGTGGCCGCCTGGGCCTCCCCTGACTCCCCTCTGGCCCATCTTTGGTTCTTCGCGAAGCTTCCTGTACGCTGATTTTTCCTATATTTTTCCTGAAATTTTTGCAGCACTTTTAATATGGGGGAAACCTGAAATAGAAAAACAGCAGAAAACAGGAACTGGCACTGTGGTGCACTGAGTTAATAGGTTAGTCCAAATATGATCAAAAATGTATGGAAGTGCATCAATATCATAGCAATATCACACAAAAGAAGCATGGAGCAAGCAGAAATTATAGATACGTTTTGGACGTATCAACGTGGAGGTTACAAGTTGAGATGCTTATTACTCTTGGGTGCTTGGTACCCTTGAGCTTGTTCCTCTTGGGTGCTTGGGTGCCCTAGACGGTTGAGGTCACCTTGGAGCCATATTCCATTGTGGTGAAGCTTTGTGGTGTCATTGGGGAGATAGCCCCAACCTTTGTAGTGTTCGGAGCTTAATCATTGTGGTGTAAAGCTCCGGGCAAGCGTCGGGGTCTCCAATTAGGTTGTGGAGATCGCCCCGAGCAATTTGACGGGTTCCGGTGACCGACCCAATGGTTGCCAAAGTGTACGGGTTCGGCGACCGCCCCCAAGGGTCGCCATTTGTACGGGTTCGGTGACCGTCCTCAAGGGTCCCCTAGTGGAATCATGACATCTTGCATTGTGCGAGGGCGTGAGGTGGCCCTAGTGGCTTCTTGGGGAGCATTGTGCCTCCACACCGCTCCAAACGGAGATTAGCATCCGCAAGGGTGTGAACTTCAGGATACATCGTCGTCTCCGCGTGCCTCAGTTCTCTCTTACCCGAGTCTTTTACTTATGCACTATACTTTGTGATAGCCATATTGTCTCTTGTCGTATATCTTGCTATCACCTAGTTATTTATCTTGGTTAGCATAAGTTGTTGGTGTATATAGGTGAGCCTAGTTGTTGTAGATTTTGTGCTTGACAAATTAACCGCTAGGTTTATTCCGCATTTGTTCAAGCCTAAACCGTAATTATTTTAAAGTGCCTATTCACCCCCCCCCCCTCTAGGCGACATCCATGATCTTTCAGCCTGGTTTGTCCTGGTTGCGACGTCAGGTCGGCAATCCGCGTCGGTGCGGGAGGCAGAGGCCTCCGGCGCGATGGCGGTGGAGGCGGTTCCCTCCCGTTCGGCTCCGATGCTTCCGTCCGTGCCATCTAGGCGCATCTCGCCTCTGCTCGCTTGTCCTCGTGGCGGTGTTTGCAACAAGACGGCGTGGATGGGTCCAAGACCGTGGTGGCGCGTGCTGCCAGATGGCAAGACGGTGGTTTGGCTCCATTCTAGTGGGTGCCGGGGCATGGGGGTGCGGGAGAAATCTCTGCCGGTTCTTCCGGCTCCAACGTGGTGACACCGGTGGGTGCCGCCATTCCTTCCTGAAGGGCGTCGGTGCTACCCTTCCCCCGTTCCCCTTCTGCGTGCTGGGGGAAACCCTAGGACTTGTTCGGACAGCAGCGTCGTTGGCGTCGCATTCCTTCTTGGAGGTGTTGTTTGATACGCGGAGGTCCGGTGCCATGGCGAGTGGTGGGACGTAGATGAAGAGTGCAGCGGTGACGAACCATTCATGCTTGTCGAGCTACCGTTGTTGGCATTTTGGTCTTTTTTTTTCTTTGGGCTTGATGTGCTGTTCGCCCAGACAGTTACCTTGTGATCGATGTTCGTGCTTTATAATATAAAACGGGAAACTCTATTTCGTTAATTAATGAATGAGGTAAATCTTTTACCTCCGCATTAAAAAAATATGTGCATGCATGTGTGCATACATATCGTACATTGTGTACCTTGTGTTTTTGAAAGAAAAAAAACACACCCCCTCCAGCAGAAAATTTGTGACATGATAAATGGTGGACGGCAGCGAATGAATCCGTTCATTCTTTTCGTCGGGATCGGTGGCTCCAGCGTGCGGCATTGATTCTAAGCATCATCTTTCTCATCTAGGCTAACCGGTGCAAGCGCGACATTCTGGTGTCGGTCCTGTAGCCACCGGAAAGGAAGTGATGGTCTTATCGACGCATCTGCCAGCCACACGCACCGTGCGTTGCGTTCAAACTTCAAATCGCTGCGCAGTTCACGTCCGTCCCAGCAAGAAACCCGTGCAACGCTCTCATTTTCTCCTTTCTCGAAGATGCTAGTAGTATTCTCGTACCAAAACGTCAACAGCTGCCCATTTTATTTCGTGCAGATGGGTCTAGACCGCACCATTGATCAGCCATCTGCACACCTGTCGCCTACAGGGAGAGGGCTGAGGTACTCCTCCCTCCTGTAGCGTGACGGGCCAGCCACTCGGGCACGTGGTGGTGCTCCGCCGTGCACCCACGTTCCGCGGCTTAGAAAGCTCCTCCCAGTTGGCTACAGAACAAACGGGAGAAGCCGGGGGCGTCGCCGTCACGTCGGCTTCACTGCACGGCGAGGCTCGCCGGAGACCCCGACACGTACCGGGTGTGGCGCGGGCGTGTTTGGCAGCCGTCCCTCTCGCCGCAGCGGCACATATCAGCGGCGCCGGCAGGCCTCCAGCTTTCGCTGCTCGCGATGGCCCGGGCCGGGGCTCTCGCGCGCTCCGTTTGGTTTGCTCGTGTTCTTTTCTTTCAGTTTTTTTTTTTTTTTTGAGTGAATTCTTTTCTTTCGGTTGGGGGGTGCCATTTGGGTCAAGATGGGAATGGATCAGCACTACATCATTGGCCCGGCTCAAATTTTCGACGCCAGCCACAGTTGTAAATTCGGACTTTATAAGAACTAGAAGTAAATGGGTTTACCTAAAAAAAAGGGTAAATTGGGTTCACATCAAAAAAAAGGAGGATTCAGTGGCACATACAAAGACGAGATTGTGGCCATGATTTGAGACCAAGAAGACTTGCGGCTGAACACGCAAGGAGGAGAAGACGTCCAGATGGAATAATCTCAAGTTGTTAGAGGACGAGAAATGGAGGTCAAAGTTGGCGGCCGAAAAGGGAAATGTGAAGGCAGGGAACACTAGTAGAAAATGGGCCATTTGTCCCGGTTCATAAGGGCCTTTAGTTCCGGTTGGGGAACCGGACTAAATGATCGATACAAATTCTTCACCCTTTAGTCCCGGTTCATCTTTAGTCCCGGTTGGTAACACCAACCACCAACCGGTACTAAAGGATTTTTTTTTATTTTTTTTTATTTTTTTTTCTGATTTTTAAATTTTTGAATTATTTTAACCTCTAATCTCTAATCACCTCTCATCACTGCTCAATTTAATCTCTAATCACCCTCATCATTCCAAATCATCTAACTTCCCGAACGGTCACCCATCCTCCCACTCCCCCAGCCTGAGCACGCTTAACTTCCGGGTTCTATTCTCCCTTGTTTCCAAGTCTGCACTTGTTATTTTCCTGACAATAGTAAGATGTCAATCCTATTAACCCAGGAGTTTAGTTTGAGCATGAAGTCACACATTTCACTGTTTGAGTTTGAAACTATTGTTTTAAAAAACAATAATTATTTAGTAACACTAATATTTCTTGAATAAGTAGTTTGACCACAGTTTCACCAGATTTGACTAAAATTCAAATAAACTGAAATAATTATTTAGTAACACCAATATTCTTGAATAATTATTTAGTAACACTAATACTTCTTGAATAAGTAGTTTGACCATAGTTTGACCAGATTTAACAAAAAAATTAAAAAGACTGAAATTTGAGCATAACTTTTTTCCTTTTGGAATTTGAAGATTCTAAAAATTTGCAAACATACCATAGGCTGTCAAAATAGGATGCGGATTTTCGTGCTGAACATTTTGATATATTATACGTTTTTTCTGACATCGTATGCAAAAGTTATAGCCGTTTTATATTTTCCCTACACTTTTTGCAAAACATGTTGAAATTTAAGTTTTTAATTTTTCCTAACCAGTAGATGTGGTAACATAACTACATCTCGAAGAATTTTAACTTTTGAAGTTTTATCATTTTCTTTTGCTTTTTACAAAACTGAAAAGGCGATAGGGGGGGGGGTAGGATTTAAAAATTGCACCATTAGTACCGGTTCGTGGCACGAACCGGTTCTAAAGGTCCAAATCCCATTAGTACCGGTTCATGGCACGAACCGGTACTAATGGGCATTGCACCTTTAGTACCGGTTTGTGGCACCAACCGGGACTAAATGTCCCATTTGAACCGGGAGTAATGCATGTACGATGCCCTCGCTGCTCGAACCGGGACTAATGCTCATATTAGTCCCGGTTCGTAATGCAACCGGGATTAATGCTCTTTTCTGGCCGAACCAAATCCCTGTTTTCTACTAGTGGAAGCTTAGGCTTGCACTTGAGGAAGAAAGGTTTCAGAATGCAAAGAGGAACCTTGAACGTGATATCATGTTCATGAATCCAACCATAATATATGAGATGGCAAAAAATATTAGGAGCTCACTCGTGCGGATATCTTGACCCAGAAGAAGGTGGAATGATGGTCGTCACACAACTATATACTTGTTCATGATTTATGTGTTATTCATGTTTATTTGAATCATTGATGGTATAATGTGTAATTATTTGAAGTGTATACGACTAGGCTAAAAGAATTGAGGAAAAAAAATTGTCCTCTACATATAGGGGATTGGTTAGGTCCGACCACAGTTAGAGCATTTACAACCGGATATGTCAAATATGGCCCCACAAATGCCCGCGGACGTGTCCGGGCGCTTCCGCAGGCAGTGACCGGGCATGCCTCAAATTTTAAGAGTTGCATCCGGACATCTCATATTGGATTCTCAAATTCATACAAAGACATGCAAACTAAATAAACCTATGTACAACGTCGATCACTTAGCTACTCGTCGTCGCAGATGTCGACAATCTCCGTGCCCGGCTCCGGTAGCATGGGCGACAGCTGCAGCTCCGGCGCCTCTGCCTCTATCCCCGCATTGAGTTCAGCGAAGAGCGCGTCGGACACCGCTTTCTCCTGCCAAGGAACGCTCGGTTAGCCTCCACATAGGCATCATCCTGGATGGACTCCAGGATGGCCTGCTGCTCTGCCATCTCCTCCGATTGGGCGATGGCGAACTCTGCCTCCGCCTGCTCCATGTTGAAGCCCGACAGGTCCGTCTCTGGCTCCTTCGCCTCCTCCACCTCCATCGGAGCCAGTCCCTCTCCCTCCTCTTCCCTCATCTGCTCCTCTTCCTCCTTCGGCTCTGGTGAGTCCAGAGGCAGCCCGACAGCGATGCGGGTGACGCGCGCGGCCTGTCTTCCCCGGATCTCCTGCTGGATCTCGTACCGGCTCTCCGGCATGAGTACTGCATAGTAGGTGATCTTCCTCCGGAGCGTGGACAAAGCGCCGGAGCATAGGTAGAGTGCCGGAACGGGAGAGGGACAAGATGGATGGGCTCAGACTGGCAGCGCGAAAAGGGCTGAGGTGGAAGGGTTAGGATTGCGCGACGCCAGCCGGCTTAAATAGCCTAAATTGGTCTCGTGCGGTGAGTCAGAGCGGCGTCATGTGGCGTTCACACCGCGGCGACGGACACGGCGTCCGTCGGACCGCCGGGTTTTTGCGTGCGACCCCGCCGTTAGATCGACGTGACGGGCATGCCCGACGCCTCATATCCGCCTCATATTTAGGCTGGATATGAAGTGTGGCGGTCTGTTTGGACGTTTAAGGCCCGTTTTAAGAGACTCGTCTGGGTTGAAAAATCGTGACCGGTTAGTGACCGACGGGCCGCCTGAATGTTTAAGATCGTTTAAGGGTGCCCGATTGTAGATGCTCTTAGAGAAGGATAATTATGCTCTAAGGATACTCGGTCGTACCATCCTCTAACGGATATATGATAACTTAGAATTGCTATAAGCAGAGAACTTCTGAGCTTAAATGTCGTGATTTGAGATCATAGAAGGAATGGTTTTAGTTTGAATGCTCCCTGCCGTTGACTTCACTTTGTGTCGGGGATGTACCTCGTGGCATAACCCGGCTGGGCTCGGCGGCTCATCGATGACCCTACGAGACTTGGCGACTCATCAGTGATCCGGCTGAGCTTGGCGACTCACTGATGACCCGGCTGAGTCATGATGATTCACTGGTCACCCGGAGGGCGGTCAGACAAATGACAAGGCCTAAGGCTCAAAAGGCGACTCAAGGGAAGACCGACTAAAGGTGCGGTATCCGATGGCCCGACTTGAGAGGAAAGACGTAAGGAGTATTTCCCTTATAAGAGAAGCAAGATCTGGACTAGGATTCCACTTGTAATAGAAAATAAGCTATCCTAATCGTACTAGGACTCTATGTGTAAATCATCCCTTCAACTTATATAAGGAGGGGCAGGGCACCCCAAGAGGGTCGGGGTCAAAATAGACAGGGCTTAAACAGACAAGTCTTAGACAAGATCAAAGTAGATGCTCTCGAGATAGAGGTAGTGAAACACCGCCCTGGTAACCGATATCACCATCATCATCAATATCAATGAAGCAGGATGTAAGATTTTACCTCCACCGCAAGGGGCCGAACCTGGGTAAAATCTCGCGTCTCTCGATTTCGGCCAACCCCGACAAGCTACTACCTAGTTACGATGGCCTCACGACTAAGTCCTCACACTAGAAAATCTGTCGTGAGATGCTTCGCTTCGGGTTCTGAAGTGTAGTTCTTGCCATTGCCAAGATTAAATGTTGGTATATGAGAGCATCTACAGCCGGTCCTCTCAAAGCTGCTTCATACGTCTGGGTGGGCTGCTCGGTCATTGCCCGATCATGAAAATCTGACCCGGACGGATGCCTCAAACGGGCCTTAAACGTTTGGCCTGACCGGTACCTCTCATTTCCAGCTCAAGTATGAAGCAGATATGGAGATGTTCGGGCACGCGCACCGACCCCGCTGTAAGTTGTAGTGGTCCAAAAATTAAACACACAGTAGCAACACAAACCATACACCGTAGCGGCAACAGGTATTGTAATGCCATGTTTTGTACCAACGGTGTACTGTAGCCACTGTTTTTTTAATTTTAAACACTTTCTAAATAACAATTATTAATATTTTAAAAGGAAAAATATTTATCGAAAGTGTGGACATATTTTATTTTTCCAAAATTATTAAAAAACGAGCATTTATTAAAATTACAAACATTTTTTAAAAATAGGGACATTTTATAATTTCAGATTTCATAATAGAATAATATATTTGAATTTGAATAATTCAAATAAGACAATTCTGTTTTTAAAACAGAAGCATTTTTTGGATTTGTCAACAAATTTTGAAAATAGTTGGTTTTCTAAATTTACGAATAAAATTTGAAAACAGAAACATAAAAAGAATAAACTTTAATAAAAAACAAAAATAAGAAAGAACCAAGGAAAACCAGTTAAATAAACCAAACATAAAAGACAAGACGAACCTGAAATGGTCACGTACCTTCTAGAATATTCACAAAACAGGGTGCAGTGAATGGACTGGCCCATTTACATCGCTACCTGAACAGGTCAATGGGCTCTACCAGGGCGCATCTTTGCCTAAAAAAAAAAA
>LR738711.1:769653813-769779250 GCA_902687465.1 Secale cereale | reverse complement strand
AAAAAAAAAAAAAACAGGGCGCGTCTGCTGTGGTAATCAGAGCAACTTGAATAGTTCTTTGCGGGAGCAACTAGTTAACGAAAGCTACTTTAGGAGCCTCGCAGCGATCAGCGCCACTTGGCGCGCTCTCAGTCATTCGCCACGTGTCGCGCTCCGGACGCTCTCTTCGGTTTTTTATTTTATTTTTCCGCACGCGTTTTCGGCTTATTGAACGTTTTTTTCCCGGTTTTGATGTTCCACCGGTCTTCCTTAGCTTTTCGACGAAAAAAATAATTCCGAAATTCTTTTTGTGTGCGAAAAAACACGTTTTTTCGTGAAAGTCACGGTTTTGCTTCCGCGAGAGGCACGATTGTGCTTTCTCGAGAGTCGCGGCCGTGCCTCTCAGAAAGGGAAAAAAATATGTTTTCTGTTTTTTTTTCTTTTTTGCAAGAGTCACGGTTTTGCTTCCGCGATGGCGAGAGTCACGGCCGTGCCTCTTTCGGAAAGAAAAAAAAACGCGTTTTCTATTTTTTTTCGCGAGAGTCACGGTTTTGCTTTAGCGAGAAGCACGGTTGTGCTTTCGCGAGAGTCACGGCCGTGCCTCCTTCGGAAAGGGAAAAAAACCAGCGCGTCCTGTTCGGTTTTTTCGTCCGGTTTTTTTGTTCGGTTTTTTTTTCGTGAAAAAAGTTCGTCAAAACCTATCAACATGGGATCTAGTTTTGAAGATCTCGACGCGAGGAATTCAACCGTGAAAACGGTTTGAGATTTGGACGCACGGTTTAAGAGATAAAACGTTTTAAATAAATGGATCTACGAAAAAAAAAGGAAAACGCTCAGGTTGCGACAAGTGGCGCACATGCAGCGCGCCACTAGTCGCAACGTGGGGGTTCGGGCGTGATCTTTGCAACGAGTACTCCTCAATTAGTAATTTCGGTTCCCGCAAGGGTCAACTTGGAACGCTCTCAGACACCGCCAAATGTCATGTGCTGGGCACTATTACTGGATTTGTTTTTTGTATGTACACGTTTTCAGGGTTTTTCGACTTTGCCCCGATTTTCTTACATTTTGGACCAAAAAATATATATAAAGCAATTATGTGAAAAAACATTATTTTTTTCCTTCTGCTAGAGGTATACATTTACTTCTCGTGAAGGTGCGGATTTAATTCTGCGAGAGGCACACTACTCGTAAAAGAAAAAAATATATTTTATTTTTGTTCCTTTCACGAGAAGCACATATTTATTTCTCGTGAAGGCACATATTTGCTTCTGCGAGAGCCATACTAATGCCTCTCGGAAAAGAAAAATATGGTGTTTTTTTTTTGTTCGCAAGAGGCACATATTTACTTTACATGAAGGCACGGACTTGCTTTCGCAAGAGACACAATCATGGCTCTCAGAAAAGGGAAAAACATATTTTGTTTCTTTCCACGAGATGAACATATTAATTTTTCGTGGAGGCACAAGTTTGCTCCCGTGAGACGCAGTCGCGCCTCTCGGAAAAATGAGTTTTTTTTTTCTTTTCGTGAGAGACTGTGCCTCTTCGAAAAGGGAAAGCAAAACATGCTCCTGGTTTTTTTTGCCTGCTTTTTTGTGAAAAAATTTGTCGAAACCCACCAACATTAGATTTAGTTATGAAGATCTCAATATGAGGAATTCAATGATATAAATGATTGAAGATTTAAACACACGATTTAAGAGATAAAGTGTTTTGAATGAGTAAATCTAGAAAAAAACTATCAGGTTAAGACAAGTTACTGCACCAGTTGTAGCAACGTGAGAAGATGAGAGAAACCTTTGTAAAGTGTACTCGTTAATTAGTGATTTTGGAGAGTCGGAGAATTGCTAAACCAGAAACGCCTTGAGTAGGCGATCACCTATTCCTCGATCTGTGCGAGGTGTAACCAGCAAATACGCACCCCATCCGCGCACATAGGGCCAGCCCATTGATGACGCGGGCGCCTGTGTATTTTATCGTTGCTTTTTCTTTTTTGCTTGGTGTGTACTTTTTTATAGAAACATTCGGGGTTTCAATTTTTTTAATTTATTTTAAATATACACGTATTTGAATGTCCACAAATTCGGGCTTTCATTTTTTGAAAACAAATGTTCATGATTTGGAGAAATATTGCTGAATTTGAATAATTATTTGTGAATTCAAAAAATGCGTTCAAAAATACAAAAAATGTTTGTAAATTCCAAGAAATGTCAATGAGTTTGTATTTTTTCAAGACTTCAAAAACTGTTCATGATTTCAAAAACAAATCATGAAATTTAAATATCTTAGTGGGTTTAAAAAAGTTGAAGAATTTTAGAAAAATTATAAAGTTTGAGAATGTTCAGGAATCTTTAAAAAAGGTCGTGAAGTTCAAATAATATTTATGAGTTCGGAAAATGTTTGGTAATTGTTTTCACAAATTTCAGAAAATATCTGCAAATTTAATAAACGTTCCAAGATTGAAGAAATGTTGATGATGTTTAAAATATGTTAACAATTTTCTAAAAAAATGTTAGCAAATTGAGAAACAATGTTCAGAAGTTCAGAAAATGTTCTTGTGTCTCAAACAAACGTTCACGGATTTTAATATTATTCTCGAATATGAAAAAAATTCAAAAAAATCCATCAATGCTCACAAATTCGGAAATCATTGTGATTTCGGAAAACTCGTTCATTCAAGAATTGTCATAATTTTGAAAAAGTTTACGAACTAAAAATGTTTTTGTACTTGAAAAAAAGAAATAAGAAACACAGAAAAAAGCAAGCTGACGAAAAGGAAAAAAAAGTAAACCGGCAAAACACACACACAAATAGAGTAAGGACATCTCCAATGCCAACCGACAAATTTGCCCCCACAGCCGTCCGCCAACATGGGGATCAGTCCGCGGGCACGGATGTGTGCTGCCCGCATACATCTGGACTCCCTATGACACAAAATGTCATCACCTCCCACAAGGTCGTTTAGCAGGTCCAAGAGCAACTGCAAAATGGGTTGCAAAACTCTAAATGCCCTCTCGACATCCTTTCTAGATGCTTCTTATCTTTGGGCAATGTGAGACTTTTTCTGATTAATTGGATTATAAATGGTGTTGACAAAGGTAACCTATGGAGAATAGATACCGTCAACCAGATAGCAGCCCATGTTTTACTCATGCCCACTAACAATATAGTGGCAAGGAGGGGCTTTTCTTCGGTCATCCTCGCAAATAATAGTGATCACTACAGTACATTGATGTCATCGTGAGACCTCGGGCATATGCCAAAGAAAGTGTGCGAAATCCAAACATCATGTGATGCAATTGTTTCAAGAATGATGGTGGCCTTTTTAACATGTCCATGATATTGCCCTTATAAAGCCTTCGGATAATTCTTCCATTTACAATGCATGCAGTTAAGGGATGCAAGCAAACCTGGCCACCCTCTTGTTTCCGAGATAGCTAAGAGCCTCTCGGTGTCTGCCATAGTTGGTTCTCTTAGGTACTAAGGTCCAAAGACCTCGACCACGACAGTTGCAAACTTGACCATGACATCTTCGCATGTGCTCTCAGACATCCGTAGGTACTCGTCCCATGAATCAGCGGCCATGCCATAGCTAGCATCCAGAGTGTGTCCGTGCACTTCTAGTAATCAGAGAACCCAATCGTTCCCACGGCATCCTTCTTCAAGATGAAGTAGTCATCATATGACTGGACACCATGGTACAAACGATCGAAGACTGTCTTGCACATCGAAAAAACACCGGCGAAAATGGCCAACAAAGAGTGCATCAAGGGCAAAGTAGTCGGCCATCGGCGTCAAATGGCCGCACGCTATGTTATGATTGAGCACTCGATGGACCTTGATCGATCCTTGAAACTGGGAACATGATCCTCCGCACGTTCCACGTCTTCAAGGACCGCCTCCATCATCGCTGTCTCATTCGAATAGTCCTTCTCGTCGGACGAGCCGTCGGCCAACTCAAGATAGTGCTCGTATATGTACTCCAAATCGGAATTCATTGCTTCAAAGAAGAAGGAACAACTTCTTTAGCTCTGACAATTCATGGAATAGTTGCCGGGCATGGTGAGTGTAGTATAGCGGATGGTACCTGACAGAGCGGTTGGAGGGGATCAGTTGAACGGCGACGAAGGAGAATCATGGCGGAGCCCGGGTGGAACGCTGGAGGCGACGGATATGTATAATTCCGACAAGGGTGTTGCATGGTGGCCCGAGTGGTGGAGCGGTGGCGAAAGTAAGGAAAAAAGAAGGAAGGAGAGAAAATGGGGAGGATGCAGGCGCGGCCGGAAGGTTTTGGGTAGGCCGTGACTGTCGAAGTCCTACGTGTCTATTGTTTAGACTCTCGCAAAGCCCAACCACGTTTCTCTCAGGTTTATCAAAAAAGTACGTTCGGACCGCTCAGCGGACCGATACAGACTCGTATTGAAATATTCCAATGGTCCGGACAAGCTATCCGAATGTATGCATGCGCAACGCTATCCGAATGTATGCATGCGGTTCGAGGGGTCCTGCCTTGGAGATGCCCTAACTGACGCCAGTCCATTCACTTGGGCGGGGACGCGAAATAGTATCTGCCCTTGAGGCGCTTGCATGCGGCGAAGCTCTTTGTTGGTCAGCGGTCTACAAATTAGTAGGATGAGAATCGCCAACGATTGCTTGTTGGTTATTAAGATCACCAGTCTGAGAGCATGGTTAGAGTAAGTACAATAGAGCTGAAAAGCCAGCTCTAGTACGGTCCTGGTTAGAGCAAGTACAATGGAGCTGAGTCAGCGAGCTATAAGGAATAAACTAGTATATTTCTGCTTAGTTGGAGGAAAGAGAAGAGGAGAGAGAAGGTAAGCGAGCTCTTCGTGAAAAGCCAGCTCTAGTACGTGCTCCTAGGCACTTTGTGAGAATGAAAGACGGGCCACGTAATAAAAAAGCATTACACTCTTTTGATCTAATATTGGACATCTTGACTATAAAATGAGCTGTAGATGACATGACACTGGCTTATAGCCACTAGCTGGCTATACTACTAAACATGCTCTTAATAGTATAGCCAACAGCCGGTTATATAGAGTTGCCATATCACATATAGTCAACTTTATAGCCAACATGTATAGTAGCCATGCTCAGGTCACTCGTGAAATTCATGCTCAGAGAAAGCGTTCCGACGAAATTTAGTTATGTCACGAGAAGAGAGAAAGCAGTACGGATGCACATGAACTGACGCGTTTTGCTCTCACCTTGGCAGCCGGCCGACACGTCTGGCTTCTACGGCCGCTGTACGGAGTATGGATTCCTGTAAATCTGTTGTGTAAAATTCAGTTTGAAAGAACAACCAAGCAGATGATCGACGAAACCGTACGTGTGATGCCTTGGCCAGGGGAAGAATCCGACCGACCAGGCAAGGTTAATTAGCACCGCATTACCAGAGATTCCACCCGTGCCCCTACGTTTACACAGCAAAAGTAGAATCGGCACCCCTTTCAGATGACTTGTTTCATCGATCCTTGCACGCCCGCAAAGTGTTCGAGATTGTCGGTTCAGTATAATAAAATCAGATTTGCACGCGCTCAAGATCGTGTGGTAGGTCAACCATGCACATCGCCTCGCCTGCAGCGCGCCCTCCTGTTCGGTCGTGTGTCTTGAGAAAGGTCGTCAGCGACCATGACCCTGTGCCATGATTTCATATCGCTGCAGCTGCTGCTCTAGGAGTGAACATACTCATTCACCAAGGAATATCATGAGTTTACTTTTCAGAAGAAGAAAAAGTAGGTAGCAGCCTGAACGCTTCTGTCCGTGCACATGGGTCGTCGTCAGAAATCGAATGGAGGTCAGAATAGAAGCCTCTTAAGCCTTGCTTGATGGCCCTTTTTCAGGTCAATCCGTGTACATTACGGACCTGAAAAAGATGCACTGTTTCTGAAAAATCTCCACTTTAATTGTTGTATTAGGGCATCTCCAACGCAACTCGCAACTCGCAAAAAGGACATTGTATCCGTTCATGGACTCGTTCATGAATGATGATACGGGAGTCGGCCATCAAACCATCCTCCATAATCATGTTGTGCGTGATCACACAACATGTCATCATCTCTCATAAGGTCTCCGGATCCCATATTTTTGTAGGTCCTCGAACAACTGTGTTTATAAAGAGAGCAATTTGTATAGGAGGAGTTCTAGTTGTCAAAATTATAGCACATGAACTTCACCAAACACTTGTTGGGCGTGGTAACCCCACAGACGAAAACGGAGCAGCTGAAAAGCACGCATAACATTTTAGAGAGGCCCGACTGCGAAATGGTACAATTAGATGATACCTCGCGTGTTACGACGGGAACACAGGAGTTTTGGTTGTAATATGTTATTTTGATGAGATTTGGTTGTCTTGGATTTAAATATGAGACTAAAGATTAAAATATACACATGATATGTTGTACGCCGACCGTCCTAAAATGTCAGTGTCAAAAATGATGTTACATTTTGGGGTGAGGGAGTATTGAATCATTATATAGTTATAACAAAATTATTAAGTAGTATTTGTCATGCATGTCGAGAGAAATGAAAGTAGTGGAGTTGATAAAGTGAGATGTATGCATGCCGAGAGAATTAATACAGGTAGCATTTTCATGCATGCATGTTGAGAGAAATAAAATTAGTGAAGTTGATGAGATGACATGTGTGATGACGTGTCATATATGCATGTTGATATAAAGATACTAGGGGGTTTCAGGATGGAAGCGGACGAAGAGCACATGGAGGCTCCGCTCCCTGTAATCTACACGTCCATTACTGTCTCGGGATGGACACAGTTAATGCAGTTTAAGTTTGCTTCCATCCAATACCAGAAGTATATTGCGTATGAACAATGAATCACACTTATTCTGCCCCCCAACCGCGTCTTGTCAGATGCTAGCAAGCGCTGAGATAAGGTAAAGTACGTTTGGGGATGTTGACCAGGCACAAGCTCGGGTCAAGGGCGCTGGCCACTAGCATGAAGCCCACATCCTCGGACAGAAGCAGGACATGCAGAAGACGGTGGCTGAGGAGGAGCACGTCCATGCTGAGCTTGGAGACGACCCGGACACAGACGACGTACACGGCATCTACCTCGTTCCATTTTCTCCTTGTTGATGGCGTAGTCATCCTCCGGCTTTCAAGTGGGACTTGGTTTCAGTGGCTAGGGCAGACGTCATGCCGTTGGCCATGTCCGCATATGTGACGCAACAAGATCAAACTGCCCTCGTTCCTCCTCAATGTTGTTCCCCATCAGCGACATAGTCTTCTTCAGTCCTCCTGTTTTCTTCCCACGTCCACTTTGTTGAAGGAGAAGAGCATAGGCGCAAAGAAGAAACAGAAAGGTAGAGAGAGGAAGAAGAACATGAGGAGTGTCGCTTCATGGTGGGGGAGAACAGGCGTCCATGAAAGATGGCTTCGTTTGAAGAGAGAGAACTGGTGAAGAAACTGCAGAGGTTGTAGTCTGTACTTTGTAGAAGATGATTGGTGAGGAAGGAGGCAGAAGGATTGGTGGGGAGAAGAGAACAGAGAAACGCGTGCATTCATTGCATTGATGGGTCTTGGATGGTTGGTCGCTGGTTGTTGTGGTCCAACGGGTGTGAGATATGAGCAAATAAATGTAGCAAATACAGTGAAGCTATTATAGGAGGTGAGGATCCCGAGACAACTAGATGGTTAGGATTCTAGTGGGCTGCGTCGCCGAGTGCTCCTATGCACTTTCACGATCAACTACTAAGTATATAGATTAAGTAGTTTTTGGCATGCACGTTGAGAGAAACAAAAGTAGTGGAGTTGATAAAATGGGATGTGTGTATGTTGAGAGTACGGGTATCATTTTCATGCATGCTTGTAAGAGAAAAAAAATTAGTGGAGTTGATGAGATGGCATGTGTGATGATGTGATACCTGCGCGTGTTGAGATAAATAGACTAGTGGGGGTCAACTATTTAAGTACATAGTATGTGTCCAACCGGATATTCTTTTTGGAGGCCGAACTTTATGGAGGCCTCCAAAAGCAAATTCAAAAATTGTGAAAGTTCATATGTTTACGTTTCATTTTTTTGAATGAAATACAAAGATAGATAAAGTCATAATGCATAAGTGTGTAAATTTTCAGGGAGAATAAGTTAAAATGAGGGTTGTGCAAAAAAATAAAAAAATTGAAGCTTTTTCACACATGATACTATTCATCCTCACGGACCATGAATTTGTCTTTTTTATACAGGTCGCATTTCAACGTATTTCACCCTAGAATTTCACACACATACACCTCACATCCTTGTTTACTTGTATAAAAAATGTCAGATTTTTTAAACCAAAATTTTGAATTTTTAAAAAATTCGGCCTCCATGGAAACCTTGATCCAAAACGCCATACTCCCAACCAATGGCTATGATAGAATGAAAGAAGCATTTACTCGAGAACTCATTTTAATAGGGCTATAATGTTTTAAACATCAAATATGTAATTTTACTAAATTAATGTTTGAATACAAACTATATATTTGATTTATAGTTACATCATTGTTGCATCTCACTTTCTGTGATTGGGGGAAGCAAATCCCGATTCCCGCATCGATTGATAGTGTAATTCCGTGATGTGTTCGCTCTAAGGGCGTCGCCTCGGAGTTGGTTCCAGCTTGGGGGGGGGGTCTCATGGTTGATGTTGGTGGTCGGTTGCGGCTTGTGTGGTAACGACATTGGAGCTGAGCGGAGCTGGGGCCACTGTCGGTGTCAAAACTGGCAGATCTCGGGTAGGGGGGCCCAAGCTATGAGTTTAGAGGATCGATGGTAACATGAGGCTGAGGACACGATGTTTACCCAGGTTCAGGCCCTTTCGATAGAGGTAATACCCTGCTTCCTGCTATATTAATATGGATGAATATGAATACAAGAGTTGATCTACCTTGAGATCGTAATGGCTAAACCCTAAAGTCTAGCCTATGAGGATATTGTGATGTTGATGATCCCCTCTACAGTCTAAACCTCCTGGCTTATATACACGTCAGAGAGGGCCTAGGGTTTACAAGGGTGACTTGGGGACGAAGTAATAGATACATCCGGACTCTACGCTTGCCTTTCTACGTTCATAGGAGTCCTGACCGAATACGGGGGACAGTCTTCTGCCTCTTCTTTTACGGCCCATCAATACGGCCCAGCTTCATCGACCCGGACGCCTGAGGACCCCTGAATACAAGACTCCCTCAGTAGCCCCCGGACTTGCCTTCAAGTACGAGATTGTATCTGGCTTCATGTCTTCGGTCTTGCAAGGTGAGTCCTCCTGGATGATAGTTCGACTTCTTTTAGTATTGTATTTCGTTGATTCCTCGCCGCCGTCGCCTTGGCTTCCATGTGTCCAACGAATGCGAATCGTCTGGGTAGTTTTACAAATACCCCCTCGACTGCGTAGCGAAGGCGTCTATATAAGAGAATAGATCCTGGTTGCCTCGCCATCCCTTTCCACGCGGAAAAAACCCTAGTGCCTGCAAAAAATCTTCAAACATGGCCAGCGCCCCAAGCTCTTCCTCGCGCCCTCACGACCCTCATACAGGAGATTGGAAAAGCTGTTCCGTATCCCATGCGCGTCTGAGGACACTTCAGGCGTAGGGATATCTCCCTCCAGAGGATCTAGTCCCCGTCCGGGCCGGACTAACTTCTATTGACAATCAAGCCCTGGCAGAGAGCTTTCCCAACCCCTCCGATGGAGAGGGGTATGTTTCATCCCTTTCCTTTTAAAAGGCGTAGGTTTCCCCGTCCACCCCTTCCTTAGGGGACTCTTGGAGTTCTATGGTCTTCAATTGCACGATCTTACGCCGGGGTCTATCCTGCATATCGCGGGTTTTGTCGCTTTATGCGAACTGTTCTTGGGCTGCGAGCCTCACTTTGAGCTGTGGCGAAAGTTTTTCTACCTTGTTCCTCGATCGGAAAAGGGATCCATATTTGAAGTTGGGGGCGCCGAAGTATGGCGTATAGTAGGGAAAGGCTACCTGCCCGGTACTCCAAAGAAGGCATCCGAAGAGTGGCCTTCAGAGTGGTTCTATATTGAGGACGTTGCCTTGCCGGCTCCAGTTTGGCAAGGCCTCCCCAAATATTCCAGCGCTCCACCAAAGAAGCTTTTTAACTGGTGTCCTCGCAGTCCCTTGGAAGAAGAGAGAGCGGAGGTTAGCAGACTGGTCGGCAAGATCAGATTGCTCGCCAGTTCGGGGTTATCCATAATCGAATTGATGGCTATTTGAATAAAGCGATGCGTGCAGCCGCTTCAAGCAAGAGGATTTCCAATGTGGCATTATAATGGCCTGAATGAGGCCTCGCGCTGCTTACGCCCGGGTCCGGATGACCCTCCTACTCTAGCCATCATCCTGGAAGGTCTTTATAAGGGAGAGAAGCGAGACTTCATTCGTTTAACGTGCCGGGACGGTTTTTCTATATACAATCCTCCTAACTGGGTAAGTCTCTCTCGTGACCGCTATATTTGCCCATGATGTATTGACCGAACTAAATTCAGTTTTTCCCTATAGGAGTGGAGGAAGGCGATCAAGGGGATTAATCGTCCTGCCCCACAGCCAGAGGTCCGATTCCAAAATGCGGGCCCTGGATATGATGAAGATCCGGACATAGGCATAGAGCTAGAAGAGGGAGTCTTCTATCAAGCCTGCCGTGAGGGCACCCCGGTGGCCATTGCAGCTGATTACCCAGGCCTCATTCCTTCTTCTCATGTAAGTACCTAGGACATATCTCATCAAAGAGGAGATTCCTAGTGCGCCTTACCCACCGTATTTTATCATGCTTAAACAGGGACGACGCTCCTCACGCCGAACTGTGTGAAGATCGTCATCCCAGAGAGTGACACCCGCATCGGGTGAGGCCTCGAAGCGAAAGAGGACCGCGAACACCAGTGAACCTTCAAAGAGGTATGTTTGTTTTGACACACGCTGGGTGGTGAAGTCGGTATTATAACTTTCCGCTTTGTTTTTTCTTTTAGGAGGAATACACACCGGACTATTTCTGGAGATCGTGCAGATGAAGCTCCAGCCAATCCGGCGTCCGGCCCGTCAAGGGTTAATATGGATTCTGTGCCGGATTGTCCCCTCCAGGAGGATTCAGACGGAATGTCAGTTACTAATTCTGAAGTGGAGGTTGCGATGGTTCACCGGCGGCGGAAAGCAGCCATGCGTGACCCAGCCTTTTCTGAGGAAGCGTTTAATGCCCTCAACTCTGCAGATGCCTATATCCGGGCTGCTCAAGACGGACTCGCTGGAGCCACTCACCGGCTTTCAAAAGATATGTGGGTAAGTGTATATTTTGATGTTCCCATGCCAGTAGCCCCCGATACTTAAACCAGTTGGTACAACTGATTTGAGGATCGTTGTGTTTTTTGTGGGTGCTTAAAGAAAAGAATAACTCCTTAGCCAAGGAGCTAGAAGAATGCCGGACCCAGCTCGCCGAATTGGAAAATTCGAAGAAATCCGGAAAGGATGCTGGTGGTAAGAACAATGGTGTCCGGACAATATGATATTTGCGCTGATTGATACGTCCAAAACGTATCTATAATTTCTGCTTGCTCCATGCCTCTTTTGGGTGATATTGCTATGATATTTATACACTTCCATACACTTTTGATCATATTTAGACTAACCTATTAACTCAGTGCACCCCAGTGCCAGTTTCTGTTTTTGGCTGTTTTTGTATTTCAGGTTTTCACATTACGAGAACTGCCAGGAAAAATCCAGAAAAAATATATAAAAAATCAGCGTTCCAGGAGCTACCGTGCGGCCAAAGTACAGCCGGGAGGGACCCACAGGGGCTCCAGGCGCCCTGTGGGCGCGCCCCCCCTGGGCCGCGCTGGGGGGGCGCCTGGGCCCCCCGAGGCACCTCCGATGCCCCCCTTTGGCATATATTTAAAGCGTCTCGCAGAAACCCTGATTCCGGACCCCTTTTCTCCAGACGCGATTCCGATCTCCGCCGCCATCGCCATCAAGCTTCGGGGGACCAGAATTCCTGTGCCGGCACCCTGCCGGGACGGGGAAGTGCCCCCGGATTCATCTCCATCGACGTTGCTTCCTCCCTCCATGATGCGGGAGTAGTTCCTCCTCGGGGCTGAGGTTCTTACCAGCAGCTATGTGGTCAATTCTCTCTCCCATGATGTGATATTCGTTGTGATCATAGGCTATGTTAATCTAGGGTGATCCCATGATGTTTCCCCTTCCTCTATGTATTGGATTGATGTACTCACTTGTCTTTATCTAGTATAATCCCCGAGACCAAGGTGACAGCGGTCTATTGGACATGGATTAGAAAAGTATTTTCATGAGTGATTTCCTCTCTTGTGTGTTGATTGAAGATTAAGAGTCTCTTGGTGCTTGTCTTTGACTATCCTTTAGATATATTGTGGTGATTGTGGGACTCTCTTTGGATGGCCGCGGTGACATTGGGAAATCCTTAGATTGAGAACTACGAACTTTGAGGTGTGCTTTTGTAGCCCTACATAATTCTCGTCCTCTCTTGACCACGAAGGAATGACCTCCGAGTGTGTCCCCTTTGCATGTTTTATGGGAAATATCATGTGATGATTATGTTAATGTTGTTGGGAGTTGCCTCTAGTGAAAGTATGAAACCTAGGCCTTGTTTCCATCATTGCAACACCATTTGTGCTCACGTTTACCACTTGTTTGCTTGCTGCACTTTTTATTACAGATTTATATTACTTTGTTTTGCCATCCATATCACTTGCCATTTAACATCTCTTCGCCGAACTAGTGCACCTATACATCTAACAAGTGTATTAGGTGTGTTGGGGACACAAGAGACTTCTTGTATCTTAGTTGCAGGGTTGCTTGAGAGAGACCATCTTCAACCTCTACATCCCTGAGTTCGATAAACCTTAGGTCATCCACTTGAGGGAAATTGCCGCTGTCCTAGAAACCTCTGCGCTTGGAGGCCCAACATAGTCTACAAGAGTAGAAGCGTGTGTAGACATCAAGCTATTTCTGGCGCCGTTGCCGGGGAGATGAGCGCTTGAAGGTATATCTTTAGATCTTGCAATTAAATCTTTTTGTTTCTTGTTTTTATTTCACTAGTTATGTTTATGGAAAACCGTGCTATTGGATCGTTGCTTGCGGGAAGACGCCCCACACCTGTGGTGGCTGCTCCTCCCCCTACTGAAATTATGACCTATAAAATACCAGCTGGTATTATCGATTATGTTTTGGCTAATCGTTATGCAGGAGACAGACATCCCGATGAACACTTGCTATATCTGTCACAACTATGTTCATTATTTAAGCTTGCAGGTGTATCAAGGGAGTTTGACATGAGGAAATTGTTCGCCGTATCACTTATAGATAAAGCTTCAGATTGGTATAAGCTTCTCGATAACTCGCACTTGCTTGATTGGGAAGAGATCCGGTCTCTCTTTTACTCCACGTTTTATCTTCTTCATGAAGTCCATAAGAATAGGAATTATGTTTATAATTTCCATCCTCATGACGGAGAGAGCATAGCTCAAGCTTGGGGGAGACTGAAAACGTTAATGCTAAAATGTCCTAACCATGGGCTCCCCAAAGATATGATTATTACTAATTTCTATGCGAGGCTTTCTCGACAGGATAAAGATTTGCTCGACGCTTCCTCTATGGGTTCTTTCACAAACAAAAAGATTGATGCTAAATGGGAACTCCTTGAAAGAATTCAACGCAACACTGAAGATTGGGAGATCGACAAAGGTAAAGAGTCAGGTATAATTTATGAGTATGATTGCATTAAGTCCTTTGTTGAAACTACAAGTTTTAATAAGTTCAGTGCTAAGTTTGGGCTTGATTCTCAACTCCTTGTTGATTTCCTCAAATCTTTTGCTTCACATCTTAATATGCCTAAGGAGGATTGGATCAAGTATCATAAACCTTTTAAAGAGACTTGCAAAGAAAATGAAATTGTCCATGATGATTGCAACATGCATGATCCAATTCCTAAAAATGAAGTTTTATATAAGCATGTTAATTTTTGTGGAGTGGATAGACCTTGTGAAAGGCCTATGATTGAAGAAGAGAAGTATTGTAAGCAACATAAGCATGAAAGAACAATCACTTGGGTCAGAGATTTAAATGAAATTGCTAGAGAATTGTGTGACCTTTATCCTTTTACTTGTGAACTTTGCCGTATAGAGGGTCACTTTAATTTTCAATGCATGAACTTTCAAAACATAACTGTTAACCGGTTGTGTGATAACATGATTACCTCTGATCTTTATGATGAGCTTATGTTATTTTTGATGTGTGAAGAGTTATCAGAAAAGACTTCTTGGCTAGATGCTAATGCCATAGGAATAAAAAACACTTTGCAAAACTCCCATCTCTATTGTGTTGTTAATTGCCATGACAATGATTACATAAGTAAGATTAGAAAGGAGGGAACTTTACCAAAGTAAAAAAATGTCTCTTATATTTCTGCTAATAAAAAGGAGAGTTCCTCCCAAGTTTCCCCCATTGTTTGTAATGATAAACCAGGATATGTGGAGAAGCTTCATTTCCAACCACTCCCTCCTAAGGTGAAGAAGAAGAAAAAAAAGAGGAGGAGGAAGAGGAGCAAGAAGGAAGAAGAATGGGTATCAACCTGGCCTGAGCATATTCCTCCCATCAACTTTTATCCTAACGATTGTAAGTTTAAAGAAGAAGGTGAAGTTTATTGCCTTAATTATCATCTTGATGATACGTCCGTAGGTACTATTGAAGATGATTTTGATTATGATATGCATGTTACTTATTGTGATTGGGAAAATGATGATAATGCTACTTATGATCTTGAAAGTCTTTTTGGTACCAACTCTGAAAGTGATGATATGGGAAGCTCTAAGCTTGGGGATGATAGGATTGCAAGTCCTTTACCCACTAGTGATGTGATAATTGACAATTCTTTTGCTAGTAAGAATAAAGACAACATGTTTACAAATATAGTTGCTAGCAATGATAATGCTCTTCTCTACCATGATGATGTTATAACTCCAATCTATAGTGATTATTAAGGTACCTATGACATAAGGAGAAATTATCCTTATGAAACTTGTCATAATCATGGAGGGAATTACTCCCTTGTTGAACACCACCCTCCTAATATACAATTAATCTATAGTGTTCAAGTTGTTTATGATAGTCCTACTCCCACTATTACCAATGAGAAAGATTATGCTTATGTGGAGAGTAAGAGTACCTTTTTGCATGTGGATCATGGTAACAATGCTTTATGTGATGCTTATATTGTTGAGTTCATCCATGATGCCACTGAAATTTATAATGAGAGAGGGAGACTTGGTTCTAAATATCTTAATAATAAGAAGTTTCCTCTCTTTATGGTGAATACTTTGAAGTTATGCTTGTTTTGCCTTCCTATGCTAGTTGCTTTGTGCTTCAATGAATTATTCTATTGCAATATTCCTATGCATAGGAAGCATGTTAGGTTTAAATGTGTTTGGTATTTGCTTCTTGATGCTCTCTTTTGTTCTTCAACTCTTATTCCTACGAGAGCATCATTAAAGTCTTATGCCTAGCTTAAAGGCATAAAAGAAAGCGCTTTTGGGAGGCAGCCCATAATGAATAAAATTTTATTTTGCTTTTGTTGTGTCTTGATGTTGTTACTACAGTAGCATCATCATTGTATCTTTGCTTTTCAATTTTGTGCCAAGTGTAGCCTCTGATTGCTAGAAAGTTCAAAAGTTGTGAGGTGCTGCCCAGGAAACAGATTCTGTCCTTGGATAGAAAAATTCGTATAAAATCACCAGATCATCTTTTTGGTCTGAATTTTTTCGACAGCGTTCTCTATATAATTTTCTTTCGTGCGTCTGTCCTGAGTTTTTTGATTTGAGTTGCAGAAGTATCCCGAACAAATCGATTACTACCTGCTGTTCTGTTTTTCACAGATTCTGTCCTGTTTTGCCTTCCCTTCAGTTTGCAAACCAAGAGCTTGCTTTTTCTTTGCAAAAACCTTTTGGCAATCTTGAGAAACAGTAGAACTTCAAGAATATCCTTATTTCCAGCAAGGAACAATTATTTTATTAAGGGTACTAACCTCGCTAATCAGATTATGATGAGTTATGTATGAAGGGAGTTTTCAAGTGTGCGAGGGAAGATGATAAAAAGATTCAGGAGTGTCAAGCGCTCAAGCTTGGGGATGCCCCCGTGCATCCCCTTCTCCATCAACATTATCAGTTCGTCTTTCGTCCCGCTATATTTTTATCACTTCATGTGTTATGTGCTATGCTTGGAGCGTCTTGCTTTTAGTTTTCTTTTTAGTTTTTCATAACGAGTCGGAACTCAGCATTCCTTTATGTGGGAGAGAAACACGCTCCACTTCTACCTAGAACATAACATAGAATTTTCATGTCTATCTTTGCTGTGTGTGTTCTTTGTCTTTTAATAGCTACTATCATACTCTGCTCTTAGTATTCATGCTTATCTTTTCAAAGAGCTTTTGTTTAGTTGGTTGCTTGAACTCTCTTTAATTACCATGCTCACCTTATTAAGAGAGTTTGCTTCCGTTGCATTGGTTAATATGTCTATGATAAGGATGCTACGTGCATAATGGTGCTTAGTAGTTCAGGTTTTCTTATGGTTAGTCTCAAATAGCTGTGGGATTCCCAATGTGTTATTGTAGTACCAACATGATTTGTTTGCCTATGATGTGGTATGGTTTAGTAATATCTTCCTTCGAGAATTTATTTTGATTGACTTGGCGTATGCTCACGCATATTTAAGACTGTAAAGAAAGTCTATCAAGCCTTGATGATCTTTTAGTTCTGAGTAGCGATATAACCACCATGCCTGATTCAATATTGCTTTGTCGCTCTGCATGATTATGACCGTCATAGCTCTCTTAGTTGGTCGCTCCCAGTCTTTTGCTAACCTCCACCTGTACTAAGCGGACTGACTGCTTGTGCATCCACATCCTTTTAAACCAGTTATGCCATACGAGTCCACCATATCTACCTATATGTGGTATTTCACCGCCACTCCAAGTAATTTACATGTGCTACCTTTAAAACTTTCAATTTTTGCAATACATAGTTCATGGGAAAGTAGCTTAAAAACTATTGTGGTAAAGAATATGTTGCTTATGTATCTTATTTCTTATAAGTTGCTTGCTGAGTGGTAACCATGTTTCTGGGGACGCTATCAACTGTCACACTTTTATTGAATATCATGTGAGTTGCTATGCATGTTTGTCTTGTCTGAAGTAAGGGTGATTTGTCGTGGGTTGAATAAGTATGCATATTGTTAGAGAAGAACATTGGGCCGCCAACCAAAGCCATGTATCATGGTGGAAGTTTTAGCTTGGACCTTAATCCTCAATCTCTTATGAGAATATGCTTATGCATTAAAGAGGAGTCCATCATCTATTTTCTATGTTGTCCCGGTATGGATGTCCTCAAGTTGAGATCTATCAAAAACGTGAAATCAAATGCGATTTATCTCCTTGGACCTTTGTACAGGTGGCATAGAGGTACCCCTTTGTGACACTTGGTTGAAACATATGTAATGCAATACCCATGGAAATCCGAGCTAATTAGGACAAGGTGCGAGCACTATTGGTATTCGATGCACGAGGCTTGCAACTTACAGGATGTGTTATGCATGACACACATGAAGTACTACTACCGTTGACAAAATTGCTTCTATGCTTTCAAAATAAAAAGCTCTAGCACATAACCATTCTTTTACTTTTATGTTGAGTCTCCACCTTCTTTTAAAAGCACCAACTACTGAGAGCATGATTGTCATTCTGAGTGTAATGTGCATTGTCCCAAAGTAGCATTGTCTTTTGCATGATTGTGATATCGTTTATTTGGAAATCATTGTATCTAGTCATCACTTAAACCTTGAAGGTGCCCCTGCATTTATGTTTTGCTTCACTAAAGGGGGCAAGCTAGATATCACTTTATCATATTTGCACATCATGATCATTGCAAATCTTTTTGATGTTTCAGTTTCATATTGTAAAACTTTCAGTCCTTTGTGATTTTCTCATGAGGCAACTTAATTACTACAAATTCATTGTCTCAGTAAGCTTTTGTCATGTGACTATGAAAAAGTCCTATATGGTTAATAGCATGTCACCACAGAAATTATTCTTGTTATCATTTACCTACTCGAGGACGAGCAGGAATTAAGCTTGGGGATGTTGATACGTCCAAAACGTATCTGTAATTTCTGCTTGCTCCATGCCTCTTTTGGGTGATATTGCTATGATATTTATACACTTCCATACACTTTTGATCATATTTGGACTAACCTATTAACTCAGTGCACCCCAGTGCCAGTTTCTGTTTTCGGCTGTTTTTGTATTTCAGGTTTTCACATTACGAGAACTGCCAGGAAAAATCCAGAAAAAATATATAAAAAATCAGCGTTCCAGGAGCTACCGTGCGGCCAAAGTACAGCCGGGGGGGGGGGGACCCACAGGGGCTCCAGGCGCCCTGTGGGCGCGCCCCCCCTGGGCCGCGCCGGGGGGGCGCCTGGGCCCCCCGAGGCACCTCCGATGCCCCCCTTTGGCATATATTTAAAGCGTCTCGCAAAAACCCTGATTCCGGACCCCTTTTCTCCAGACGCGATTCCGATCTCCGTCGCCATCGCCATCAAGCTTCGGGGGACCAGAATTCCTGCGCCGGCACCCTGCCGGGACGGGGAAGTGCCCCCGGATTCATCTCCATCGACGTTGCTTCCTCCCTCCATGATGCGGGAGTAGTTCCTCCTCGGGGCTGAGGTTCTTACCAGTAGCTATGTGGTCAATTCTCTCTCCCATGATGTGATCTTCGTTGTGATCATAGGCTATGTTAATCTAGGGTGATCCCATGATGTTTCCCCTTCCTCTATGTATTGGATTGATGTACTCACTTGTCTTTATCTAGTATAATCCCCGAGACCAAGGTGACAGCGGTCTATTGGACATGGATTAGAAAAGTATTTTCATGAGTGATTTCCTCTCTTGTGTGTTGATTGAAGATTGAGAGTCTCTTGGTGCTTGTCTTTGACTATCCTTTAGATATATTGTGGTGATTGTGGGACTCTCTTTGGATGGCCGCGGTGACATTGGGAAATCCTTAGATTGAGAACTACGAACTTTGAGGTGTGCTTTTGTAGCCCTACATAATTCTCGTCCTCTCTTGACCACGAAGGAATGACCTCCGAGTGTGTCCCCTTTGCATGTTTTATGGGAAATATCATGTGATTCGATTATGTTAATGTTGTTGGGAGTTGCCTCTAGTGAAAGTATGAAACCTAGGCCTTGTTTCCATCATTGCAACACCATTTGTGCTCACGTTTACCACTTGTTTGCTTGCTGCACTTTTTATTACAGATTTATATTACTTTGTTTTGCCATCCATATCACTTGCCATTTAACATCTCTTCGCCGAACTAGTGCACCTATACATCTAACAAGTGTATTAGGTGTGTTGGGGACACAAGAGACTTCTTGTATCTTAGTTGCAGGGTTGCTTGAGAGATACCATCTTCAACCTCTACTTCCCTGAGTTCGATAAACCTTAGGTCATCCACTTGAGGGAAATTGCCGCTATCCTACAAACCTCTGCGCTTGGAGGCCCAACATAGTCTACAAGAGTAGAAGCGTGTGTAGACATCACTGATCAATCAGTCATTAAGTATATACTAATTTTAATACAGCTATAGGGCCAACCGATCAAATGGAAAGGGAGCTAAGGGCTACTTTGGCGGACAAGAAATTTGCCGAAGGGGAAACAACTGCTGGCCAACGCGTATTGACGCAAGCCATAGATAAAAGGAACCAAGCGTAGGATAAAAATGTTAGGCTGGAACAGGAGCTAAAGGACGTAAGAGCCCAACTCTCAAGCGCCTTGGAAGAGAACCGGAGGCTACAAGGCGGCATGTTCAGTATGTTCCTTATACCTAGCTCTCCTTATAGTCTCTTATTTTGGAAGTTACTTATAAAACTTTTCCTGCAGGTTTGTTAACTGGGCAGCCCGAAGGGGAAGTGTCCGGTTTTGAGGGCGACGTGCTGCAAGAGCTTTCCAGAGTCCACGAGCGAGCTCAGAAGGCCATGAGGAGTATGGCCAGGGCTTTATGGCCGGGTGATTCACCTCCAGAGACTATGGAGGACTTGGCGGACTTGTTCAAAGGGGCTCGACGCCGCTTCGAACTGTGGAAAGCATCTGCATGTCGCATGGGTGCTCGAGAAGCCTGGGCCATGGTGAAGACGCGTTACACCCGTCTTGATCCAAATCATATGGCCCGCGTGGGACCTTGAGGGTCCGATGGACAAGAAATTCCTCTGCATTTGGTATATGACCAAGTAGAGACAGCTGCCAAGTTTTCCCAACAAGACTGTAAACTAGACAACCTTATAGAGGGAATAGAAAAGGAGTAGTCGTTTGATTCTATGTATTAATGTACTATTACCATCAAACTTATCTCCGACCGAATTTATAAAAAGGTTGTCATGGCCGACCATCTGCTTTAACCTCCATAAACTGAAAGGCTAGAGTGTTTCCGAATACTATATATGTGGTAGAAACGTGATATGTTCGGAAACCAGGCACTCCGGTCATAATTGCTTGAACAAACAAACTATTTTCGGGGAGTTATGTTATATTATTGTTTAACGTAAGAAACATCTTCCAGAGAGAATAGTTCCGTTAGGGGTTCCTTTCCCTGGGTCGGCGTGCATACACATGCGGGCCTAGGCTTTTTATCCTGTGAAAAGGATTGTAGGATGCCATATCTCGTGGTAGTTTAAAATACGCTTTAAAAGGCAATGTGTCGTGTATCCGCCAACCGATCATTCCCTTAAGAGCGCTAGCTTTCGGCTTCACCCAGTCTGAGGTACATGTCCGGATTACCTGACTGTAACAATCGCAAAGGTGCTCCCTTTACGCCCTAGCCAAACAATCGGAAACGTAGGGGTAAGCATAGGAGCCACGCAACCCAGCTTGGCCAGAACTTAAGTCATATTGGTGCATATAATGGCAAGGAAGGACTGTAAAAAACAGACGACATTTTAAGCAATAAGCTTTATTGGTAATGGGCTTCATTAAAGAAGCCCCAAGTATATTTGAGGTAGATACATTTGAAGATGTACTTATCCTGTGGCATTTCGGGCGAGCCGAATACTTGCCAATGAGAGAAAATGTAAAAAAGGAGTAAAAAATAAAAGATAAAAGACAAGACCTAACTTGAAAGGAGGAAAAAAATTGCTACCGAACTATCCATAAAATCGTCGGAGCCTGGCAGCGTTCCACGGGTTCGGCTCAAGGCGGTTGTCCTGTGCCTTCCCAAGGCGATAGGCTCCACCGGTGAGTACTTTATCGATAATGAAGGCCCCCTCCCATTTTGGTTTGAGCTTATCTTTATTCTTCTCCGGGAGGCGTAAAATGAGTTCGCCGACGTTGTATGTCTTGGCCCTCAATTCTCTGCTCTGGTATCGCCTGGCCTGTTGTTGATAAAATGCGGAACGGGCTTGCGCTGTATCGCACTCCTCTTCAAGTCCATCTAGGTCGTCTGATGGTTCCCAAGTGTAGGGAATCATCGTAGCAATTCCCAATGGTGGAAGTGATAAGTATGGAGTGTTGAACCCACAAGGAGCTAAAGGTAAGATCAATATTCTCTCAAGTCATATCTGCCACTGATACGACTCTACGTACACCGAACATTTGCTTCCAACTAGGAACGAGAAATAAAACAACGTTGTGGGTATGAAGAGGATAACTTTGCATGATATCGGAGAGCTAAAATATAAAAGTAGGTGCTGTTATCATAAAGTTAGAATATATTACTAAATATTATAAACAGCGAGTGTGGAATAATGATGGATCGGTGTGCGGAATTGTCCTAGGCAATTGTTAACAAGACCGGTAGTCATCATTGCAATTTCATATGAGGGAGAGACATAAGCTAACATACTTTCTGTGACGCCCGAAGACCGACGTCCCAGAAGATCCCAGAAGATTCCAGAAGATCCCAGAAGATTCCAGAAGATACCAGATGTTCCGGGTTCTCCCGTGTGTTTCATTTGTGCTTGTGTTATTTATTTTTGCATTGCATCATGTCATCATGCCATCATGTCATTAGTCTTTTCTTCTCAACCTAAATAAATTGTGTGGACCTTTGGTCCATTTAAATCGAGGGAAGAATGACTTCTCTTTATAACATATAAAAGTCTCTCAATATTATTAGGGAGCTATATTAAATATTCTATTTGTTTGGAATTAACCCAAACACACTTGCATATATTCCCCATGCCTCTTAATTCAAGCTTCACCGTCAAACCTCTCTATATTTCTTTTTCTGTTGTATCGAGGCTCCTCCTAAAGTCTAGACTCCTTTCGAACTCCTTAAGGCAAGCTAAGTATTTTAGTTTGCACTTCCCTATTTTTGTTGGAACTATTTTTGTTGGGTTGGTAATATCCCATAAAGCCTTACAAAAATGTTCCATCATTTATTTTTTCTTCTTCTTGACCTCTTTTCTTTTGGTGTTGTTCTCTCTCTATTTTTATTTTTTATTTCTGCTAAAGAAATAAAAATAAGAAGACAGCCTGCCTTCCCAGGCCATCTAGGCCATCTCAGCCGCAGCCCATCCTTCTTGGCCCAGCCGCAGGAAGCCCAGCTTCCCTCCCTGGCCATCCCCTCCCTGGCCCATCTAACAACCGCCTTCCCCCAGGCCTCAACCGGCCCATTCCTCCTCATAGGCCCAACCGCACCCCACCGAACCCTAGCCGCTCGCTCCCGCAGGCCACCAGCCTCGCTCCCTCTCATCTCCCGCACGCCGCCGCCACCCCTCGTTCCCCTCTTGTTCGACCCCGTGCGCCCGCTCCCTCTCGCTAACTTCCTCCCGATCCCATCCTCCTCGCAGCCTCTTCCCCGTTCCCCCGATCTCCCCGCTCCCTCTCCATCGATCTCCCCTCGTCGGCCCTCCTTTGCCCCGCCTCGGCCACCGCAGTGCCGCACCCTCCCGTGCGGCCGAGCTCCGTCATCCCGCATCGCCATGGCCTCCCTCCGGTCCCGACCTCGCCTCACGCATCTGGCCTCGGGCGCCCGCACCCTCAGGCCGCAGCCTCGTCCAGCGGCTCCGTCCTCCAGAGGCCGCCCCCTGCTCCCTCCATCGCCTCTTCAGCGCCGTGCGAGGCCGCGCCCTCCTCGTCTGCGCCATGGCCGCCGCCCTGCGCGCCCCCGCGGCCTCGAGCAGCACCTCCGCGCGCCTCGCCTCAAGCAGCGGCAGCCGCACAGCCAGCACCTCCGCGGCCACCATCTCGCCTCCTTGCTGCTGCACGTCCGGCAGCTCGGCCGGCCAGGAGCCGCCACCGTCGCCGCCAAGCACCTCGTCCAGCCGCCATGCCGCGCCTCTTTTGCTTGCTGCCATGATGCCGCGCCTCTTTTGCTTGTTGCTGTGGACGCCAAGTTCGTCGAACGAGGGACCCCCCAAGACCGCCAAGTACCTCTCGGATGCATCAAGTTCCTCTCCGATACGACCAAGTACCACGACGACCGAATGGCTACGAGCTCCGTGAACGACTACGAACGTGTACCACTACTTCCCACGACGACCCACCAAGTACCCCTTCGGATATGTCAAGTTCGACTACGCCAAGTGCAACGATGCGCCAAGTACCTCGACGCCCGAGTGACTACTTCCTCTACCGACGACTTGTACATCTACGTAACGTGAACGTCTACCGTCGACAAGACCGAGACACCAAGTACCACGACGACCGCGAGTACCACTACCGTCGCCCCGTGTACGACTACCTTCGGAAGAAACGAGTACCCCTACCGATGTCAAGTTCGACTACCGTCGCCCCGAGGACGTCCGATGCCGCGACGAGTACCTCTTCGGAGACGGAACGTCTACTTCCCTCTACGACACGTGTACCACGACTCGCGAGAATGATTTCTCCCTCTACGACCCGTGTACCACTACGTCCCTCTACGATCTCGAACCGCCCCGAGAACGATCGTTTCGAAGGTATAACCCCGAGACGATGACCCGAGAACGAATGTTGTTGAGTGGTATGAAATGTTTCCCTTGTGTGCATCGTGCCCGTGTCATCTTTTGTTGTGCTCCTCGGTTGCCTCGTCGCCGACTCGTGGGAACCCGGTGACGGGATCACCCCACCTTTTCATCTTGTTCGACTCGCTCACGTCATCTTTTGCACCGGTCTCTCAACGAGTTACCGGAACCGAGATGTTGCCGTTGCATCATTTTCGGATCGTTGCCGTGGCACCCTTTCTTTCCACCACGGTGACATATTCTCCTTATCATCTTCATGTTAACTTTTAATAAAATTGCATAAAACTTGATCATGTCATCCGTCATGTTAACAACATTATAATGTTTAATTGTTGTTTGCTTAATAATTGCTAAACATGCTCATGGGGATTTTCCAGAATTGTTGTTGTTATTTTCCGGCCTCATTTAAAATGTCTAAATAGTGTAGATTTATTATGCTTCACCTCATGCTATGTTAAAAACATTTAACCTTGCCTTGTAAATAAACGAGAGTCAACTAAATAATAAAATGTGGTGTTTCGTCAATATGCAACTCGTTGCATATTGAGCTCCACTTAACTTGTAGTTTTGTTTGTGCCATTGCCATGCCACGCATATTTAAACCGGACATGCATCATACTTGGATGTGCATCGTATGCCATGTTTATGCTTGTGTGTTTACCGTGTTGTTTGCTTCTTTCCGGTTGCTTCTCTTGTTAGCTTCTGTTCCGTCCGGAGTTGTGAGGATTCTCTCGACTATGTTGCTCCGTCTACTTCATGGACCCGTTCTTCTCCCTTGTGAATTCCAGACAAGATGATCATACCCTTGGATACCTTTACTACCATTGCCATGCTTAGTTGTCTCGATGCTATCGTTACATGTCGCGCTACCCATCTTTTATGTCAGCCTCTCCTTGTTGCCATGAAACCTCTAACCTTTGAAACCTTCCTAGCAAAACCACTGTTTGGCTATGTTACCCGCTTGCTCAGCCCCTCTTATAGCGTTGTTAGTTGCAGGTGAAGATGAAGTTCGTTCCAGGAGGGAACTTGTTGTTGGATATATCACAATATCTATAATTATTATTTAACACACCTATATACTGGGCATGGGTGGAAGGCTTGGCCTTTTGCTCGGTGTTTTGTTCCACTCATGCCACCTTAGGCGCCGATAAACCGGCATTATGTTCCTTGATTTTGCGTTCCTTACACGATGAGCGCTGATGGTGTTGGTCCCAAATAGAGTCGTGTGTGGTGCCACCCAGTTATCTGGGGTCTTTGGCTGCTGTACGCTGTGCTCATCCGGTCGTGGCCTAAGACGAGATACGCTCGGCTACTATCAGGGTGTCGGCACGCCGGGAGGTCTTGCTGGACTTGTTTCACCATTGTCGAAATGTCTTGTGCTACCGGGATGCCGAGCCTGATCGGATTTCCCTAAGATAAGGGGTGATGATATTATATTTATCACTTCAGCTAATCGTGAGAGCTTGTGATGGGCTAAGTTGGGACACCCCTACAGGGTTATGGTCTTTCGAAAGCCGTGCCCGTGGTTATGTGGCAGATTGGAATTTGTTAATGTCCGGTTGTAGAAAACTTGACAGAGGATCCGAAGTAAAACACACAACTGTGTGAGTAACCGTGACTGTCTCTTTTCACTTTGAGAAGAGAACACGGTGGGGTTATGTTTGACTCGTATGTAGTTCAGGATCTTTAGCGATCACTACTTTTGCGACCGTTTGCGTAGATGCTCATCTTATTCTGGTACTCGTAAGCTAGCCACCATATTATGCTTAGCCGCTGCTGCAACCTCACCACTTTACCTCTTCCTACCCATTAAAGCTTTGTTAGTCTTCATACCCATGGTTATGGGATTGCTGAGTCCTCGTGGCTCACAGATACTACAACACCAGATGCAGGTTCAGCCGAGTTTGATGCAGGAGCTGGTTCAACTACTTCACTGGGAGCTCGATGAAGAGAGTGACCGTATGTTTGTGACGTTTCGACGATCAGTAGTGGTTTCTACTAGGATTCGATCCAGACCTGTGGCTTTATGTTGTTTTGGTATCTTTCTTTTGAATCTTCACCCGTAGTCGGGTTGTAATGTTTTGAATGATGAATTGCTTATGTATTGTATTGTGTGAAGTGGCGAGTGTAAGCCAACTATTTCATTTTGCAGTTTCATCCCTCTTTTACATGAGTCGTGCAAAGATACAAACTTGCTATCATTCTAGAATGGGATTATATCTTTAAGTCGTGCCTCGACACGTAGGAGATATAGTCCCATCCTGGGCATTACAAGTTGGTATCAGAGCCTTCTCCGACCTAGAAGCCCCCACTGTTTGATCGAATCGTTGACGGTTGAGTCTAGGCACACACTTGAAAATATTTTGAGTCCTATATATATATATATCGGAGAGTAGGATTTCTTTTGCTTCTCATCTCTTTTCATTCTGGTGAGGACTCCTGACGACTACTCTTGTCTCTTCTACTCTAAAAAATGCACCAATTTTTTTTAGGATCTCGCGAGTATTGTTTCGATTGTTCCGATGTCTTTGTGACGAGAACATTGTTCTCGATGCCTCCTGTCATTAGGGGTTGTGGCAGTGTCCCGGGGAGTTGAGCTCCGAGGTGTTGTCGTCACAAATATATCGCATCAGTACTAGAATACTTAAGACGGCCGACATCGAAAACTCTCCTATGCGGTTAGTGGCAAGATAACCCCGACATCACCCAGTACTAGGGAGGTAGTTCGGGAGTATTGCCATAGCTTGTATAGTGGATGCGTTTCGAAGGTCCGAGGTAAACGGTTTCCGAGAACAACTGGTTATGTGCTGAAGGATGGTACAGCTGGATGTAGGATTAAAGTTGAGTGCGCGGTGCTTCCCCTGTATCCCCAACACCTGATTGCATAACTGGAAACTTTCGGAAATTAATAGGTGGGTTCATCAAGTAGTTCTAGGCATTCTTCCAACGAGTGCATGATATGAAGTTCGGGGTTCTACATTGAGTGAAGTGGTTTTATGGAATTGTTCTGATCGGGAGTTGCATCTTAAAGGGTCCTTGGCTATGCTGATCCGGGGATTGCAAAACCCTTTTGTAACACGTTCCATGAGCTTTCAGCACGAATATGTGGAATGAAGCTTCTATCTTGTATTTGTTCTATCTGTTCCTTGTTCCTTTTTTTATTTACTTTTTGTTCTCCAAGTGGCTTCTCGACAAGTTGATGCACCTGCGGAATTCATTCGTTCAATTCTCTGTTCGGATAGATATGTTGCAACATAATCTTCTTCATAAACATATCTATCCTTTGTTTCGTTTTGATTCTGGTATTCGAGTTGCTTCGATGTCAAATGTTGATTCCATACCTTTCTTAATCAGTGTTCTCATATTTCTATGGGAGTGCTGATCCTTCGTGACCATCGAGATTTTCATGGTAATCCTCTTCAACCGGTGTGCCTTCTCTTCAAGTTATTCCATACGGACACCGTTGAGAAATCTTACGATTTGTCTGTATGTTTCATTCGTCCCAAGTTGTCTTTGTTTTCCCCACCCACCAACCCTTCTTCTTCTCGGAGCAAGAAATTCTCAGATGAAGTATCCATTTTATTCATGGGATGTTTCTTCATTCTTTTCCTTCAATGTTCTTATCCGGTGTTTATCGTGAAGATGCTCAAGAGCTTCAAGTTCATCATTCTTTGTTCTCGTTTCTTCTCTGGTGGATGTAATTCAAGATTTCGGTGTTGATCTTATCCTTTTCCTCATTTCACAATGCTTTCTTATTCCGGTGCACCAATTAATCATTCTCCTCTTGCTATTCATATCCGGAGAGGTGAAGGTATCTCAGAAGATTCGTGTTTCCATTCTTAATCCATTCAAGCTTTTTGAGGATTGTTATCTTATTCAAGCCATTTAATTCAACCGGTGCAATCTCTCTTAAGCAATCTTTTTCAATGGTGATTTCTTTGAGTGGGCCCTAACCCACAGGTCTTTCTCCAGGATCTTATCTGACTCTTCTTTTTCCGGTGAATTCTTTTCAAAGTGTGACGTAAGTATGATTCCCATCAGTCACATGCCTTCTCCAAGCTTGTTTTCAATTATTTCCATCTTTAGCTCCACCTTCCTCTTGTCATTCGTCCGGAGTATCTCGAAATTCTTCTTGGCATTTCTCGTCTTCATTCTCAACATTTGGAGACCGGAGAAGTGTTTCTCTTAAATCTTGGCCCGTTCTCTTGAAGATTGTGGTTCTAGCTTAATGCCATCCTCATTATTGTTTCGATTGTGAGGAATTATTTTCATACTCATCCGAAGCTTTTCATGAATTCTTTCCATTGTGATCCTCCAAAGGCCATCATTTCAGAAGATTTCTTCGTTCTCAGTTTTCAACTTCGTCCTCCAAATATTCTTCATTGATGTCTCTTCGTTCGTCTCCATATTTTTACGGTGGTTCTTTCAAGATTACCTTCCGTTGTTATCGTTTTAATTCACTCGTTCTTTTCATAATCCTACCCGTGGTTCATTGAAGATTTACCCAAGCTTGTGCAAGATCTCTCTTAATCCTTTCCAATGAGAATAAGCAGTATGCCAAATCCTTTGGTTGTCATCAATTTAAATTGCTGAAGGATATGCATGACATAATTCTTATTCTTAGTCCTTCAAGGTGATTTAATTCTTTTGTCTGGAGCTTGTTCATCATATATATTCTCGGTTCTAAGTTGTTCATCTTGTTCTCCGGAGCTTCAAGTTATTTCAATTATATCATTTCAAAACCTACATCTAATTCATCGCAGACCTTGAATCTTATTCTTTTCATCTTTCACTTCTCATGCTTTCATTACCGGAGTTCTCATGGTGGTTCATCATGTTTTAATTCATCCTCGAAGTTTTCATCAAGATTCTTGTTGGAGCTCAAGCATTCTTCATCATGCATTCCAAGTGCAATCCTTTCTACCTTATCTTTTCAGATGGTGTTATGTCATCCTTGACAATTCCTTCATGTTTCATGATTCACGAGTTATCAAGAATGAGATATTTGAAACCATCATTTTTCCTTGTTCAGGAGATCTTTTCAACTCTTCAATTATTCGTTGGAGTTATCTTGGGTTGTATTTCACCTAAAAGCTTTCCTTGAGAATTGTTGCTATTATGGTGCTTATAAATGACCCAAGTTCTTCATTATCCTTCCGGTGAATTAGTTTATCGTCTCCTTGTTGATCTCAATCCAATCAAATGTTTTCGTAGATGGCTGGTTATCACCTCTTAATTTTGAGATGTTTTCCATAAGCCCACATTGTCGGGGGAAACTGTCCGCCACGAACACCTATGGGACCGGAGCCCCTTGTCTGTGCGGTACGAGGGCGGAGGGAGCACAAAGAGCAGATCGTAGCGAGCACGCGGGCAGTTTTACCCAGGTTCGGGCCGCGGTAGACGCGTAAAACCCTACTCCTGCTTAGTTGTGTATTGAGTTTGAGCGCTCGGGAGCTTGAAGAAGCAGCTACACCAAGCGCGAGAGTGATCTAGGTTCCGAACCCCCTCCTCGTTGTGCATGGGCCTCCTTTTATAGTGCAAGGGGTCACCGACAGGTGTCAACGTAGGAGAAAGGGGCAAAAGTGTAAAAGAGGTGGTAGTTGTAACAGTGCGGGAACAGTGGAGCTACAGTATAGAACAGTGGTCTATACCTACTTTAACAGTGGGGGACAAGGGCATTTAATGCCCGTCGCCGTCGACCCCAAAAGCTCCCGCCTTAGCGTCTCCGTCCGCCACGGCGACGGATCCATCACCGTGGAGTGCCACCGTGTACCCCAGGCTGCACAGCCATCCGCCACGCGTCCCTGGATAGGCCCCAGGGCGACGCGTGGGCCGATGAGCTGGAGCGCGGGCACACAGCGCCGCCTCCCCGACAAGCACCTTGCCGGGGCCTTGATCTTGCCGGGCCCGGGAGCTTGTCGCTCCTCGGGCCCCTTGCCGGGGCGCATATAGCGCCGAGGCGTTATCTTCTAGTCTTCCTGGCAAGCTCCTCTTTCCAGGGTCTTGTGTTAGCGGGACAGTCTTGAGCCTGGTACGGCCTTCCCGGCAAGCTCCTCTTGCCGGGGTCTTGGTCTTATGTCTTGTATACTTTGTTTTTGAATGGTTTAATAGGGAGCAGGAAGGTCTCCGGCGAGCACGCAGAAAACCTTGCCGCGGGAAGCTGCAACTGCCCGTGCACAAGTTGGGGTACTGAGGTACCCCCTACCTTAGTACACCGACAGGAGCCCCCGGGCCTGGGCCACACACGGTGCCGAGCGCTGTTGGGCCAGGCCCAAAACAGTGCACGGGCACCCGCGGCCCGCGGCGCGCCGAATCCACTTCCATATCCGCCGCACCCCACGGTAACGGCACGCGTCGATCGCGGCGCCGTGGGATGGGACGTGCCCACGATCTCTTAATGGAAAGGGCGAAACGCCCCCCCACTCCCCCATAAAAGCAGAGGGAGAGGGCGCGGTTCCCCTCCTTGCGCTCTCATTACATCGTCTTCCTCCTCCAAAGATTCCCTCTTGCGCTCTGCCTCCACATCTCCGCCGCCGCCGAGCTCTTCGTTCCCCTCCTTCCGCCGCGTCCGCCATGGCCCCAAAGACCGACAAGGCGAAGGCGGAGAAGTCCAAGCGGGAGAAATCGGAGCAAGCGGCCAAGCTCATCGCGTACCGGAAGCGGCATGTCGTCTTCCCGCCGAAGCTCGGCGTGCGGGAGCTCTGGAACAAGTATTACTTGTTCTGGTCCAAGGAAACCGACGCGCATCCCCGCACGCGAGCATATCCGGCCGCCGCCAAGGACAGCTATCCCGGCGGGTACTACTTCTTTGCTGCCTTTTTTCATTGTGGTCTCTGTCCTCCTTTCTCAAACTTCTTCTGCGACGTCATGAACACATATGGCCTCCATCTGCTTGACTTCACCCCCAACGCCGTCCTCACCATGGCTGTTTTCGCACACATGTGCGAAAACTTCATAGGAGTCCACCCCAATGTAGCCCTCTTTAGACACTTCTTCACCCCTAGAGCCGAGGCCGATGCCCCCCTCTCCAGAGGAATTTCTTGGGTCTTTCGTCTGAATAAAAAAGGGGCGTACTTGCCGGGGGAGCTCCGCGGCAAGTGGGAGGAATGGCGAGCGGAGTGGTGCTGGATCGTGGAAGACCAGCCGCAAGCCTTCACCGCGCCGCGCACAACGCCCATCGTGCGCGGCAGGGACTGGAGTGAGCTGGACTCGGACGACGTCAAGCTCAACATCGCCCTCGTCCGGATTCTTCGTCTTCGGTTGGCCAATCTGTCAGTTGCTGAGGTGGGCGCAGATTTCCTCCGCCGGCGCATCGCCCCTCTCCAAGACCGGAAGAGGCCGGCCTGGGAGTACGGCGGCCCGGCAGACATCATGAGGCTGCGCCCCGGGCTCAACTTCAACTTCACCACGCTGGAGCTGAGGGGAATGGTCCGGGAACTCTTCAAGTACGACCCGGGACACCCCGAGTGGTTCAGGACTCCCCGGGAAGTGGTGCCGCTCTGCAACAACAGCGTCAGGGATCGGATCCTCGCCATGATGCCCATGTGTGAGTCGCACGGCCTGGACCGCACGTGGATTGCTCCGAAGCCCATCGACGTCCTCAACTTCTACGACAACCTCGCAGAGGTGGCGAGGAACAAGGATGACCTCAAGCTGCACACGCGGGACACCACCGAGCAGGAGATCGCCTACATAGCTTCCCGGGCTGAGGAGGCCGCCGCAGCCGCGGCGGCAGGAATTTTCGGATACTCGCCGGAACAGGCGGAGGCTGCGGACGCGTCCACCCAGGCGGAGGAGGCGGAGATCCGCAGGTTGCTGAATCTTCCCCCCGACGCGCTTGCCGGGGTCCCCTCGCTGAGGCACTCCGGGATCAACGGGATCGCGACCGAGGCCGCGGCAATGGAGGGTACCGCCGGAGGGAGCAGAGGCGCCGCGAGGGGCGGAGGCGCCAAGGGGAAGGGGGCCGCAGCGCAAGACGCTGGGCCCAGTGAGCCGACCGGGGAGGAGGAGGAGGAGGAGGCCGAGGACTCCGGCGGATCCACGGAGTTGTACGCCGACGACCTCTCCTCATCGGAGAGCTCCCCGCCCCCGGCAAGCCCGAGGCAGTCCCCGGCGAAACGTCTCCGCAAGGCGGCGACGGGGGAAAGGGCGCAGGCGCCCCGGCAACAGCCAGCTCGCCGGGCAGCTCCCCGGGGGAGCCAAGCCGCGCCAAGGCCGTCCGGCGCACCAGCCGCAGCGGAGGCGGCCCGTGCGCGGACCACGACGGAGGCGCCTCGCAGGCCGGCAGCGAGCCGGCAGGGGTCTTCTCGGAGCGGAGCAGCGGCTCCGCCCGCCCCTCGGGCGCCGGCTACCACAGGGGCTGGGTCTTCGCAGCCCCCAGCCCCGGCGAACACCAAGCGCGCGAGGGAGTCTTCGTATTCCGCTCCTCGCGCCGACGCGCCCACGGTGGAGTATGACTTCTCCGCCCTGAGCGAGGACGACGAGGAGGACCAGGAGTAAGAATCCGAGACCTTATATCTTCTTGATTTTTGTCTTGATTTTTTTTTGTTGATGCTGACTCTGTTCACTGCTCTGATTTCAGGACCCTGGCCCATCGCGCGGCGAAGAAGGCCAAGGCGCCCGAGGCCGAGGTCGCGGAAGGCTCGGCAGCTGCGGCAACAGGGGGTGTGCCGGAGCCGAGCCTGCCGGACCCGAGCGCTGCTCCGAGGAGCAGCCCCCAGCGTAGCCCGCAGCGCAGCCCCCAGCGTAAGTCTGGGTTTTTCTCTTTTCGCTTGTCGGGGTACGCCTGTGGATTTGGTTTTGTCTTCATGTCTTGACATCTCTTGTCTTGTTCTGTGCAGAGGTGGAGCCACAGCGGGAAGAGCGCCCGGAGACGGTCGTTGAGGAGCCGCAGGCCCCGCCGTCCCCGCCAAGGCAGAACTCTCCGGCAAGGGAGAGTGCTCCGCCAAGGGCGGGTACTCCGCCGAGGCAGAGTACCCCGCCAAGGGCGAGCAGCCCGGCGAGGGTGGCTACTCCGACAAGGCCGAGCTCCCCGGCGAGGGAGCCCGCCGCTGAGGACGTCCGCCAAGGTAAGTTTCGTGACTTGTCTTCTCGGCTTGCCTCTTTTTTTGGATATTTGCTTGAGTCTTGAACTTCTTTTTCTTCTTCTTTTTTTAGATCTTCCTCCTCCTGCGCCCATGGAGACGGAGGTTATCGACCTCGAGGAGGAGGGCGCGCAGGGCGGCGGCGGCGACGCTCCTGTCGTCGAGGAGATAGCCGAGGCCGCCGAGCCGGCCGCGCAGGAGACTGCCCCGGCTGCGGACGCAGCGGCTGGGGAGGAGGACGGCGACCGCACCGCCGGCCCGGAGGCGGCGGGAGCATCGGATGCTACGCCGGCCACCGGCCCCTCCGCCAGCAAGGAGCAGGGGTATTATCTTGAGGCCCCCAACGGCGTCTTCATCCAGATGCCTTGGGGGTCTTCATCGCGAGCTCCTGCGGAGGGCGAGGCGTTCGACGGAGAAGTCCTCGCCTCCGCAGGTCTGAAGATCGTCGAGGCGCCCGGCGGGAGTGAGGGGCCCGAGGAGGAGAGGTTGCTCCACCAGCTCCTGGCCCTTTACCGGGCCAGGCAGGCGAAGCTCGCCTCCCGGGAGGCTCTTGCCGCCAAGGCCGCGGCAGAAATGGAGAAGCGTGCGGCGGAGCTCAGCGCCGCCAATCAGGCAGCCCTCCGCGAGGTGGCGGAGGAGCGGGAGCGTCTCGCCGGAGAGTACCAGGAATGGGTGCTCGAGAAGGCTGAAGCTGACGAACAGCAGCGGCTCGCCGGGGTGGAGATGTCCCGACGAGAGGGAGAGCTCGCGCAGCGGAAGGTCGAGCTGGACTCCCATGAAGAGGACCTTGCCGCTCGCGAGGCTGCCCTTGGCGGGGAGCTGAAGGAGGCGAAAGCCGCCGCGGTTGCCGCGGAAGACGCCAAGAAAGAGCTTGCCGCCAAGGTTGAACAGTTGGAGAAGGCGCTGAAGGTGAGCGCAGAGAAGGTTGCCGCGCTCATTTTGGAGCGCGAGAAGGACGCTCACACGAACTCCGAGCTTCAAGTGAGTCTCTCCAAGAGGGGCGACGAGTTGAAGGCCGCCAAGGACTCCATTGAGGACTTGGAACTGAAGGTCACCACTCTGAAGGAATCGCTCGACGCTGCCCGGGTTCAGGAGAACAAGTTGAAGGAGGAGCTCCGCAAGGAGCGGACCTTGGTGGACAGCGTCAACAAGGCATCCGAGCTCTTCTGCCTGACTATCGAGTTATGGACCGAAGACTTGGTTTCTTCTGCGTCCAACATTGACCAGGAGCTGCTGGCGCTGAAGGTCGAACACCTCATCTACTCGCCGGATCCGGATCTCCCGCATAGCGCCAAGCTCAGCCTCTTCTTCAGAGGAATCGCGCCGGCCCTTGCAGGTCTCCGGAACCGCATTCCCGCGCAGCTGGCCGAGGAGTCGCGCCTGCTCTGCGCGGGAACTCTGGAGCGGGTGCTGACGAAGATCGTGTACCGCAACCCGGGAATCAACCTCACGAACGTTCTTCGCAGCTTGCCGGCTGATGCAGACACGGAGGCCCTGAAGGAGCAGGTCGGCCACATCATCGCCAAGGTGGCAAAGCTTGGCAGGAAGGAAGGCGACCGCGTAGACTAGGGCTCCATTATCTTTATCCTTTTGTTGCTGCACATTATGTCATGAACTTATTAGTCCATCGCGACAAGTTATCCTTTGTAAGATATTCACTTTATTTTGATTAATCAGTGCAATGTTATCTTCCTTGTCTTAACCCTTGACTTTGTATGTTTTTCACCCTACGCTCCCGGGGAGCTTGCCGGCAAGGGGCCTTTGCCGCGAGCGCTGAATGCTGGACTCTGAGCAGCCTGCTGGCCAAGGTCCTCGCCGGCAAGCAACCTTGCCGCAGCTAGTCGCAACGCACTTAGCTTGCTGAGCGTACTCGGAAACGAAGCAAGGGCGCGACACTTGTCGCAGCTCACTTGAATCGTTGAGTGAACTCGAAGACAAGATAAGGGTGCGGCAAGCTACGGGTAGGTTCCTCCGCGCACAGGTTTTCCATACAAAATGTGATCGTTCAAGGAAGACAACTAAAAATTAAAATTTGAACTGGTCAAATTCTAACAACTTATCTTTCATATGCTGCTTGCTTATATTGCTTGCTTTCCGGTAAGACTTCTCTTTCTTGAACATCACTTGATTCCTCCTCCACCTCCTTCCCCCCCGGCAAACTTGTGCGCGAGGAACGTCTCTTCTGCTTAAGGAGAAAGAAAAGGGAGAGGGAAACAAGCATATTGCCTTTCGGCGTGCTAGTGCTTACCGTATACTTGAGTGTTGCACCAAATGCCAAACAGAACATGCAAACAGCAAAGAGAAGCACGCAAAAGGCAATCGATGCGAGAAACACAAAAACTTTACTGATGCACGGGGTCTGCGCCCGGCTTTGTACAAAGGGTTACATGCAACAGCGGCAAAGCTTGTACAAAAGGTGGTTGCCGGAGCGGATCACGGCAACCGCGCCTTAGGGGTGAAACTTGCGAAGATGCTCTATGTTCCAGGAGTTGCTCACCGGTAAGCCTTCTTCGGTCTCGAGGCGGACAGCGCCGGGCCTCGTAACTTGTCTCACCCGATAAGGGCCTTCCCACTTCGACGTCAACTTGCCGGAATTCTTGGCGGACTGAACACGCCGAAGAACAAGGTCGCCTTCCTCGAGACTCCTGGCCTTGACTTTGCGGCTATGGTAGCGGCGCAAAGCTTGCTGGTATCGAGCAGCTCGTACAGCAGCCTGGAGACGTCCCTCCTCGAGGAGCAATGCGTCATCTTGCCGCAGTTGCTCTTGCTCGAGCTCATCATAAGCGAGTACTCGAGGAGATCCGTATACGAGTTCCGTGGGGAGAACTGCCTCTGCTCCATAGACTAGAGCAAAAGGTGTCTGCCCGGTGGCTCGACTTGGTGTCGTTCTGATTGACCAAAGAGCCGCCGGGAGCTCCTCTATCCAATTTCTTCCGCACTTGCGCAGCCTGTCGAAGGTCCTTGTCTTGAGTCCGAGCAGCACTTCAGCATTTGCCCTCTCCGCTTGACCGTTGCTCCTTGGGTGAGCGACAGAAGCGAAACAGACCTTGGCGCCAAGGTCGTGGACGTACTGCATGAAGGTGCGACTAGTGAATTGCGTACCGTTGTCGGTTATGATCCTGTTAGGGATCCCGAAACGGCAAACAATCGACCTGAAGAACCTGACTGCTGACTGTGCTGTCACCTTCCTCACAGGCTCCACTTCTGGCCACTTTGTGAACTTGTCGATCGCAACGTACAAGTACTCAAAGCCTCCGACAGCACGAGGGAAAGGGCCGAGTATATCGAGCCCCCAGACCGAGAAGGGCCATGACAAAGGGATTGTTTGGAGAGCTTGAGCTGGCTGATGGATTTGCTTTGCATGGAACTGGCACGCTTCACACTTGGTTACTAGTGCAGTTGCATCTTGGAGGGCTTCTTGCCAAAAGAACCCTTGCCGGAAAGCCTTCCCGGCAAGCGCCCTTGCGCCAATGTGGTGGCCGCATATGCCTCCGTGTATTTCTGCCAACAGCTTCTGTCCATCTTCCCTGGAGATGCACTTCAACCTGACACCATTGAGTCTTCTTCTGTATAGCTCGTTATCCACGAACTGATACATACTTGACTGCCTGGTTATCTTCTCTATCTCTTGAGGGTCGTCGGGAAGTTCTCCAGTTTGAAGGAAGCGGACGATCTGCTGCGCCCATGCCGGAGCCTGAGGCTCGACGGCAAGGACTAAAGGCTCGAGGGCCGCTGCGGGAACCTCAGCTTCTACGGCAAGGACCTCTGGTTCTGCCGGAGCTGATGGTCCCCCGGCAAGCTCGCCGGGGCGAGGCTTGCCGGGAACGCTTGCTTCAACTGTACAAGCCCGAGGACTTGCAGGAGCAAACTGTTCCTCAGCGTTCTGGTTGTTGATCTTGGGGACCTTGGCGGCGGCTTCAGGGAGATCCGCCGGCAAGTAGTCGCCGGAGACCAACTTTATCTTCTTGGGCTGCCCAATTGATGGTGTAACGGATGGTTGAGTCAGCTTGAGCAAGAAGGTCCCTGGTTCCACAGGTAACTTCATCGCGGCGCACTTTGAAAGGCCATCTGCAATTTCATTTTGAGCTCTCGGGACGTGCTCCATCTGCAAACCTTCAAAGTGGTCTTCAAGCTTTCTCACTTCATCGACATAAGCTTCCATCAAAGGGCTCTGATAGCTCTTGTTAACTTGCCGGACCACCAACTGAGAATCGCCCCGCACAATCAGCTTTCTAATCCCAAGTTCGGCCGCAATCCTGAGGCCGGCAAGCAAGCCTTCATATTCTGCAGTGTTGTTTGTCGCTTGCTCCCTGGGAAAGTGCATCTGGATAACATATTTGAGGTGCTCTCCGGTGGGCGCGATGAGTACCACGCCGGCACCGGCGCCTTGCAGCGAGAAGGCACCGTCAAAATACATTACCCATTCACTTGTCGCTTCTTGTACGGGTGCACTTGTTTCTTGAACCTCTTCATCTGGTGTCGGAGTCCACTCAGCTATGAATTCTGCCAAAGCTCGGCTCTGTATGGTTGAAGTACTTTCAAATTTGAGTCCAAAGCTTGACAGTTCCAGTGCCCACTCAACGATCCTGCCTGTTGCTTCTGGGTTGTGCAATATCCTCTTCAACGGAAAGCGAGTGACCACTGTTATCTCATGGGCTTGGAAGTAATGGCGCAGCTTTCTCGAGGCCATGAGGAGGCCGAAAAGCAACTTTTGCACACCAGAGTACCTTGATCTAGCCCCCTGGAGAAGGGAGCTTACAAAATACACTGGGCGCTGCACCATCTTCTTCCGCACCTCTCCTTGCTCCTGCGCAGAGTTATCCTTGTCGGGGCCAGAGCTTGTCGGAGCAGCCCCCTGCTTGTCGCTGGATTCTCTTGCCGGTGGTGCTGATTCCTCGTCGGACTCCCTCTCCGCTACTAACGCAGCACTAACCACCTGGTTGGTTGCTGCTAAGTATAGCAACAACTTTTCCTGTGGTCTAGGTGCGACAAGTATAGGAGTGGAGGACAGGTACCGTTTCAAGTCCTACAACGCCGCCTCCGCTTCCGGAGTCCACTTCATGGGACCTGCCTTCTTCAAGATTTTGAAGAAAGGTAGGGCGCGTTCTGCAGACTTTGAAATGAACCTACTGAGGGCAGCAACACAACCTGCAAGCCTCCTGACATCCTTGACGCGCTTCGGGGCCTCTATCTGCTCAATGGCTTTGATCTTGTCGGGGTTGGCTTCAATCCCCCTCTGTGATACAAAGAACCCGAGAAGCTTGCCGGAGGGAACTCCAAAGACGCACTTCTCGGGGTTCAACTTGAGCTGTATCCTGCGCAGGTTCTGAAATGTTTCTTCCAAGTCTTGAATCAGGGTTTCCTTGCTCTTGCTCTTCACCACGATGTCATCCATGTAAGCTTCTACATTTCTGTGGATCTGTGGCTCAAAAGCAGTGTACACTACCCTTGCAAAGGTTGAGCCTGCATTCTTCAATCCAAATGGCATGCGGATGAAGCAATAAGTGCCACATGGAGTGATAAATGCAGTCTTCTCTTCATCTTCCTTGGCCATGAAAATCTGATGATAGCCTGAGTATGCATCAAGAAAACAGAGTAGCTCACATCCGGCAGTGGAGTCAACGATCTGGTCAATGCGCGGCAAAGGGAATGGATCCTTGGGACATGCTTTATTGACATCGGTGAAGTCTATACACAGTCTCCACTTCCCGTTGGCCTTGCGCACGACGACTGGGTTTGCCAACCACGTCGGATGGATCACACCTCTAACTAGGCCTGCTGCTTCTAGCTTCTTGGTTTCCTCGTTGATGAACTCTTGGCGCTCCACGGCTTGCTTCCTCACTTTCTGCTTGATAGGCCGCGCATGAGGACAGACAGCAAGCTTGTGCTCAATCACCTTCCTGGGAACACCGGGGATGTCAGATGGTTGCCAGGCAAACACATCGACATTCGCCCGCAGGAAGGCGACGAGCGCGCTTTCCTATTTGCTGTCAAGGGTGGCACTGATGGTGAAGGTACCACCAGTGCCGTCCTCCTTTGCGGACACTTTCTTGGTTGCCGGAGGAGCAGCCATTCCTTTCTTACTCTTGCCGGTGGAGCTCGATGGAACGTCCTCGACGGCAGCGCAACACTCCGAGGAGGTGCGGTTGCCGGAGTGGGTCCCAGAGCACTTGCCGGACTTGGTCTTCGTCTTCTTCCCCCCGGGAGCTTCAGCGGCAAGAGTATCCTTCTCGGCCGCAGCTGCCGCGTCCCGGTAAATCTTGTCGGCGCAAATAAGCGCATCCTTCTTGTCGCTATGGACAGTGATGACGCTTATCGGCCCCGGCATCTTTAGCACGTTGTAGGCATAGTGGGAAGCTGCCATGAACTTGGCAAGGGCGGGACGGCCAAGTATTCCATTGTAGGGCAATGGAATATCGGCGACGTCAAAGGTGATGCGCTCAGTCCTGAAGTTGAGCTCCCCGCCAAAGGTCACCAGCAGAGTGATCTTTCCCTTGGGCTTGCTCCTTCCCGGGTTGATTCCTTGGAATGAACCGGTCTCTTCGAGCTCAGCCCGGCCCCGCCGTCAACCAACATTTTGGTGACCTTGAGGTTGCGGATGGTGGGAGAAACCAGCATCGGCAAGCACCTGACCGCTGTGGTGCGGTCAGGGTGATCCTCAAGGTCAAAAACGATGGGCGTGCTGGACCATTTGAGGAGCCTGCGCGACTCCACGGGCGGCTCCGCTGCGTTTACCTCACGCACCCACTGCTTTAGCTGGCGGTGGGAGGTGTGCAGGGAGGCGCCACCGTCGACGCACAGGACCTCCGTGGCCTTCTGGAACTCCTGCTCGCTGTTCTCCTCGTCCTCCATGTCTTCATCGTCGTCTTCTTCGTCGTTGTCGCGGCCCCGGGGAGGTCGATCTCCTTGCCGCTGCTTAGCCTTGCCGCGGCGTCCTCCCCGGCCGTTGAACGGCCGCTTCTTGCTGGGCTCTTCCCCGCCACCTTGGGCCTTCTCCTTGTTGCGCCTCTCGTACTCAGCTTTCTGCTGCTCGACGAGGTACTCGACGCGCTTGCAGTTGGAGAGATCGTGACCCTTGGTGCGGTGGATCTTACAGTATTGCTTGTCGGAGCTACCCGGCTTGTCGGCCGCAGCTGCAGGGGCAGGCTCCTTGCCGGAGCCGCCAGCCTGCGTTTGCTTGGCGGGGGCCTCCTTGCCGGACTTCTCGACGGCAAGCACTTCCTTCTTGCCCTTCTTCCTGTTGTTCCGCCGCCGGCTCTTCTTTGCCGGGGCGGCGTCGTCGCTGTCGCTTCCTCCTGCGCCAGTATCTTCCCCGGGGAGTCTCCTCCCCTCTTCTGCGCGTGCGCACTTGTCAGCAAGAGCATAGAGCTCGCTGACATCTCGGATCTTCGTCATCGCCATCTCCTCACGCATGCGGCGGTTACGCACGTTCTGATGGAACGCGCTGATAACCGCGGCAGGGTGAACGTCAGGGATATTGTGCTGCACCCGGCTGAAGCGTTGGATATACTTGCGCAGGGTCTCGCCTTCCTTCTGGGCCAAGATATGGAGATCGCTCTCCTGGCCATGGGGTTTGTGTCCGCCGGTGAAGGCGCCAACAAACTGGTGGCAAAGGTCGGCCCAAGAAGAGATGGAACCTTCGGGCAAGTGCATGAGCCACGAACGGACGTTCGGCTTTAGCACGAGCGGGAAGTAATTCGCCAAGATCTTCTCGTCGCGCCCCCCGGCAGCTTGCACTGCGATGGTGTAGACGCTGAGAAACTCCGAGGGGTGCGTCTTGCCGTCGTACTTTTCCGGTACGTCGGGCTTGAAATTCTTCATGCTGGGCCACTGGACGCGCCGCAGCTCGCGGGTGAACGCAGGGCAGCCTGCCGCGTACGGCAAGTCGCCTGGTTCACCGGGCGCGTGCGCGTCGACAGTGTTCCCAGCCCTCTTGTCAGATTGCCGCCGAGCTTCTCGGCGGCGCTCGATCGTGGTCCGAGCGTCTTCATCTCGCCGGTCGTCGAGGACCTGGCGCTGGTCCCGACGAGCCCGCGGGTCCGACGAGGCTGTGGAGCCGTCGTCGGGGTTGTTCCGGCGGGGCGGCGTCTTCTGCTTCTGCGGCGGGGAGTGCACGCTTGTCGCACCCCCGGCAGTCTTGTTGCCGTCAGCCTTCGTCTTCTCAGCTTGCCGCGGCCGTGAGGTCGACGGCTGCTGTGGAGAATCGTTGTTGGCGAAGTCTATCAGGCTCCGTATAGTGGCCCTCCATTCTTCGGCCTTGTCGGCCGCTGGAGGAAAGTCGAGGAGCAGTTGCGCTCTTGCGAGCGCTTCCGCTGGAGTGGAGGGGAACGCGGGCGAGCGGTGCGAGGAGCGGGATACGCTCGGACTTCTAACAACGTTAGAAGGAGCGGGGTCCCGCGCCGGCGCCTTCGCTTTGCTTGTGCCCGGACGGGGGTCCGGGGCGTCCCGCGAACCTCCGGTTTGGCCTTGCCCCAGCAAGCGGATACCACCTCCCGTGATATGGCGCTGCTGGGTCGTCGTGTGCTGAGATGGACGCGGCGCGTCCACGGAGACCGAGGTTCGGTCGTCCGTCCTGTTCTTGGATCTGGTGGCGCCGTGAGTGTCCTCGCCGGCTACCACCCTTCCGACGGCATCTCCCCCGCCCACCGTTGGCTCTGGTGGCGGCGGGTGAGACGCAGACGGGCCTCCGACCTCCGAAGCCTTCTTCTTCGGGGCCATGGAGTTGTCGCTGATGAAGTTGCTGATGAAGCTGGAGAGGTTGATGAAGAATGCGCCCGCGCGAACGCCGGATCAGGTTCGCACAACCTCGACGCCCCCTACCTGGCGCCTGCGCCCTTTCCCCCGCGCCAAAGATGTCGGGGGAAACTGTCCGCCACGAACACCTATGGGACCGGAGCCCCTTGTCTGTGCGGTACGAGGGCGGAGGGAGCACAAAGAGCAGATCGTAGCGAGCACGCGGGCAGTTTTACCCAGGTTCGGGCCGCGGTAGATGCGTAAAACCCTACTCCTGCTTAGTTGTGTATTGAGTTTGAGCGCTCGGGAGCTTGAAGAAGCAGCTACACCAAGCGCGAGAGTGATCTAGGTTCCGAACCCCCTCCTCGTTGTGCATGGGCCTCCTTTTATAGTGCAAGGGGTCACCGACAGGTGTCAACGTAGGAGAAAGGGGCAAAAGTGTAAAAGAGGTGGTAGTTGTAACAGTGCGGGAACAGTGGAGCTACAGTATAGAACAGTGGTCTATACCTACTTTAACAGTGGGGGACAAGGGCATTTAATGCCCGTCGCCGTCGACCCCAAAAGCTCACGCCTTAGCGTCTCCGTCCGCCACGGCGACGGATCCATCACCGTGGAGTGCCACCGTGTACCCCAGGCTGCACAGCCATCCGCCACGCGTCCCTGGTTAGGCCCCAGGGCGACGCGTGGGCCGATGAGCTGGAGCGCGGGCACACAGCGCCGCCTCCCCGACAAGCACCTTGCCGGGGCCTTGATCTTGCCGGGCCCGGTAGCTTGTCGCTCCCCGGGCCCCTTGCCGGGGCGCATATAGCGCCGAGGCGTTGTCTTCTAGTCTTCCTGGCAAGCTCCTCTTTCCAGGGTCTTGTGTTAGCGGGACAGTCTTGAGCCTGGTACGGCCTTCCCGGCAAGCTCCTCTTGCCGGGGTCTTGGTCTTATGTCTTGTATACTTTGTTTTTGAATGGTTTAATAGGGAGCAGGAAGGTCTCCGGCGAGCACGCAGAAAACCTTGCCGCGGGAAGCTGCAACTGCCCGTGCACAAGTTGGGGTACTGAGGTACCCCCTACCTTAGTACACCGACACACATCGACCTTATTCTTTTCGTTGTTGATTTTTTCCAACAACTCCGTTCAATCATTCTTCGTAAGGATGCTCTTTCAAATTCATTCGTGGGAGAAGTTGTCATCTTCTTCTCTGTTCTTTTCTTCCCAACGATCTAGCATCTATTCTTCGTTCCGGAGGCTTTGTGATGTTGCTCTCTCCAAACCATCATCTCGTTTTATCGAGATCATGTTCTTTTCTTTTCTAGTCCATTTAACCAGAGTGTTGTATTCTTCATTCAAGTTCCATCTTTTATCTAGCTTTTCCTCTCTTTTCAACCGGAGTGCTGTCTGAATCCTTCTTACCCCTTGTGCCTTTCTTTCAATTGTTTCGCAAGCAGTATGTTGTTCATTTCATCAAGTATCATCCATCTTCTCAAGTTCTTGTTTATTCCTTCCATTTTCAGACGGAGTGCTGTCCAAATTCTGTCATTCTTATTACTTGGCTATACCATTACAGTTTCATATTCTTTTGGTTCGTAAGCTCTTTTTTCTTGTCTTTCAACCTACAAGGCTCTCGTTGTGTTTCTTGTTCCTCCTTTTAACGGAGTGCTCTTAACTTCGTTCATCTCTGTTGTATTCTTCTGTCATTTTGTTCAACCTCTCAAGGTTCCTGGTTTCATTCGTTGTCAAAGAAGCAACTTTGTTTTACCTCTTCTTTTTCGTTTCTATCCGGTGCTATCTCTAGGATCTCGGGTCGAGATCCTCTGTTAGTGTGGGAGAGTTGTGACGCCCGAAGACCGATGTCCCAGAAGATCCCAGAAGATTCCAGAAGATCCCAGAAGATTCCAGATGTTCCGGGTTCTCCCGTTTGTTTCATTTGTGCTTGTGTTATTTATTTTTGCATTGCATCATGTCATCATGCCATCATGTGATTAGTCTTTTCTTCTCAACCTAAATAAATTGTGTGGACCTTCGGTCCATTTAAATCGAGGGAAGAATGACTTCTCTTTATAACATATAAAAGTCTCTCAATATTATTAGGGAGCTATATTAAATATTCCATTTGTTTGGAATTAACCCAAACACACTTGCATATATTCCCCATGCCTCTTAATTCAAGCTTCACCGTCAAACCTCCCTATATTTCTTTTTCCGTTGTATCGAGGCTCCTCCTAAAGTCTAGACTCCTTTCAAACTCCTTAAGGCAAGCTAATTATTTTAGTTTGCACTTCCCTATTTTTGTTGGAACTATTTTTGTTGGGTTGGTAATATCCCATAAAGCCTTACAAAAATGTTCCATCATTTATTTTTTCTTCTTCTTGACCTCTTTTCTTTTGGTGTTGTTCTCTCTCTATTTTTATTTTTTATTTCTGCTAAAGAAATAAAAATAAGAAGACAGCCTGCCTTCCCAGGCCATCTAGGCCATCTCAGCCGCAGCCCATCCTTCTTGGCCCAGCCGCAGGAAGCCCAGCTTCCCTCCCTGGCCCATCTAACAACCGCCTTCCCCCAGGCCTCAGCCGGCCCATTCCTCCTCATAGGCCCAACCGCACCCCACCGAACCCTAGCCGCTCGCTCCCGCAGGCCACCAGCCTCGCTCCCTCTCATCTCCCGCACGCCGCCGCCACCCCTCGTTCCCCTCTCGTTCGACCCCGTGCGCCCGCTCCCTCTCGCTAACTTCCTCCCGATCCCATCCTCCTCGCAGCCTCTTCCCCGTTCCCCCGATCTCCCCGCTCCCTCTCCATCAATCTCCCCTCATCGGCCCTCCTTTGCCCCGCCTCGGCCACCGTAGTGCCGCACCCTCCCGTGCGCCCGAGCTCCGTCATCCTGCATCGCCATGGCCTCCCTCCGGTCCCGACCTCGCCTCACACATCTGGCCTCGGGCGCCCGCACCCTCAGGCCGCAGCCTCGTCCAGCGGCTCCGTCCTCCAGAGGCCGCCCCCTGCTCCCTCCATCGCCTCTTCAGCGCCGTGCGAGGCCGCGCCCTCCTCGTCTGCGCCATGGCCACCACCCTGCGCGCCCCCGCGGCCTCGAGCAGCACCTCCGCGCGCCTCGACTCAAGCAGCGGCAGCCGCACAGCCAGCACCTCCGCGACCACCATCTCGCCTCCTTGCTGCTGCAGGTCCGGCAGCTCGGCCGACCAGGAGCCGCCGCCGTCGCCGCCAAGCACCTCGTCCAGCCGCCCTGCCGCGCCTCTTTTGCTTGCTGCCATGTTGCCGCGCCTCTTTTGCTTGCTGCCGTGGACGCCAAGTTCGTCGAACGAGGGACCCCCCAAGACCGCAAAGTACCTCTCGGATGCATCAAGTTCCTCTCCGATACGACCAAGTACCACGACGACCGAACGGCTACGAGCTCCGTGAACGACTACGAACGTGTACCACTACTTCCCACGACGACCCGCCAAGTACCCCTTCGGATATGTCAAGTTCGACTACGCCAAGTGCAACGATGCGCCAAGTACCTCGACGCCCGAGTGACTACTTCCTCTACCGACGACTTGTACATCTACGTAACGTGAACGTCTACCGTCGACAAGACCGAGACACCAAGTACCACGACTACCACGAGTACTACTACCGTCGCCCCGTGTACGACTACCTTCGGAAGAAACGAGTACCCCTACCGATGTCAAGTTCGACTACCGTCGCCCCGAGGACGTCCGATGCCGCGACGAGTACTTCTTCGGAGACGGAACGTCTACTTCCCTCTGCGACACGTGTACCACGACTCGCGAGAATGATTTCTCCCTCTACGACCCGTGTACCACTACGTCCCTCTACGATCTCGAACCGCCCCGAGAACGATCGTTCCGAAGGTATAACCCCGAAACAATGACCCGAGAATGAATGTTGTTGAGTGGTATGAAATGTTTCCCTTGTGTGCATCGTGCCCGTGTCATCTTTTGTCGTGCTCCTCGGTTGCCTCGTCGCCGACTCGTGGGAACCCGGTGACGGGATCACCCCACCTTTTCATCTTGTTCGACTCGCTCACGTCATCTTTTGCACCGGTCTCTCAACGAGTTACCGGAACCGAGATGTTGCCGTTGCATCATTTTTGGATCGTCGCCGTGGCACCCTTTCTTTCCACCACGGTGACATATTCTCCTTATCATCTTCATGTTAACTTTTAATAAAATTGCATAAAACTTGATCATGTCATCCGCATCATGTTAACAACATTATAATGTTTAATTGTTGTTTGCTTAATAATTGCTAAACATGCTCATGGGGATTTTCCGGAATTGTTGTTGTTATTTTCCGGCCTCATTTAAAATGTCTAAATAGTGTAGTTTTATTATGCTTCACCTCATGCTATGTTAAAAACATTTAACCTTGCCTTGTAAATAAACGAGAGTCAACTAAATAATAAAATGTGGTGTTTCGTCAATATGCAACTCGTTGCATATTGAGCTCCACTTAACTTGTAGTTTTGTTTGTGCCATTGCCATGCCACGCATATTTAAACCGGACATGCATCATACTTGAATGTGCATCGTATGCCATGTTTATGCTTGTGTGTTTACCGTGTTGTTTGCTTCTTTCCGGTTGCTTCTCTTGTTAGCTTCGGTTCCGTCCGGAGTTGTGAGGATTCTCTCGACTATGTTGCTCCGTCTACTTCATGGACCCGTTCTTCTCCCTTGTGAATTCCAGGCAAGATGATCATACCCTTGGATACCTTTACTACCATTGCCATGCTTAGTTGTCTCGATGCTATCGTTACATGTCGCGCTACCCATCTTTTATGTCAGCCTCTCCTTGTTGCCATGAAACCTCTAACCTTTGAAACCTTCCTAGCAAAACCACTGTTTGGCTATGTTACCCGCTTGCTCAGCCCCTCTTATAGCGTTGTTAGTTGCAGGTGAAGATGAAGTTCGTTCCAGGAGGGAACTTGTTGTTGGATATATCACAATATCTATAATTATTATTTAACACACCTATATACTGGGCATGGGTGGAAGGCTTGGCCTTTTGCTCGGTGTTTTTTTCCACTCATGCCACCTTAGGCGCCGATAAACCGGCATTATGTTCCTTGATTTTGCGTTCCTTACACAATGGGTGGATGGGGTCCCCTTGACAGTTCGACTTTGAATAAAACTCCTCCAGCAAGGCCCAACATTGGTTTAAATTTGCCTCATAATAATAACTTAATTAAATAATTAAATTTGCATAGGGGGTCGCACCCTCGGGTTCTTAATTCTACATAGCAGGGGGGGCCAGTGCTGATGGTGTTGGTCCCAAATAGAGTCGTGTGTGGTGCCACCCAGTTATCTGGGGTCTTTGGCTGCTGTACGCTGTGCTCATCCGGTCGTGGCCTGAGACGAGATACGCGCGGCTACTATCAGGGTGTCGGCACGCCGGGAGGTCTTGCTGGACTTGTTTTACCATTGTCGAAATGTCTTGTGCTACCGGGATGCCGAGCCTGATCGGATTTCCCTAAGATAAGGGGTGATGATATTATATTTATCACTTCAGCTAATCGTGAGAGCTTGTGATGGGCTAAGTTGGGACACCCCTGCAGGGTTATGATCTTTCGAAAGCCGTGCCCGCGGTTATGTGGCAGATTGGAATTTGTTAATGTACGGTTGTAGAAAACTTGACAGAGGATCCGAAGTAAAACACACAACTGTGTGAGTAACCGTGACTGTCTCTTTTCACTTTGAGAAGAGAACACGGTGGGGTTATGTTTGACTCGTATGTAGTTCAGGATCTTTAGCGATCACTACTTTTGCGACCGTTTGCGTAGATGCTCATCTTATTCTGGTACTCGTATGGTAGCCACCATATTATGCTTAGCCGCTGCTGCAACCTCACCATTTTACCTCTTCCTACCCATTAAAGCTTTGCTAGTCTTGATACCCATGGTTATGGGATTGCTGAGTCCTCGTGGCTCACAGATACTACAACACCAGATGCAGGTTCAGCCGAGTTTGATGCAGGAGCTGGTTCAACTACTTCACTGGGAGCTCGTTGAAGAGAGTGGCCGTATGTTTGTGACGTTTTGACGATCAGTAGTGGTTTCTACTAGGATTCGATCCAGACCTGTGGCTTTATGTTGTTTTGGTATCTTTCTTTTGAATCTTCACCCGTAGTCGGGTTGTGATGTTTTGAATGATGAATTGCTTATGTATTGTATTGTGTGAAGTGGCGAGTGTAAGCCAACTATTTCATTTTGCAGTTTCATCCCTCTTTTACATGAGTCGTGCAAAGATACAAACTTGCGATCATTCCAGAATGGGCTTATATCTTTAAGTCGTGCCTCGACACGTAGGAGATATAGTCCCATCCTGGGCATTACACTTTCTCTTCTTGGATCATATGCACTTATGATTGGAACTCTAGCAAGCATCCGCAACTACTAAAGATCATTAAGGTAAAACCCAACCATAGCATTAAAGCATCAAGTCCCCTTTATCCCATACGCAACAATCCCCTTACTCGGGTTTATGCTTCTGTCACTCAAGCAACCCACTATAAGCGAACCATGAACGTATTGCAACACCCTACAGCGGGAATCCCTCACGCTTGCGTGACACAGAGGGCACCATAGGACATTACCAAAATAAAACATACAACTCGTACCAATCTAGATGATCAATAAACCCATAGACAAAGGATATCTACTCAAAACATCATAGGATGGCAACACATCCTTGGATCATAATATGTGGCATAAAGCACCATGTTCAAGTAGGGATTACAGCGGGGTGCGGGAGAGTGGACCGCGTAAAAGAGATGAGGATGGTGATGATGATGGTGATGTTGATGAAGACGATCACCGTGGCAATGATTCCCCTCCCGATGGCACTCCGGAGCCACCGAGAGAGAGGAGGAGAGGTTCTCCCCCTTGTGCTTCCTCCTCCATGGCCTCTCCCTAGATGGGGAGAGGTTCTCCCTCTGGTCCTTGGCCTTCATGGCGATGATGGCCCCTCCGGAATCCTCCTCCATAGCCTTTGGTGATGATGGCCCCCTTCGGCAGGGTGCCAGAGAGGGCCTAGATTGATTTTTCATGGTTACATAGGCTTGCGGCGGCGGAACTTCTGACCTAGGTTATTTTCTGGAGGTTTTTGTATTTATAGAAATTCTTGGCGTTGGTCTCACGTCCAGAGGGTATCCGAGTCGTCCACGAGATAGGGGCCCACGCCCAGGGGGTGGGCGTGCCCCCCACCCTCGTGGACAGCCCGGGACTCTTCTGGGCAAACTCTTTTACTCAAGGGGCTTCTTTTGGTCCATAAAAAATCATCAAAAATTGGCACGTCAATTGGACTCTGTTTGGTATTCCTTTTCTGTAAAACTTAAAAACAAGGAAAAAATAGAAACTGGCACTGGGCTCTAGGTTAATAGGTTAGTCCCAAAAATCATATAAAATAGCATATAAATGTATATAAAACATCTAAGATGGATAATATAATAGCATGAATACTTCATAAATTATAGATACGTTGGAGACGTATCAGCATCCCCAAGCTTAATTCCTGCTCGACCTCGAGTAGGTAAATGATAAAAGAAATAATTTATGAAGTGTGAATGCTAGAAGGTGCACAAGTTTGATCAATGATAATTTCAATCACCTTTTCAAGCATCATTATGTGTCATAACAGTAGCTCATCTCATAAAACTTTTCATGATCAAGTAACAAGCTATTCACATGTTAAAGTATAGATCATAAACTTTCTTGAAAACTAACAAACATTGCTCTTAGTCATCAAACAATTACAATTCATCTTATTTCCAGGAAGGGTCTATGTAAGAGCTTTGATTCAGCAAACTCCACATACTAAACTATCATTTAATCTTTCACAATTGCTAACACTCATGTGATATTTTATGGGTTCAAAGTTTTAATCGGACACAGAGAAAGATAGGGGCTTATAGTTTCGCCTCCCAACCTTTTACCTCAAGGGTAATGTCAACAATAATAATTTATGAAAACCTACATCCAAGTGGATATATATATCCGGATCTCTCCAACACAAAGTGCTTGCCAAAGGAAAAAGTGTAAAAAGGAAAGGCGATGATCACCATGACTCTTGTATAAGGTTAGAAGATAAAAGTAAAAGATAGGCCCTTCGCGGAGGGAAGCAGAGGTTGTCATGCGCTTTTATGGTTGGATGCACAAAAGCTTAATGCAAAATAATGTCACTTTATATTGCCGCTTGTGATAAAGACCTTTATTATGTAGTCCGTCGCTTTTATTTCTTCCCTATCACAAGTTCGTATAAAGCTTATTTTCTTCGCACTAAGATATCATACATATTTAGAAAGCAATTTTTATTGCATGCACCGATGACAACTTACTTGAAGGATCTTACTCAATCCTTAGGTAGGTATGATGGACTCTCATGGCAAAACTGGTTTAAGGGATGTTTGGAAGCACAAGTAGTATTTCTACTTGGTGCAAAGAATTAGGCTACCATGAGAGGGAAAGGCAAGCCCAACATGTTGGATGATCCAAGACAATATAACGTTTCAGATATAGGAAAACATAACCCATTAAGTTGTCTTCCTTGTACAATATCAACCTTTTAGCATGTCATATTTTATTGAGTGATCACAATTACAAAAGATGTCCAAAATGGTATATTTATATGTGAAATCTCTCTTCCTTCAATATTCTTTCATGAATTGTTCAAGTGACCAATTATGCGTTTGCTAACTTTCAATAAGTTTACTACCTATACTTATTCTGTGTGAAGTCATTACTCCCCATGGTATAAGCATATGAAACATATATAAATTCTGATTTATGATATTCAATTCATTCAACCATTTACTCATAGGATGTACGTGAGTAAATGACAAACTACTCCAAAAGATATAAGTGAAGGACACTGAGTAGTCAAATAATTAACTAGCCATGAGAGGATTCTTTTTCATTCAAGATTTCAAATCCAATGATTTTATTCAAACAACAAGTAAAATTGAAAATATGCTCCAAGCAAAACACATATCATGTGACGAATAAAAATATAGCTCCGAGTAAGGTATACCGATAGTTTTGAAGACGAAAGAGGGGATGCCTTCTGGGGCATCCCCAAGCTTAGGCGCTTGAGTATTCCTTGAATATTACCTTGACGTGCCTTGGGCATCCCCAAGCTTAGAGCCTTTCCACTCCTTATTCTCCTCGTATCGATATCTCACCCAAAGCTTGAAAACTTCAACCACACAAAACTTAACTTAACTTCGTGAGATAGGTTAGTATGATAAAGAGTAAACCATTCACTTTGGTACTGTCAAAGACAAGGTTCATAATTTTTCTCACACAATGCCTACTGTACCATATCATTTCTACAATTTATATTGAGAAATATAAGCCATAGAAACTAGAAAACAAGCAAACTATGCAATGAAAACTGAATCTGTCAGAAATAGAACAATTTGTAATGATCTGAACAACAACCATACTTCTGCTACTCTAAAAATTATGAAATAAATTGGTGGGCGTGAAGAATTTTTCTATTAATCTTCTGAAAAAAGAATCAACTCAAAATAACTCTTCTGTAAAAAATGGCAGCTAATCCCGTGAGCGCAAAGTTTCTGTTTTTTTACAGCAAGATCACATTAACTTTCACCCAAGTCTTCCCAAAGGTCTTACTTGGCACTTTATTGAAACAAAAGCTATAAAACATGATTACTACAGTAGCTTAATCATGTAAACACACAAAAACAGTAAGGGTAAATATTGGGTTGTCTCCCAACAAGCGTTTTTCTTTAATGCCTTTTAGCTAGGCATGATGATTTCAATGATGCTCACATAAAAGATAATAATTGAAACATAAAGAGAGCATCATGAAGAATATGACTAGCATATTTAAATCTATCCCACTTCCTATTCCTAGGCATTTTGTGAGCACATAATTTATAGGAACAAGAATCAACTAGCATAGGAAGGCAAGACAAGTATAACTTCAAAACTTTAAGCACATAAAGAGGAAACTTGATATTATTGCAACTTCTACAAGCATGTATTCCTCCCTCATAAAAAAATTCAGTAGCATCATGAATGGGTTCAACAATATAACCATCACATAAAGCATTCTTTTCATGATCTACAAGCATAGAAATTTTACTACTCCACACATAAGCAAAATTCTTCTCATTCGGAATAGTGGGAGCAAACTCGAAATAGTGGAATCATTACTAAATAAAGTTGACACTCTTCCAAATCCACTTTAGATGATAGTATTATTCATACTCCAAAAAATATAAGTGAAGTTCATGGAGTATTCTAGGATTAATATCGACTAGCAAATATCCAAGCTCAAAATATATAAGTGAAGCACACGAAGCATTCTATAAAACCGTACTCAAAAGATTTAAGTGAAACACAAAGATCATTCTATAAGATCATACTCAAAAGATATAAGTGAAGCACATGAAGAATTCTATAAATCAAGGAAGGGTTATCTCATACTAGCATGGTTCTTAACGAAAAAAAGAAAAACACAAGGGACATAAATCATGTGAACAAAACAAAAACCGAGGTATACCGATAATTGTTGAAGAAGAAAGATGGGATGCCAACCGGGGCATCCCCAAGCTTAGATGCTTGAGTATCCTTGAAATATTTACTTGGGGTGCCTTGTGCATCCCCAAGCTTGAACTCTTGCCTCTCTTTATTCTTCTCATATTGATAGCTCCTCGATCTTTGAACACTTCATCCACACAAAACTTTAAGAAAAACTTTGTGAGATCCATTAGTATAATAAAGCAAATCACTACCTTTAGGTACTGTTGCGAACTTATTACAATTTCATATTAGCACTTTATCTATCGTATTCCAACTTCACCATGGTTCATACCCCCCGATACTACCCATAGATTCATGAAAATAAGCGTTCAACACATAGAAAACATAATATGTCAAAAACAAGACAGTCTGTAGTAATCTGGAAGTTTAGTAAATTTCTGTAACTCTAAAAAGTTCTACACAAATATGAAAATTTGAACAATTTGTACCGGAGTAATGTGCAAAAAGTTTTAGACCCATTTGACCTTCCAATAAAAAAATGTAAAATCACGCGCTACAGCCAACGTTTCTGTTTTTTGTTCTGCACATAGAAAACAAGCAATCTAATCATCCTAAAACCAAAGCTTAGCACATTATTTTTATAATACAATGGATATATATATAGGGGATAATTATTTACAGAGAAACTTCCATAAAAATTCTACATTGTTTCCGTGAGCATGAACACAAGTGCTCAAGGTCGACCCTCACTTCTTCAATGCATACCTTTCCAATCACTTCTCTTTTTGAAAAACTTTTTAGGCATAAGAGGCAAGTAATTTTTTTGTATTTACATTATTTTTAAAAAAATTGTATGTTTCACCCACAACTAAACATAAACAAAAAGGAAAAACAAAATCTACTTAGTGAAGAAAACAAACAAGCACACACGAGAATATCAACCCCACGCTATTGCTCCCCGGCAACGGCACCAGAAAAGAGCTTGATGGTCCCCAAGTGCAGGGAATCATCGTAGCAATTCCCAATGGTGGAAGTGATAAGTATGGAGTGTCGAACCCACAACGAGCTAAAGGTAAGATCAATATTCTCTCAAGTCCTATCTGCCACTGATACGACTCTACGTACACCGAACGTTTTGCTTCCAACTAGGAACGAGAAATAAAACTACGTTGTGGGTATGAAGAGGATAACTTTGAATGATATCGGAGAGCTAAAATATAAAAGTAGGTACTGTTATCATAAAGTTAGAATATATTACTAAATATTATAAACAGCGAGTGTGGAATAATGATGGATCGGTGTGCGGAATTGTCCTAGGCAATTGTTAACAAGACCGGTAGTCGTCATTGCAATTTCATATGAGAGAGAGACATAAGCTAACATACTTTCTCTTCTTGGATCATATGCACTTATGATTGGAACTCTAGCAAGCATCCGCAACTACTAAAGATCATTAAGGTAAAACCCAACCATATCATTAAAGCATCAAGTCCCCTTTATCCCATACGCAACAATCCCCTTACTCGGGTTTATGCTTTTGTCACTCAAGCAACCCACTATAAGCGAATCATGAACGTATTGCAACACCCTACAGCGGGAATCCCTCACGCTTGCGCGACACGGAGGGCACCATAGGACATCACCAAAATAAAACATACAACTCGTACCAATCTAGATGATCAATCAACCCATAGACAAACGATATCTACTCAAAACATTATAGGATGGCAACACATCCTTGGATCATAATATGTGGCATAAAGCACCATGTTCAAGTAGGGATTACAGCGGGGTGCGGGAGAGTGGACTGCGTAAAAGAGATGAGGATGGTGATGATGATGGTGATGTTGATGAAGACGATCACCGCGTCAATGATTCCCCTCCCGATGGCACTCCGGCGCCACCGAGAGAGAGGAGGAGGAGAGGTTCTCTCCCTTGTGCTTCCTCCTCCATGGCCTTCCCCTAGATGGGGAGAGGTTCTCCCTCTGGTCCTTGGCCTTCATGGCGTTGATGGCCCCTCCGGGATCCTCCTCCATGGCCTCTGGTGATGATGGCCCCCTCTGGCAGGGTACCAGAGAGGGCCTAGATTGATTTCTCGTGGTTACAGAGGCTTGCGGGAGCGGAACTTCCGATCTAGGTTATTTTCTGGAGGTTTATGTATTTATATGAATTTTTGGCGTCGGTCTCATGCCCAGGGGATCTCCGAGTCGTCCACGAGATAGGGGCCCATGTCCAGGGGGGTGGGAACGCCCCCACCCTCGTGGACAACCCGGGACTCTTTTGGCCCAACTTTTTACTCCAGGGGCTTTTTTTGGTCCATAAAAAATCATCAAAAATTGGCACATCAATTGGACTCCATTTGGTATTCCTTTTTTGTAAAACTCAAAAACAAGGAAAAAACAGAAACTGGCACTGGGCTCTAGGTTAATAGGTTAGTCCCAAAAATCATATAAAATAGCATATAAATGTATATAAAACATCTAAGATGGATAATATAATAGCATGAATACTTCATAAATTATAGATACGTTGATTACGTATCATCGTCCTACCGGTCTAGTTCGGCTTCTCTCTCCTCGTACATGCGCACTCGAGGTGAGTCATGAATAATGTCGTAGGGCAGAATAGCCTCTACGCCATACACCATGAAGAAAGGTGTGTATCCGGTCGTCCGATTAGGTGTGGTCCGCAGCCCCCAGAGTACGGAGTCAAGCTCTTTGACCCAGTGTTTATCAGATTCCCGTAGGGAGCGCACTAGTCGGGGTTTAATGCCTCTCATTATCAGACCATTGGCTCTTTCAACTTGACCGTTTGTTTGAGAATAGTATACAAAAGCGTAGTCAAGTTTAGTGCCTAGCTTTGCGCACCAATATTTTACCTCGTCAGTTGTGAAGTTGGTACCATTATCTATGATAATACTGTGCGGGACACCGTAATGGTGTACTACGCTGGATATAAAATCTATCACATGCCCTGCCCCAGTTGTTTATACTGGCTTGGCTTCCATCCATTTAGTGAATTTATCTACCATCACCAGTAAGTATTTCCTTTTATGGCTTCCTCCTCTAAGGGGTCCGACCATATCAAGCCCCCAGACCACAAAAGGCCAAGTAAGGGGGATTGTTCTCGGAGCGGTGGGAGGCATGTGACTTTGATTTGCAAAAAGATGGCAGCCAACATAGTGTTGGACTAGGGTTTGGGCATCTGCTCGGGTAGCGGGCCAGAAAAAGCCAGATCGAAAAGCTTTGCCTACGAGCGTCCGGGCTGCGGCATGGTGGCCGCCCATTCTAGCATGTATTTCAGTGAGAATTTGCCTTCCCTCCTCTTCGGAGATGCACCTTTGTAGAACACTAGTAGTGCTTTTCTTATATAGTTCACCTTCATGAATTGTGTAGGCTTTAGAACGCCGGACTATGCGGCGAGCCTCATTTTGGTCATCGGGGAGCTCCTGCCTTTTAAGATAAGCTAGCAAGGGCTCTGTCCAGGGGGCTATGACAGCCATGATCTCGTGAGCCGAAGGATTTATCTCCATGTATTGGTGTCCGATGACATCTTGGTTAAGTTCGGCCGAGGGTGTATTCGGATCCGAATTCGTATCGCTGCCCGCGTCCTGCCATGTTACTGATGGCTTAAATAGCCTTTCCACAAAGGTGTTAGGCGGGACGGGGATGCGTTTAGCGTCCATTCGAGCGAGTACGTCTGCGGCCTGGTTATTATCCCGAGCTACGTGATGGAGTTCCCACCCCTCAAATCTGGCTGATAGTTTCAATATAGCATTGCGATAAGCTGCCATTTTTGAATCCTTCGCATCAAAATCTCCATTGATTTGGGAGATAGCGAGGTTTGAGTCTCTGCATACCTCGAGGCGTTGTATGCCCATGGATACAGCTAGGCGGAGACCATGCAATAGGGCCTCGTATTCGGACGCGTTGTTCGAGTCCGTGTACATCATTTGTAGGACGTACATGACTGTATCCCCAATTGGAGATATCAATATTACACAGACCGCCAATCCGGCTAGCATTTTGGAACCGTCGAAGTAAATTGTCCAGTGGGAGTATGAGCCATACTCTTTAGGGAGTTCGGCTTCGGTCCATTCTGCGACAAAGTCAGCCAACACATGTGACTTAATAGTCCGGCGTGGCTTGTAAGATATTTCGAACGGTAAGAGCTTGATGGCCCATTTGGCTATGCGTCCAGTGGCATCTTTATTGTTAATAATGTCTTTGAGTGGTACCTCAGATGCCACTATGATCGAACACTCTTGAAAGTAGTGTCGCAGTTTCCGGGATGACATGAAGACCGCATAGGCAATTTTCTGATAGTGGGGGTACCGTGATTTACACAATGTTAGATCCTCGGATACGTACTATACAGGTTTTTGAACGGGGAATTTATGTCCCTCTTCGGCTCGTTCAACGACGAGTATGACACTCACTACCTGGTGAGCGGCTGATATGTATAACAGCATAGGTTCGACAACACCGGGAGCGGCTAGGATTGGGTTTCTTGCTAGTAGAGTTTTTATTTCCTCCAATCCAGTTGTGGTCGCGTCTGTCCATTCGAATTTGTCAGTGCATTGTAGCAATCTATAAAGTGGCAATGCTTTTTGCCCTAACCTGGAGATGAAGCGGCTTAAGGCCGCTACACAGCATGCTAGTTTTTGCACTTGCTTGAGGTCGGTTGGTATTTTTAGCTACGACAAGACCCGGATTTTAGCTGGGTTAGCTTCGATTCCTCTATGGGATACGATGAACCATAATAGTTTTCCGGCTGGAACGCCGAAAACACATTTTTCCGGATTGAGCCTTATGTCATATTCTCGAAGGTTGGCGAACGTAAGGCGGAGATCTTCCACCAAAGTCTCGACGTGTTTAGTCTTAACGACTACATCTTCAACATATGCCTCCACTGTCTTGCCAATTTGTTTTTCTAAGCATGTTTGAATCATGCGTTGATATGTGGCGCCAGCGTTTTGAAGTGCAAAGGGCATATTGTTGAAACAGAAAGGACCGTACGGGGTGATAAATGCCGTTGTGACCTGATCGAATTCCTTCATTTTTATCTGATGGTATCCGGAGTAAGCATCAAGGAAGCACAACGAGTTGTGTCTGACTGTTGCATCGATAATTTGATCAATGCGGGGCAAAGGAAAGGGATCCTTGGGGCAGGCCTTATTTAGGTCAGTAAAGTCGACGCGAAGGCGCCAAGATTTATCCTTCTTCGGCACCATGACTAAGTTGGCTAGCCAATCCAGGTGTTTAATTTCTCTGATGAATCTGGCCTCCAATAGCTTGGCTAGCTTTTCTCCCATTGCTTGTCTTTTGGGTCCGGAAAACCGTCGCGGCGACTGCTTGACTGGTTTGAACCCTTTGATAATATTGAGGCTGTGTTCGGCCAGCCTGCGTGGGATTCCCGACATATCTGAAGGGTGCCACGCGAATATATCCCAATTTTCTTGAAGGAAGGCGCGTAACGCGCTGTCTACCACTAGATCCAGCTGTGCCCCGATAGACGCTGTCTTCTTAGGGTCCGTTGGGTGCATGTGACAGCCTGGTTTTTGCCACTTTTTATTTGCCTGAGTTTTATTTGGATTTAATTTGAACCTTGGGATTTTTTGAACCTTTTCATATGGACTTAAACACTTGGGTACCCTTAGCTTTCACCCAAGTGCCTCATATCCATCTCAAATCATCTTTTCCCTCTGGTTCACCCTAAAATAATTGTTGGAATATTTTTCTTTATTGAAAAATATTCATTTTTCCCGCCAAAACCCTAGCTAAGCTCATTGTGCTCCAAAGCAACCCTAATTTTTCTTGCCCACAAAAATATGAGGAAATTCATAAATATCTTTGGACCCTAGGACACATTCCTGAGCAAAAATATTGCACCACTTTTTGGAATATTTTTGCTACAGAAATTCTTTTCTATTCAGGACAGAAATGGTAGTTTCTACAACTAGCATTTTACTTGCTCCATTGTACCTGAAACTCCTTGTGCATCTTTACCTTAGTAACTTAGGGCGAGCCTCCAAAGCACAGCATCCAACTCCTAGCCATTTTACCTCAGTAAACTCTCAAAGTTTCTGTCCAGAAACTTACCAAGCTGGTGAAATTCTTTCTACTGCGTTTGGATCCAAACTAAACCTGGGTAACACTCAAATCTACCATGAACAACATGCCAGACATGCTCTTTGGCCCCAAGTCAGCCAGTAAGCAGAGTTCACACGGTGACCACATGTGCGCACCATGCCAAGCTGCTAGTCAACGCGCTCTGGATGCCACCGAGCGCTCTGTTTCGCGCGTGCTCGCTTCCACGCCTGCCGGAGCTTGCCAAACCGCGCCACCAACTTCGTCTCGACTTCTACAACCCCCTGGCACTCGCCGACGCCGGAGCTCGCCGCAGCGAGCACAGGCGCGGTCCGGCCAAGGCAACAGTGCAGTGCGCACTGTGCTCGTCGCCATCCGAGTGATCATGTGCTCGTCTCCGTCCGTCCACAGCCCCCGCGTGAACCCCGTCGCCTTCTCCCCCTCACTGACGCCGTTCGTCGTCGGGCACAGCGTCCAGGTATCACCGGCGGAGCCCCGATCCCCTCTCTCGGCTCACCTATATATAGGACCCCTCCCAGCCTTCCCAAGCACCCCGCTCCACTCCCACACAGCCCATGACTGCGTAGAAACTCGTAGCCCGGCCGGGCAGGCCGCATGCCGCCGTCCCCAAGCTCGAGCTCGCTAGTGATCCCCTCGGTTCGTTGCCGTAGCTCCAGCCCCTCTTAGGCTAGGGCAACTCTTCTAGAGCCTCCGCCACTCTCTGGTGGTGCTGTTCCACCCAGTTGGAGCCTCTGGAGTCGCCGTTGCTCGCCGTCTTCCTCAACTCCGGCGACCAACCCGTTCTGCCTCCGCCTGTGAGGCCATTTCCGACGCCGTCCGACCACCCCTAGCTACGCTACGGGTACGGGCAGGTGCACCTCGATCCCCTCTATCGATCTATCCCTCTCAGCTTGGCCAAGAAGCTCGCTTCGCCGGCGTGCGCTCCGGCGAGGCCACGACCGCCCTTGTTCTTCTCTCTCCCCCCTCACCTGACTAGCGGGGCCCGCTAGGCAGCCTCTCTGTACTCACGTGAAGCGGTACAAGTGGTGGCGCCCTGGGCCTTTACGCCTTCGACGTCACCCCCTTTCTCAGTCTGTTTATTTAAATTTCAAATTTATATATATTCCAGAACACTTCAAACTGCAATAATTTTTTAACCATAAGTCCAAATGAATTGATTCTTTTTGCATTGTGTTCTTTGTAAAGAAATCTTGCAGCACACCAAAGATGAGACTTTTCTGTGCTGTGCAGATTTTCTGGTGAATTTTTGAATGGTTCTTGATATTTTCTTTGTGTACTTTTAAATATTTTTAGAAGGTGAAGCTTGTCTTGAGGATCACAGGAGGCTTGTGAACCTCATTTGCACTAAGGCAAGCCACAACAACATTTTCATGGTGCCATTGCAATATTTGTGATTTTCCAACTTGAATAAATGATTTAATCCATGCACATGAATTATTTTTGTTAATTACATTCTGTTGGTTGCTGTATTTAGTTGTTATATTTAGTTTACAGAAAGTTGAAAGTTGATTTTAGTTGTTAATGTAACTAGAAGAAAGTTTGGGTCATGAAGAACTAATATGGGTATGAATATAAATAGCTATGTGAAGTTATTTTCTTGCTTAAGAACTATGGTAAATTTGTGCTAGAATATATTCTGTTTTTAATAGAAAGTAAATCATAACCAGAAGAATATTGGAAGTTGTGATGCTTGCACTTAGTATGGTAGAGCTGATCTAGTTCTTAACGTTAATGCATATTGGTATGTTGCATTTGCATGGCATTTTATGACAACGGTTATTTCTTTAAGTTGAACCTGCTAATAACTCAACTTGAATAAGTTGTTGACCGGGTCATGGTGCCACTGAATCGAGTTTTTCCTAGTGCAACCACATTTGCCTTTATGGGAAGGTCTTTATTCGGTCCGTTGTCATGCCTCTGGCCGGTACCTCCAAATAGGGAAGGTTATAGGCGTGCGGTACCCTGGCCCAGTAAGCAGACATAACCTTGTGTGTACGTTGTTGAGTTTTTGGTACCGAGTCCCCGTTTGGGACAGTTTATGTTTGGCCACGACGGTGGTCGGTGTGCCTTTGGTAGGCACGGCGCCACCCATGACTATTCCTATGGGAAATGAGTCGGAGTGGCCGGGAGAGTGTCAAGGCAATGGAAGAGTTTCATCAGAACCCCTTTGGTCCACCCGTATGGGAAAGCGAGGCCTTGGGTTCTGTGGTGTGGGTATAGTGCACTACCTCTGCTGAGTGTAATTAATCTATCGATAGCCGAGTCCACAGTCATAGACACGCTCGAAAGTAAGTCACACCATGGGTCAACATTTAATAAAATTTTGCTCACTAAGTTATGAACTTTGCACTGTTAAAGATGGTGGAAGGGCCACCGGGATTATTGAGACCAAGTGTGATCAGGGTTGTGATCGCCGGAAAGATCACGAGATTTGTTATGTTGAGATGAACAAGTTGGTGTATCACGAATGATCACCGTTGGTAAGTCAGTCCAAGGGACTGGATTCACAAAGGCATGAGCACAACATGTTGGTTATATTCATACTCATGTTTGGTGTTGCATTTTAATAATTGAATAATTATCATGATATTGTTTGTCATTATAATTTTGTTTGTTGTAAGCTTGCAAGTACATTCAATGTACTGACCTGGCGTGTCATGCCAGATTTCAGGAAAGTTTCGCTGGAAAGGAGTGCTGTCCGAGTCTAGATCGTGTCCACATTGGTGTCCCTGTGCTATGGAGTTCCGCTATGAAGTTGTTCCGCTGCCGCATAGTTGTTATGACCGTGGCCTTTTATGTTCACTAAAGAATGTACATATTGTTCAGCCGCACTGTGTGTGCCGCTTGACCTCTCTACCTGTTGTAATGTAAAACTTTGATCCGCTAGTATCGATAAAGCGGTTGTATTCTGTACCAAGATGTTGTGTGTTGCCAGAAGACAAGGTCTCTAGGCTGGCAATGCGGGGTAAACCGGTCGCACTGAGTCGGGGTGCCACAATGCTTGGTATCAGAGCCACGCTGACTGTAGGACACGTTAGACTAAGACGTGTTAACTAAGCACTAGGTACGCGTTTAAGTTGAGTGCCGGTAGTCTGTGTAGCTGGTTGTTGCTTTGCATATACTTGCCTTATGTTTATGCTAACCTAACAATGGTTTTGAGTTTAGATGGCTCTAGTGCCGTATCCATGCCAGTTGCAGCTGATGCCATACACGTCACCGCACCTCCTTCGTAACGTGTGGCGTCGGCTATACCCTCACGGAGATGACCCAGTTTATCGTGTGTACCGGGAGCGTCTAGCAGGCTCAATATATGAGTATCAGGCAGCGATGACTCTGCGCACACGTTCCGACTACAACTCTTACACTCGCACCTCTTGGAGCGGTTACAATTCTACCGCTTCACAGGCCGTCCAATTTGCTGCATTCAAGATCCTTTTTAAACTCCGTCACAGCGAGGTCCGCATGCAGAATCACCCAGGTTTCCAGTACTATCCCTCTCTGCACGACAATGGTCGGGTTCATTTCCCTGATATTGATTCGGAGTCTGATAGTGTTGCTAGCCACCTTTCTCATAATATTACTGCTAGTTATCTCCTGATCCACGAGCTGGCTCGAGAGTTGACTAATACTCGCATTGCTTTAGCCACTACTAGGTCTGTCACTATTCCCGCATCCACAGTATTTACCCCTTACATTCCCGCCAGTTCTGGTTACCCTATTTCACCAGTTACTCCTCCGAGTAGCTCGGGCGCCTCTACCATAAATCCTCTTAGTGCTCCTACTGAGTGGGTTTCGCTTCTCACTACTCATGTAGCCCCTATGATCCACCCTACTCCTGCCCCGGAAGGAGAGCCTCCGAGGCAGCATCGTCGTGTTACCTTTAACCAAGAGGTTTCAGTTAACCTCATCAATTCAGGATCCGAGTTTGCTTCAAGAGAGGACCCCGCAGCACCCGCCGAGCAGTAAAGCTCTAGATTATTCATAGTTGTCAGGATGATGTATGGATGTAGCTGTACGAGTCATGATGTTTCGTTTCATGTATGAGTGTGGTGGAATCGGGCATGTTAATTACTTTCCATGTATGAGTTCATGTATAATTATGCTGGAACTGTATTTCTTTTATTCGCTGTCTTTCCTTCGCACTTTTGTTTTCTCTCGGGATTTGTTGCTGGCTTTTCCCCAATATTCCTTTTGAATGTTTCTCATCTCGGTTGCGTTGTCTTGGAAAAATCCATAATAGGATGACGCGGGGAGGCAATAGTCACAACGCTCACGAGGATGTTCCTGTTCGTCACTCCGCCCGATAGGCAGGACACTCTCCCGAGCCGTACATACCACCGGCTCCACCGCCAAATCTGCCTACCACTGAGCAAATTCTGCGTATGTTTGAGGAAAGAAGAAGTAATGATCTGCTTGAAATATTAAAAAGTGTTCAAGCTATGGTTGGTCAGAATGGAAATCAGAACGGTCATCACTCCAAGCTATCAGATTTTCAGAGAACTCAGCCTCCCAGTTTCAGTCAGGTTGTTGACCCTTTGGATGCCGACGATTGGTTGCAGACCAATGAAAGGAAGCTTGAGATTGCCCTACTACAAAAGAGGACAAAGTTCCATATGCAACTCACTATCTTGAAGGCGCTGCTGCCATATGGTGGGAAAATGCAAAAGCCACGTGGCCTGCTGATGAAGAACTCACCTGGTCAAAATTCAAAGATCAGTTCCGAAAATATCATATCCCTACAGGAATTATGAAGACCAAGCAACGTGAATTTCCTGCACTCACCCAAGGAAATCTATCTGTGGGTGATTATTTGCAAAAATTCAACCATCTGGCCCGTTACTCCCTTTATGACGTGGCCACTGAAGAAAGAAAGATTGACAGATTTCTTGGAGGATTGAACTCGCAACTCCGGTGCACCCTCAGCATGCTCGATTTTCCAGACTTCCAAACTTTGGTGAACAAAGCTTTCATTGCGGAAAGAGAATACAAGCTCGTGCTGGATAACAGCCTGCTAATAACGAGCAGAAGCGCAAATTTGAACCAAGGAAAAAAGGGCAACCTGTGCAGAACGCTCGAACCTAGCAGCAGACTCAGGTAGAATACAAGCCCAATTGGCAACAGAATGTTAGCAAGACCACTACTCAAGTCAAGAATGTCATAACCAACCCAGTACACGAGGAGCATCAGCGCAACAATTCTTGTTTCAATTGTGGGCAAAACGGACATTATGCCAGCCAATGCCCCAAGAACAACAAGGCAAACGCCTTATTCAGGCCACAAGTCAACTTTATGGGGTCATACCCGAACCAGCAAAGCATCGCGGGGCACGTCCATCACCTCTCCGCGGATGAAGCCCAAGAAAATCCCGAAGTAGTCATTGGTATGTTTTCTGTTAATAACATACCTGCAATAATTTTATTTGACTCGAGGGCTTCCCACTCTTTTATTTCTTGGGACTTTGTTGCCCAAAACAAATTTTCTTGTTCGCTTTTGGGCAGAAATATGCTGGTACAAACCCCGGGATCGTTAATCATGAGCAATCTGGTCTGCCGAGATTTGGAAATCAATATCAATGGAATAAGCTTTCCAACTTCCTTGATACCCATTGAGTCAGTACAGTTGGACGTTATTTTGGGCATGAATTGGCTGACCCAATATCAAGTACGCATAAATTGCGCAACCCGCGAAGTCACTCTGACCAGTCAGAAGGGGCAGACTACAAAATTCTACTCCCGCATAAGCATACCCAAGAAGGGAATGATATTCACCGTTGTGGCTGAGTTGGAATTAATTCCCGTGATCAGTGAGTTTTCTGATGTATTTCCAGAAGAACTTCCAGGCATGCCGCCAGATCAAGAGCTTGTGTTTGCAATAGATCTTGTACCCGGAACCGCACCGCTATACAAGAAGTATTATCCATGCCCTCATCAGAATTAGTGGAATTAAAGAAGCAGCTGGATGAAATGCTCCAGAAAGGAAACATCCGTCCCAGCTCCTCACCATGGGGATCACCTGCTCTCTTCGTGAGCAAGAAGGATGGCAGCCTCCGCATGTGTGTGGATTACCGTCAGCTGAATGATGTCACCATCAAAAATAAATATCCGCTGCCAAGAATTGATGACTTGTTTGGTCAGCTCAGTGGGGCCAAGGTATTCTCCAAGATTGATTTACGGACAGGATACCATCAGCTCAAGATTAAAAAGGAAGATATTCCTAAGACCGCATTCACCACTCGATACGGTCTTTATGAATATACAATTATGTCCTTTGGTCTCACCAATGCCCCTGTGTTCTTCATGCACATGATGAACAAAGTATTCATGGACTTCCTCAATAAGTTCGTGGTAGTCTTTATCGATGACATACTGATATATTCAAAAAGTGAAGGGGATCACAAAGAACATCTTCGAGCAGTGTTACAACGACTCCGCGACCATCATCTTTACGCCAAATTTAGTAAGTGTGAGTTTTGGCTCAAACAAGTTGGATTTCTTGGACACGTGCTATCCGCCGAGGGTATAGCCGTAGACCCAAGTGCTACCTCTTGAGCTTGCGTTGTATTCCCTCAAAGAGGAAAGGGAGATGCACCATAGTAGCGTAAGTATTTCCCTCAGTTCTTGGGAACCAAGGTATCAATCCAGTAGGAGACCACGCGCAAGTCCCTCGCACCTGCACAAACAAATAAGAACTTCGCAGCCAACGCGATAAGGGGTTGTCAATCCCTTTACGGTCACTTACAAAAGTGAGATCTGATAGAGATGATAGTTTATATTTTTGGTATTTTTAGTTTATAAAAACAGCAAATAAAAGCGGTAAAAGTAAAGTAGACGTAGATTGATATGTTGAGAATAGACCCGGGGGCCATAGTTTTCTCTAGTGGCTTCTCTCATGATAGGGCGGGTAGACAAATTATTGTCGAGCAATTGATAGAAAAGTGAATAATTATGAGACTATCTAGGCATGATCATTGTATATAGGCATCACGTCCGAGACAAGTAGACTGACTCCTGCCTGCATCTACAACTATTACTCCACACATCGACCGCTATCCAGGATGCATCTAGTGTATTGAGTTCATAAGAACAAAGTAACGCCTTAAGCAAGATGACATGATGTAGAGGGATAAACTCAAGCAATATGATATAAACCCCATCTTTTTATCCTCGATGGCAACAATACAATACGTGCCTTGCTGCCCCTACTGTCACTGGGAAAGGACACCGCAAGATTGAACCCAAAGCCAAGCACTTCTCCCATTACAAGAACTATAGATCTAGTAGGCCAAACCAAACCAATAATTTGAAGAGACTTGTAAGGATATTATGAGCAAACATTAAAAGTTCAGAGAAGAATCAAATATCTTTCATAGATAACCTTGATCATAAACTCACAATTCATCGGATCTCGACAAACACACCGCAAAAAGAGATTACATCGAATAGATCTCCTCGAAGACCGAGGAGAACTTGGCATTGAGATCCAGAGAGAGAGAAGAAGCCATCTAGATACTAGCTATGAACCCGAAGGTCTATGGTAAACTACTCACAACTCATGGTGAGGGCGATGATGATGATGATGACGGCCTCCGTGATAGACCCCCCTCCGGTGGAGCTCTGGAACAGGCTCCAAGATGGGATCTCCACGGGAACAGAAGGTACGGCGGTGGAATTAGGGTTTTCTTTCTGTTCACGGAGTTTCTGGGGTACGTAGACTTATATAGGAATAAGGAGGGCATCGGGGGACGCTCGAGGGGTCCACGAGGCAGGGGCGCGCCCTGGGAAGGGAGGCGCACCCCCACCCTCCATCCCCTGACGTGGTTCTCAAGCTCCGCGTGCGTGATTTTCTCCAAAAATATCTCTTGCGAAGGTTTCATTCCGTTTGGATTTCGTTTGATATTCTTTTTCTGCAAAACCCTGAAACAGGCAAAAAACAACAATTGGGACCGGGCCTTTGGGTTAGTAGGTTAGTCCAAAAAATGATATAAAAGTGAATGATAAAGCCCATTAAACATCCAAGACTTCATAAATAATAACAATGAACAATAAAAAATTATAGATACGTTGGAAACGTATCAAGCATCCCCAAGCTTAATTCCTGCTCGTCCTCGAGTAGGTAAATGATAAAGAAAGAATTTTTTATGTGGAATGCTAACCAATATAGTTTTCAATGTAATTCTTTTTATTGTGGCATGAATGTTCTGTTCTGAAAGATTCAAGATAAAAGTCTATATTGACATAAGAAATAACAATACTTCAAGCAATACTAACAAAGCAATCATGTCTTCTCAAAATACTATGGCTAAAGAAAGTTATCCCTACAAAATCATATAGTGTTGGCTATGCTCCCTTGTTATCATACAAAATATTCATATCATGCACAACCCTAATTTCAGCCAAGCATTTGTTTTCATACTCTATCTTTTCAAACCTTTCAATTTTCATGCAATTCATGAGCGTGAGCCATGGATATAGCACTATGGGTGGAATAGAGGTGGTTGTGGAGAAGACAAAAAGGGAGATAGTCTCACATTGACTAGGCATATTAACGGGCTATGAAGATGCCCAACAATAGATATCAATGTGAGTGAGTAGGGATTGCCATGCAACGGATGCACTAGAGCTAAATATGAATGAAAGCTCAACAAAAGAAACTAGTTGGTGTCCATCCAACTTGCTTGCTCACGAAGACCTAGGGCATTTGAGGAAGCCCATCGTTGGAATATACAAGCCAAGTTCTATAATGAAAATTCCCACTAGTATATGAAAGTGATTAAACATGAGACTCTCTACAATGAAGAACATGGTGCTACTTTGAAGCACAAGTGTGGAAAAAGATAGTAGCAATTGTCCCTTTTTTCTTTTTTTGGGCTTTTTCTTTTCTTTGCAGAGTGGCTTTATAGATTTAGCCTTTCCTCCCATGGGACAATGCTCTAATAATGATGATCATCACACTTTCATTACAACTCGATATTACAACTCAATACTACAACAACAAAGTATGACTCTATATGAATGCCTCTGGCGGTGTACCGGTATGTGCAATGAAACAAGAGTGACATGTATAAAAAATTATGCAGGGTGGCCTTGCCACAAATACGATGTCAACTACATGATCATGCAATGGCAATATGACAATATGATGCGTGTCATATGAATGGAACGGTGGAAAGTTGCATGGCAATATATCTCGGAATGGCTATGGAAATGCCATGATAGGTAGGTATGGTGGCTGTTTTGAGGAACAATATGGTGGCTATTTTGAGGAAGGATATATAGTGGGTTTATGGTACCGGTGAAAGTTGCGCGGTACAAGAGAGGCTAGCAATGGTGGAAGGGTGAGAGTGCATATAATCCATGGACTCAAAATTAGTCATAAGAACTCATATACTTATTGCAAAAATCTACGAGTCATCAAAACAAAGCAATCAACGCATGCTCCTAGGGGGGAGGTTGGTAGGAGTTAACCATCGCGTGCCCCCGACCTCCACACAAAGGTTGGCACTCTACAAATACTTCATGCTCTAACTCCATCACATATCGGTTCATCATACGTGAATCACTAACCTTAACACAAGTATTCCTCAATTTCATAATAACTCCACTAGCATGACTCTAATATCACTATCCTCATGTCTCAAAACAATTATCAAGCATCCAACATCTCATCATATTCAATGCACTTAGTGAGAAATTTTTTCTACATTGACATTGGATGTTTATCATGTGAAGACTAGTTTCTTTAGCCTAAACACATTACCATGCTGTTTTAATAGACTCCCAAATAGATATATGTGAAGCATGAGAGTTCAACAATTTCTACAAAATATTACCACCGCCGTGTTCTAAAAGATATAAGTGAAGCACTAGAGCAAAAACTATTCAACTCAAAAGATATAAGTGAATCACATAGAGTGTTCTAATAATTTCTAGGCCTTTTTTAACTCTCTCAATAGGTGTGTCCAGCAAGGATGATTGTGGCAAACTAACAAGCAAAGATTCAAATTATACAAGACGCTCCAAGCAAAACACATAACATGTTGCGAATAAAAATATAGCTCCAAGTATAGTTACCGATGGATGAAGACGAAAGAGGGGATGCCTTCCCGGGGCATCCCCAAGCTTAGGCTTTTGATTATCTTGAATTTACTTGGGGTGCCATGGGCATCCCCAGGCTTAGGCCTTTGCTACTCCTTGTTGCATAGTCCATCAAAGCAATACTCAAAACTTGAAAACTTCACAACACAAAACTTAGACAAAAATTCGCGTGAGCTCCGTTAGTATAAGAAAGCAAACCACTACTCAAAAGTGCAGCAATGAATTCATTATTTGTTTATATTGGTGTTAAACCTACTGTATTCCAACTTCTCTATGGTTCATATCCTGTAATACTACCCATAGACGCATCGGAATAAGCAAACAACACACGAAAAACAGAATATGTCAAAAACAGAACAGTATGTAGTAATCTACAGGTTTCGCCTACTTAAGAAACTCCAAAAAATTCAAACTAAATTGGTAAATTTGCGGAATTTGTCCAAGGATCATCTGAAAAAAGAATCAACTAAAAAGCAAGCTCCAGTAAAATCTTAAGACCACTTTAGGAAGCGCTAACGATTATGTTTTTCACAGCAAGATCACATAAACTTCACACAAGTCTTCCCAAAAGGTTCTACTTGGCACAAACACTAAACAAAACATGAAACCACATCTAATCAGAGGCTAGATGCAATATTTATTCCCTAACAGCAGGAAAAACAAAAAAACAAAAAAATGGGTTGCCTCCCAACAAGCGCTATCGTTTTACGCCCCTAGCTAGGCACGATACAAGATAAAACTAGGTATTGCCATCTTTGGAAGGCAATCCATAAGTGGCTCTCATGATAGATTCATGTGGTAATTTGATTTTCTTTCTAGGAAAGTGTTCCATGCCTTTCCTTAACGGAAATTGGAATCTAATATTTCCTTCCTTCATATCAATAATTGCACCAATCGTTCTAAGGAAAGGTCTACCAAGAATAATAGGACATGAATGATTGTAATCTATATCAAGAACGATGAAATCTATGGGCACATAATTCCTATTGCAAACAATAAGAACATCATTAATTCTCCTCATAGGTTTCTTAATAGTGGAATCCGCAAGATGCAAATTTAAAGAACAATCATCAAGCTCATGGAACCCTAGCAAATCACACAAAGTTTTTGGGATTGTGGAGACACTTGCACCCAAATCACACAAAGCATAGCATTCATGATCTTTTATTTTTATTTTAATAGTAGGTTCCCACTCATCATAAAGATTTCTAGGGATAGAAACTTCCAACTCAAGTTTTTCTTCATAAGATTGCATCGTAGCATCAACTATGTGTTTGGTGAAAGCTTTATTTTGACTATAAGCATGCGGAGAATTTAGCACGGATTGCAACAAGGAAATACAATCAATCAAAGAGCAATTATCATAATTGAATCCCTTGAAATCCAAAGTAGTGGGTTCATCACTATGCAAAGTTTTAATCTCTTCACTCCCACTTTTAGCAATTTTAGCATCCAGATCTAAAAACTCCAAATCATTGGGACACCTTAAAGCAGAATTATCTCCAATCCTATCTTCATCAAGATTAATACTAGAAAACAAGGATCTAATAGGAGACACATCAATAACTTTCAGATCTTCATCTTTATTTTCATGCTCTTCCGGTTTAGCAGCCATCTTATTGATCAAGGTGGACTGTTTATCCGAAATTTGGGTAATTAAGTTCTCAAGATGAGCAAACTGAGATTTCAAGCCATAAAATTCCATAGACATATCATCAAGGTCTTTATTCATATACTCCATAAACTTTTTCTGTTCTTTAAGCTCACTTCTGAAAAAGTCATTATGCTAAAATTGTAAAGTCATAAAATGTCTAACATTGTTTTCAATCTCCTCCAGCCTCTTAAGGTGAGGGTCAACACTAAGAGGGAGAGCCATAGTGACAAGCGAGCAAGCAGCACACAAGCAAACAAGAAGCAAGCGAACGATAAACACACGACGGAAGAAGGGCAAATAAAATGGCAAGGGTGACGTGGGGGAGAGGAAAACGAGAGGCAAATAAATGTAATGCGAAGGATAAGGGTTTGTGATAGGTACTTGGTATATGACTTTTGCGTAAGCCTCCCCGGCAACGGCGCCAGAAATTCTTCTTGCTACCTCTTGAGCTTGTGTTGTATTCCCTCGAAGAGGAAAGGGAGATGCAGCACAGTAGCGTAAGTATTTCCCTCAGTTTTTGAGAACCAAGGTATCAATCCAGTAGGAGACCACACGCAAGTCCCTCGCACCTGCACAAACAAATAAGAACTTCGCAGCCAACGCGATAAGGGGTTGTCAATCCCTTTATGGTCACTTACGAAAGTGAGATCAGATATAGATGATAGTTTATATTTTCGGTATTTTTAGTTTATAAAAACAGCAAATAAAATCGGTAAAAGTAAAGTAGACGTAGATTGATATGTTGAGAATAGACCCGGGGGCCATAGTTTTCTCTAGTGGCTTCTCTCATGATAGCGATATTCTACGGCGGCTAAGCAATTTACTGTCGAGCAATTGATAGAAAAGAGAATAATTATGAGACTATCTAGGCATGATCATTGTATATAGGCATCACGTCCGAGATAAGTAGACCGACTCCTACCTACATCTACTACTATTTCTCCACACATCGATCGCTATCCAGCATGCATCTAGTGTATTGAGTTCATAAGAACATAGTAACGCCTTAAGCAAGATGACATGATGTAGAGGGATAAACTCAAGCAATATGATATAAACCCCATCTTTTTATCCTCGATGGCAACAATGCAATACGTGCCTTGCTGCCCCTACTATCACTGGGAAAGGACACCGCAAGATTGAACCCAAAGCCAAGCACTTCTCCCATTGCAAGAACTATAGATCTAGTAGGCTAAACCAAACCAATAATTCGAAGAGACTTGCAAGGATATTATGATCACACATAAAAATTTCAGAGAAGAACCAAATATCTTTGATATATAATCTTGATCATAAGCTCACAATTCATCGGATCTCGACAAACACACCGCAAAAAGAGATTACATCGAATAGATCTCCTCGAAGACCGAGGTGAACTTGGTATTGAGATCCAGAGAGAGAGAAGAAGCCATCTAGATACTAGCTATGGACCCGAAGGTCTATGGTAAACTACTCACAACGCATGGTGAGGGTGATGATGTTGATGATGATGAAGGCCTCCGTGATAGACCCCCCTCCGGTGGAGCTCCGGAACAGGCTCCACGATGGGATCTCCACGGGAACAGAAGGTACGGCGGTGGAATTAGTGTTTTCTCTCTGTTCACGGAGTTTCTGGGGTACGTAGACTTATATAGGAAGAAGGAGGGCACCGGGGGACGCTCGAGCGGGCCACGAGGCAGGGGGCGCGCCCTGGGAAAGGGGGCGCGCCCCCACCCTCGTGGGCTAGCCCTCCATCCCCCGACGTGGTTCTCAAGCTCCGCGTGCGTTATTTTCTCCAAAAATATCTCTCGCGAAGGTTTCATTTCGTTTGGACTCCGTTTGATATTCTTTTTCTGCAAAACCCTGAAACAGGCAAAAAACAGCATTCTGGACTGGGCCTCTGGGTTAGTAGGTTAGTCCCAAAAATGATATAAAAGTGAATGATAAAGCCCATTAAACATCCAAGACTTCATAAATAATAGCATGGAACAATAAAAAATTATAGATACGTTTTAGACGTATCACCAAGCAAGGTAAAAGATGTGCTCAATTGGTTGCCACCAACAACGGTATCACAGATTCGGAGTTTCCTTGGACTAGCTGGATATTACCATCGTTTCATTGAAGTGTTCTCCAAGATTGATGAACCTATGAAAGAGCTTCTCAAAAAGGACAAGAAGTTTGAATGGACTAAAGACTGTGAGAAAAGTTTCAGTGAGCTAAAAATCCGGCTGACAACCGCACCCGTGTTAACTCTTCCCGACATCTACTGCATCTTTGATGTATACTGTGACGCATCCAAGGACTTGGTTGCGTACTTATGCAAGACGGCAAAGTAGTGGTATATGCATCATGACAGCTGCGACCGCATGAGGGAAATTACCCTACTCATGATCTGGAATTGGCCGCGGTGGTGCATGCTCTCAAAATATGGAGACATTATCTCATCGGGAAGAGGTGCCAAATTTTTACTGATCACAAAAGCCTCAAGTATATATTTACTCAGCCAGATTTAAATCTCCGTCAACGAAGATGGCTTGAGCTGGTGAAGGATTATGATCTTGGAATCAATTACCACCCGGGTAAAGCCAACATGGTGGCTAACGCACTCAGTCGAAAGCCGGTCAGCCTAAATGTCATATTAAAATCCTTGCCCTCTAAACTTCAAGAGGAGATTGCTCAACTCAATCTGAACATAGTTGAGGATGGTCTCACTAATAATTTGGAAGTTACCCCCACACTTGAGGAAAAAATCCGCAAGGCCCAGCCAGACGACCCTGCCCTGCAAAGACATGCCAAGAATATGCTAGGAGGACGTACCTCTGATTTCTCAAAGGATCACTTTGGGACTCTCCGATTTCGTGGAAGGATTTGCGTACCAAATCAGTCGGACCTAAAAAATAAAATCTCGTGAGAAGCACACGAATCCTCATACTCTATTCACCCTAGAGGTACAAAAATGTATGAAGACCTTCATCAAATATTCTGGTGGGATGGAATGAAGAAAGACATTTCCTGTTTTGTGGCTTGTTGCGACATATGCAACAAGGTGAAGGCAGAACATCAGAAGCCAGCCGGAATTCTTCAGCCGCTGCCAGTTTCACAATGAAAATGGGATGACATCTGCATGGACTTCATCAATATACTACCCAAGACTCAGCGAGGCAATGATGCGATATGGGTCATAGTGGACACCCTAACCAAGGTAGCTCACTTTATCTCGGTCAAGACCACATATTGAGCAGACCAACTTGCACAGTTGTATGTGTCCAGAATAGTCAGTTTGCATGGTGTACCTCGAACCATCACTTTCGACCGAAGTTTACTTTTTACCTCCTCTTTATGGTCACGTCTCCATCAAGCCTTGGGGACAGCCCTGAAATACAGCACCGCTTATCATCCTCAGACTGATGGACAAACAGAGCGGGTAAACCAAATACTCGAAGATATGCTGCGAGCTTGCGTCTTGGCCCAATAATCTAAATGGGAAGATTGTCTGCCTTACGCCGAGTTCTCCTACAACAACAGTTTCCAAACCAGTCTAAAGATGTCACCATACGAAGCTTTGTATGGCCGTAAGTGCCGCACCCCGTTAAATTGGTCTCAGACTGGAGATAGCCGTATCTTCGGGACAGACCTTATGATGGAAGCTGAGAAACAAGTTAAGGAGATCAGAGATAGACTGCAATTGGCCAAATCTCGATAGAAGAGTTATTATGATGCGAAACACCGACATATCATTTTTTAGCCCGAAGAACACGTATACCTCCGAGTCACTCCTATGAAAGGAGTCAAGAAATTCCAGACTCGCGGAAAGTTGGAACCAAGGTTTATTGGCCCCTTTCCAGTTATTTCTCGAGTGCGCACTGTTGCTTATCAGTTAGAATTACCCCCGGAATTGTCCGATGTGCACAACGTGTTTCATGTCTCACAATTGAGGCGGTGCATATCGCCGCCGGAGAAAAGGACTGCCATGACCGATATAGAGTTGGGAAAGGATTTAACGTACGAAGAGAGACCATTCAAAATTGTGGATCAGATGGAAAGGGTCACTCGCATTAAAGTAAGGAAGATTTATAAGGTCTAGTGGGAGCATCACACCGAGTCAGAATCAACCTGGGAACGGGAAGAATTCCTAAAGACACATTATCCAGAATGGTTTTCCCAAGCAACCGAATCTCGAGGACGAGATTCATTCTAAGTGGGGGAGGTTTGTGACAACCTGGTTTTTGCCCCTTTTTATTTGCCTGAGTTTTATTTGGATTTAATTTGAACGTTGGGATTTTTTGAATCTTTTCATATGGACTTAAACACTTGGGTACCCTTGGCTCTCACCCAAGTGCCTCATATCCATCTCAAATCATCTTTTCCCTCTAGTTCACCCTAAAATAATTGTTGGAATATTTTTCTTTATTGAAAAATATTCATTTTCCCTCTAAAACCCGAGTTAAGCTCATTGTGCTCCAAAGCAACCCCAATTTTTCTTGCCCACAAAAATCTGAGGAAATTCATAAATATTCTTTGGACCCTAGGACACATTCCTGAGCAAAAATATTGCACCACTTCTTGGAATATTTTTGCTATAGAAATTCTTTTCTATTCTGGACAGAAATGGTAGTTTCTACAACAACTACCATTTTACTTGCTCCATTGTACCTAAAACTCCTTGTGCATCTCTACCTTAGTAACTTAGGGCTAGCCTCCAATGCATAGCCTCCAACTCCTAGCCATTTTACCTCAGTAAACTCTCAAAGTTTTTGTCCAGAAACTTACCAAGCTGGTGAAATGCTTTCTACTGCGTCTGGATCCAAACTAAACCTGGGTAACACTCAAATCTATCACGAACAACATGCCAGACATGCTCTTTGGCCCCAAGTCGGCCAGTAGGCAGAGTTCACACGGTGACCACACATGTGCACCATGGCAGGCTGCTAGTCGACGCGCTCTGGATGCCGCCGATCGCTCTGTTTCGCGCGTGCTCGCTTCCACGCCTGCCGGAGCTTGCCAAACCGCGCCACCATCTTCATCTCGACTTCTACAGCCCCCCTGGCACTCGCCGACGCCGGAGCTCACCGCAGCGAGCACGGGCGCGGTCCGGCCAAGGCAACAGTGCGGTGCGCACTGTGCTTGTCGCCATCCCAGTGATCCTATGCTCGTCTCCGTCCGTCCACAGCCCCCGCGTGAACCCCGTCGCCTTCTCCCCCTCTCACTGACGTCGTTCGTCGCCGGGCGCAGCGTCCAGGTGTCGCCGGGGGAGCCCCGATCCCCCCTCTCGGCTCGCCTATATATAGGACCCCTCCCAGCCTTCCCAAGCACCCGGCTCCACTCCCACACAGCCCACGACTACGTAGAAACTCATAGCCCGGCCGGGCAGGCCGCAGGCCGCCGTCCCCAAGCTCGAGCTCGCCGGCGATCCCCTCGGTTCGTCGCCGTAGCTCCAGCCCCTCTTAGGCCAGGGCAACTCTTCCAGAGCCTCCGCCACTCTCTGGTGGTGCTGTTCCACCCAATTGGAGCCTTTGGAGTCGCCGTTGCTCACCGTCTTCCTCAACTCCGGCGACCACCCCGTTCTGCCTCCGCCTGCGAGGCCATTTCCGACGCCGTCCGACCACCCCTAGCTACTCTACAGGGACGGGCTGGTGCGCCTCGATCCCCTCTATCGATCTATCCCTCTCAGCTTGGCCAAGAAGCTCGCGTCGCCCGCGTGCGCTCTGGCGAGGCCACGACCACCCCTGTTCTTCTCTCTCTCCCCCTCTCACCTAACTAGCGGGGCCCGCTAGTCAGCCTCTCTGTACTCGCGCGAAACGGTACAAGTGGTGGCGCCCTGGGCCTTTACGCCTTCGACCTGACCCCCTTTCTCAGTCTGTTTATTTAAATTTCAAATTTATATAAATTCCAGAACACTTCAAACTGCAATAATTTTTTAACCATAAGTCCAAATTAATTGATTCTTTTTGCATTGTGTTCTTTGTAAAGAAATCTTGCAGCACACCAAAGATGAGACTTTTCTGTGCTGTGTAGATTTTCTGGTGAATTTTTGGATGGTTCTTGATATTTTCTTTGTGTACTTTTAAATCTTTTCAGAAGGTGAAGCTTGTCTTGAGGATCACCAGAAGGCTTGTGAATCTCATTTGTACTAAGGCAAGCCACAACAACATTTTCATGGTGCCATTGCAATATTTGTGATTTTCCAACTTGAATAAATGATTTAATCCATGCACATGAATTATTTTTGTTAATTACATTCTGTTGGTTGCTGTATTTAGTTGTTATATTTAGTTTACAGAAAGTTGGAAGTTGATTTAACTTGTTAATGTAACTAGAAGAAAGTTTGGGTCATGAATAACTAATATGGGTATGAATATAAATAGTTATGTGAAGTTATTTTCTTGCATAAGAACTATGGTAAAATTTTGCTAGAATATATTCTGTTTTTAGTTGAAAGTAAATCATAACCAGAAGAATATTGGAAGTTGTGATGCTTGCACTTAGTATGGTAGAGCTGATACAGTTCTTAACGTTAATGCATATTGGTATGTTGCATTTGGATGGCATTTTATGACACCGGTTATTTCATTAAGTTGAACCTGCTAATAACTCAACTTGAATAAATTGTTGACCGGGTCATGGTGCCACTGAATTGAGTTTTTCCAAGTGCAACCACATCTGCCTTTATGGGAAGGTCTTTATTCGGTCCGTTGTCATGCCTCTGGTCGGTACCTCCAAATATGGAAGGTTATGGGCGTGCGGTACCCTGGCCCGATAAGCAGACATAACCTTGTGTGCCCGTTGTTGAGTTTTTGGTACCGAGTCCCCGTTTGGGACAGTTTATGTTTGGCCACGACGTTGGTCGGTGTGCCTTTGGTAGGCACGGGGCCACCCATGACTATTCCGATGGGAAATGAGTCAGAGTGGCCAGGAGAGTGTCATGGCAATGGAAGAGTTTCGTCGGAACACCGTTGGTCCACCCGTATGGGAAAGCGAGGCCATGGGTTCCATGGTCTGGGTACAGTGCACTACCTCTGCGGAGTGTAATTAATCTATCGATAGCCGAGTCTACGGTCACGCACATGCTCGAAAGTAAGTCACACCATGGGTCAACATTTAATAAAATTTTGCTCACTAAGTTATGAACTTTGCACTGTTAAAGATGGTGGAAGAGCCACCAGGATGATTGAGACCAAGTGTGGTCAGGGTTGTGATCGCCGGAAAGATCACGAGATTTTTTATGTTGAGATGAACAAGTTGCTGTATCACGAATGATCACCGTTGATAACTCAGTCCGAGGGACTGGATTCACAAAGGCATGAGCACATCATGTTGGTTATATTCATACTCATGTTTGGTGTTGCATTTTAATAATTGAATAATTACCATGATATTGTTTGTCATTATGATTTTGTTTGCTGTAAGCTTGCAAGTACATTCAATGTACTAACCTGGCGTGTCATGCCATATTTCAGGAAAGTTTCGCTAGAAAGGAGTGCTGTTCGAGTCTAGATCGTGTTCACATCGGTGTCCCTGTGCTATGGAGTTCCGCTACGAAGTCGTTCCGCTGCTGTGTAGTTGTTATGACCGAGGCCTTTGATGGTCACTAAATAATGTACATATTGTTCAGCCGCACCATGTGTGCCACTTGGCCTCGCTACCTGTTGTAATGTAAAACTTTGATCCGCTAGTATCAATAAAGTGGTTGTTTTCTGTACCAAGATGTTGTGTGTTGCCAGAAGACAAGGTCTCTGGGCTGGCAATGCAGGGTAAGTCGGTCGCTCTGAGCCAGGGTGCCACAGTGCACTTGGAATTTTATGATTTCGTCAGCTGGCTTGAAGGAGATAGATTTCGATATTTTGGAGAGGATTACATCGTCCTTGTCCACCGCTGATCTTAAGGTAGTTAATTCTTCGGCCGCGAGGGCTTCGGATAATGCCTCTAAGGCTAAGGATGTCGTCTTGTTCTCGGTGCGGAGTGCTCTATCCGGATCACTTGTTAATGTGATCACTCCATTGGCCCCTAGCATTTTAAGCTTCATGTACCCGTAATGGGGTATAGCTTGAAAGCGTGAAAAAGAGTCCCGTCCTAGAAGGGCGTGGTATCCCCTATGAAAGGGAACAATGTGGAAGAGCAGTTCCTCCGACCTGTAGTTATCGGATGTGCCGAATACCACATCGAGCTTAATGCTTCCCGAACACTGGGCTTCGTGGCTGGGTATAATTCCTCTAAAGGTTATGCTAGTGTGCTCGGTGCGGGATTTGTCGACCTGCATTTTTGCAAGCGTTTCCTCATATATGAGGTTTAGTCCGCTTCCTCCGTCCATAAGTACTTTAGTGAGGCGAAAACCGTCCACTATTTGGTCTAGTACAAGAGCTGCTGTTGCTCGGATCGGCCGGACTCGGGGTGCGTCTTTGGCGGAAAAACTGATTGCCGTGTCGCTCCATGGGCTTGCAGAGCTAATTTGGTAAACCTCGGCAAGTTCGTGATTCGCTCTCTTGCGTCGGCTATTTGAGGAGAACGTCTCGAAGACAGTAAAGACACCGACCTCTTTCTCCCCTGATAAGGCAGTGGCAAGGATTGCCGCACCACTCTTTGCTACCTGCCGGAGTACCCAGCATGCTCTAAGGTAGTGGTTTGGGATCTAGTCCGGGGCTGCATGTATTTGGAAAGGTGTATCGAGCAGTTCATCCAGTATGGACCTGTGCCTTAAAAAAGGTTTGTTCTTCTTGCCAATAGGCATATTATCGGATGACCTGCTGGGATATGTCCGTTTAGCCTTGATAGTGTACTGTCCAGATATAGACTGTTCGAGAAGTGTATTCTGGGCTTTCCAAGTGTTTTCCATTGCGCAATATGATACGTCTCCAACATATCTATAATTTTTGATTGTTCCATGCTATTATATTATCCATCTTTGATGTTTTATATGCATTTATATGCTATTTTATATGATTTTTGGGACTAACCTATTAACCTAGAGCCCAGTGCCAGTTTCTGTTTTTTCCTTGTGTTTGAGTTTTACAGAAATGGAATACCAAACGGAGTCCGATTGATGTGCCAATTTTTGATGATTTTTTATGGACCAAAAGAAGCCCCCGGAGTAAAAGAGTTGGGCCAGAAGAGTCTTGAGCCGTCCACGAGGGTGGAGGGCACGCCCTACCCCCCGGGCTCGCCCTCATATTTTGTGGACGACTCGGAGACCCCCCCTAATGTGGGACCAACGCAAAAAATTCCTATAAATACAGAAACCCCCGAAAAGAAACCTAGATCAGGAGTTCCGCCGCCGCACCGCAAGCCTCTTTGGCCACCAAAAACCAATCTAGACCCGTTCCGACACCCTGCAGGAGGGGGGAATCCCTCTCCGGTGGCCATCTTCATCATCCCGGCGCTCTCCATGACGAGGAGGGAGTAGTTCACCCTCGGGGCTGAGGGTATGTATCAGTAGCTATGTGTTTGATCTCTCTCTCATGTTCTTGAGATGGCACGATCTTGATGTATCGCGAGCTTTGCTATTATAGTTGGATCTTATGATGCTTCTCCCCCTCTACTCTCTTGTAATGGATTAAGTTCTCCCTTTGAAGTTATCTTATCGGATTGAGTCTTTAAGGATTTGAGAACACTTGATGTATGTATTGCATGTGCTTATCTGTGGTGACAATGGGATATCATGTGATCTACTTGATGTATGTTTTGGTGATCAACTTGCGGGTTCCGTGACCTTGGGAATCTATGCATAGGGGTTGGCACACGTTTTCATCTTGACTCTCCGGTAGAAACTTTGGGGCACTTTTTGAAGTACTTTGTGTTGGTTGAATAGATGAATCTGAGATTGTGTGATGCATATCGTATAATCATGCCCACGGATACTTGAGGTGACATTGAGTATCTAGGTGACATTAGGGTTTTGGTAGATTTGTATCTTAAGGTGTTATTCTAGTGCGAACTCTAGGATAGATTGAACGGAAAGAATAGTTTCGTGTTATTTTACTACAGACTCTTGAATAGATCGATCAGAAAGAATAACTTTGAGGTGGTTTCGTACCCTACCATAATCTCTTCGTTTGTTCTCCGCTATTAGTGACTTTGGAGTGACTCTTTGTTGCATGTTGAGGGATTATTATATGATCTAATTATGTTATCCTTGTTGAGAGAACTTGCAGTAGTGAAAGTATGAACCCTAGGCCTTGTTTCAAAGCATTGCAACACCGTTTATGCTCACTTTTACCACTTGATACCTTGCTGTTTTTATATTTTCAGTTTACAAAAACCTATGTCTACCATCCATATTGCACTTGTATCACCATCTCTTCGCCGGACTATTGCACCTGTACAATTTATGATCGTATTGGGTGTGTTGGGGACACAAGAGACTCTTTGTTATTTGGTTGCAGGGTTGTTTGAGAGAGACCATCTTCATCCTACGCCTCCCACGGATTGATAAACCTTAGGTCATCCACTTGAGGGAAATTTGCTACTGTCCTACAAACCTCTGCACTTGGATGCCCAACAATGTCTACAAGAAGAAGGTTGCGTAGTAGACATCAAGCTCTTTTCTGGCGCCATTGTCGGGGAGGTGAGTGCTTGAAGGTATATCTTTAGATCTTGCAATCGAATCTTTTAGTTTCTTGTTTTATCACTAGTTTAGTTTATAAAAGAAAACTACAAAAAATGGAATTGAGGTTGCCTCATATGCTTCATCTTTTTAATATCTTCCGTGAAAATGATGGGAAGGAAAATTGTGCTCAAGTACTAGAAGAAGAATTACATAGAATTCTTGGTATAAAATATGTGAATGATGAGCATGATGGCAATGTTTCTAGTATGAATTCTTTGAATACACATGATGCTAATGATATGCAAAGCCACAAGCTTGGAGATGCTATGTTTGATGAAGATGATATGTTTTGTCCCCCAAGTTTTGATGAGAATATTTATTAGGATGAAAGCATGCCTCCTATTTATGATGATTATATTGATGAAATTGGATTTGGAGAGGTCATGCCTTTATTTAGTGATGAATCCACTATTTCGGAAGAGGTTCCAATTGATTACGAGAACAAAGTTGCTATCTATGATGATTTTTGTGATGACTTGTATGCTATTAAGAATAATGATAACGATGAAACTTGTCATCATGATTTTAGTTTTCAATTTAATTATGCTTCACATGATAGTTATTTTGTTGAGTTTGCTCCCACTACTACGAATGAGAAGAATTTTGCTTATGTGGAGAGTAGTAAAATTTCTATGCAAGTAGATCATGAAAAGAATGCTTTATGTGCTGGTTATATGGTTGAATTCATTCATGATGCTACTGAAAATTATTATGAGAGAGGATCATATGCTTCTACATATTGCAATAATATCAAGTTTCCTCTCTATATGTTGAAAGTTTTGAAGCCATGCTTGTTTTCCCTTCCTATGCTAGTTGATTCTCGTTCCCATAAGTTGTTTGTTCACAAAATCCCTATGCATAGGAAGTGGGTTAGACTTAAATGTGCTAGTCATATTCTTCATGACGCTCCCTTTACGTTTCAATTCTTATCTTTTATGCGTGCATCGTTGAAATCATTGTGCCTAGCTAGGGGCGTTAAACGATAGCGCTTGTTGGGAGGCAACCCAATTTTATGTTCTTTGATTTTTGCTTATATTTAGTAATAAATATTGCATATAGCTTCTGTTTAGATGTGGTTTTGTGTTTTAGTTAGTGTTTGTGCCAAATAGAATCTTTGGGAAGACTTGTGTGAAGTTTATGTGATCATGCTGTAAAAAACAGAAACTTTAGCGCTCACGAGATTCACTGCCATTTCTTTACCGGAGAGTTCTTTTAAGTTGATTCTTTTTTCAGATGATTAATAGACAAATTCCTCACGTCCACCAATTTATTTCAGAATTTTTAGAGTTACATAAGTATTTGAAAGTTACAGATTACTACAGACTGTTCTGTTTTTGACAGATTCTGTTTTCTATGTGTTGTTTGCTTATTTTGATGAATCTATGAGTAGTATCGGAGGGTATGAACCATAGAGAAGTTAGAATACAGTAGATATTACACCAATATGAATTTATAATGAGTTCACAACAATACCTAAGTGGTGGTTTTATTTTTTTATACTAACGGAGCTTACGAGTTTTCTGTTGAGTTTTGTGTTCTGAAGTTCTCAAGTTTTGGGTAAAGATTCGATGGACTATGGAATAAGGAGTGGCAAGAGCCTAAGCTTGGGGATGCCCAAGGCACCCCAAGGTAAAATTCAAGGACAACCAAGATCCTAAGCTTGGGGATGCCCCGGGAAGGCATCCCCTCTTTCGTCTTCGTTCATCGGTAACTTTACTTGAGGCTATATTTTTATTCAGCACATGATATGTGTTTTGCTTGGAGCATCAATTTATTTTACTTTGTTTTGCTTGCTGTTTGAATAATATCCCCAAATCTGAAATTCTTAAAGGTTAGAGAGTCTTCACATAGTCACATAATTATTCAACTACTCATTGATCTTCACTTATATCATTTGGAGTAGTTTGTCATTTGCTCTAGTACTTCACTTATATCTTTTAGAGCTAGGCGGTGGTTTTATTTTGAAGAAATAGATGAACTCTCACGCTTCACTTATATCATTTTGAGAGTATTTTAGAACAGCATGGTAATTTGCTTCGGTTATGAATTAGTCCTAATATGATAGGCATCCAAGATGAGTATAGTAAAAACTTTCACATAAAGTTCGTTGAATACTATGAGAAGTTTGATACTTGATGACTGTTTTGAGATATGAGGATGGTGATATTAGATTCATGCTAGTAGAGTAGTTGTGAATTTGAGAAATACTTGTGTTAAGATTTGCAAGTCATGTAGCATGCACGTATGGTAACCGTTGTGTGACAAATTTGAAGCACGAGGTATTTCATTGAGTGTCATCCTTTGTGTGGAGGTCGGGATCGCGCGATGGTTAACTCCTACCAACCCTTCCCCTAGGAGCATGCGTGTAGTACTTTGTTTTGATGACTTGTAGATTTTTGCAATAAGTGTGTGAGTTCTTTATGACTAATGTTGAGTCCATGGATTATACGCACTCTCACCCTTCCACCATTGCTAGCCTCTCTTGGACCGCGCAACTTTCGCCGGTACCATACACCCACCATATACCTTCCTCAAAACAGCCACCATACCTACCTATCATTGCATTTCCATAGCCATTCCGAGATATATTGGCATGCAACTTTCCATCGCTCCATTTATTATGACACGCTTCATCATTGTCATATTGCCATGCATGATCATGTAGTTGACATCGTATTTGTGGCAAGGCCACCATGCATAATTTTTCATACATGTCACTCTTGATTCATTGCACACCCCGTACACCGCCGGAGGCATTCATATAGAGTCATACTTTGTTCTAGTATCGAGTTGTAATATCGAGTTGTAAGTAAATAAAAGTGTGATGATCATCATTATTGGAGCATTGTACCAAAGAAAAAAAAAGAAAAAGAAAAGAAGAAAGGCCAAAAAAAAGAAGGCCCAAAAAAAGAAAAAAAGGAAAAAAGGGGAAAAAGAAAAAGAAAAAGGGGACAATGCTACTATCTTTTTCCACACTTATGCTTCAAAGTAGCAACATGATCTTCATGATAGAGAGTCTCTTGTTTTGTCACTTTCATACACTAGTGGGAATTTTCATTATAGAACTTGGCTTGTATATTCCAATGATGGGCTTCCTCAAATGCCCTAGGTCTTCGTGAGCAAGCAAGTTGGATGCACACCCACTTAGTTTCTTTTGTTGAGCTTTCATACAGTTATAGCTCTAGTGCATCCGTTGCATGGAAATCCCTACTCACTCACATTGATATCTATTGATGTGCATCTCCATAGCCCATTGATACGCCTAGTTGATGTGAGACCATCTTCCTCTTTTGTCTTCTCCACAACCACCATTCTATTCCACCTATAATGCTATGTCCATGGCTCACGCTCATGTATTGCATGAAAGTTGAAAAAGTTTGAAAAAATTAAAGTATGAAGCAATTGCTTGGCTGAAACCGGGGTTGTGCATTGTAATGCCCAGGATGGGACTATACCTCCTACGTGTCGAGGCACGACTTAAAGTTATAAGCCCATCCTAGAATGATCTCAAGTTTGGTATCTTTGCACGACTCATGTAAAAGAGGGATTAAAATGCAAAAGGAGATAGCTGGCTTACACTCGCCACTTCACACAATACATTACATAAGAAAAACATCATTCAAAACATCACAACCCGACTACGGGTGAAGATCAAAAAGAAAGATACCAAAACAACATAAAGCAACAGGTCAGGATCGAATCCTAGTAGAAGAACCACTACTGATCATCGAAACGTCACAAGCATACGGCCACTCTCTTCATCGAGCTCCTGGTGAAGTACTGATCCCTCTCCTGCTTCAAACTCGGCTGAACCTGCATCTGGTGTGGTGAAGTAACTGTGAGCCACAGAGGACTCAGCAATCCCGTTCCCGGGTAACACGACTATTTAAGCCTTGGGTGAGGAACAAGGCTGGAGAAAGAATAAGAGTCTGCAGCAGCACTAGCACTAACTTACGTAAAAGAGAGCGAGAAGAGAAGTGTGTCGGGGGAAACTGTCCGCCACGAACACCTATGGGACCGGAGCCCCTTGTCTGTGCAGTACGAGGGCGGAGGGAGCACAAAGAGCAGATCGAAGCAAACACGCGGGCAGTTTTACCCAGGTTCGGGCCGCACGGATGCGTAAAACCCTACTCCTGCTTGGTTGTGTATTGAGTTGAGTGCTCGGGAGCTTGAAGAAGCAGCTACACCGTGCGTGAGAGTGATCTAGGTTCCGAACCCCCTCCACGTTGTGCATGGGCCTCCTTTTATAGTGTAAAGGGGTCACCGACAGGTGTCAACGTAGGAGAAAGGGGTAAAAATGTAAAAGAGGTGGTAGTTGTAACAGTGCGGGAACAGTGGAGCTACAGTACAGAACAGTGGTCTATACCTACCCTAACAGTGGGGGACAAGGGCATTTAATGCCCGTCGCCGTCGACCCCAAAAGCTCCCGCCTTAGCGTCTCCGTCTGCCACGGCGATGGATCCATCACCGTGGAGTGCCACCGTGTACCCCAGGCTGCGCAGCCATCCGCCACGCGTCCCTGGATAGGCCCCAGGGCGACGCGTGGGCCGATGAGCTGGAGCGCGGGCACACAGCGCAACCTCCCCGGCAAGCACCTTGCCGGGACCTCGATCTTGCCGGGCCCGGGAGCTTGCCGCTCCCCGGGCCCCTTGCCGGGGCGCATATAGCGCCGAGGCGTAGTCTTCTAGCCTTCCCGGCAAGCTCCTCTTGCCGGGGTCTCGGTCTTATGTCTTGGATACTTTGTTTTTGAATGGTTTAATAGGGAGCAGGAAGGTCTCCGGCGAGCCCGCAGTAAACCTTGCCGCGGGAAGCTGCAACTGCCCGTGCACAAGTTGGGGTACTGGGGTACCCCTACCTTAGTACACCGACAGGAGCCCCCGGGCCTGGGCCACACACGGTGCCGAGCGCTGTTGGGCCAGGCCCAAAACAGTGCACGGGCACCCGCGGCCCGCGACGCGCCGAATCCACTTCCATATCCGCCGCACCCCACGGTAACGGCACGCGTCGATCGCGGCGTCGTGGGATGGGACGTGCCCACGATCTCATAATGGAAAGGGGGAAACGCCCCCCACTCCCCCATAAAAGCAGAGGAAGCGGGCGCGGTTCCCCTCCTTGCGCCATCATTGCATCGTCTTCCTTGTCCAAAAGATTCCTTCTTGCGCTCTGCCTCCACATCTTCGCCGCCGCCGAGCTCTTCGTTCCCCTCCTTCCGCCGCGTCCGCCATGGCCCCAAAGACCGACAAGGCGAAGGCGGAGAAGGCCAAGAAGGAGAAATCGGAGCAAGCGGCCAAGCTCATCGCGTACCGGAAGCGGCATGTCGTCTTCCCGCCGAAGCTCGGCGTGCGGGAGCTCTGGAACAAGTACTACTTGTTCTGGTCCAAGGAAACCGACGCGCATCCCCGCACGCGAGCATATCCGGCCGCCGCCAAGGACAGCTATCCCGACGGGTACCATTTCTTCGCTGCCTTCTTTCATTGTGGTCTCTGTCCTCCTTTCTCAAACTTCTTCTGCGATGTCATGAACACATATGGCTTCCATTTGCTTGACTTCACCCCCAACGCCATTCTCACCATGGCCGTTTTCGCACACATGTGCGAAAACTTCATAGGAGTCCATCCCAATGTAGCCCTCTTTAGACACTTCTTCACTCCTAGAGCCGAGGCCGATGCCCCCCTCTCCGGAGGAATTTCTTGGATCTTTCGTCTGAACAAGAAAGGGGCATACTTGCCGGGGGAGCTCCGCGGCAAGTGGGAGGAATGGCGAGCGGAGTGGTGCTGGATCGTAGAAGACCAGCCGCAAGCCTTTACCGCGCCGCGCACAACGCCCATCGTGCGCGGCAGGGACTGGAGTGAGCTGGACTCGGACGACGTCAAGCTCAACATCGCCCTCGTCCGGATTCTTCGCCTTCGGTTGGCCAATCTGTCAGTTGCTGAGGTGGGCGCAGATTTCCTCCGCCGGCGCATCGCCCCTCTCCAAGACCGGAAGAGGCCGGCCTGGGAGTACGGCGGCCCGGCAGACATCATGAGGCTGCGCCCCGGGCTCAACTTCAACTTCACCACGCTGGAGCTGCGGGGAATGATACGGGAACTCTTCAAGCCCGACCCGACACACCCCGAGTGGTTCAGGACTCCCCGGGGAGTGGTGCCGCTCTGCAACAACGCCGTCAGGGATCGGATCCTCGCCATGATGCCTATGTGTGACTCGCACGGCGTGGACCGCACGTGGATCGCCCCGAAGCCCATCGACGTCCTCAACTTCTACGACAACCTCGAAGAGGTGGCGAGGAACAAGGAGGACCTCAAGCTGCACACACGGGACACCACCGAGCAGGAGATCGCCTACATAGCTTCCCGGGCTGAAGAGGCCGCCGCATCCGCGGCGGCAGGAATTTTCGGGTACTCGCCGGAACAGGCGGAAGCTGCGGACGCGTCCACCCAAGCGGAGGAGGCGGAGATCCGCAGGTTGCTGAATCTTCCTCCCGACGCGCTTGCCGGGGTTCCCTCGCTGAGGCACTCCGGGATCCACGGGATCGCGGCGGAGGCCGCGGCGGCAGAGGGCACCGCCGGAGGGAGCAGAGGCGCCGCGAGAGGCGGAGGCGCCAAGGGAAAGAGGGCCGCAGCGCTGGACGCTGGGCCCAGTGAGCCGGCCGGGGCAGAGGAGGAGGAGGAGGAGGAGGCCGAGGACTCCGGCGGATCCACGGAATTGTACGCCGACGACCTCTCCTCGTCGGAGAGCTCCCCGCCCCCAGCAAGCCCGAGGCAGTCCCCGGCGAAGCGCCTCCGCAAGGCGGCGACGGGGGAAAGAGCGCAGGCGCCCCGGCAACAGCCACCTCGCCGGGCAGCTCCCCGGGGGAGCCAAGCCGCGCCAAGGTCGTCCGGCGCACCGGCCGCAGCGGAGGCGGCCCGTGCGCGGACCACAACTGAGGCGCCTCGCAGGCCGGCAGCGAGCCGGCAGGGGTCTTCTCGGAGCGGAGCAGCGGCTCCGCCCGCTCCTCGGGCGCCGGCGACCACAGGGGCTGGGTCTTCGCAGCCCCCAGCCCCGGTGAACACCAAGCGCGCAAGGGAGCCTTCGTCTTCCGCTCCTCGCGCCGACGCGCCCACGGTGGAGTATGACTTCTCCGCCCTGAGCGAGGACGACGAGGAGGACCAAGAGTAAGGATCCAAATCCTTATATCTTCTTGATTTCTGTCTTGATTTTTCTGTTGATGCTGACTCTGTCTATTGTTCTGATTTCAGGACCCTGGCCCATCGCGCAGCGAAGAAGGCCAAGGCGCCCGAGGCCGAGGTCGCGGAAGGCTCAGCAGCGGCGGCAACAGGGGGTGTGCCGGAGCCGAGCCTGCCGGACTCGAGCGCTGCTCCGATGAGCAGCCCCCAGCGCAGCCCGCAGCGCAGCCCCCAGCGTAAGTCTGGGGTTCTCTCTTTTCGCTTGTCGGGGAACGCCTGAGGATTTGATTTTGTCTTCACGTCTTGACATCTCTTGTCTTGTTCTGTGCAGAGGTGGAGCCGCAGCGGGAAGAGTGCCCGGAGACCACCGCTGAGGAGCCGCAGGCCCCGCCATCCCCGCCAAGGCAGAACTCTCCGGCAAGGGAGAGTGCTCCGTCAAGGGCGGGTACTCCGCCAAGGCAGAGTACCCCGCCAAGGGCGAGCAGCCCGGCGAGGGCGGGCACTCCGCCAAGGCCGAGCTCCCCGGCGAGGGAGCCCGCCGCTGAGGGCGTCCGCCAAGGTATGCTTTGTGACTTGTCTTCTTGGCTTGCCTCTTTTTTGGATATTTGCTTGAGTCTTGAACTTCTCTTTCTTCTTCTTCTTAGATCTTCCTCCTCCTGCGCCCATGGAGACGGAGGTGATCATCCTCGAGGAGGAGGACGCGCAGGGCGGCGGCGGCGACGCTCCTGTCGTCGAGGAGATAGCCGAGGCCGCCGAGCCGGCCGCGCAAGAGACTGCTCCGGCTGCAGACGCAGCGGCCGGGGAGGGGGACGGTGGTCGCACCGCCGACCCGAAGGCGGCGGGAGCATCGGATGCTGCACCGGCCACCGGCCCCTCCGCCAGCGAGGAGCAGAGGTACTATCTCGAGGCCCCCAACGGCGTCTTCATCCAGATGCCGTGGGGGTCTTCATCGCGAGTTCCTGCGGAGGGCGAGGCATTCGACGGAGAAGTCCTCGCCTCCGCAGGCCTGAAGATCGTCCAGGCGCCCGGCAGGAGTGAGGGGCCCGAGGAGGAGAGGTTGCTCCACCAACTCCTGGCCCTTTACCGGGCCAGGCAGGCGAAGCTCGCCTCCCGGGAGGCTCTTGCCGCCAAGGCCGCGGCAGAAATGGAGAAGCGTGCGGCGGAGCTCAGCGCCGCCAATCAGGCTGCCCTCCGCCAGGTGTCGGAGGAGCGTGAGCGTCTCGCCGGCGAGTACCAGGAGTGGGTGCTCGAGAAAGCTGAAGCCGACGAACAGCAGCGGCTCGCCGGGGTGGAGATGTCCCGGCGAGAGGGAGAGCTCGCGCAGCGGAAGGTCGAGCTCGACTCCCACGAGGAGGACCTTGCCGCTCGCGAGGCTGCCCTTGGCGGGGAGCTGAAGGAGGCGAAAGCCGCCGCGGTTGCCGCGGAAGACGCCAAGAAAGAGCTCGCCGCCAAGGTTGAACAGTTGGAGAAGGCGATGAAGGTGAGCGCCGAGAAGGGTTGCCGCGCTCATCTTGGAGCGCGAGAAGGACGCTCACACAAATTCCGAGCTTCAGGTGAGTCTCTCCAAGAGGGGCGACGAGCTGAAGGCCGCCAAGGACTCCATTGAGGACTTGGAGCTGAAGGTCACCACTCTGAAGGAATCGCTCGACGCTGCCCGAGCTCAGGAGACCAAGTTGAAGGATGAGCTCCGCAAGGAGCGGACCTTGGTGGAGAACGTCAACAAGGCGTCCGAGCTCTTCCGGCAGACTATTGAAGTGTGGACCGAAGAGCTGGTTTCTTCTGCGTCCAATATTGACCAGGAGTTGCTGGCGTTGAAGGTCGAACATCTCATCTACTCGCCGGATCCGGATCTCCCGCACAGCGCCAGGCTCAGCCTCTTCTTCAGAGGGGTCGCGCCGGCTCTTGCAAGTCTCCGGAACCGCATCCCCGCGCAGCTGGCCGAGGAGTCGCGCCGGCTCTGCGCGGGAACTCTGGAGCGGGTGCTGACGAAGATCGTGTACCGCAACCCGGGAATCAACCTCACGAACGTTCTTCGCAGCTTGCCGGCTGATGCAGACACGGAGGCCTTGAAGGAGCAGGTCGGCCACATCATCGCCAAGGTGGCAAAGCTTGGCAGGAAGGAGGGCGACCGCGTAGACTAGGGCTCCATTTATCTTTATCTTTTGTTGCTGCACATTATATCATGAACCTATTAGTCCATTGCGACAAGTTATCCTCTGTAAGATATTTACTCTATTTTGATCAATCAGTGCAATGTTATCTCCCTTGTTTCAATCTTTGACTTTGTATGTTTTCCACCCTACGCTCCCGGGGAGCATGCCGGCAAGGGGCCTTTGCCGCGAGCGCTGAGTGCTGGACTCTGAGCAGCCTGCTGGCCAAGGTCTTCGCCGGCAAGCAACCTTGCCGCAGCTAGTCGCAACGCACTTAGCTTGCCCAGCGTACTCGGAAACGAAGCAAGGGCGCGACACTTGTCGCAGCTCACTTAAATCGTTGAGTGAACTCGAAAGCAAGATAAGGGTGCGGCAAGCTACGGGTAGGTTCCTCCGCGCACAGGTTTTCCATACAAAATGTGATCGTTCAAGGAAGACAACTAAAATTTAAAATTTGAACTGGTCAAATTCTAACGACTTATCTTTCATATGCTGCTTGCTTATATTGCTTGCTTTTCGGTAAGACTTCTCTTTCTTGAACAGCACTTGGTTCCTCCTCCACCTCCTTCCCCCCCGGCAAACTTGTGCGTGAGGAACGTTCCTTCTGCTTAAGAGGAAAGAAAAGGGAGAGGGAAACAAGTATATGGCCTTTTGGCGTGCTAATGCTTACCGTACACTTGTGTGTTGCATCAAAACGCCAAATAGAACATGCAAATAGCAAGAAAAGGCATGCAAAAGGCGATCGATGCGAAAAACACGAAAACTTTACTGATGCACGGGGTCTGCGCCCGGCTTTGTACAAAGGGTTACATGCAACAGCGGCAAAGCTTGTACAAAAGGTGGTTGCCGGAACGGATCACGGCAACCGCGCCTTAGGGGTGAAACTTGCGAAGATGCTCTATGTTCCAGGAGTTGCTCACCGGTAAGCCTTCTTCGGTCTCGAGGCGGACAGCGCCGGGCCTCGTAACTTGTCTCACCCGATAAGGGCCTTCCCACTTCGGCGTCAACTTGTTGGAATTCTTGGCGGACTGAACACGCCGAAGAACAAGGTCGCCTTCCTCGAGACTCCTGGCCTTGACTTTGCGGCTATGATAGCGGCGCAAAGCTTGCTGGTATCGAGCAGCTCGCACAGCAGCCTGGAGACGTCCCTCCTCAAGAAGCAATGCGTCATCTTGCCGCAGCTGCTCTTGCTCGAGCTCATCGTAAGCGAGCACTCGAGGAGATCCGTATACGAGTTCCGTGGGGAGAACTGCTTCTGCTCCATAGACTAGAGCAAAAGGTGTCTGTCCGGTGGCTCGACTTGGTGTTGTTCTGATTGACCAAAGAGCCGCCGGGAGCTCCTCTATCCAATTTCTTCCGCACTTGCGCAGCCTGTCAAAGGTCCTTGTCTTGAGTCCGCGCAGCACTTCAGCGTTTGCCCTCTCCGCTTGACCGTTGCTCCTCGGGTGAGCAACAGAAGCGAAACAGACCTTGGCGCCAAGGTCTTGGACGTACTGCATGAAGGTGCGACTAGTGAATTGCGTACCGTTGTCGGTGATGATCCTGTTAGGGATCCCGAAACGGCAAACAATCGACCTGAAGAACCTGACTGCTGACTGTGCTGTCACCTTCCTCACTGGCTCCACTTCTGGCCACTTTGTGAACTTGTCGATTGCAACGTACAAGTACTCAAAGCCCCCGACAGCGCGAGGGAAAGGGCCGAGGATATCGAGCCCCCAGACCGAGAAGGGCCATGACAAAGGGATTGTTTGGAGAGCTTGAGCTGGCTGATGGATCTGCTTCGCATGGAACTGGCACGCTTCACACTTGGTTACTAGTGCAGTTGCATCTTGGAGGGCTTCTTGCCAAAAGAACCCTTGCCGGAAAGCTTTCCCGGCAAGCGCCCTTGCGCCAATGTGGTGGCCGCATATGCCTCCGTGTATTTCCGCCAACAGCTTCTGTCCATCTTCTCTGGAGATGCACTTCAACCTGACACCGTTGAGTCTTCTTCTGTACAGCTCGTTATCCACGAACTGATACATACTTGACTGCCTGGTTATCTTCTCTATCTCTTGAGGGTCGTCGGGAAGTTCTCCAGTTTGCAGAAAACGGACGATCTGCTGCGCCCATGCCGGAGCCCGAGGCTCGACGACAAGGACTAAAGGCTCGAGGGCCGCTGCGGGAACCTCAGCTTCTACGACAAGGACCTCTGGTTCTGCCGGAGCTGACGGTCCCCCGGCAAGTTCGCCGGGGCGAGGCTTGCCGGGAACGTTTGCTTCAACTGTACAAGCCGGAGGACTTGCAGGAGCAAACTGTTCCTCAGCGTTCTGGTTGTTGATCTTGGGGACCTTGGCGGCGGTTTCAGGAAGATCCGCCGGCAAGTAGTCGCCGGAGACCAACTTTCTCTTCTTGGACTGCCCAGTTGATGGTGTAACGGATGGCTGAGTCAGCTTGAGTAAGAAGGTCCCTGGTTCCACAGGTAACTTCATCGCGGCGCACTTTGAAAGGCCATCTGCAATTTCATTTTGAGCTCTCGGGACGTGCTCCATCTGCAAACCTTCAAAGTGCTCTTCAAGCTTTCTCACTTCATCAACATAAGCTTCCATCAAAGGGCTCTGATAGCTCTTATTAACTTGCCGGACCACCAACTGAGAATCGCCCCGCACAATCAGCTTTCTGATCCCAAGTTCGGCCGCAATCCTGAGGCCGGCGAGCAAGCCTTCATATTCTGCAGTGTTGTTTGTCGCTTGCTCCCTGGGAAAGTGCGTCTGGATAACATATTTGAGGTGCTCTCCGGTGGGCGCGATGAGTACCACGCCAGCACCGGCGCCTTGCAGCGAGAAGGCACCGTCAAAATACATTACCCATTCACTTGTCGCTTCTTGTACGGGTGCACTTGTTTCTTGAACTTCTTCTTCTGGTGTCGGGGTCCACTCAGCTATGAATTCTGCCAAAGCTCGGCTCTGTATGGTTGAAGTACTTTCAAACTTGAGTCCAAAGCTCGACAGCTCCAGTGCCCACTCAACGATCCTGCCTGTTGCTTCTGGATTGTGCAATATCCTCTTCAACGGAAAGCGAGTGACCACTGTTATCTCATGGGCTTGGAAGTAATGGCGCAGCTTTCTCGAGGCCATGAGGAGGCCGAAAAGCAATTTTTGCACACCAGAGTATCTTGATCTAGCCCCCTGGAGAAGGGAACTTACAAAATACACTGGGCGCTGCACCATCTTCTTCCGCACCTCTCCTTGCTCCTGCGCAGAGTCTTCCTTGTCGGGACCAGAGCTTGTCGGGACAGCCCCCTGCTTGTCGCTGGATTCGCTTGCCGGTGATGCTGACTCCTCGTCGGACTCCCTCTCCGCTACTAACGCAGCACTAACCACTTGGTTGGTTGCCGCTAAGTATAGCAACAACTTTTCCTGTGGTCTAGGTGCGACAAGTATAGGAGTGGAGGACAGGTACTGTTTCAAATCCTGCAACGCCGCCTCCGCTTCCGGAGTCCACCTCATGGGACCTGCCTTCTTCAAGATTTTGAAGAAAGGTAGGGCGCGTTCTGCAGACTTTGAAATGAACCTACTGAGGGCAGCAACACAACCTGCAAGCCTTCTGACATCCTTGACGCGCTTCGGGGCCTCTATCTGCTCGATGGCTTTGATCTTGTCGGGGTTGGCTTCAATCCCCCTCTGTGATACAAAGAACCCGAGAAGCTTGCCGGAGGGGACTCCAAAGACGCACTTCTCGGGGTTCAACTTGAGCTGTATCCTGCGCAGATTCTGAAACGTTTCTTCCAAGTCTTGAATCAGGGTTTCTTTGCTCTTGCTCTTCACCACGATGTCATCCATGTAAGCTTCTACATTTGTGTGGATCTGTGGCTCAAAAGCAGTGTACACTACCCTTGCAAAGGTTGAGCCTGCATTCTTCAATCCAAATGGCATGCGGATAAAGCAATAAGTGCCACATGGAGTGATAAACGCAGTCTTCTCTTCATCTTCCTTAGCCATGAAAATCTGATGATAGCCTGAGTATGCATCAAGAAAACAGAGTAGCTCACATCCGGCAGTGGAGTCAACGATCTGGTCAATGCGCGGCAAAGGGAATGGATCCTTGGGACATGCTTTATTGACATCGGTGAAGTCTATACACAATCTCCACTTCCCGTTGGCCTTGCGCACGACGACTGGGTTTGCCAACCACGTCGGATGGATCACACCTCTAACTAGGCCTGCTGCTTCTAGCTTCTTGATTTCCTCGTTGATGAACTCTTGGCGCTCCACGGCTTGCTTCCTCACTTTCTGCTTGATGGGCCGCGCATGAGGACAGACAGCAAGCTTGTGCTCAATCACCTTCCTGGGAACACCGGGGATGTCAGATGGTTGCCAGGCAAACACATCGACATTCGCCCGCAGGAAGGCGACGAGCGCGCTTTCCTATTTGCTGTCAAGGGTGGCACTGATGGTGAAGGTACCACCAGCGCCGTCCTCCTTCGCGGAAACTTTCTTGGTAGCCGGAGGAGCAGCCATTCCTTTCTTATTCTTGCCGGTGGAGCTCGATGGAACGTCCTCGACGGCAGCGCAGCACTCCGAGGAGGTGCGGTTGCCGGAGTGGATCCCAGAGCACTTGCCGGACTTGGTCTTCGTCTTCTTCCCCCCGGGAGCATCAGCGGCAAGAGTATCCTTCTCGGCCGCAGCTGCCGCATCCCGGTAAATCTTGTCGGCGCAAATAAGCGCATCCTTCTTGTCGCTGTGGACAGTGATGACGCTTATCGGCCCCGGCATCTTCAGCACGTTGTAAGCATAGTGGGAAGCTGCCATGAACTTGGCAAGGGCAGGACGGCCAAGTATTCCATTGTAGGGCAATGGGATATCGGCGACGTCAAAGGTGATGCGCTCAGTTCTGAAGTTGAGCTCCCCGCCAAAGGTCACTGGCAGAGTGATTTTTCCCTTGGGCTTGCTCCTTCCCGGGTTGATTCCTTGGAACGAACCGGTCTCTTCGAGCTCGCCATCTTGAATCTGGAGTTTCTTGATCACAGCGGAGGAGATCAAGTTCAGCCCGGCCCCGCCGTCTACCAACATTTTGGTGACCTTGAGGTTGCGGATGGTGGGAGAAACCAGCATCGGCAAGCACCCGACCGCAGTGGTGCGGTCAGGGTGATCCTCAAGATCAAAAACGATGGGCGTGCTGGACCATTTGAGGAGCCTGCGCGACTCCACGGGCGGCTCCGCTGCGTTCACCTCACGCACCCACTGTTTTAGCTGGCGGTGGGAGGTGTGCAGGGAGGCGCCACCGTCGACGCACAGGACCTCTGTGGCCTTCTGGAACTCCTGCTCGCTGTTCTCGTCGTCCTCCATGTCTTCATCATCGTCTTCTTCGTTGTCGCGGCCCCGGGGAGGTCGATCTCCTTGCCGCTGCTTAGCCTTGCCGCGGCGTCCTCCCCGGCCGTTGAACGGCCGCTTCTTGCTGGGCTCTTAACCGCCACCTTGGGCCTTCTCCTTGTCGCGCCTCTCGTACTCAGCTTTTTGCTGCTCGACGAGGTACTCGACGCGCTTGCAGTTGGAGAGATCGTGACCCTTGGTGCGGTGAATCTTACAATATTGCTTGTCGGAGCTACCCGGCTTGTCGGCCGCCGCCGCAGGGGCAGGCTCCTTGCCGGAGCCGCCAGCCTGTGCTTGCTTGGCGGGGGCCTCCTTGCCGGACTTCTCGACGGCAAGCACCTCCTTCTTGCCCTTCTTTCTGTTGTTCCGCCGCCGGCTCTTCTTTGCCGGGGCGGTGTCGTCGCTGTCGCTTCCTCCTGCGCCAGCATCCTCCCCGGGGAGTTTCCTCCCCTCTTCTGCGCGTGCGCACTTGTCAGCAAGAGCGTAGAGCTCGCTGACGTCCCTAATCTTGGTCATCGCCATTTCCTCACGCATGCGGCGGTTACGCACGTTCTGATGGAACGCGCTGATAACCGCGGCAGGGTGAACGTCAGGGATGTTGTGCTGCACCCGGCTGAAGCGTTGGATATACTTGCGCAGGGGCTCGCCTTCCTTCTGGGCCAAAATATGGTGATCGCTCTCCTGGCCATGGGGTTTGTGGCCGCCGGTGAAGGCGCCAACAAACTGGTGGCAAAGGTCGGCCCAAGAAGAGATGGAGCCTTCCGGCAAGTGCATGAGCCACGAACGGACGTTCGGCCTTAGCACGAGCGGGAAGTAATTCGCCAAGATCTTCTCGTCGCGCCCCCCGGCAGCTTGTACTGCGATAGTGTAGACGCTGAGAAACTCCGAGGGGTGCGTCTTGCCGTCGTACTTCTCCGGTACGTCGGGCTTGAAATTCTTCATGCTGGGCCACTGGACGCGCCGCAGCTCGCGGGTGAACGCAGGGCAGCCTGCCGCGTACGGCAAGTCGCCTGGTTCACCGGGCGCGTGCGCGTCGACAGTGTTCCCAGCTCTCTTGTCGGATTGTCGCCGAGCTTCTCGGCGGCGCTCGATTGTGGTCCGAGCGTCTTCATCTCGCCGGTCGTCGAGGACCTGGCGCTGGTCCCGACGGGCCCGCGGGTCCGACGAGGCTGTGGAGCCGTCGTCGGGGTTGTTCCGGCGGGGCGGCGTCTTCTGCTTCTGCGGCGGGGAGTGCACGCTTGTCGCACCCCCGGCGGTCTTGTCGCCGATAGCCTTCGTCTTCTCAGCCTGCCGCGGCCGCGAGGTCGACGGTTGCTGTGGAGAGTCGTTGTTGGCGAAGTCTATCAGGCTTCGGATGGTGGCCCTCCATTCTTCGGCCTTGTCGGCCGCCGGAGGAAAGTCGAGGAGCAGCTGCGCCCTTGCGAGCGCTTCTGCTGGAGTAGAGGGGAACGCGGGTGAGCGGTGCGAGGAGCGGGATACGCTCGGACTTCTAACAACGTTAGAAGGAGCGGGGTCCCGCGCCGGCGCCTTCGCTTTGCTTGTGCCCGGACGGGGGTCCGGGGCGTCCCGCGAGCCTCCGGTTTGGCCTTGCCCCAGCAAGCGGATACCACCTCCCGTGGTATGGCGCTGCGGGGTCGTCGTGTGCTGCGATGGACGCGGCGCGTCCACGGAGACCGAGGTCCGGTCGTCCGTCCTGTTCTTGGATCTGGTGGCACCGTGAGTGTCCTCACCGGCAACCACCCTTCCGACGGCGTCTCCCCCGCCCACCGTTGGCTCTGGTGGCGGCGGGTGAGACGCAGACGGGCCTCCGACCTCCGAAGGCTTCTTCTTCGGGGCCATGGAGTTGTCGCTGATGAAGTTGCTGATGAAGCTGGAGAGGTTGATGAAGAATGCGCCCGCACGAACGCCGGATCAGGTTCGCACAACCTCGACGCCCCCTACCTGGCGCGCCAAAGATGTCGGGGGAAACTGTCCGCCACGAACACCTATGGGACCGGAGCCCCTTGTCTGTGCGGTACGAGGGCGGAGGGAGCACAAAGAGCAGATCGAAGCAAACACGCGGGCAGTTTTACCCAGGTTCGGGCCGCACGGATGCGTAAAACCCTACTCCTGCTTGGTTGTGTATTGAGTTGAGTGCTCGGGAGCTTGAAGAAGCAGCTACACCGTGCGTGAGAGTGATCTAGGTTCCGAACCCCCTCCACGTTGTGCATGGGCCTCCTTTTATAGTGTAAAGGGGTCACCGACAGGTGTCAACGTAGGAGAAAGGGGTAAAAATGTAAAAGAGGTGGTAGTTGTAACAGTGCGGGAACAGTGGAGCTACAGTACAGAACAGTGGTCTATACCTACCCTAACAGTGGGGGACAAGGGCATTTAATGCCCGTCGCCGTCGACCCCAAAAGCTCCCGCCTTAGCGTCTCCGTCTGCCACGGCGATGGATCCATCACCGTGGAGTGCCACCGTGTACCCCAGGCTGCGCAGCCATCCGCCACGCGTCCCTGGATAGGCCCCAGGGCGACGCGTGGGCCGATGAGCTGGAGCGCGGGCACACAGCGCAACCTCCCCGGCAAGCACCTTGCCGGGACCTCGATCTTGCCGGGCCCGGGAGCTTGCCGCTCCCCGGGCCCCTTGCCGGGGCGCATATAGCGCCGAGGCGTAGTCTTCTAGCCTTCCCGGCAAGCTCCTCTTGCCGGGGTCTCGGTCTTATGTCTTGTATACTTTGTTTTTGAATGGTTTAATAGGGAGCAGGAAGGTCTCCGGCGAGCCCGCAGTAAACCTTGCCGCGGGAAGCTGCAACTGCCCGTGCACAAGTTGGGGTACTGGGGTACCCCTACCTTAGTACACCGACAAAGTGCCTCGGTCGAGAGATGATCATGAAGTGATCCTAACTAAAAACACGTCAAACATAACCCCACCGTGTTCATCTCCCGAATCCCTTTCGGAAAATGACAGTCACGGTACACACGCTGGTAGTGTATTGGGACATGGTGTCAAGTTATCTACAACCGGATATTAACAAGCTCCCATCTGCCACATAACCGCGGGCACGACTTTCGAAAGTTCATAACCCTGCAGGGGTGTTCCAACTTGGCCCATTACAAGCCCACGATCCGCGGAGTCGCAACTCCAAAGGTGGGAAGACCCAAGTATTCTCGGAATCCCGTGCTCAAGATACTCTGAACTAAGGTAAGGCTAATCTAGCAAATCCTCCCGGCGTGCCGACACCCTGATAGTAGCCGCGCGTATCTCGTCTCAGGCCACGACCGGATGAGTCATCCTATAGGTTTTTACCAGACCTCGAGTTTCCTTGAGGTGGCCCCGCAGTCTGCTCATTTCGGACCAACACTCATATGGAGCACTGGCCCGGGGTTGTTGATTAAGAAAGAGGGTTAATTACTCCCTATGCAAGTTATTTAGTTATTAGGCGAATAGTACCAATGTTGGGACTTGCTGGAAAAAACTTAGCACTTAGCGGTTTATCGAGGGGGTCCCATACACCCCAACCGTGTTAGGAATGCATAATCAAGGAACATAACACCGGTTTAAACGGTTCCTAACCGCATGAGTGGAACAAATCACCAAGCAAAAGGCTTAGCCTTCCACCCTTGCCAATATATAGATGATTTCATTTAGCAATTATTATAGTGTGATATAACCCAACAAACTTCAACATGAAGCAAGCATCTTCAATCTTCACCTGCAACTAGCAATGCTATAAGAGGGGCTGAGCGAAGCGTACTTAGCCAAGCAACGGTTTGCATAGGTAGGGTGGTTAAACATGGTCATGGTTACAAGTAGGAGGCTGACAGGAAAGACATGGGCATCGAGGCAGAACTATAGAGCGTTACTACTAGCAATAGGCAAAGATAGTAATGTTATCGAGGTTCGGTCATCTTGCCTGGGATTCAGCAAGGGAGAAGAACAAGTCCATGAAGTAGACGAAGCAACACAGTCGAGCGAATCCTCACAACTCTGGAACGTAACCGAAGCTAACAAGAGAATCAACCAGAAAGAAGCAAACAACACGGTAAACATACAAGCATAAACATGGCATACAATGCACATCCAAGTATGATGCATGTCCGGTTTAATTATGCATGGCATGGCAATGCACAAACAAATACTACAAGTTAAGTGGAGCTCAATATGCAATGAGTTGCATATTGACGAAACACCACATTTTATTTATTTAGTTGACTCTCGTTTATTTACAAGACAAGATTAAATGTTTTTTAACATAGCAAGAGGTGAAGCATAATAAAACTACACTATTTAGGCATTTTAAATGAGGCCGGAAGAACAACAACAATTCCGGAAAAAAAACCCATAAGCATGTTTAGTAATTATAAGCAAACAACAATTAAACATTTTAGTGTTGTTAACATGATACGGATGACATGATCAAGTTTTATGCAATTTTTATTAAAAGTGAACATGAAGAGATATGAAGATATGTCACCGTGGTGGAAGGAAAATGGTGCCACGGCAACGATCCGAAAATGATGCAATGCAACATCTCGGTTCCGGTAACTCGTTGAGAGTCCGGAGCAAAAGCAAAAGTGGAGTGAGCGAGCGGAACAAGATGAAAGGTGGGGTGATCCCGTCACCGGGTTCCCACGAGTCGGCGATGAGGCAACCGAGGAACACGACAAAAGATGATACGGGCACGGAGCACACAAGTGAAACATCTCATACAACTCATGCATTCGTCCACGGTGTCATCGTCTCGGGGTTATACCTTCGAAACAATCGTTTTGGGGCAGCTCGAGAGCATAGAGGAAGAAGTCGTTCTCGCGAGTCATGGTACATGGGGCGACGGTAGTGGAAGTAGTCGTTCCGTAGAGGTACACGTTATGTAGCCGTTCAAGTTCCCGGAGATGTTCGGTTCGTCGAGGTACTTGGCGAATTCCTCGTTTCCGGGGTGACGGTAGTGGTACATGCCGTAGAGGGAAGTAGTTGTTCTCGTTCATCGGTAGGGGTACTTGTCGATTCGGTCGTCTTGGTACTTGGGGGGTCTCGTTCTCGCGTCGTAGATGTTCAAGTCGTCGGTAGTCGAACTTGACGAAAAACACTCCAGCTGTAGTTGTACTCGGGTCGTAGATGAACTCGGTCGTCGTGGTACTTGGGTCGTGGAGTAACTTGCCGGTCCTGAGGTTTCAAACGCAGCACACAAAAGAGCAAACAAAAACAGCAGCACGGGGCACTCAAGTGGAGCTCGCAGCTGCCGACGAGGAACGGCAGAGGAACGGAGGCTGCATCGTGGCGACGAGGCATCCGAGGAGCACGAGGCGCTGGAGCACAGCGGGTCCTGGCCGGCCCGCGGCTGCTGGAACATGGCGACGGAGGGGCACGGAAGGCGCTGCTGCCTTGGCGACGGAGGAAGGTCGCGGGACGCGGGACGACAGAGGAACAGGGGCGGAGGCGCACGGCCTTGGCTCGCCGGTGGCCTGGAGACGGCGGCGCGCAGGGAGCGCTTGAGGAAGAAGGGCGCAGGGGCCTAGGTCGACGCGGCTCGAAGACGGGGCGCCGAGAAGGGAGCTGCTCGAGGCCGCGGAGGTGGCTGGCCGCGGCGGCGGCGCCTTGCCGGCGGGAGGCCGGAGGGACGAGGCACGGGGGCGGGCCGGTCCTGGAGCAGAGGGAGCCGCTCGGAGCCTTGGCGACGGAGGGCGAAGGAGAAGAGGCAGGGTCGCGAGACAGGAGGGTCGGGCTTGGCGCTCGGGGCCGCGACCCTGGCTGGTCGGGCGGACGATGGCGCACGGGAGCTGCGGCCTGGAGAAGGGAGGCGGGAGGACACAGAGGAGAAGGGGCGGCCGGCTCTGCGAGGAGGATGGGATCGGAGAGAGGAGAGGTGCGGGCGAAGGGTGATCGAGGGAAAAGGGGGGCGCTGCGCGAGCGAGGAAAACGAGGGTGGCGGCGGTCGAGGGATCCAGAGGGAAAATGATGGTTCGGGGGATCGGTCTAGGTTTAGATGGGAACGGGCTGGTGGGCCTGAGATGGCCAGGGAGGAGATGGGCCTGCTGAGGGAGATGGCTGGCTGGAAAAAAAAAAGGGGGCTTCGCATTTTTTTTTAAAAAATAGAGAAAGGCAAAAGGAGAGGATAGAGGTGGAATTCCAACAAGCAACATATTTTTCTCGGGACAGAAAAAATATAGAGGGTTTAATAAAAAAGGTTGGAAAGGGTTTAAAAGATACAATTCAAATAAGTTTGAATAAAACTCAAACTGTTTGAAATTGGAAGCAGTTTTAAAAGAGACCAAAAGAGATCAGATTTGAACTGGCAGTCCAATAGCATGATTTATGGGAAGAATCGGAACATCCATGGATAAAGTAAAATTGCAACTCAATTTTGCTAAAGGCTCCAAGGAAGAAAAGGAAGTTGAATTGGATAAAAGAAAATTGAAGAATGGTGCAATTGTGTTATAGGTGATTCCAAGGAATGGAATATTTATTAATATAGCTCCCTAAATATTGGGAGGGCATATGTTATAAAGAGAAGTCATCCTTCCCTCGATTTAAATGGACCGAAGGTCCACACAATTTATTTAAGTTGAGATGCAAAATAAATATGACATGATGGCATGATGACATGATGCAATGCAAAAATAAATAACACAAGCACAAAAGAAACACGAGGGGGAACCCGGAACATCTGGAATCTTCTGGGACGTCGGTCTTCGGGCGTCACATGCATGATTTGGGTATTTTGTGTGACGAAGATGGAGCATAGCCAAACTATATGATTTTGTAGGGATGAACTTTCTTTGGCCAAATTATTTTGAGAAGACATAATTGCTTTGTTAGTATGCTTGAAGTATTATTCTTATGTCGATATTAAACTTTTGTCTTGAATCTTTCGGATCTGAACATTCATGCCACAATAAAGAAAATTACATTGAAAATTATGTTAGGTAGCATTCCACATCAAAAATTCTGTTTTTATCATTTACCGACTCGAGGACGAGCAGGAATTAAGCTAGGGGATGCTTGATACGTCTCCAACGTATCAATATTTTAGATTGTTCCATGCTATTATATTATCCATCTTTGATGTTTTATATGCATTTATATGCTATTTTATATGATTTTTGGGACTAACCGATTAACCTAGAGCCCAATGCCAGTTTCTGTTTTTCCTTGTTTTTGAGTTTTACAGAAAAGGAATACCAAACGGAGTCCAATTGACGTGCCAATTTTTGATGATTTTTTATGGACCAAAAGAAGCCCTCGCTGTAAAAGAGTTGGGCCAGAAGAGTCCCGAACCATCCACGAGGGTGGAGGACGCGCCCTACCCCCCCCCCCCCGTGCTCGCCCTCCTATCTTGTGGACGACTCGGAGACCCCCTACCGTGGGACCGAAGCCAAAAATTCCTATAAATACAGAAACCCCCGAAAAGAAACCTAGATCAGGAGTTCCGCCGCCGCAAGCCTCTATGGCCACCACACACAAATCTAGACCCGTTCCTGCACCCTGCATGAGGGGGGAATCCCTCTCTGGTGGCCATCTTCATCATCCCGACGCTCCCCATGACGAGGAGGGAGTAGTTCACCCTCGGGGCTGAGGGTATGTATCAGTAGCTATGTGTTTGATCTCTCTCTCTCTCTCTCTCTCTCGTGTTCTTGAGATGGCACGATCTTGATGTATCGCGAGCTTTGCTATTATAGTTGGATCTTATGATGCTTCTCCCCCTCTACTCTCTTGTAATGGATTGAGTTTTCCCTTTGAAGTTATCTTATCGGATTGAGTCTTTAAGGATTTGAGAACACTTGATATATGTATTGCATGTGCTTATCTGTGGTGACAATGGGATATCACGTGATCTACTTGATGTATATTTTGGTGATCAACTTGCGGCTTCCGTGACCTTGGGAATCTATGCACAGGGGTTGGCACACATTTTCATCTTGACTCTCCGGTAGAAACTTTGGGGCACTTTTTGAAGTACTTTGTGTTGGTTGAATAGATGAATATGAGATTGTGTGATGCATATCGTATAATCATGCCCACGGATACTTGAGGTGACATTGAGTATCTAGGTGACATTAGGTTGTTGGTTGATTTGTATCTTAAGGTGTTATTCTAGTGCGAACTCTAGGATAGATTGAACGGAAAGAATAGTTTCATGTTATTTTACTACGGACTCTTGAATAGATCGATCAGAAAGAATAACTCTGAGGTGGTTTCGTACCCTACCATAATCTCTTCATTTGTTCTCTGCTATTAGTGACTTTGGAGTGACTCTTTGTTGCATGTTGATGGATTGTTACATGATCTAATTATGTTATCCTTGTTGAGAGAACTTGCACTAGTGAAAGTATGAACTCTAGGCCTTGTTTGACAGCATTGCAACACCATTTATGCTCACTTTTACCACTTGCTACCTTGCTGTTTTTATATTTTCAGTTTACAAAAACCTATATCTATCATCCATATTGCACTTGTATCACCATCTCTTCGCCAAACTAGTGCACGTGTACAATTTACCATTGTATTGGGTGTGCTGGGGACACAAGAGACTCTTTGTTATTTGGTTGCAGGGTTGTTTAAGAGAGACCATCTTCATCCTACGCCTCCCACGGATTGATAAACCTTAGGTCATCCACTTGAGGGAAATTTGCTACTGTCCTACAAACCTCTGCACTTGGAGGCCCAACAACGTCTACAAGAAGAAGGTTGCGTAGTAGACATCACATTACTTTTGTACTAAATGCGAAAGTTCTCTGAAACTCAGAACACGACGTTGGTTAAGGGCGTTCAAGACTCCATCGTCCGTGCAGTTGCGGTAAAATAGAGAGACCACCTCGTCGTCGCAACAGTCCCTGATCTTGTTTTTAACAAGCAGGAATCTGGCCCAGAAGGGGTTGACCGTTTCCTTTGGCTGCTGTTGTATGTTCGCGAGATCATCTTTGTCCGGAAATATGGATTTACTTGGAGAGTTTTTCGAGGGTGGGTGGATGTTGGTAATTTTAAGTCCCAACCCAAAGTGGTATTCGGGGTTTTGACAACCTCCGATGGGGATGACCCGGGTTCGACAGGATCTAATCGTTCCATGGGCCCGACGTTAGTCCCAGAGCTCAAAGAACATAAAGTGCCTCCCGACAGGGGCGTGTTCGGCTTGATGGGTTCGGAGATCCGAACTGTGGCGGTCTCGGTCTTGAGAGGAGGAGTCTCTTCGGCTCCATCCTCAACTGCTGCCACTAGATGAGTGATCGGGAAGGGATCGATCTCATCATGACCGGATTTAAGTCCGATCTGATCTCCTGGCGATAAAAGCCCCAAGGCGGCGATGCAATCCAACAACTCGTTTAAGGGCGAGAGATCTGCCGAGGTCGCGTCATCGGAGTGGCCGGAGTCAACATAGGGGTGGTGCTTGATGACCACAGAGAGTGCGGCCGGTCCTGAGGCCACGCGGGCGCATACGGAGAATCCGCCGAGCTGGAGAACCTGGCCAATGGACAAGTTGTTTCCGAGGGTGATCCCGTCGCTGATGGCGAGATGAGCCATCGACCGCTCATCGCGAGCGCACAGCGGAGCTCTCAATGAAAGCACCATTGTCGATGTCAAAACCGGCAGATCTCGGGTAGGGGGGGGGCAAGCTATGCGTTTAGAGGATCGATGGTAACAGGAGGCTGGGGACACGATGTTTACCCAGGTTCAGGCCCTCTCGATCGAGGTAATACCCTACTTCCTGCTATATTAATACGGATGAATATGAATACAAGAGTTGATCTACCTCGAGATCGTAATGGCTAAACCCTAAAGTCTAGACTATGAGGATATTGTGATGTTGATGATCCCCTCTACAGACTAAACCTCCTGGCTTATATACATGCCAGAGAGGGCCTAGGGTTTACAAGGGTGACTTGTGACACCCCGAGACCGATGCGCCAGGTGTCAGCCAGTTATTCGTCGTCGTTGCCATGTCATCTGCTTGCGGGTTGCCTCTTGCCATGTCATCATGTGTGTTGCGTCATCATGTTTTCAAAACTTGCATCCGTCAGAGACCCCCTCGTCCTCTTCGTTGTCCGTTCTGAGCCCAGACACACTCGCACGCGCCTGCGGCACCTCCGAATATTTATTTTATGAGTGGATGGAAAATGTTCTCGGAATGGGATGAAACTTGGCGTGTGGTCTTATTATAGCATAGGTAGACCGCCTGTCAAAGTTCATCGCATTCGAAGCTCGTTTGATAGCCCAACCGTTAAACTATAGCGGCAGTATAGCCGGTTAAATCGTCGGACGTTTCGGTCTCCGAAACCCACCCCGCGGGCCTCTCCTCTCCTCTCATCATAGCCCACTTACCTATCCTGCAGCTCACCTAGGCCCCCCTCTGTCCGGAACCGTCCGATGGTGATCGAACGGCTCCGAATCAGCCTAAAACAGCTAACCCTAGCCACTTTTCCCTATATAACCCCCTCCATGTCCATTTTGGGACATACCTACCCTTCCCCTTGTTGGGGAACGTAGCATGGGAAACAAAAATTTTCCTACGCTCACCAAGATCAATCTAGGAGATGCACATCTACGAGAGGAGAGTTGGATCCACATACCCTTGTAGATCGCTAAGCGGAAGCGTTCAAGAACGCGGTTGATGGAGTCGTACTCGCCGCGATTCAGATCGCCGAAGATCCTAGCACCGAACGGACGGTGCCTCCGCGTTCTTCACACGTGCAGCCCGGTGACGTCTCCCACGCCTTGATCCAGCAAGGAGAGAGGGAGAGGTTGGGGAAGACTCCATCCAACAGCAGCACGACGGCGTGGTGGTGGTGGAGGAGCGCGGGACTCCAGCAGGGCTTCGCCAAGCGCTGCAAGAGACGAGGAGGGAGAGGGGTAGGGCTGCGCCAAGAGGGAGACGTTCTCGTGTGTCTAGCAGCCCCAAAAACCTCACATATATATAGGGGGAAGGGAGGGCTGCGCCCCCTTTAGGGTTTCCCACCCCTAGGGGTGCGGCCAGCCCTAGAAAACCCATCTAGGGTGCGGCCAAGGGGGGGAGAGAGAGGGGGCGCCCTAGGGTGGGCCTTAAGGCCCATCTGGACCTAGGGTTTGCCCCCTTCCCCTCTCCATGCGCCTAGGGACTTGGTGGGGGGGCGCACCAGCCCCCTTGGGGCTGGTTCCCTCCCACACTTAGCCCACGCAGCCTTCAGGGGCTGGTGGCCCCACCTGGTGGACCCCCGGGACCCTCCCGGTGGTCCCGGTACAATACCGATATCGCCCGAAACTTTTCCGGTGACCAAAACAGGACTTCCCATATATGAATATTTACCTCCGGACCATTCCGGAACTCCTCGTGACGTCCGGGATCTCATCCGGGACTCCGAACAACATTCGGTAACCGCGTACATACTTTCCCTATAACCCTAGCGTCATCGAACCTTAAGTGTGTAGACCCTACGGGCTCGGGAACCATGTAGACATGACCGAGACAACTCTCCGACCAATAACCAACAGCGGGATCTGGATACCCATGTTGGCTCCCACATGTTCCACGATGATCTCATCGGATGAACCACGATGTCAAGGATTCAATTAATCCCGTATACGATTCCCTTTGTCTATCGGTATAGCACTTGCCCGAGATTCGATCGTCGGTATACCGATACCTTGCTCAATCTCGTTACCGGCAAGTCTCTTTACTCGTTCCGTAACACATCATCCCGTGATCAACTCCTTGATCACATATTGTGCACATTATGATGATGTCCTACCGAGTGGGCCCAGAGATACCTCTCCGTCATACGGAGTGACAAATCCCAGTCTCGATTCGTGCCAACCCAACAGACACTTTCGGAGATACCTGTAGTGCACCTTTATAGCCACCCAGTTACGTTGTGACGTTTGGTACACCCAAAGCATTCCTACGGTATCCGGGAGTTGCACAATCTCATGGTCTAAGGAAAACATACTTGACATATAGAAAAGCTTTAGCATACGAACTACACGATCTGTGCTAGGCTTAGGATTGGGTCTTGTCCATCACATCATTCTCCTAATGATGTGATCCCGTTATCAACGACATCCAATGTCCATGGTCAGGAAACCGTAACCATCTATTGATCAACGAGCTAGTCATCTAGAGGCTTACTAGGGACATGGTGTTTGTCTATGTATCCACACATGTATCTGAGTTTCCTATCAATACAATTCTAGCATGGATAATAAACGATTATCGTGAACAAGGAAATATAATAATAACCAATTTATTATTGTCTCTAGGGCATATTTCCAACAGTCTCCCACTTGCACTAGAGTCAATAATCTAGTTCACATCGCCATGTGATTAACACTCACAGGTCACATCGCCATGTGACCAACATCCAAAGAGTTCACTAGAGTCAGTAATCTAGTTCACATCAATATGTGATTAACACTCAATGAGTTCTGTGTTTGATCATGTTATGCTTGTGAGAAAGGTTGTAGTCAACGGGTCTGCAACATTCAGATCCCTATGTACTTCGCAAAACTTTATGTCATATCGTAGATGCTGCTACCACGTTCCACTTGGAGCTATTCCAGACTGTTGCTCCATTATACGTATCCGGTATCTCCACTTAGAGTTATCCGGATAGGTGTTAAGCTTGCATCGACGTAACTCTTTACGTCGAACTCTTTATCACCTCCATAACCGAGAAACATTTCCTTACTCCTCCACTATCTAGTAATCCACTCCTGGATCACCTTTGTACCCTCTTGCCAGACATGTGGCAAGGCACACATCAGGTGCGGTACTTAGCATGGCATACCGTACAGAGCCTATGACAAAAGCATAGGGGACGACCTTCGTCCTTCCTCTTCCTTCTGCCGTGGTCAAGTTTTGAGTCTTACTCAACTTCACACCTTACAACTCAGGTAAGAACTCCTTCTTTCACTGATCTATTTTGAACTCCTTCAAAATCATGTCGAGGAGGGAGAGAGGTAGGGCTGCGCCAATCGACCGAGGTCAAAACTTGTTCTGGGCAGCCCTAAACTTCACATATATATAGGGGGGAGGTAGGGGCTGCGCCCCCATCTAGGGTTTCCTCCCTAGGGGTGGCGGCAGCCCCCCAGAACCCATCTAGGGTGCGGCCAAGGGGGGGAGAGAGAGGGGGCGCCCTAGGGTGGGCCTTAAGGCCCATCTGGACCTAGGGTTTGCCCCCCTCCCCTCTCCATGCGCCTAGAGACTTGGTGGGGGGGCGCACCAGCCCCCTTGGGGCTGGTCCCCTCCCACACTTAGCCCACGCAGCCACCTGGGGTTGGTGGCCCCACCTGGTGGACCCCCGGGACCCTCCCGGTGGTCCCGGTACATTACCGATATCGCCCGAAACTTTTCCGGTGACCAAAACAGGACTTCCCATATATGAATCTTTACCTCCGGACCATTCCGGAACTCCTCGTGACGTCCAGGATCTCATCCGGGACTCCGAACAACATTCGGTAACCGCGTACATACTTTCCCTATAACCCTAGCGTCATCGAACCTTAAGTGTGTAGACCCTACGGGTTCGGGAACCATGTAGACATGACCGAGACAACTCTCCGGCCAATAACCAACAGCGGGATCTGGATACCCATGTTGGCTCCCACATGTTCCACGATGATCTCATCGGATGAACCACGATGTCAAGGATTCAATCAATCCCGTATACGATTCCCTTTGTCTATCGGTACAGCACTTGCCCGAGATTCGATCGTCGGTATACCGATACCTTGCTCAATCTCGTTGCCGGCAAGTCTCTTTACTCGTTCCGTAACACATCATCCCGTGATCAACTCCTTGATCACATATTGTGCACATTATGATGATGTCCTACCGAGTGGGCCCAGAGATACCTCTCCGTCATACGGAGTGACAAATCCCAGTCTCGATTCGTGCCAACCCAACAGACACTTTCGGAGATACCTGTAGTGCACCTTTATAGCCACCCAGTTACGTTGTGACGTTTGGTACACCCAAAGCATTCCTATGGTATCCGTGAGTTGCACAATCTCATGGTCTAAGGAAAAGATACTTGACATATAGAAAAGCTTTAGCATACGAACTACACGATCTGTGCTAGGCTTAGGATTGGGTCTTGTCCATCACATCATTCTCCTAATGATGTGATCCCGTTATCAACGACATCCAATGTCCATGGTTAGGAAACCGTAACCATCTATTGATCAACGAGCTAGTCGTCTAGAGGCTCACTAGGGACATGGTGTTTGTCTATGTATCCACACATGTATCTGAGTTTCCTTTCAATACAATTCTAGCATGGATAATAAACGATTATCGTGAACAAGGAAATATAATAATAACCAATTTATTATTGCCTCTAGGGCATATTTCCAACAGTCTCCCACTTGCACTAGAGTCAATAATCTAGTTCACATCGCCATGTGATTAACACTCATAGGTCACATCGCCATGTGACTAACATCCAAAGAGTTCACTAGAGTCAGTAATCTAGTTCACATCAATATGTGATTAACACTCAATGAGTTCTGGGTTTGATCATGTTATGCTTGTGAGAGAGGTTGTAGTCAACGGGTCTGCAACATTCAGATCCCTATGTACTTCGCAAAAACTTTATGTCATATCGTAGATGCTGCTATCACGTTCCACTTGGAGCTATTCCAAACTGTTGCTCCATTATACGTATCCGGTATCTCCACTTAGAGTTATCCGGATAGGTGTTAAGCTTGCATCGACGTAACTCTTTACGTCGAACTCTTTATCACCTCCATAACCGAGAAACATTTCCTTACTCCTCTAAGGAAAATTTTGACCACTATCTAGTAATCCACTCCTGGATCACCTTTGTACCCTCTTGCCAGACATGTGGCAAGGCACACATCAGGTGCGGTACTTAGTATGGCATACCGTACAGAGCCTATGACAAAAGCATAGGGGACGACCTTCGTCCTTCCTCTTCCTTCTGCCGTGGTCAAGTTTTGAGTCTTACTCAACTTCACACCTTACAACTCAGGTAAGAACTCCTTCTTTGACTGATCTATTTTGAACTCCTTCAAAATCATGTCAAAGGTGTGTGTTCTTTTGAAAGTATCATCAGGCGTCTTGATCTATCTGTATAGATCTTGATGCCCAATATGTAAGCAGCTTTATCCAGGTCTTCCTTTGAAAAACTCATTTCAAACAACCCTTTATGCTTTCTAGAAATTCTACATCATTTCGGATCAACAATATGTCATACACATACACTTATCAGAAATGTTGTAGTGCTCCCACTCACTTTATTGCAAATACAAGTTTCTAACAAACTTTGTATACCCAAAAACTTTGATCACTCCATCAAAGTGTATATTCCGACTCCGAGATGCTTGCTCTAGTCCATGGAAGGATCGTTGGAGCTAGCATATCTTTTAGCATCCTTAGGATCGACAAAACCTTTCTGATTGTATCACATACAACCTTTCCTTATGAAAACTGGTAAGGAAACTTGTTTTGTCATTCATCTGCCAGATTTCATAAATGCAGCTAATGCTAACATGATTCCGACGGACTTAAGCATCGCTACGGGTGAGAAAATCTCATCGTAGTCAACTCCTTGAACTTGTGGAAAACTCTTCGCCACAAGTCGAGCTTCATAGACGGTGACATTACCGTCCACATCCGTCTTAGTCTTAAAGATCCATTTGTCTCAATGGCTTGCCGATCACAGGGCAAGTCCACCAAAGTCCATACTTTGTTTTGATACATGGATCCTATCTCGGATTTATCGGCTTCTAACCATTTGTCGGAATATGGGCCCACCATCGCTTCTCCATAGTCCGTAGGTTCATCGTTGTCCAACAACATGACCTCTAAGACAGGATCAACGTACCACTCAGGAGTAGTACATATCCTTGTCAACCTACGAGGTTCGATAGCAACTTGATCTGGAGCTTCATGATCACTATCATTAGTTTCCTCTTCAACTGTCGTAGATTCCACAGAAACATCTTTCTGTATTGCACTACTCTCCGGTTGAAGTGAGGGTTCGACAACCTCATCAAGTTCTATCTTCCTCCCACTCAATTCTTTCGAGAGAAACTCCTTCTCGAGAAAGGACCCATTCTTAGCGACAAACATTTTTGTCCTTGGATCTGAGATAGAAGGTATACCCCACCGTTACCAGTGGGTATTCCATGAAGATGTATTTGTCCGCTTTGGGTTCGAGCTTTTCCTGGCTGAAGCCATAAGCATCGCAGCCCCAAACATTTAAGAAAACGACAACTTTGGTTTCTTGCCAAACCACACGACGTCGTCTCAATGGACTTAGATGGTGCCCTATATAAAGTGAATGCAGCTGTCTCTAATGCATAACCTCAAAATAATAGCGGTAGATCGGTAAGACACACCATAGATCGCACCATATCTCATAAGGTTCGATTACGATGTCCGGACACACCATTACGCTGTGGTGTTCCAGGGGACTTCAACTGCGAAACAATTCCACAATGTCTTAAGTGATTGCCAAACTCATAATTCAGATAATATCCCCTTGATCAGATCGTAGGAACATGATCTTCTTGTTATGATGATTCTTAATCTTCACTCTGAAATTTTTGAACCTTTCAAACGTTTCAGACTTTTGCTTTATTAAGTAAATATACCATATCTACTCAAATCGTCAGTGAAGATGAGAAAATAACGATATCCACCACACGCCTTAATTCTCACTGGATCACATACATCAGCATGTATGATTTCCAATAAGTCACTTACCCGTTTCATTGTACCTGAAAACGAGATCTCAGTCATCCTGCCCATGAGGCATGGCTCGCATGTGTCAAGCGATTCAAAATCAAGTGACTCCAAACGTCCATCAGCATGGAGTTTCTTCATGCATTTTATGCCAAAATGACCTAAGCGGCAGTGCCACAAGAAAGTGGTACTATCATTATTAACTCTACATCTTTTGGCATTAATATTATCATTATGTGTATTACCATGATCGAGATTCAACGAACCATTGGGTGCATGACCATAAAGGTATTATTCATGTAAACAGAATAACCATTATTCTCTAACTTAAATGAATAACCGTATTGCGATGAACATGATCTAATCATTTTCATGCTCAACGTAGACACCTGATAACATTTATCTAGGTTCAACACTAATCTCGAAAATAGAGGAAGTGTGCGATGGTGATCTCATCAACCTTGGAAACACTTCCAACACACATCGTCACCTCGTCCCTAGCTAGTCTCCGTTCAGTCCGTAGCTTTTGCTTCAAGTCACTAATAATAGCAACTGAACCGGTATCCAATACCCAGGTGCTACAAGGAGTACTACTAAGGTACACATCAATAACACGTATATCAAATATACTTTGTTGAAGTTTCCAGCTATCATATCTACCATGTATTTGGGGTGGTTCCGCTACCATGTGACCGTTACCCTTACAATCGAAGCACTTAGTCTCGAGGTTTGGGTGCAACCTTGGGTTCCCTCATTAGAGCGACAACTGGTTTGCCATTCATGAAGTTTCCCTTCTAGCCCTTGCCCCTTTTGAAACCAGTGGTCTTGCTAAACCATCAACACTTGATGCTCCTTCTTGATTTCTACTTTTGCGGTACTAAGAACCGCTAACAGCACCGGGATCATCTCTATCCTTTGCATGTCATAGTTCATCACGAAGTTCTAGTAGCTTGGTGATAGTGTCTAGAGAATTCTGTCAACCACTATCTCACCTGGAAGATTAACTCCCACTTGGTTCAAGTGATTTCAGCACCCAGACATTCTGAGCACATGCTCATTTGTTGAGCCATTCTCCTCCATCTTTTTGGCAAAAGAACTTGTCAGAGGTCTCATACCTCTCAACACGGGCATGAGCCTGAAATCCCAATTTCAGCTCTTAGAACATCTCATATGTTCTATGGCGTTCAAAACGTCATTGGAATCCCGATTCTAAGCCGTAAAGTATGGTGCACTAAACTATCAAGTAGTCATCAGGACGTCTCTGTCAGGTGTTCACAACATCCACAGACAACGTTGTAGGGGTTTGCACATCGAGCGGTGCATCAAAGACGTAAGCTTTCTGTGCAGTAGTGAGGACACTCCTCGGACTACGGACCCAGTCCGCATCCTTGCTTACAATATCTTTCAACTTAGTCTTTCTCTAGGATCGTATTTAAACAGGGAGCTACAACGCAAGCTATTGATCTACAACATAATTTGCAAAGGCAACTTAGACTATTGTTCATGATAAGTGAGTTTAACTAATCAAATTACTTATAACTCCCACTCAAATTGACATCCCTCTGGTCATCCGAGCGTGACATGATCCAAATCCACCAACCCAAGTCCGATCATCACGTGAGATGAGGTGGTGTCAATGGTGAACATCTTCATGTTGATCATATCTACTATATGACTCATGCTCGACCTTTCGGTCTTCCGTGTTCCGAGGCCATGTCTGTACATGCTAGGCTCGTCAAGTCTAACCCGAGTGTTCTGCATGTGCAAAACTGGCTTGCACCCGTTGTATGCGAACGTAGAGTCTATCACACCCGATCATCACGTGGTGCTTCGAAACGATGAACCTTCGCAACGGCGCACACTCGGGGGGAACACAATTTCATCTTGAAATTTTAGTGAGGGATCATCTTATAATGCTACCGTCGTCCTAAGCAAAATAAGATGCATAAAAGGATTAACATCACATGCAAATCATAAGTGACATGATATGGCCATCAACTCGTGCTTTTGATCTCCATCTCCAAAGCACCGGCATGATCTCCATCGTCACCGGCGCCACACCATGATCTCCATCATCATGATCTCCATCATCGTGTCGCCATCGGGGTTGTCGCGCGCCCACCATGCTCTTACTACTATTGCTACCGTTTAGCGATAAAGTAAAGCATTACAAAGCGCTTAATGATTGACACGCAGGTCATACAAAAATTAAAGACAACCCTATGGCTCCTGCCGGTTGCCGCATGCATCGACATGCAAGTCGATATTAACTATTACAACATGATCATCTCATACATCAAATATATCTCATCATGTCATTGGCCATATCATATCACATACATACCCTGCAAAAACAAGTTAGACGTCCTCTAATTTGTTGTTGCATGTTTTACGTGGCTGCTATGGGTATCTAGCAAGAACGCTTCTTACCTACGCAAAGCCACAACGGTGATATTCAAGTTGCTATTTAACCTTCTACAAGGACCGCCTTGTTCTATTCCGATTCAACTAAGATAGGAGAGACAGACACCCGCCAGCCATCTTATGCAACAAAAGTCACATGTCTGTCGATGGAACCGGTCTCATGTACGTGGACATGTAAAGTTGGTCCGGGCCGCTTCATCCCATAATACCGCTGAATCAAGAAAGACTAAGGAGGGCAGCAATTTAAACATCAACGCCCACAAACCCTTTTGTGTTCTACTCGAGAAAGCATCTACGCAAGAACCTAGCTCATGATGCCACTGTTGGGGAACGTAGCATGGGAAACAAAAATTTTCCTACGCTCACCAAGATCAATCTAGGAGATGCACATCTACGAGAGGAGAGTTGGATCCACATACCCTTGTAGATCGCTAAGCGGAAGCGTTCAAGAACGCGGTTCATGGAGTCGTACTCGCCGCGATTCAGATCGCCGAAGATCCTAGCACCGAACGGACGGTGCCTCCGCGTTCTTCACACGTGCAGCCCGGTGACGTCTCCCACGCCTTGATCCAGCAAGGAGAGAGGGAGAGGTTGGGGAAGACTCCATCCAACAGCAGCACGACGGCGTGGTGGTGGTGGAGGAGCGCGGGACTCCAGCAGGGCTTCGCCAAGCGCTGCAAGAGACGAGGAGGGAGAGGGGTAGGGCTGCGCCAAGAGGGAGACGTTCTCGTGTGTCCAGCAGCCCTAAAACCTCACATATATATAGGGGGAAGGGAGGGCTGCGCCCCCCTTTAGGGTTTCCCTCCCCTAGGGTGAGGCCAGCCCTAGATCCCATCTAGGGGGGCGGCCAAGGGGAAGAGAGGGGGAGGCGCACCACTATTGGGCCCTAGGGCCCAACTGCCTTAGGGTTTGCCCCCCTCCCCTCTTGGAGGCGCCCTGGGACTTGGTGGGGGGGCGCACCAGCCCCCTTGGGGCTGGTCCCCTCCCACACTTAGCCCACGCAGCCACCTGGGGCTGGTGGCCCCACCTGGTGGACCCCCGGGACCCTCCCGGTGGTCCCGGTACATTACCGATATCGCCCGAAACTTTTCCGGTGACCAAAACAGGACTTCCCATATATGAATCTTTACCTCCGGACCATTCCGGAACTCCTCGTGACGTCCGGGATCTCATCCGGGACTCCGAACAACATTCGGTAACCGCGTACATACTTTCCCTATAACCCTAGCGTCATCGAACCTTAAGTGTGTAGACCCTACGGGTTCGGGAACCATGTAGACATGACCGAGACAACTCTCCGGCCAATAACCAACAGCGGGATCTGGATACCCATGTTGGCTCCCACATGTTCCACGATGATCTCATCGGATGAACCACGATGTCAAGGATTCAATCAATCCCGTATACGATTCCCTTTGTCTTTTGGTATAGCACTTGCCCGAGATTCGATCGTCGGTATACCGATACCTTGCTCAATCTCGTTACCGGCAAGTCTCTTTACTCGTTCCGTAACACATCATCCCGTGATCAACTCCTTGATCACATATTGTGCACATTATGATGATGTCCTACCGAGTGGGCCCAGAGATACCTCTCCGTCATACGGAGTGACAAATCCCAGTCTCGATTCGTGCCAACCCAACAGACACTTTCGGAGATACCTGTTGTGCACCTTTATAGCCACCCAGTTACGTTGTGACATTTGGTACACCCAAAGCATTCCTACGGTATCTGGGAGTTGCACAATCTCATGGTCTAAGGAAAAGATACTTGACATATAGAAAAGCTTTAGCATACGAACTACACGATCTGTGCTAGGCTTAGGATTGGGTCTTGTCCATCACATCATTCTCCTAATGATGTGATCCCGTTATCAACGACATCCAATGTCCATGGTTAGGAAACCGTAACCATCTATTGATCAACGAGCTAGTCGTCTAGAGGCTCACTAGGGACATGGTGTTTGTCTATGTATCCATACATGTATCTGAGTTTCCTATCAATACAATTCTAGCATGGATAATAAACGATTATCGTGAACAAGGAAATATAATAATAACCAATTTATTATTGCCTCTAGGGCATATTTCCAACAGCTGTTGGGGAACGTCGCATGGGAAACAAAAATTTTCCTACGTTCACCAAGATCAATCTAGGAGATGCATCTACGAGGGGAGAGTTGGATCCACATACCCTTGTAGATCGCTAAGCGGAAGCGTTCAAGAACGCGGTTGATGGAGTCGTACTCGCCGCGATTCAGATCGCCGAAGATCCTAGCACCGAACGGACGGTGCCTCCGCGTTCTTCACACGTGCAGCCCGGTGACGTCTCCCACGCCTTGATCCAGCAAGGAGAGAGGGAGAGGTTGGGGAAGACTCCATCCAACAGCAGCACAACGGCGTGGTGGTGGTGGAGGAGCGCGGGACTCCAGCAGGGCTTCGCCAAGCGCTGCGGGAGACGAGGAGGGAGAGAGGTAGGGCTGCGCCAATCGACCGAGGTCAAAACTTGTTCTGGGCAGCCCTAAACTTCACATATATATAGGGGGGAGGTAGGGGCTGCGCCCCCATCTAGGGTTTCCTCCCTAGGGGTGGCGGCAGCCCCCCAGAACCCATCTAGGGTGCGGCCAAGGGGGGGAGAGAGAGGGGGCGCCCTAGGGTGGGCCTTAAGGCCCATCTGGACCTAGGGTTTGCCCCCCTCCACACTCCATGCGCCTAGGGACTTGGTGGGGGGGCGCACCAGCCCCCTTGGGGCTGGTCCCCTCCCACACTTAGCCCACGCAGCCACCTGGGGCTGGTGGCCCCACCTGGTGGACCCCCGGGACCCTCCCGGTGGTCCCGGTACATTACCGATATCGCCCGAAACTTTTCCGGTGACCAAAACAGGACTTCCCATATATGAATCTTTACCTCCGGACCATTCCGGAACTCCTCGTGACGTCCGGGATCTCATCCGGGACTCCGAGCAACATTCGGTAACCGCGTACATACTTTCCCTATAACCCTAGCGTCATCGAACCTTAAGTGTGTAGACCCTACGGGCTCGGGAACCATGTAGACATGACCGAGACAACTCTCCGGCCAATAACCAACAGCGGGATCTGGATACCCATGTTGGCTCCCACATGTTCCACGATGATCTCATCGGATGAACCACGATGTCAAGGATTCAATCAATCCCGTATACGATTCCCTTTGTCTATCGGTACAGCACTTGCCCGAGATTCGATCGTCGGTATACCGATACCTTGCTCAATCTCGTTGCCGGCAAGTCTCTTTACTCGTTCCGTAACACATCATCCCGTGATCAACTCCTTGATCACATATTGTGCACATTATGATGATGTCCTACCGAGTGGGCCCAGAGATACCTCTCCGTCATACGGAGTGACAAATCCCAGTCTCGATTCGTGCCAACCCAACAGACACTTTCGGAGATACCTGTAGTGCACCTTTATAGCCACCCAGTTACGTTGTGACGTTTGGTACACCCAAAGCATTCCTATGGTATCCGTGAGTTGCACAATCTCATGGTCTAAGGAAAAGATACTTGACATATAGAAAAGCTTTAGCATACGAACTACACGATCTGTGCTAGGCTTAGGATTGGGTCTTGTCCATCACATCATTCTCCTAATGATGTGATCCCGTTATCAACGACATCCAATGTCCATGGTTAGGAAACCGTAACCATCTATTGATCAACGAGCTAGTCGTCTAGAGGCTCACTAGGGACATGGTGTTTGTCTATGTATCCACACATGTATCTGAGTTTCCTTTCAATACAATTCTAGCATGGATAATAAACGATTATCGTGAACAAGGAAATATAATAATAACCAATTTATTATTGCCTCTAGGGCATATTTCCAACACCCCTACCTCCTAGCCCCGTCTGCCTCGAAATTCGCGCGACCAGCCTCCCTCCACTCTGCCCGCTGCCGCCTCCTCCTAGAATTCCGCGGCCGGCCACCCCCACGCGCCACTTGGTACTCAGCCATTGGCCGAGCCGCCACTTCCCCGCGCCTCCTCCTACCAAGAAGCGCCACGTGCCCCTAGCTAGCTTCCCCATGCCGCGGCCCGCCCAGGCCCGCGCGGCCGCCCATGCACGCGCCCGCTCCCCGCCGCCCGAGCGCTCGGCTCGCTCCCTCGATCCTGTCTGGATCGGAGAGGAGCCCGAGCTCTCGATCCCCGTCGCCGGTCGCTCCTCCCCCGTCACCCCTCGCCGCCGGCGGAGGTGCTCCCCGCCAGCCTCTTCGTCGAGCCCCGCCGGCGCTCGTCGCCGCCACCGGCCACCGCCGGATCCACTCCGGCCATCGTCGCCCTGCGGCCGTGAGCGCCACCACCGCCGTCGGCTTCGCGTCCTCGCCGCCGCGCCTACCATCCCGCCGTCGCCCGTCGCTCGGCCAGCGTCCTCAACCCCACCGCCGCGCCATGGCCTCGACCTCCCTGCCGGCTCCAGCCGCCACTGTGGACGGGCCGAACATGTCCGTCCGAGCACGCACATGTCCAGCCCCCCTGCTGTGACACTGCCAACGTGGACCCAGCCGCCCAGATGTGTCCGCCCCACTCCGGACAATGTCCACTCCCCCGCCCCTCCGAGGTGGTTTTCTTCCTAAGTCCCTGGCCTTTTGTAATTATATGTGCATGTTTGCTTAGTGATAACTTTTCGTGTGTATGTCCAATTGAGTGAATGATATGTCAAAATGATCATGGTGATATGCTCTTCATTTTGTTCCACTGTGGCATGCTTGTTTGAGTTCATCTTGATGCTCTAATCATCGTTGCAAGAATGCTATATGTTTAAAACTGCTGATAACTATAAATTTGTTGCATGCTTGTGGTGGTGATAACTTTGTGCATGTTGGTCCAAATGGAGCATATGATATGTAAAAATGTTCATTGTGAAGTGCTCTACATGTTGGTTGCTATAGCATTCATGTTAGGTGCCATTTTGCCATGTTAATATCTGTTGCAAAAGTGCATGTGGCTGTTAAGTGCTGAAACTTGTTGTGAGATGCTGATTTGACTGGTTCGTAGCTATTGGTGTGTTTGTCTTTCATGCCACATGTCAATATGTTTTAGAAGCACAATCATATGGTCTTTGCTGTGGTGCAATACACTTTTCATAATATGCCTTGAGGTGACTTAAACAAGCTTGTAAACATGCCATGCCAATGTTGCTGTTTTATACTTAGTGAAAAAACGGTTAAGTCTGGAATCTGTTAAACCTGATGCTATGTTTGCTTGATGCCCCACTCAGATCCATGCATGTTTTAGTATGTCAAATGATCATGTCTTGTTGTCCATGTTATGCTCTATCCATCCATGCCCTTATTTGCATATATAGACTGATGTAGCTTATTTATTTCTTACTCTCAAGTTGTTATAAATGTACCTGTCAGACTTTTATCTGCATGATCAATTTGGTGAAACTTGTTGTTATTGATCCATGCCTCCTATGGAGTTGCTCCAATGGAGTTGTTTGATGTATGCTATGTCTATTACATGTCCATGATCTTTATATACTTAGTAGAATTGATATGCTTGTTGTTTTGTGCCTCCGAAGGCAGCATCGTGATGATGTTTTTGCCTTCCCAGATTTTGGCTAAGTCTGGATAAATTTATTGCAACTTGCCAGGCTTGTTTAATTGTGTTCCAGCAAGTTTTTGGGTGTGCTCTAAGTTCATGCTGGTTAAGTATCATGTCTATTTCACATCCATGCCTAGTGTTATCATGTTTGGGTGTTGTAGCATATATTTACCTTGCTCCAAAGTTGCTATGTTGCTGATTTTCGACAGCTTGTCGCTATATCTTGTTTCGTGTGTATGTGATGAACCGTTGCTCCGTTTTGAGCGTGCTATATATGAAACTTGTGTGATTTTGCATGTTGAAGCATAATATCATGTTGCTTTCATGCTTGGAGTGTGTTTGCTTGTTGTTTGGATGCATCTTGCATAATTGCCATGCTTGACTTGTCTTGCTCATATCTTCTAGGCCGTAGCTCCGAATTAAACAAACTTTATATGAAACTTGACTAGAATTTCGTGTAGATCATTATGGTGCATGTTAACTTGCTGTTTAAAAACTTTAACTTAAGGTTTGTTCAAATATGGACCAATTTAGAAATGTGCATATGAGGACATACCGGAATTGTTATATGTTGGTTCCGGCCTCTTTTAAACTTGTTGGGTGATGTTGTTCTTGTATGCATCATCCCTTGCCATGTTTTGCATCATATAGACTTGTCTTGCATCATACTTGGTTGAGCATCTTGTCGTGTTCTTTATTGGTGTGTTTACCATGTTGTGTGCTTTCTTCTCGCTAGTTCTTTTCCGTTGCGACCGTGAGGATTCGTTCGGCTACACGTGGTTCGTCTTCGAGGCTTCTTCTTCGTCTTCTTCATGGACTCGTTCTTCTTCCTTGCGGGATCTCAGGCAAGATGACCATCACCTTGGATACCTTTACTATCATTGCCATGCTAGTTGTCTCGATGCTATCGTTATATGTCACGCTACCTATCTTTTTGTCAGCCCCTCTCCTTGTTGCCATGAAACCTCTAACCTTTGACACCTTCCCAGCAAACGATTGTTTCGCTATGTTACCCGCTTGCTCAGCCCCTCTTATAGCGTTGTTAGTTGCAGGTGAAGATGAAGATTGCTCCATGTCGGAACTTGATGTTTTGGGAATATCACAATATATCTATTATTATAACTTAACACACCTATATACTTGGCAATGGGTGGAAGGCTTGGCCTTTTGCTCGGTGTTTTGTTCCACTCATGCCACCTTAGGAGCCGATAAACCGGCGTTATGTTCCTTGATTTTGCGTTCCTTACACGGTTGGGTATATGGGGACCCCTTGACAGTTCGTCTTTGAATAAAACTCCTCCAGCAAGGCCCAACATTGGTTTTAATTTGCAACATAATAAAAACTTAATTAATTAATTAAATTGCATAGGGGGTCGCGTCCCCGAGGATTCTTTCTACATAACAGGAGGGGCCAGTGCTGATGGTGTTGGTCCCAAACGGGCGGACTGCGGGGCCGCCACGGGGAAACTCGAGGTATCTGGCTCCCGTAGGATGTCCCATCCGGACGTGGCCTTAGACGAGATACGCACGGCTACTATCAGGGTGTCGGCACGCCGGGAGGTCTTGCTGGATTTGTTTTGCCATTGTCGAAATGTCTTGTGCATCGGGATTCCGAGCCTGATCGGATTGTCCCTAAGATAAGGGGTAATATTATTAGTACTTCTGCTGATCGTAAGAGCTTGTGATGGGCTAAGTTGGGACACCCCTGCAGGGTTATGATCTTTCGAAAGCCGTGACCGCGGTTATGTGCAAGATTGGAATTTGTTAATGTACGGTTGTAGAAAACTTGACAGAGGATCCGAGATAAAATGCACAACCGTGTGAGTAACCGTGACTGTCTCTTTTCACTTTGAGAAGAGAACACGGTGGGGTTATGTTTGACTCGTAGGTAGTTCAGGATCTTTAGCGATCATTACTAGTTTGCGACCGCTTGCGTAGATGCTCATCTTATTCTTGTACTCGTAAGTTAGCCACCATATACTGCTTAGTTGCTGCTGCAACCTCACCACTTAACCTCTCCTTTCCCATTAAGCTTTGCTAGTCTTGATACCCATGGTTATGGGATTGCTGAGTCCTCGTGGCTCACAGTTACTACAACACCAGTTGCGGTAGATGTTTCCGATGACTTGATGCGAGAGCTATGTCCTTTGTGTTGGAGTTCTTTCTTCTTATTGGTCAGTCTTGGGTTAGGTTCCGGGTCGGCAGCCTGGGATAGCAGATGGATGTTGTTGTGCTTTTCTTGTTTGCATCCGTAATCGGATGCCTTGTATTGATGTTGTTGTATTCATGTGAATTGTATGTATTGTTGTATCCCCATGTATTTATGTAATGGTACGATGTAATGATATACATCCTGCTCAGCGCCTGATATGCGGTTGTGCCCCAATCACGTATGAGTCACGTGATCGGGATAGAATCGCATCTTGGGCCTGACAAATTGGTATCAGAGCCTTGACCGACCATAGGAGCCCCCTTGATTGATTGTAGCTTGGCCGTTGTCGAGTCTAGCAAAAACTTTTTCAGAGTCTAGTTATATCGGAGAGTAGGGATTCTTTTTTACTTCCCTGCCCCTTCGTCGCTCTGGTGAGGAATCTTGACGTAGGTGTTTTGAATTACTCCTCTTCCCCTTCAATTTTTTTTGGATCACGTGGTTAGTTTTCGTTCGTTGCGATGTCCGTTCTTTCATCTGGTGCATCTCTCATCGAGTCGATTTGACCTCCTCGTCTTTTGCTTCAATCCTCAGTTCTTTCCAACCGGCATTGTTTTCCCCGTTCCGAAGTTTTGTTTCTTTTTCCCACCCGCCCACCCTTTTGCTTCTCGGAGTCGGAGTCCTTAATCGAGTATCCATCCTACTCGTGTGAAGTCTTTGCTTTCTTTCATCAATTGTTTCAAGTGGTGAATTCTCGTCTAGTTCGTCCTTCTTCATCTTTTTTCTTTCCGGTGGTTCCAATTCAATTTGTATTCGGTGATCATCATATTATTTCCCTCGGTTCGGATGTTTTTCCCCTTCTCTCGTTCGCCTGTCACCATTTAATTATTCTGGAGTTCCGAAGACATCTCAGGAGAATCATTTGTGTTTCAATTAATTCAAGGTTGTCACCTCCTTCGAGTCTTTTAATCGTATTGGCGCATTATCTCTTTTCGGTCCTTTCCAACTGTGTTTTCTCTTTGGTGGGCTCATAACCCACAGGTTTATTCCCAGGATCTTACCTGAGTCTTCTAATATTTTCCGGAGTATTCATAAATTCTTTCAATGTGCGACGTAAGAATGGATTCCATCAGTTATATGCCTTCTCCAAGATCGTTTGCAAATTCATTCATGTTTGGTTCAACCTTTCCTCTTTTGATTCTTCCGGAGTATCTCAACAATTTTGGGTGGTGTTTCTCATCGTCTTTTGAAGACCGAATAAGCGTTTTGCTCTAAATCTTGCCGTTCTCTCGGAGATTTGTTCTTCTAGCTTAATGCTATCCTCGCGAATTATCCTGTTTGTCATAAATTCTTTTCCTTAACCATCCGGAGTATTTCATGAATTATTTCATTGTGTTCCTCCGAAGGCCATCAGTTCAGAAGATTTCTTCGTTCTCAGTTTTCACCTTCGTCCTCCAAATATTCTTCATTGATGCCTCTTCGTTCGTCTCACATTCTTCCGGTGCTTCTTCCAAATATTTTTAATTAGTTCGCGATCTCTTCGTTCTCTTGTATCTAAATTCCCCAAGTGCTTATTCTTCCCGGCGATTCATTCTCCTTTCTTCGTCCAATTTTAATTCTTTACGGTGGTTCGTTCTTTTCTTCACTCGGCTTCAATTCTTAGGGTGGTTCTCTCAAGAGTTCTTTTCCTGTGTTGTCATATAAATCCATTCTTTTTATTCCAACCCTACCGGTGGGTCATGAAGATTTTCACAAGTTTGCGACATATCCCTCTTTAATCATTTCAACGCGAATAAGTAGTATGCAAATCCATTGTTTCCCATCAATGTAATTGGTGGAGGATAAGCATAACATAATTCTTATTCTTTTTATCAAGTTGAGTCATTCCTTCCTTCGGAATTTGTTCTTGATGAATAAATTCTAGTTCCAAGTGCTTTAATCTTTTCTTCCCCGGAGTTCAAAGTTTTTCCCCGCCTTCTCGGCGGAACCCCCGTCTAAATCATCGCAAGGCTTTATTCTTATTCTTGAATCCTTCACTTCTATATCATCATCCTTTTCATTACCGGAGTTCTTCATGGTGGTTCTTCATTATTTAATCATTCTTCATATGTTCATCATAATTCTTCTCGAGCAGCTCAAACATTCTTATTCTTGCCTCTTGAGTGCAAATAATTCTCCGTCTTCTTTTCAAGTGGAGTTTTACATTCTTCCCTCATCTCACCTATTCAATCTTTGGTTGCGGCATTATTCACCTCAAGTTTTGAGATGTTTACATAAGTCCACAACAAGCTTATTATTTTGTTGTTGATTTTCTCAACAACTTAGTTCAATCCTTTCTTATAAGCATTATTCCAATTCATTCGTCCTGGAAGTTGTCGTCTTCTTCTCCGTTCTTTCATTCCGTTCTTTCAATTCTTCCGGAGGCATGTATTGTTCTTTTCATCATGTTTCGCTTCTTCTTCTCAAGTTCATGTCCTATTCCTGTAATGCTCAACCGTAGAATTGCCCGAATTACTTTGTTCGAATTCCTTTTCTTTCTCTTATTAACCGGAGTAGTTTTGAATCCATTGTATTCCTTCAATTCTTGCTTCTTATCAGTCAACCTACTTGATTCTCGTGTGTTCCTTGCTCCTCTTTTGGTAACGGAGCTTCTCAATCTCGTTCATCTCCGTTGTTTTCTTTCTTTCAAATTGTACAACCTCTTAACATTCTTTGGTTTCACTCTTTTGTCCACGAGGAACTTTGTTCTTCCTTTTTCCCTTCCGTCTCGTTCCTAAGATCTCGGGACGAGATCTCTTGTTAGTAGGGGAGTGTTGTGACACCCCGAGACCGATGCGCCAGGTGTCAGCCAGTTATTCGTCGTCGTTGCCATGTCATCTGCTTGCGTGTAGCCTCTTGCCATGTCATCATGTGTGTTGCATCATCATGTTTTCAAAACTTGCATCCATCCGAGACCCCCTCGTCATCTTCGTTGTCCGTTCTGAGCCCAGAAACACTCGCACGCGCCCGCGGCACCTCCGAATATTTACTTCATGAGTGGCCGGAAAATATTCTCGGACTGGGATGAAATTTGACGTGTGGTCTTATTATAGCATAGGTAGACCGCTTGTCAAATTTCATCGCATTCGGAGCTTGTTTGATAGCCCAACCGTTAAACTATAGCGGCAGTATAGCCGGTTAAATCGTCGGACATTTCGGTCTC
>LR738711.1:769635614-769653598 GCA_902687465.1 Secale cereale | reverse complement strand
CGGGCCTCTCCTCTCCTCTCATCACAGCCCACTTACCTATCCTACAGCCCACCTAGGCTCCCCTCTGTCCGTAACCATCCAATGGTGATCGAACGGCTCCGAATCAGCCTAAAACAGCTAACCCTAGCCCCTTTTCCCTATATAACCCCCCTCCATGTCCATTTTGGGACATACCTACCCTTCCCCTACCTCCTAGCCCCTCTACCTCGAAATTCGCGCGGCCAGCCTCCCTCCACTCAGCCCGCCGCCGCCTCCTCCTGTAATTCCGCCGCCGGCCACCCCCACGCGCCAGTTGGCGCTCCGCCATTGGCCGAGCCGCCACTTCCCCGCGCCTCTTCCTACCACGAAGCGCCATGTGCCCCCAGCCAGCTTCCCCCCGCCGTAGCCCGCCGGCCCAGGTGCGGCCCGCCCAGGCCCGTGATGTCTACACACGCTTCTACTCTTGTAGACTATGTTGGGCCTCCAAGCGCAGAGGTTTGTAGGACAGCAGCAATTTCCCTCAAGTGGATGACCTAAGGTTTATCGAACTCAGGGAAGTAGAGGTTGAAGATGGTCTCTCTCAAGCAACCCTGCAACTAAGATACAAGAAGTCTCTTGTGTCCCCAACACACCTAATACACTTGTTAGATGTATAGGTGCACTAGTTCGGCGAAGAGATGTTAAATGGCAAGTGATATGGATGGCAAAACAAAGTAATATAAATCTGTAATAAAAAGTGCAGCAAGCAAACAAGTGGTAAACGTGAGCACAAATGGTATTGCAATGGTGGAAACAAGGCCTAGGCTTCATACTTTCACTAGTGGCAACTCCCAACAACATTAACATAATCGAATCACATGATATTTCCCATAAAACATGCAATGGAGACACACCCGGAGGTCATTCCTTCGTGGTCAAGAGAGGACGAGAATTATGTAGGGCTACAAAAGCACACCTCAAAGTTCGTAGTTCTCAATCTAAGGATTTCCCAATGTCACCGCGGCCATCCAAAGAGAGTCCCACAATCACCACAACATATCTAAAGGATAGTCAAAGACAAGCACCAAGAGACTCTCAATCTTCAATCAACACACAAGAGAGGAAATCACTCATGAAAATATTTTTCTAATCCATGTCCAATAGACCGCTGTCACCTTGGTCTCGGGGATTATACTAGATAAAGACAAGTGAGTACATCAATCCAATACATAGAGGAAGGGGAAATATCATGGGATCACCCTAGATTAACATAACCTATGATCACAACGAAGATCACATCATGGGAGAGAGAATTGACCACATAGCTACTGGTAGAAACCTCAGCCCCGAGGAGGAACTACTCCCACATCATGGAGGGAGGAAGCAACGTCGATGGAGATGAATCCGGGGGCACTTCCCCGTCCCGGCAGGGTGCCGGCACAGGAATTCTGGTCCCCCGAAGCTTGATGGCGATGGCGGCGGAGATCGGAATTGCATCTGGAGAAAAGGGGTACGGAATCAGGGTTTCCTCGACGCGGTGTAAATATATGCCAAAGGGGGGCATCAGACGAGGCTCGGGGGGCCCAGGCGCCCCCCCGGCGCGGCCCAGGGGGGGCGCGCCACCAGGGCGCCTGGAGCCCTGGTGGCCCCCCCGGGTGTACTTTGGCTACCGAGAACCTTCTGGAACGCTGATTTTTTATATAATTTTTCCGTTATTTTTCTGACAGTTCTCGTAATGGGAAAACCTGAAATACAAAAACAGCCGAAAACAGAAACTGGCACTGGGGTGCACTGAGTTAATAGGTTAGTCCAAATATGATCAAAAGTGTATGGAAGTGTATAAATATCATAGCAATATCACCCAAAAGAGGCATGGAGCAAGCAGAAATTATAGATATGTTTTGGACGTATCAACATCCCCAAGCTTAATTCCTGCTCGTCCTCGAGTAGGTAAATGATAACAAGAATAATTTCTGTGGTGACATGCTATTAACCATATAGGACTTTTTCATAGTCACATGACAAAAGCTTACTGAGACAATGAATCTATAGTAATTAAGTTGCCTCATGAGAAAATCACAAAGAACTGGAAGTTTTACAATATGATACTGAAACATCAAATAGATTTGTAATGAACATGGTGTGCAAATATGATAAAGTGATATCTCGCTTGCCCCCTTTAGTGAAGCAAAACATAAATGCAGGGGCACCCCCAAGTTTTAAGTGATGACTAGATACAATGATTTCAAAATAAACGATATCACAATCATGCAAAAGACAATGCTACTTTGGGACAATGCACATTACACTCAGAATGACAATCATGCTCTCAATAGTTGGTGCTTTAAAAGAAGGTGGAGACTCTTGAACCGTGGCTTTTGTTGGCAAGGTTGAAAACCCGTAGTCGGAAACAAAGACAAAACACGTACCGGAGCTCTTGGTTTTTAAACAGAGGTAATAATTTTTTTTAGATCATGCATGTTTCGTCAACGAATGCTAGCATATAACCCAATCACTTCTTGAGATGGACAAGTTTCGAGGAACGGCTCCCGAATGAGGACGATCACATCCTCTTAATCTCCTTTGTTTATCACTGCCAAAGTTTTCTGATTTCTCGTGAACAAACCGTGAAGGAGGGATTGTTTGTTATATTAGTTTTGAGTCGGGCGCACTCAATGCCAGTTCCTTCTCGTATTATGGGTTTGCACATTATACATGCAATCCCGGGGTGAAGCTTGTCCAACTTAAAAAGATTATGAATTAACTACTACTTCCTCATGGACTTACAACAGAGGCACAAAATAGGAATGCATTTTTCTTTGAATAATTTCGAGATGGTACATGCAAGTCTCCGTTAGGAATGGCAGGTAAATACCATGTAGGAAGGTATGGTGGACTCATATGGCATAACTGGTTTAAAAGAAGGTGGATGCACAAGCAGTCAGTCCGCTTAGTACAGGTGGAGGTTAGCAAAAGACTGGGAGCGACCAACTAAAAGAGCAATGACGGTCATAATCATGCAGAGCGACAAAGCAACATTGAATCAGGCATGGGAGTTATATCGCTACTCAGAAACAAAAGATCATCAAGGCTTGACAGACTTTCTTTACAGTCTTAAATATGCGTGAGCATACGCCAAGTCAATCAAAATAAATTCTTTGAAGGAAGATATTACTAAACCATACCACATCATAGGCAAACAAATCATGTTGGTACTCCAATAACACATTGGGAACCCCCCAGCTATTTGAGACTAACCATAAGAAAACAAGAACTACTAAGCACCATTATGCACGTAGCATCTTTATCATAGACATATCAACCAATGCAACGGAAGCAAACTCTCTTAATAAGATAAGCATGATAAATAAAGAGAGTTCAAGCAACCAACTAAACGAAAGCTCTTTAAAAAGATAAGCATGAAAGTTAAGAGCTAAGCATGATAGTAGCTATTAAAAGACAAAGAACACACACATCAAGGATAGACATGAAAATTCTATGTTATGTTCTAGGTAGAAGTGGAGCGTGTTTCTCTCCCACATAAAGAAAGCTTAGTTCCGACTCGTTATGAAAAGCTAAGGAAAACTAAAAAGGAAAACTAAAAGCGAGACGCTCCAAGCATAGCACATAACACATGAAGTGATAAAAACATAGTGGAACGAAAGACGAACTGATAATGTTGATGGAGAAGGGGATGCACGGGCGCATCCCCAAGCTTAGACGCTTGAGTCTCCTTGAATATTTCTTGGGGGTGCATGGGGGCATCCCCAAGCTTGAGCGTTTGACACTCCTGGATCTTTTTATCATCTTCCCTCGCACACTTGAAAACTCCCTTCATACATAACTCATCATAATCTGATTAGCGAGGTTAGTACCCATAATAAAATAATTGTTCCTTGATGGAAATAAAGATATTCTTGAAGGTCTACTGTTTCTCAAGATTGCCAAAAGGTTTTTGCAAAGAAAAAGCAAGCTCAAGGTTTGCAAAATGAAGGAAAGGCAAAACAGGACAGAATCTGTGAAAAACAGAACAGCAGGTAGTAAATGATTTTTTTCGGGGCACTTCTGCAACTCTAATCAAAAAACTCAGAACAGACGCACAAAAGACAATTGTATAGAGCACGCCGTCGAAAAAATTCAGACCAAAAAGATGATCTGGTGATTTTATACGAATTTTTCTATCCAAGGACAGAATCTGTTTCCTGGACAGCACATCACAACTTTTGAACTTTCTTGCAATCAGAGGCTACACTTGGCACAAAGCTGAAAAGTAAAGATACAATGATGATTCTACTGTAGTAACAACATCAAGACACAAAAAAAGCAAAATAAAATTTTATTCATTGTGGGCTGCCTCCCAAAAGCGCTTTCTTTTATGCCTTTAAGCTAGGCATAAGACTTTAATGATGCTCTCGTAGGAATAAGAGTTGAAGAACAAAAGAGAGCATCAAGAAGCAAATACCAAACACATTTAATCCTAACATGCTTCCTATGCATAGGAATATTGCAATAGAATAATTCATTGAAGCACAAAGGAACTAGCATAGGAAGGCAAAACAAACATAACTTCAAAATATTCACCATAAAGAGAGGAAACTTCTTATTATTAAGATATTTAGAACCAAGTCTCCCTCTCTCATTATAAATTTCAGTGGCATCATGGATGAACTCAACAATATAAGCATCACATAAAGCATTGTTACCATGATCCACATGCGAAAAGGTACTCTTACTCTCCACATAAGCATAATCTTTCTCATTGGTAATAGTGGGAGTAGGACTATCATAAACAACTTGAACACTATAGATTAATTGTGTATTAGGAGGGTGGTGTTCAACAAGGGAGTAATTCCCTCCATGATTATGACAAGTTTCATAAGGATAATTTCTCCTTATGTCATAGGTACCTTTATAATCACTATTGATTGGAGTTATAACATCATCATAGTAGAGAAGAGCATTATCATTGCTAGCAACTATATTTGTAAACATGTTGTCTTTATTCTTACTAGCAAAAGAATTATCAATTGTCACATCACTAGTGGGTAAAGGATTTGCAATCCTATCATCCCCAAGCTTACAGATTTTCATATCATCACTTTCAGAGTTGGTACCAAAAAGATTTTCAAGATCATAAGTAGCATTATCATCATTTTCTAAATCACAATAAGTAACATGCATACCATAATCAAAATCATATTCAATGGTACCTACGGACGTATCATCAAGATGATAATTAAGGCAATAAACGTCACCTTCTTCTTTAAACTTACAACCTTTAGGATAAAATTTGATGGGAGGAATATGCTCAGGCCAGGTTGATACCCATTCTTCTTCCTTCTTGCTCCTCTTCCTCCTCCTCTTCTTTTTCTTCTTCTTCACCTTAGAAGGGAGTCATTGGAGATGAAGCTTCTCCACATATCCTGGTTTATCATTAGAAACAATAGGGGAAACTTGGGAGAAACTCTCCTTTTTATTAGCAGAAATATAAGAGACATTTTTATACTTTGGTAAAGTTCCCTCCTTTCTAATCTTACTTATGTAATCATTTTCATGGCAATTAACAACACAATAGAGATGGCAGTTTTGCAAAGTGTTTTTATTCCTATGGCATTAACATCTAGCCAAGAAGACTTTTCTGTTAACTCTTCACACATCAAAAATAACATAAGCTCATCATAAAGATCAGAGGTGATCATGTTATCACACAACTGGTTAACAGTTATGTTTTGAAAGTTCATGCATTGAAAATTAAAATGACCCTCTATACGGCAAAGTTCACAAGTAAAAGGATAAAGGTCACACAATTCTCTAGCAATTTCATTTAAATCTCTGACCCAAGTGATTGTTCTTTCATGCTTATGTTGCTTACAATACTTCTCTTCTTCAATCATAGGCCTTTCACAAGGTCTATCCACTCCACAAAATTTGACATGCTTATATAAAACTTCATTTTTAGGAATTGGATCATGCATGTTGCAACCATCATGAACAATTTCATTTTCTTTGCAAATCTCTTTAAAAGGTTTATGATGCTTGATCCAATCCTCCTTAGGCATATTAAGATGTGAAGCAAAAGATTTGAGGAAATCAACAAGGAGTTGAGAATCAAGTCCAAACTTAGCACTAAACTTATTAAAACTTGTAGTTTCAACAAAAGACTTAATGCAATCATACTCATAAATTATACCTGACTCTTTACCTTTGTCGATCTCCCAATCTTCAGTGTTGCGTTGAATTCTTTCAAGGAGTTCCCATTTAGCATCAGTCTTTTCGTTTGTGAAAGAACCCATAGAGGAAGCGTCGAGCAAATCTTTATTCTGTCGAGAAAGCCTCGCATAGAAATTAGTAATAATCATATATTTGGGGAGCCCATGGTTAGGACATTTTAGCATTAACGTTTTCAGTCTCCCCCAAGCTTGAGCTATGCTCTCTCCGTCATGAGGATAAAAATTATAAACATAATTCCTATTCTCATGGACTTCATGAAGAGGATAAAACTTGGAGTAAAAGAGAGACTGGATCTCTTCCCACTCCAGCAGGTGAGTGTTATTTAGTAGCCTATACCATTCCAATGCTTTTCCTTTCAGTGACAAGGCAAATAATTTCCTCATGACAAACTCCCTCGATACACCTGCAAGCTTAAATAATGAACATAGTTGTGACAGATATAGCAAGTGTTCACTGGGATGTCTGTCTCCTGCATAACAATTAGCCAAAACATAATCGATAATACCAGCTGGTATTTTATAGGGCACAATTTCAGTAGGGGGAGGAGCAACCACCACAGGTGTGGGGCGTCTTCCCGCAAGCAACGATCCAATAGCAAGGTTGTCCATAAGCATAACTGGTGAAATAAAAATAAGAAATAAAAAGATTTAATTGCAAGATCTAAAGATATACCTTCAAGCGCTCACCTCCCCGGCAACGGCGCCAGAAATAGCTTGATGTCTACACACGCTTCTACTCTTGTAGACTATGTTGGGCCTCCAAGCGCAGAGGTTTGTAGGACAGCAGCAATTTCCCTCAAGTGGATGACCTAAGGTTTATCGAACTCAGGGAAGTAGAGGTTGAAGATGGTCTCTCTCAAGAAACCCTGCAACTAAGATACAAGAAGTCTCTTGTGTCCCCAACACACCTAATACACTTGTTAGATGTATAGGTGCACTAGTTCGGCAAAGAGATGTTAAATGGCAAGTGATATGGATGGCAAAACAAAGTAATATAAATCTGTAATAAAAAGTGCAGCAAGCAAACAAGTGGTAAACGTGAGCACAAATGGTATTGCAATGGTGGAAACAAGGCCTAGGCTTCATACTTTCACTAGTGGCAACTCCCAACAACATTAACATAATCGAATCACATGATATTTCCCATAAAACATGCAATGGAGACGCACCCAGAGGTCATTCCTTCGTGGTCAAGAGAGGACGAGAATTATGTAGGGCTACAAAATCACACCTCAAAGTTCGTAGTTCTCAATGTAAGGATTTCCCAATGTCACCGCGGCCATCCAAAGAGAGTCCCACAATCACCACAACATATCTAAAGGATAGTCAAAGACAAGCACCAAGAGACTCTCAATCTTCAATCAACACACAAGAGAGGAAATCACTCATGAAAATATTTTTCTAATCCATGTCCAATAGACCGCTGTCACCTTGGTCTCGAGGATTATACTAGATAAAGACAAGTGAGTACATTAATCCAATACATAGAGGAAGGGGAAATATCATGAGATCACCCTAGATTAACATAGCCTATGATCACAACGAAGATCACATCATGGGAGAGAGAATTGACCACATAGCTACTGGTAGAAACCTCAGCCCCGAGGAGGAACTACTCCCGCATCATGGAGGGAGGAAGCAACATCGATGGAGATGAATCCGGGGGCACTTCCCCGTCCCGGCAGGGTGCCGGCACAGGAATTCTGGTCCCCCGAAGCTTGATGGCGATGGCGGCGGAGATCGGAATTGCGTCTGGAGAAAAGGGGTCCGGAATCAGGGTTTCCTCGACGCGGTGTAAATATATGCCAAAGGGGGGCATCAGACGAGGCTCGGGGGACCCAGGCGCCCCCCCCGGCGCGGCCCAGGGGGGCGCGCCACGAGGGCGTCTGGAGCCCTGGTGGCCCCCCCTGGCTGTACTTTGGCTACCGGGAACCTTCTGGAACGCTGATTTTTTATATTATTTTTCCGGTATTTTTCTGACAGTTCTCGTAATGGGAAAACCTGAAATACAAAAACAGCCGAAAACAGAAACTGGCACTGGGGTGCACTGAGTTAATAGGTTAGTCCAAATATGATCAAAAGTGTATGGAAGTGTATAAATATCATAGCAATATCACCCAAAAGAGGCATGGAGCAAGCAGAAATTATAGATACGTTTTGGACGTATCAGCCCGCGCGGCCGCCCGTGCACGCGCCCGCTCCCCGCCACCCGAGCGGTCGGCTCGCTCCCTCGATCCCGTCTGGATCGGAGAGGAGCCCGAGCTCTCGATCCCCGCTGTCGGTCGCTCCTCCCCCGTCACCCCTCGCCGCCGGGGCAGGTGCTCCCCGTTGGCCTCCTCGTCGAGCCCCGCCGGCGCTCGTCGCTGCCACCGGCCACCGTCGGATCCACTCCGGCCATCGTCGCCCCACCGCCATGAGCGCCACCACCGCCGCCGGATTCGCCTCCTCACCGCCGCGCCTACCATCCCACCGTCGCCCGTCGCTCGGCCGGCGTCCTCAGCCCCGCCGCCGCGCCATGGCCTCAACCTCCCTGCCGGCTCTAGCCGCCACCGTGGACGGTCCGGACATGTTGCTTGGTGGCTTCTCGCCCCTCGTTGGTTACCCCAAGTGGAAGGTTTGAGATGCAGCGTAGCAGAAGTTTTCCCTTGGCAATACCAAGGATCGATTTCCCTGACTCCCAGTTTCAACAAGAAGGTGTCAACTGCTAACGGCGCCAGATATTAGCAATCAACGTGGACCTGCACACAGATACAAATAACTTTGCTCCCAACGAGTACAGATAGGTTGTCAATCCCTCCGGCCTAGCAGTTTACAAAGGATCAAACGCAAATGATAGTAGTGATGGATATAATTGCAATAGTAAATAAAAAGCGGAAAGTAAATAGTGGATGTGATCAATGATGGTAATATGGACCGGAGTCTCATGATGTTCACTAGTGATGTCTCTCTCCCAAAAGACGATAAAATAGCTATGTGAGGTAAACGAATTACAGCTGGGCAATTGACAGAATTATGTGCGCAAACCAATGCTGACTAAGTTGCAAGAAATGTAGAGGTTCAAAGCATGGGCGGTACGCCGAGGTAAGTAGACCAAAATCCATCTACATCTACTACTAATCAACCACCTTGAGATATCTATCCAGAACATCTCGCTGGTATTAAGTTGCGAGTCCCACCCATAGTGTAAACTCAAAGCAACATTCAACTGCATTAAAAGAACTTTGCGTAAAGTAAACAATCCTTGCACCCGCGGGCACAAGCACCGTTGTTTTCCCCCTTGTGGCAACAGCACATCCCCTAGACTCATGTTTCTATCACTCAAGCTAGTCATCGAGGGGCATGAACCCACAATCAAGCATAACGTTCCCTCTTGGAGTCACTACCTACTACTTGGCCAAAGCAATAAATAACAACGGAGAACATGCAAGAATTACTTACGAACATAAATATGAAAGAGGTGAATCAAATATATTACTCAAACACAATCTGAACATAATCTCATAATCCATCGGATCCCAGCAAACTCATCATAGCAACAGCATAAGGATTACATATGTGCCTCGATCATGTAGGGCAGCTCACGAGGACTAATTAGTGAAGCACAAGAACGGGAGGAGAACATCACATAGCTACTGGTCATGGACCCATGGTCCAAGGGGGACTACTCACAACTCATCCGGGAGGCGTCCATGGTGGTGGAGAAGCTCCCGGTGGTGATCCTCCCCTCCGGCAGGGTGCCGGGAAGGGTTCTCCTGGTGCTCCCGATCTTGGAAGCGGCGGCGGCGGCGGAACAGAGATGATATCGCGGAAAAGAGTTCCCGTCTCGAGGGTTTTGGGAGACGGTCTAAATATATGCCAAAGGGGGGCACCAGACGGGGCTCGGGGGGCCCAGGCGCCCCCCCGGCGCGGCCCAGGGGGGGCGCCACCAGGGCGCCTGGAGCCCTGGTGGCCCCCCCCCGGCTGTACTTCTGCTACCGGGAACCTTCTGGAACGCTGATTTTTTATATAATTTTTCCGGTATTTTTCTGATAGTTCTCGTAATGGGAAAACCTGAAATACAAAAATAGCCGAAAACAGAAACTGGCACTGGGGTGCACTGAGTTAATAGGTTAGTACAAATATGATCAAAAGTGTATGTAAGTGTATAAATATCATAGCAATATCACCCAAAAGAGGCATGGAGCAAGCAGAAATTATAGATACGTTTTGGACGTATCAACATCCCCAAGCTTAATTCCTGCTCGTCCTCGAGTAGGTAAATGATAACAAGAATAATTTCTGTGGTGACATGCTATTAAACATATAGGACTTTTTTCATAGTCATATGACAAAAGCTTACTGAGACAATGAATCTATAGTAATTAAGTTGCCTCATGAGAAAATCACAAAGAACTGAAAGTTTTACAATATGATACTGAAACATCAAATAGATTTTTAATGAACATGGTGTGCAAATATGATAAAGTGATATCTCGCTTGCCCCCTTTAGTGAAGCAAAACATAAATGCAGGGGCACCTCCAAGGTTTAAGTGATGACTAGATACAATGGTTTCAAAATAAACGATATCACAATCATGCAAAAGACAATGCTACTTTGGGATAATGCACATTACACTCAGAATGACAATCATGCTCTCAGTAGTTGGTGCTTTTAAAAGAAGGTGGAGACTCTCGAATCGTGGCTTTTGTTGGCAAGGTTGAAAACCCGTAGTCGGAAACAAAGACAAAACATGTACCAGAGCTCTTGGCTTTAAAACAGAGGTAATAATATTTTTTTTAGATCATGCATGTTTCATCAACGAATGCTAGCAGACAACTCAATCACTACTTGAGATGGACAAGTTTCGAGGAACGGCTCCCGAATGAGGACGATCACATCCTCTTAATCTCTTTTGTTTATCACTGCCAAAGTTTTCTGATTTCTCATGAACAAACCATGAAGGAGGGTTTGTTTGTTATATTAATTTTGAGCCGGGAGCACTCAATGCCAGTTCCTTCTCGTATTATGGGTTTGCACATTATACATGCAATCCCGGCGTGAAGCTTGTCCAACTTAAAAAGATTATGAATTAACTACTACTTCCTCATGGACTTACAACAGAGGCACAAAATAGGAATGCATTTTTCTTTGAATAATTTTGAGATGGTACATGCAAGTCTCCGTTAGGAACGGCAGGTAAATACCATGTAGGAAGGTATGGTGGACTCATATGGCATAACTGGTATGAAAGAATGTGGATGCACAAGCAGTCAGTCCGCTTAGTACAAGTGGAGGTTAGCAAAAGACTGGGAGCGACCAACTAAGAGAGCAATGACGGTCATAATCATGCAGAGCGACAAAGCAACATTGAATCAGGCATGGGAGTTATATCGCTACTCAGAAACAAAAGATCATCAAGACTTGTCAGACTTTCTTTACAGTCTTAAATATGCGTGAGCATACGCCAAGTCAATGAAAATAAATTCTTTGAAGGAAGATATTACTAAACCATACCACATCATAGGCAAACAAATCATGTTGATACTCCAATAACACATTGGGAACCCCCCAGCTATTTGGGACTAACCGTAAGAAAACCTGAACTACTAAGCGCCATTATGCACGTAGCATCTTTATCATAGACATATCAACCAATGCAACGGAAGCAAACTCTTTTAATAAGATAAGCATGATGACTAAAGAGAGTTCAAGCAACCAACTAAACGAAAGCTCTTTAAAAAGATAAGCATGAAAACTAAGAGCTAAGCATGATAGTAGCTATTGAAAGACAAAGAACACACACAGCAGAGATAGACATGAAAATTCTATGTTATGTTCTAGGTAGAAGTGGAGCGTGTTTCTCTCCCACATAAAGAAAGCTGAGTTCCGACTCGTTATGAAAAGCTAAAGAAAATTAAAAAGGAAAACTAAAAGCAAGACGCTCCAAGCATAGCACATAACACATGAATTGATTAAAATATAGTGGAACGAAAGACGAACTGATAATGTTGATGGAGAAGGGGATGCACGGGGGCATCCCCAAGCTTAGACGCTTGAGTCTCCTTGAATATTTCTTGGGGGTGCACGGGGGCATCCCCAAGCTTGAGCATTTGGCACTCCTGAATCTTTTTATCATCTTCCCTCGCACACTTGAAAACTCCCTTCATACATAACTCTTCATAATCTGATTAGCGAGGTTAGTACCCATAATAAAATAATTGTTCCTTGCTGGAAATAAAGATATTCTTGAAGTTCTACTGTTTCTCAAGATTGCCAAAAGGTTTTTGCAAAGAAAAAGCAAGCTCTAGGTTTGCAAAATGAAGGAAAGGCAAAACAGGACAGAATCTGTGAAAAACAGAACAGCAGGTAGTAAATGATTTTTCCGGGGCACTTCTGCAACTCTAATCAAAAAAATCAAAACAGACGCACGAAAGACAATTATATAGAGCACGCTGTCGAAAAAAGTCAGGACAAAAAGATGATCTGGTGATTTTATACGAATTTTTCTATCCAAGGATAGAATATGTTTCCTGGACAGCACGTCACAACTTTTGAACTTTCTTGCAATCAGAGGCTATACTTGGCACAAAATTGAAAAGCAAAGATACAATGATGATGCTACAGTATTAACAACATCAAGACACAACAAAAGCGAAATAAAATTTATTCATTGGGCTGCCTCCCAAAAGCGCTTTTTTTTATGCCTTTAAGCTAGGCATAATGCATAGAGATCAAGTTTTATCAAGAGTAAAAGAATAGCTAGCCCGTATAACAGACTCAAAAGGTAACTTAATCTTCTTTCGAGGGAAGTGTTCCATCCCTTTCTTGAGAGGAAACTGAAATTTTATATTCCCCTCTTTCATGTCAATGATAGCACCAACGGTGCGTAGAAAAGGACGTCCCAAAATAATTGGACAAGAAGGTTCTCATTCAATATCCATAATAGTAAAATCAACAGGAACATAGTTGTCATTGACAATGATAAGAACATGGTCGATCCTCCCCAAAGGTTTCTTTATGGAAGAGTCAACGAGACGAACACCAAAAGAACAAGAATCAAAAGGTTTCAATTTAAGCATAGCATATATTCTTTTGGGCATAACAGAGGTACTAGCACCAACATCACATAAAGCATAGCAAGAGAAGTTATTCAACTTAATTTTTATCATAGGATCCCAACCATCTTCTAGCTTTCTAGGTATGGAGGCTTCTACTCTAAGTTTCTGCTCCCTAGTTTTGATAAGAGCATTAGTGATATGCTCTGTGAAGGCAAGGTTAATCGTGCTAGTGCGGGGATCTCTAGACATCTTGTGAAGGAAATCAATAACTTCGGTAAGAGTGCAATTGTCAAAATCGAGGTCACTACCATCAAGTAAGGTGGTAGTGGTGTCCTTTAGGTTCACTTGTTTGGTAGTTTCTATAGTCATTGCATCACCATTAATAGGTCCATCGGGACCAGGAGTGCTTTGGGTGCTAAGAGTTTGGATATCCTCAACAACTTGGGTAGTAGCAACAGTGTGGTGGGTAGGAAGGCTCTTAATTCTATCTTCTTCCTCCCTTTCTCTAGCCCATCTCTCTTTAAGTTTAGCCATCATCCTAATATTTTCATTAATTTGCACTTGAATAGCATTAATAGGAGTGACCTTCCTCTCCTCAAGAGGATAAGTTCTAATTTTAAGCAATTCTACTTCATTGGCTAAATTGTCTACCTTCGAAGAGAGATCACCTAGTTTGTTTAGTTTTTATTCTACACTATTATTAAAAGCTTTTTGGGTAGTGATGAAATCTTTAAGCATAATCTCTAGTTCAGTAGTGGAGTTCCTGGTTCTATGATAAGCATTGTTGTTCCCATAAGAATTAGAGGGGAACGGTCTAGGATTGCTACCAAAATTACTCCTATAAGCATTGTTATTAAAATTGTTTCTAGAGATAAAGTTCACATCTACTTGTTCTTGAGCAATCAAAGAATTTAAAGGAACATCACGAGGATCAATAGAAGACTGCTTCGAAAGTAGAGACATGATCAAGTCAACTTTTTCATTTAGGGAGGAAATCTCCTCGACAGAGTTTACCTTCCTACCTGTTGGAGCGCGTTCGGTGTGCCATTGGGAATAGTTGGTCATCATCTCATCGAGAAGCTTTGTGGCAGCACCAAGTGTAGTTGACATAAAAGTTCCTCCCACGGCCGAATCTAACAAGTTCCGCGAGGTAAAGTTCAAGCCTGCATAAAAAGTTTGGATAACCATCCAAGTAGTCAAACCATGAGTAGGGCAGTTCTTGATAAGAGATTTCATACGTTCCCAAGCTTGGGCAACGTGTTCATTATCCAATTGTTTAAAATTCATTATGTTACTTCTTAGTTGGATAATTTTAGCAGGTGGATAGTATTTTCCAATAAAAGCATCTTTGCACTTGTCCCATGAATCTATGTTGTTTCTAGGCAAAGACTGAAACCAAATTTTAGCTCCTCCTCTCAAGGAGAAAGAAAAAGCTTAAGATTAACAATATTACCATCTACTTCTCGGTACTTTTGCATATCACAGAGTTCAACAAAATTGTTCAAGTGTAAAGCAGCATCATCTCCAGCACCGGAGAATTGATTTTTCATGACTAAGTTCAGTAAAGCAGGTTTAATTTCATACGAAGGTGCTGAATTGGCAGGTGTAGTGATAGGTGTGCAGATAAAGTCATCGTTGTTGTGACTAGTGAAGTCACACAACTTGGTGTTCTCGGTGGAACCCATAGTAGCAAGCAAGCAAGATAACTATTTTTGTGATTTTCGATAAAAGATACTAAAGCAAAACTGAAAGGTAAACTAACAAGACTAAAAGCAAAGGTAAAAGAGAGCGTGCAACTCCCCTATCCTGAAGAGTGGAGTCCCCGGCAACGGCGCCAGAAATTGCTTTGCTTGGTGGCTTCTCGCCCCTCGTTGGTTACCCCAAGTGGAAGGTTTGAGATGCAGCGTAGCAGAAGTTTTCCCTTGGCAATACCAAGGATCGATTTCCCTGAGACTCCCAGTTTCAACAAGAAGGTGTCAACTGCTAACGGCGCCAGATATTAGCAATCAACGTGGACCTGCACACAGATACAAATAACTTTGCTCCCAACGAGTACAGAGAGGTTGTCAATCCCTCCGGCCTTGCAGTTTACAAAGGATCAAATGCAAATGATAGTAGTGATGGATATAATTGCAATAGTAAATAAAAAGCGGAAAGTAAATAGTGGATGTGATCAATGATGGTAATATGGACCGGAGTCTCATGATGTTCACTAGTGATGTCTCTCTCCCAAAAGTAGATAAAACAACTATGTGAGGTAAACGAATTACAGCTGGGCAATTGACAGAATTATGTGCGCAAACCAATGTTGACTAAGTTGCAAGAAAGGTAGAGGTTCAAAGCATGGGCGGTACGCCGAGGTAAGTAGACCACAATCCATCTGCATCTACTACTAACCATCCACCTTGAGATATCTATCCAGAACATCTCGCTGGTATTAAGTTGCGAGTCCCACCCATAGTGTAAACTCAAAGCAACATACAACTGCATTAAAAGAACTTTGCGTAAAGTAAACAATCCTTGCACCCGCGGGCACAAGCACCATTGTTTTCCCCCTTGTGGCAACAGCACATCCCCTAGACTCATGTTTCTGTCACTCAAGCTAGTCATCGAGGGGCATGAACCCACAATCAAGCATAACGTTCCCTCTTGGAGTCACTACCTACTACTTGGACAAAGCAATAAATAACAACGGAGAACATGCAAGAATTACTTACGAACATAAATATAAAAGAGGTGAATCAAATATATTACTCAAACACAATCTGAACATAATCTCATAATCCATCGGATCCCATCAAACTCATCATAGCAACAGCATAAGGATTACATATGTGCCTCGATCATGTAGGGCAGCTCACGGGGACTAATTAGTGAAGCACAAGAACGGGAGGAGAACATCACATAGCTACTGGTCATGGACCCATGGTCCAAGGGAGACTACTCACAACTCATCCGGGAGGCGTCCATGGTGGTGGAGAAGCTCCGGTGGTGATCCTCCCCTCCGGCAGGGTGCCGGGAAGGGTTCTCCTGGTGCTCCCGATCTTGGAAGCGGCGGCGGCGGCGGAACAGAGATGAGATCGCGAAAAATAGTTCCCGTCTCGAGGGTTTTGGGAGACGGTCTAAATATATGCCAAAGGGGGGCACCACACGGGGCTCGGGGGGCCCAGGCGCCCCCTCGGCGCGGCCTAGGGGTGGGGGCGCGCCACCAGGGCGCCTGGAGCCCTGGTGCCCCCCCCCCCGGCTGTACTTCGGCTACCGGGAACCTTCTGGAACGCTAATTTTTTATATAATTTTTCCGGTATTTTTCTGACAGTTCTCGTAATGGGAAAACCTGAAATACAAAAACAGCCGAAAACAGAAACTGGCACTGGGGTGCACTGAGTTAATAGGTTAGTCCAAATATGATCAAAAGTGTATGGAAGTGTATAAATATCATAGCAATATCACCCAAAAGAGGCATGGAGCAAGCAGAAATTATAGATACGTTTTGGACGTATCACATGTCCATCCGGGCACGCACATGTCCAGCCCCCCTGCTGATGACCCACAACCGCAAGGGATCTATTGCAGCGTTTTCGATAAGTAAGAGTGTCGAACCCAACGAGGAGCAGAAGGTATTGATAAGTGATTCTGAGCAAGGAATAACTGCAAGCACTGAAAGATAACTTTTTAGGGGTTTTCTTGATATAAGCAACAGGAAGGTAAAAGCGAGCAAAGTAAAAGGCAATGGAGAGTAACAAGTGGCCCAATCCTTTATGAGCAAAGGAGAGGCATAGCAACTGAACTTATAAAGGCTAAAGTGTTCTTGAGGACACACGGGAGAGGTAGTCATGTGCTTTCGCCATATTCCGTATCGGTACTATGTTATGTGTTGATAAGTGCTGAGTGGGTGGATCTATGCTAGTACACTCTCTAGACTAAGATGAGTGCACTCTTATGATTAAACACCTTGCAAGCATCCGCAAATACAAGATAGTATTTAAGGCAAAAACCTAACCATAGCAATACGATCGATGATCCATTGTTCCCTTGTGCAAAAGCGTGCGAACTGGGGTTCAGGTTTCTGTCACTCCGGCAACCCACCGTAAGCATTCTTTGTACACAATGTATTCCCCTAGGTCCTTAATAAGGAGAAGTGTTGAGTGTTCGACTCACACAACACCACTAGTAAAATAACAACACAACTTAAGTATCAAACAACACATATTACTTCAACATCATATGACTACTAACAACAAGACTTTTCCCATGTCCTCAAGAACTAAAGTAACTACTCACAAGACATAAAAGAGATCATGATCAGTGGAGATAAATGGATGATAAACAATCTGGACATAATGATATTTCTCCAACAAAACTCAATAGCATTCACCACAAAGTAGTAATCAACACCGATAGAGTAGAGAGGATGGATAGTACGGATTACAACACAAGTTGCAATTGTGAGATGAGATTGGATGAAGATGGAGATGGTGCTGATGTTGGGGATGATGTTGATGATGATCTCGATGATGCTCGTGACGATGGTGATGACGATGGCGATGATCTCCCCTTCCGGGAGGTGATTTCCCCGGCGGAATCTGCCCGCCGGAGATGGCTTTTTCTTCTCTGTAGGTTTCCGCCACGGAGCGGCGGCGGAACTCCGTCGAAACTCCCCTCTTTAGGGTTTTTGGATGAAGAGCAGTATATAGGCAAAATGGGGCAGCCGGAAGTGGGCCAAGGGCTCTAGGCGCCCCCCCCCCCCCCCCCCCCCCC
>LR738711.1:769617058-769635515 GCA_902687465.1 Secale cereale | reverse complement strand
GCCCCCCCCCCCCCCCCCGGCGCGACCAGGGAGGGGCCCGCGCCAGGTGGCCGCTTGGGCGCCCTGTGGCCCCCCTCTGGTTGCTCTTTTGCGTGCCTTCGTGATCCGTCTGGAAAATACCCTCCATCGATTTTCAGGTAATTTGGAGGTATTCTTCTTCAGCAACTCAGCGTCCACTTTTTACCGCTAAATCCTGCGTCTGCTGCTTCGGCACCAGAAAGTTGCAAACTGTGTAAAATAGGCCAAAACAACATAAGAACATCATCGTAATGTGAAATATATCAATGAATAAGGATGAATTATGATATAAAATAGTGATGCATTTTGGACGTATCAACACCCCCAAGCTTAGACCTCGCTTGTCCCCAAGCGAATACTGAGCTCGGTAAACCTGTCCACAAGTTTAGAGAGTGAAGTGTCGATAAATAGAATACGGACAAGAAGCATCACAGTCTCTTCACCAAACTCAAATATCCACAACAGCAATTTCTAACTCATAAAACCCTTATAAAAGAGTGGTAACACTTATAATCGAAAGTAGGGCTAAGAAAACTCATCAAATCATGGCAAACATGTCCTTTGGTCAAAGAACAACTAATAGCTTTTACTTTTGCTCTTTCTCTTTCTCTTTATGTTTTGATGAGATTAATTGAAGCTTTTGAAAGAACATGTTATTAGGCAAGAAGTGAAAGTGTTAACACAAAGGAAGATGTTTGCTTTAGCTGAGCTTGACAAACAACTTACCTATCAAATGATAATGTCAACAAGGATATGATATGACAAATCTTAATGCAACTTTATATGAATGAATCCTCGTCAACATCAAATGTCTGCTCTCTTTAAGAATAGAAGGAAGTAGGAGTAACTGACTCATCCTAAAAACTAAGAGATAGGCCCTGCTCTAAGGAAGTAGGGAAAACTCATGTGCTATCCTTAAATCAAACAGAATGAAAACAAGTTTTGAGAGGTGCATGATTTGTCAACGAATGCTAATAGATAACTCAATTACTTCTCGAGATGGACAAGTTTCGAGGAACGGCTCCCGCACGGGGACGATCACATCCCCTTAATCTCCTTTGTTTATCGCTGCCAAAGTTTTATGATTTCTCATGAACAAAGCGTGAAGGAGGGTTTGTTTGTTGTATTATCTTTTATGAGCCGGGCGCACTCATGCCAGTTCCTTCTCGTATTAGGGGTTTGCAGATTAGACATGCAATCCTGGGGTAAAACTTGTCCAACTTAAAAAGATCATGAATTAACTACTACTTCCTCATGAGCTAAAACAGGGGCACAAAATAGAAGATTTTGAACATTTAAGGATAACACACAAATTCTATACTTTTAGGAGGTGTTAGTGGATTACCACGAATAGGAAGGTATGGTGGACTCATATGGAAGGTATTGGTTTAAGGGTATGGATGCACAAGCAGAATTCCGCTTAGTACAGAGTTTAGGCTAGCAAAGGCTTTGAGAGAACAGACAATTGATGATGACTAAGATGCAAAGCAATATAAAGCATAAACATTAAAATAAGGATAACACATCAAGTTGTCTTCCTTGTCAGCATAACACTTCAAGCATAATAACATAAAGATTTTGGCTATGTCGCTACTTTAAGAAAATCATGCTTGTTGTTATGACCAAAGCTATGTTTGCCAAGATTAAATAAGGTTTTCAAAGCCATACCTGATATAAGGTCAATACTCCCCATAAGAATCATCATATAAGGTCGATTGCGTGAAGAGAATACCGAGTGCAGCAAAGGAACCAATAGACTTCTCATTAATATTCCATCATAGACGACTCCACACTCACAGATACAATCTCCACAGAAGGAGTGATAGACCTCAATGCACACACCTATTTCATATAATAACCTTCCTAAACATAATACGACTCTACTTGACTCTAAAAGACAAAAGATAAAGATAAAGATACCAGGCACTCCCCCAAGCTTGGAACAAGCCAAGGGAATGACATTACTCAAGGAGATTTCACTCCTCATTCTTGTTGACGTTGATCAGGCGAAGCGCTTCCATGGAAGGGGTTCTCCAGTCTCATATAAGAAGTTTGTCTCCTGAATCCTGCATGCAGCACCCAAACCCATGCGCATAAACCTTAGTTCATACTCACAGTTCTGGTGATGTAGATCATAAATTTGCCCTTGGAGCTCTTCAATTCTTTCTTCAGATGCGGTGATGCTTTTCCACATCTCCTTCATCTCCTTCAGGAAGTAGGTCTTCAGCTCGTTAATGATGTCAAAGTTAGCTTCAACACCACGCTCGATCATCTTCTTGTACTTGAAGACTTCTTGCTCCACTTCTTCTAGCCTGGCCTAGATGCTCCCCTCCTTGATAGGTCCCTTCAGATCTTCTTGATGGAGGACACCGTCCTCCATCCGAACAACCTGAGGGTGCTTCTTCACCTCAGCGAGGTAAGGGTTGATGACGTTGACGACAAACTTGTCCTTGGGGGAACTTGGAGAAGCCATGGCACCTAGGTCCAGCTAAAAGATTCCCTGGCAGAAACAGATCAAAAAGAAAACACACGAAATCGCGAGATACGTTGCCGGAACAATCCGGGCAAATATATAGCAAAAATTTATGCACAGAAAGGAAGGTAACGAGCTAAAACGGGGTCGGAGATGGACTCCTGGGTGCCCAGGCGGCCTCCCGACGCGGCCAAGAGGTAGGGCGCGCCAGGGGGCGCCTGGGCCCCCTGGAGCTTGTCTCCGGTTCCACTTGGGCTTAGAATTTTACTAATTTTGCAAAAACTCATAATATGGAACTTTTATGGCGGTTCGCGATGTTTCCTTACCGTAATACATACCTTTTCTTATTCTGCTTCTGCTGGTGTCTGAAACAGGGCTACAACATGTTCTTCGTGAGTTGTTGTGTATATCATATTCACATCAACATTGACAGGGTCTCCTTCTATGTAATGCTTAAGTCTTTGACCATTCACAACTTGAGGTTTGGTGCCTTCAAAATTGTTAATCTTGATTGCACCAGACCGATAGACTTCTTCAATATGAAATGGCCCTTCCCACCTGGAAAGTAGTTTGCTTGGAGAAAACCTGAAACGGGATCTAAACAACAAAACTTTATCACCAACATTAAATTCACGTTTCAGAATCCTCCTATCATGCCACTTCTTTACTTTTTCCTTGAACATTTTAGCGCTCTCGTAAGCTTCACTTCTCCACTCATCTAGAGAAGTCAAGTTCATGAGACGCTTCTCACCAGCTAACTTTGGGTCAGCATTAAGCTCTCTAACAGCCCAGAAAGCTTTGTGCTCTAATTCTAATGGCAAATGGCAAGCCTTACCATAAACCATCTTATAGGGGGACATGCCCATGGGGTTTTTGTAAGCAGTTCTATACGCCCACAAAGCATCTCCTCACTTATTTGACCAGTCCTTTCTATTTCTATTAACTGTCTTCTGCAAGATCAACTTGATCTCTCTATTGGTGAGCTCAACTTGCCCACTAGTTTGAGGATGGTACGGTGAAGCAATTCTATGATTAACATCGTACTTGGCTAAAGCTTTTCTAAAAGCTCCATGCGTGAAGTGTGATCCTCCATCAGTCATGAGATACCTAGGTACACCAAACCTAGGGAAAATCACATCTTTGAGCATTTTCAAAGATGTCTTGTGATCAGCACTTTCAGTGGGGATCGCTTCAACCCACTTGGTCACATAATCAACAGCTACTAAAATGTGAGTGTACTTGTGCGAAGAAGGAAAAGGACCCATAAAATCAAAACCCCAACAATCAAAAGGTTCAATCACTAGTGAGTAATTCATAGGCATCTCATTCCTTCTACTAATGTTACCAACTCTCTCACATTTATCACAAGCTAAAACATAATTTCTAGCATCCTTAAAGAGAGCAGGCCAATAAAAACATGATTGAAGAACCTTATGTGCGGTCCTCTCACCGGCATGATGGCCTCCATAGGGACTATCATGACACTGTCTGAGAATGTCCTTCTGCTCATGTTCCGGTATGCATCTTCTCATGATCCGTCTGGACCTTCTTTGAAAAGATGAGGTCATCCCAAAAGTAGTGCCTCAAATCATGAAAGAACTTCTTCCTTTGCTGAAACGTTAAACCTGGAGGCAAATACTTTGCAACGATAAAATTAGCATAATCGGCAAACCAAGGATCGGAAAGAGATTGTACTTTTACAACGGCAAGTTGCTCGTCTGGAAAACTGTCGTTGACTGGGATGGGATCATGCGGTATATCTTCCATCCTTGAAAGATTGTCCGCCACCGGATTGTCTTCTCCTTTCCTATCAACAATCTGCAAATCAAATTCTTGAAGAAGGAGTACCCATCTGATAAGCCTTGGCTTGGCATCCTTCTTTGTCATAAGGTACTTAATGGCAGCATGGTCAGCATGAATAATAACTTTGGAATCAACAATATACTGCCTAAACTTATCACAAGCAAACACTACAGCTAAGAATTCTTTCTCAGTAGTAGCATAATTCTTTTGAGCACTATCAAGGGTTTTACTAGCATAATGTATAACATTCAATTTCTTATCAACTCTTTGCCCTAAAACAGCTCCAACAGCAAAATCACTAGCATCACACATAATCTCAAAAGGTAAATTCCAGTCAGGTGGTTGTACTATAGGAGCGGTTGTCAAAGCTCTCTTGAGAACTTTAAAAGCCTCCTTACAATCTTCATCAAATACAAAAGGAACGTCCTTCTGGAGAAGATTAGTGAGGGGTCTCGAAGTCTTGGAAAAGTTTTTAATAAATCTTCTATAGAAACCAGCATGACCAAGAAAACTGCGAATACCTTTGATGTCCCTTGGATAGGGTATCCTCTCAATTGCTTCGATCTTGGCCTTGTCCACCTCAATTCCCCTTTCGGAAATCTTGTGACCAAGAACAATTCCTTCATTAACCATGGAGTGGCACTTCTCCCAGTTGAGTACCAGATTTGTCTCCTCACATCTCTGCAAAACTTTATTAAGGTTGTGGAGACAATGGTCAAAGGAAGTTCCATAGACGGAGAAATCGTCCATGAAGACTTCCACAATCTCCTCACAGAAACCATGAAAGATAGCAGACATACACCTTTGAAAAGTAGCAGGGGCATTACATAAACCAAAAGGCATACGCCTGTAAGCATAAGTACCAAAGGGACAAGTAAAAGTGGTCTTCTCTTGATCAGCAGTGTTAACATGAATTTGAGAGAAGCCAGAATAACCATCGAGGTAACAAAAGTGGGTATTTTTGGATAACCTTTCAAGCATTTGGTCGATGAACGGCAACAGGTAGTGATCCTTCCTGGTTGCCTTGTTCAGCTTCCTGTAATCAATACACATTCTATATCCAATAATAATTCTCTGAGGTATTAGTTCATTCTTATCATTAGGAACCACAGTTGTACCTCCTTTCTTAGGAATGCAATGTACCGGGCTTACCCACTTACTATCAGCTATAGGGTAGAAAATACCTGCGGCTAGAAGCTTAAGAATCTCAGTTCTTACAACATCCATCATCTTCGGGTTCAACCGTCGTTGATGATCAACAACTGGTTTAGCATCGGGCTCAAGGTTGATAGTATGTTGACAGATAGATGGACTAATCCCCTGAAGGTCATCAAGGGTATAGCCAATTGCACCTCGGTGTTTACGAAGTACTTCCAATAGTCGCTCTTCTTCATATCCTGAAAGGTTAGAGTTGATAATAACAGGATATACTTTCTTTTCATCTAAATAAGCATACTTGAGCGTATCGGGAATAGGTTTAAGATCGAACACCGGGTCTTCTTTTGGTTTTGATAAAATTCCCAAAGGTTCAACCGGAAGGTTGTGCTTCAGGATAGCAGGTTGTCTCAAGAATATTTCATCTAGTTCATTTCTTTCCTGCATATGCAAATCATTCTCGTGGTCCTCCATGTATTGCTGCAAGGGATCATTAGGGGGAATAGCAATAGAAGCAATACTTTCAATAATTTTATCATCACTAGGTAAATCGGTACCACGAGGCTGCTTAGAGAACTTGGAAAAATTAAATTCATATGGCTCACCATTGAATTCAACAGAAACTTTACCTTTCTTGCAATCTATTATAGCTCCACAAGTTCTAAGAAAAGGTCTACCAAAAATAATAGGACAAAAATTGTCCCTCTCTGAACCAAGTACTAGAAAGTCGGTAGGGTATTTTACCTTTCCACATAGGACTTCAACGTCTCTCACAATTCCGATAGGAGAGATAGTTGCTCTGTTTACAAGATGAATGGTAACATCAACTCCTTCAAGTTCACAAGGTGAAATCTAAGCCATGATCTCTTCATAAAGTGAATAGGGGATAGCACTAGCGCTCGATCCCAAATCGCATAGCCCATAATAATTGTGATCTCCTATTTTAACAGATACTACTGGAGTACCTGAAATTGGGCCTTTATTCTTGGCTGTGACAAGGTTAGTGGAAACAGCACAAAAATTTACATTGGAATCCAAAACATCATTAGTAACAAGGTCTTTAACCAATGCAACTTGAGGATCGACCTTGATCTGGTCCTCAGGCTCATCAATTCTTCTCTCACTTTTATTTATTATGCCTGTCACAAGAGAGTGCTCCCTTATCCTTGCGGGAAAAGGAGGCTTTTCATATATAACTGCAGGCAAAATAGGGTCAGCAACATGAATATCAACAGGTAACTCTTTGAAAGGTTCATGATGCTGGTCTCTCTTCTTTTTAAAAGAATCAACGTGAGAGGCAAAATCCTTACAGAAATCAATCATTAGATGGGAATCAAGACCAATCTTAGAGCAAAATGTATTGAAGTAATCAGTTTTCACATAGCTCTCAATATAATCATGCTCATAATTTATAGCGGGTTCAATACCTTTATCGATTTCCCAATCTTCGGTATTCCTCTGGATCCTTTCAATGAGATCCCACCTTTCTTCAACACTCTTCGTCTGAAATACCCCACTAGAGGAGGCATCCAGCATCTCCTTATCCTGACGAGAAAGCCTGGCATAAAAATTTGTAAGTATAATTTCCTTGGGGAGCTCATGAATAGGACATTTGAGAATTAGGGACTTCAATCTCCCCCAACCTTGAGCAATGCTTTCTCCGTCACGAGACCTAAAGTTATAGATATAGTTCCTGTCTCGATGAATTTCATGAAGAGGATAAAACTTGGTATAAAAGAGAGACATAAGCTCTTGCCAATCAAGCAAGTGTGAGTTATCGAGAAGCTTATACCAATCTGAAGCTTTATCTATAAGCGATACGAAGAACAATTTCCTCATGACAAACTCCATTGATACACCTGCAAGCTTAAATAATGAACATAGTTGTGACAGATATAGCAAGTGTTCACCGGGATGTCTGTCTCCTGCATAACGATTAGCCAAAACATAATCGATAATACCAGCTGGTATTTTATAGGGCACAATTTCAGTAGGGGGAGGAGCAACCACCACAGGTGTGGGGCGTCTTCCCACAAGCAACGATCCAATAGCAAGGTTGTCCATAAGGACAAAGAGCAGCAACAGCAAAATAAAAACAGAAATATAAAAACTTCCTTACCAGTTAACTTTACCAATAGCGCTACACTCCCCGGCAACGGTGCCAGAAAACGGTACTTGATGACCCACAACCGTAAGGGATCTATTGCAGCGTTTTCGATAAGTAAGAGTGTCGAACCCAACGAGGAGCAGAATGTATTGATAAGTGATTCTGAGCAAGGAATAACTGCAAGCACTGAAAGATAACTTTTTAGGGGTTTTCTTGATATAAGCAACAGGAAGGTAAAAGCGAGCAAAGTAAAAGGCAATGGAGAGTAACAAGTGGCCCAATCCTTTCTGAGCAAAGGAGAGGCCTAGCAACTGAACTTATAAAGGCTAAAGTGTTCTTGAGGACACACGGGAGAGGTAGTCATGTGCTTTCGCCATATTCCGTATCGGTACTATGTTATGTGTTGATAAGTGCTGAGTGGGTGGATCTATGCTAGTACACTCTCTAGACTAAGATGAGTGCACTCTTATGATTAAACACCTTGCAAGCATCCGCAAATACAAGATAGTATTTAAGGAAAAAGCCTAACCATAGCAATACGACCGATGATCCATTGTTCCCTTGTGCAAAAGCGTGCGAACTGAGGTTCAGGTTTCTGTCACTCCGGCAACCCACCGTAAGCATTCTTTGTACACAATGTATTCCCCTAGGTCCTTAATAAGGCGAAGTGTTGAGTGTTCGACTCACACAACACCACTAGTAAAATAACAACACAACTTAAGTATCAAACAACACATATTACTTCAACATCATATGACTACCAACAACAAGACTTTTCCCATGTCCTCAAGAACTAAAGTAACTACTCACAAGACATAAAAGAGATCATGATCAGTGGAGATAAAATGGATGATAAACAATCTGGACATAATGATATTTCTCCAACAAAACTCAATAGCATTCACCACAAAGCAGTAATCAACACCGATAGAGTAGAGAGGATGGATAGTACGGATTACAACACAAGTTGCAATTGTGAGATGAGATTGGATGAAGATGGAGATGGTGCTGATGTTGGGGATGATGTTGATGATGATCTCGATGATGCCCATGACGATGGTGATGACGATGGCGATGATCTCCCCTTCCGGGAGGTGATTTCCCCAGCAGAATCTGCCCGCCGGAGATGGCTTTTTCTTCTCTGTAGGTTTCCGCCACGGAGCGGCGGCGGAACTCCGTCGAAACTCCCCTCTTTAGGGTTTTTGGATGACGAGCAGTATATAGGCAAAAGGGGGCATCCGGAAGTGGGCCAGGGGCTCTAGGCGCCCCCTCCCCGGCGTGGCCAGGGAGGGGCCCGCGCCAGGTGGCCGCCTGGGCGCCTTGTGGCCCCCCTCTGGTTGCTCTTTTGTGCGCCTTCGTGATCCGTCTGGAAAATACTCTCCGTCGATTTTCAGGTAATTTGGAGGTATTCTTCTTCAGCAACTCAGCGTCCACTTTTTACCGCTGAATCCTGCGTCTGCTGCTTCGGCACCAGAAAGTTGCAAACTGTGTAAAATAGGCCAAAACAACATAAGAACATCATCGTAATGTGAAATATATCAATGAATAAGGATGAACTACGATATAAAATAGTGATGCATTTTGGACGTATCAACACCCCCAAGCTTAGACCTCGCTTGTCCCCAAGCGAATACTGAGCTCGGTAAACCTGTCCACTAGTTTAGAGAGTGAAGTGTCGATAAATAGAATACGGACAAGAAGCATCACAGTCTCTTCACCAAACTCAAATATCCACAACAACAATTTCCAACTCATAAAACCCTTATAAAAGAGTGGTAACACTTATAATCGAAAGTAGGGCTAAGGAAACTCATCAAATCATGGCAAACATGTCCTTTGGTCAAAGAACAACTAATAGCTTTTACTTTTGCTCTTTCTCTTTATGTTTTGATGAGATTAATTGAAGCTTTTGAAAGAACATGTTATTAGGCAAGAAGTGAAAGTGTTAACACAAAGGAAGATGTTTGCTTTAGCTGAGCTTGACAAACAACTTACCTATCAAATGATAATGTCAACAAGGATATGATATGACAAATCTTAATGCAACTTTATATGAATGAATCATCGTCAACATCAAATGTCTGCTCTCTTTAAGCATAGAAGGAAGTAGGAGTAACTGACTCATCCTAAAAACTAAGAGATAGGCCCTGCTCTAAGGAAGTAGGGAAAACTCATGTGCTATCCTTAAATCAAACTCATGTAGCTTACTTATTTCTTACTCTCAAGTTTCTATAAATGTACCTGTCAGACTTTTATCCGCATGATCAATTTGGTGAAGCTTGTTGTTATTGATCCATGCCTCCTATGGAGTTGCTCCAATGGAGTTGTTTGATGTATGATGTGTCTATTACATATCCATGATATTTATATACTTAGTAGAGTTGATATGCTTGTTGTTTTGTGCCTCCGAAGGCAGCATCGTGATGATGTTTTTGCCTTCCTAGATTTTGGCTAAGTCCGGATAAATTTATTGCAACTTGCCAGGCTTGTTTAATTGTGTTCCAGCAAGTTTTTTGGTGTGCTCTAAGTTCATGCTGGTTAAGTATCATGTCTATTTCACATCCATGCCTAGTGTTATCATGTTTGGGTGCTGTAGCATATATTTACCTTGCTCCAAAGTTGCTATGTTGCTGATTTTCGATAGCTTGTCGCTATATCTTGTTTCGTGTGTATGTGATGAACCGTTGCTCCGTTTTGAGCGTGCTATATATGAAACTTGTGTGATTTTGAATGTAGAAGCATAATATCATGTTGCTTTCATGCTTGGAGTGTGTTTGCTTGTTGTTTGGATGCATCTTGCATAATTGCCATGCTTGACTTGTCTTGCTCATATCTTCTAGGCCGTAGCTCCGAATTAAACAAACTTTATATGAAACTTGACTAGAATTTCGTGTAGATCATTATGGTGCATGTTAACTTGCTGTTTAACAACTTTAACGTAAGGTTTGTTCAGATCTGGACCAATTTAGAAATGTGCATATGAGGACTTACCGGAATTGTTATATGTTGGTTCCGGCCTCTTTTAAACTTGTTGGGTGATGATGTTCTTGTATGCATCATCCCTTGCCATGTTTTGCATCATATAGGCTTGTCTTGCATCATACTTGGTTGAGCATCTTGTCGTGTTCTTGATTGGTGTGTTTACCATGTTGTGTGCTTTCTTCTCGCTAGTTCTTTTTCGTTGCAATCGTGAGGATTCGTTCGGCTACACGTGGTTCGTCTTCGAGGCTTCTTCTTCGTCTTCTTCATGGACTCGTTCTTCTTCCTTGCAGGATCTCAGGCAAGATGACCATCACCTTGGATATCTTTACTATCATTGCCATGCTAGCTGTCTCGATGCTATCGTTATATGTCGCGCTACCTATCTTTTTGTCAGCCCCTCTCCTTGTTGCCATCAAACCTCTAACCTTTGACATCTTCCCAGCAAACCGTTGTTTGGCTATGTTACCCGCTTGCTCAGCCCCTCTTATAGCGTTGTTAGTCGCAGTTGAAGATGAAGATTGCTCCATGTCGGAACTTGATGTTTTGGGAATATCACAATATATCTATTATTATAACTTAACACACATATATACTTGGAAATGGGTGGAAGGCTTGGCCTTTTGCTCGGTGTTTTGTTCCACTCATGCCACCTTAGGAGCCGATAAACCGGCGTTATGTTCCTTAATTTTGCGTTCCTTACACGGTTGGGTATATGGGGACCCCTTGACAGTTCATCTTTGAATAAAACTCCTCCAGCAAGGCCCAACATTGGTTTTAATTTCCAACATAATAAAAACTTAATTAATTAATTAAATTGCATAGGGGGTCGCATCCCCGAGGATTCTTTCTACATAACAGGGGGGCCAGTGCTGATGGTGTTGGTCCCAAACGGGCGGACTGCGGGGCCGCCACGGGGAAACTCGAGGTATCTGGCTCCCGTAGGATGTCCGATCCGGACGTGGCCTGAGACGAGATACGCGCGGCTACTATCAGGGTGTCGGCACGCCGGGAGGTCTTGCTGGACTTGTTTTACCATTGTCGAAATGTCTTGTGCATCGGGATTCCGAACCTGATCGGATTGTCCCTAAGATAAGGGGTAATATTATTATTACTTCTGCTGATTGTGAGAGCTTGTGATGGGCTAAGTTGGGACACCCCTGCAGGGTTATGATCTTTCGAAAGCCATACCCGCGGTTATGTGGCAGATTGGAATTTGTTAATGTCTGGTTGTAGAAAACTTGACAGAGGATCCGAGATAAAACACACAACCATGTGACTAACCGTGACTGTCTCTTTTCACTTTGAGAAGAGAATACGGTGGGGTTTGATACGTCCAAAATGTATCTATAATTTCTGCATGCTCCATGCCTCTTTTGGGTGATATTGCTATGATATTTATACACTTCCATACACTTTTGATCATATTTGGACTAACCTATTAACTCAGTGCACCCCAGTGCCAGTTTCTGTTTTCGGCAGTTTTTGTATTTCAGGTTTTCACGTTACGAGAACTGCCAGGAAAAATCCAGAAAAATTATATAAAAAATCAGCGTTCCAGAAACTACCGTGCGCCCGAAGGACAGCCGGGGGGGCCACCAGGGCTCCAGGCGCCCTGGCGGCGCGCCCCTCCCTGGGCCGCGCCGGGGGGCGCCTGGGCCCCCCAAGGCTCCTCCGATGCCCCCCTTTGGCATATATTTAAAGCGTCTCCCGAAACCCTCAAAACAGGAACTCTTTTTCGCGATCTCATCTCTGTTCCGCCACTGCCACCGCTTCCAAGATCGGGAGCACCAGGAGAACTCTTCCCGGCACCCTGCCGGAGGGGAGGATCACCACCGGGATCTTCTCCACCACCATGGACCCCTCCCGGATGAGTTGTGAGTAGTCTCCCTTGGACCATGGGTCCATGACCAGTAGCTATGTGATGTTCTCCTCTCGTTCTTGTGCTTCACTAATTAGTCCTCGTGAGCTGCCCTACATGATCGAGGCACATATGTAATCCTTATGCTGTTGCTATGATGAGTTTGCTGGGATCCGATGGATTATGAGATTATGTTCAGATAGTGTTTGAGTAATATATTTGATTCACCTCTTTTATATTTATGTTCGTAAGTAATTCTTGCATGTTCTCCGTTGTTATTTATTGCTTTGGCCAAGTAGTAGGTAGTGACTCCAAAAGGGAACGTTATGCTTGATTGTGGGTTATGTGCTATGCTTGGAGCGTCTTGCTTTTAATTTCCTTTTTAGTTTTCCATAACGAGTCGGAACTCAGCATTCTTTATGTGGGAGAGAAACACACTCCACTTCTACCTAGAACATAACATAGAATTTTCATGACTATCTTTGCTATGTGTGTTCTTTGTCTTTTAATAGCTACTATCATGCTCTGCTCTTAGTATTCATGCTTATCCTTTTAAAGAGCTTTTGTTTAGTTGGTTGCTTGAACTCTCTTTAATTATCATGCTTATCTTATTAAGAGAGTTTGCTTCCGTTGCATTGGTTAATATGTCTATGATAAAGATGCTACGTGCATAATGGCGCTTAGTAGTTCAGGTTTTCTTGTGGTTAGTCTCAAATAGCTGGAGGATTCCCAATGTGTTATTGGAGTACCAACATGATTTGTTTGCCAATGATGTGGTATGGTTTAGTAATATCTTCCCTCAAGAATTTATTTTGATTGACTTGGCGTATGCTCACGCATATTTAAGACTGTAAAGAAAGTCTGTCAAGCCTTGATGATCTTTTGTTTCTGAGTAGCGATATAACTACCATGCCTGATTCAATGTTGCTTTGTCGCTCTGCATGATTATGACCGTCATTGCTCTCTTAGTTGGTCGCTCCCAGTCTTTTGCTAACCTCCACCTGTACTAAGCGGACTGACTGCTTGTGCATCCACACCCTTTTAAACCAGTTATGCCATATGAGTCCACCATACCTACCTATATGTGGTATTTCACCGCCACTCCAAGTAAATTTACATGTGCTACCTTTAAAACCTTCAGTTTTTGCAATACATAGCTCATGGGAAAGTAGCTTAAAAACTATTGTGGTAAAGAATATGTCGCTTACGTATCTTATTTCTTATAAGTTGCTTGCTGAGCGGTAACCATGTTTTTGGGGACGCCATCAACTGATACACTTTTGTTGAATATCATGTGAGTTGCTATGCATGTTCGTCTTGTCTGAAGTAAGGGTGATTTGCCATGGGTTGAATGGTTTGAGTATGCATATTGTTAGAGAAGAACATTGGGCCGCCAACCAAAGCCATGTATCATGGTGGAAGTTTTAGCTTGGACATTAATCCTCAATCTCTTATGAGAATATGCTTAAGCATTAAAGAGGAGTCCATTATCTATTTTCTATGTTGTCCCGGTATGGATGTCCTCAAGTTGAGATCTATCAAAAACGAGAAATCAAATGTGATCTATCTCCTTGGACCTTTGTACAGGTGACATAGAGGTACCCTTTTGTGACACTTGGTTGAAACATATGTAATGCAATGATAATCCATGGAAATCCAAGCTAATTAGGACAAGGTGCGAGCACTATTGGTATTCGATGCATGAGGCTTGCAACTTATAGGATGTCTTATGCATAACACATATGAAGTACTACTACCGTTGACAAAATTGTTTCTATGTTTTCAAAATAAAAAGCTCTAGCACATGAGTAATCCCTGCTTCCCTCTGCGAAGGGCCATTCTTTTACTTTTATATTGAGTCTCCACCTTCTTTCTTCAAAGCACCAACTACTGAGAGCATGATTGTCATTCTGAGTGTAATGTGCATTGTCCCAAAGTAGCATTGTCTTTTGCATGATTGTGATATCGTTTATTTTGAAATCATTGTATCTAGTCATCACTTAAACCTTGAAGGTGCCCCTACATTTATGTTTTGATTCACTAAAGGGGGCAAGCTAGATATCACTTTATCATATTTGCACATCATGTTCATTGCAAATCTATTTGATGTTTCAGTATCATATTGTAAAACTTTCAGTTCTTTGTGATTTTCTCATGAGGAAACTTAATAACTACAGATTCATTATCTCAGTAAGCTTTTGTCATATGACTATGAATAAGTCCTATATGGTTAATAGCATGTCACCACAGAAATTATTCTTGTTATCATTTACCTACTCGAGGACGAGCAGGAATTAAGCTTGGGGATGTTGATACGTCCAAAACGTATCTATAATTTCTGCTTGCTCCATGCCTCTTTTGGGTGATATTGCTATGATATTTATACACTTCCATACACTTTTGATCATATTTGGACTAACCTATTAACTCAGTGCACCCCAGTGCCAGTTTCTGTTTTCGGCTGTTTTTGTATTTCAGGTTTTCACGTTACGAGAACTGCCAGGAAAAATCCAGAAAAATTATATAAAAAATCAGCGTTCCAGAAACTACCGTGCGCCCGAAGGACAGCCGTGGGGCACCAGGGCTCCAGGCGCCCTGGCGGCGCCCCCCCCCCTGGGCCGCGCCGGCGGGGCGCCTGGGCCCCCCGAGGCTCCTCCGATGCCCCCCTTTGGCATATATTTAAAGCGTCTCCCGAAACAATCGAAACAGGAACTCTTTTTCGCGATCTCATCTCCGTTCCACCGCCGCCGCCGCTTCCAAGATCGGGAGCACCAGGAGAACTCTTCTCGGCACCCTGCCGGAGGGGAGGATCACCACCGGGAGCTTCTCCACCACCATGGACGCCTCCCGGATGAGTTGTGAGTAGTCTCCCTTGGACCATGGGTCCATGACCAGTAGCTATGTGATGTTCTCCTCCCGTTCTTGTGCTTCACTAATTAGTCCTCGTGAGCTGCCCTACATGATCGAGGCACATATGTAATCCTTATGCTATTGCTATGATGAGTTTGCTGGGATCCGATGGATTATGAGATTATGTGCAGATTGTGTTTGAGTAATATATTTGATTCACCTCTTTTATATTTATGTTCTTAAGTAATTCTTGCATGTTCTCCGTTGTTATTTATTGCTTTGGCCAAGTAGTAGGTAGTGACTCCAAGAGGGAACATTATGCTTGATTGTGGGTTCATGCCCCTCGATGACTAGCTTGAGTGACAAAAACATGAGTCTAGGGGATGTGTTGTTGCCACAAGGGGGAAAACAACGGTGCTTGTGCCCGCGGGTGCAAGGATTGTTTACTTTACGCAAAGTTCTTTTAATGCAGTTGTCTGTTGCTTTGAGTTTACACTATGGGTGGGGCTCGTAACTTAATACCAGCGAGATGTTCTGGATAGATATCTCAAGGTGGATGATTAGTAGTAGATATTGATGGATTTCGGTCTACTTACTTTGGCGTACCGCCCATGCTTTGAACCTCTACCTTTCTTGCAATGTAGTCAGCATTGGTTTGCGCACATGGTCATGTCAATTGCCCAGCTGTAATTCGTTTACCTCACATAGCTGTTTTATCGTCTTTTGGGAGAGAGACATCACTAGTGAACATCATGAGACTCCGGTCCATATTACCATCATTGATCACATCCGCTATTTACTTTTCCGCTATTTACTTACTATTGCAATTATACCTATCACTATTATCACTTGCGTTTGATCCTTTGTAAACTACAAGGCCGGAGGGATTGACAACCTCTCTGTACTCGTTGGGAGAAAAGTTATTTGTATCTGTGTGCAGGTCCATGTTGATTGCTAATATCTGGCGCCGTTAGCAGTTGACACCTTCTTGTTGAAACTGGGAGTCTCTGGGAAATCGATCCTTGGTATTACCAAGGGAAAACTTCTGCTACACTGCATCTCAAACCTTACACTTGGGGTAACCAACGAGGGGTGAGAAGCCACCTAGCAGGGTTATGTTTGACTCGTAGGTAGTTCAGGATCTTTAGCGATCATTACTAGTTTGCGACCGCTTGCGTAGATGCTCATCTTATTCTTGTACTCGTAAGTTAGCCACCATATATTGCTTAGTCGCTGCTGCAACCTCACCACTTAACCTCTCCTTTCCCATTAAGCTTTGCTAGTCTTGATACCCATGGTTATGGGATTGCTGAGTCCTCGTGGCTCACAGTTACTACAACACCAGTTGCAGGTACAGGTTTCCGATGACTTGACGTGAGAGCGATGTCCTTTGTGTTGGAGTTCTTTCTTGTTCTTCGTTAGTCTTGGGTTAGGTTCCGGGTCGGCAGCCTGGAATAGCAGATGGGTGTCGTTGTGCTTTTCTTGTTTGTATCCGTAGTCGGATGCCTTGTATTGATGTTGTTGTATTCATGTGAATTGTATGTATTGTTGTATCCCCATGTATTTATGTAATGGTACGATGTAATGATATCCATCTTGCTAAGCGCCTGAGATGCGGTTGTGCCCCAATCACGTATGAGTCATGTGATCGGGATAAAATTGCATCTTGGGCCTGACATGACCTGGAGAGGAAGTAATAGATACATCCGGACTCTACGCTTGCCTTTCTACGTTCATAGGAGTCCTGACCGAATACGGGGGAGAGTCTTCTGCTTCTTCTTTTACGACCCATCAATACGGCCCAGCTTCATCGACCCGGACGCCTGAGGACCCCTGAATACAGGACTCCCTCAGCCACGGTATGGTTGTGGTTGTTGACCCTTTGGGTGTTTGAGGGATCGCTAAGGTTTGCTTGTTGTTGTGGAGTCGAAGATGCTGTTGGAGATATGCCCTAGAGGCAATAATAAAAGCATTATTATTATATCTCCTTGTTCATGATAATTGTCTGTTATTCATGCTTGAATTGTATTGTACGGAAACAGCGATACATGTGTGAATACATAGACCAAAATGAGTCCCTAGTAGGCCTCTAGTAACCAGCTCGTTGATCAACAGATGGTCACGGTTTCCTGACCATGGACATAGGATGTCAGTGATAACGGGATCACGTCATTAGAAGAATGATGTGATGGACAAGACCCAAACTTGAGCATAACACGAGATCGTATAGTTCGTAATGCATAAGCTTTTTGGTGTCAAGTATTTATTCCTTAGACCATGAGGTTGTACAACTCCCGGATACCGTAGGAGTGCTTTGGGTGTGCCAACCGTCACAACGTAACTGGGTGGCTATAAAGGTACGCATCGGGTATCTCCGAAAGTGTCTGTTGAGTTGGTACGAACCGAGACTGGGATGTTGTCACTCCGTATGACGGAGAGGTACCTCTGGGCCCACTCGGTAAGACATCATCATAATGAGCTCAATGTGACTAAGTAGTTAGTCACGGGATGATGGATTACGGATCGAGTAAAGAGACTTGCCATAACGAGATTGAACGAGGTATCGGGGATACCGACGATCGAATCTCGGGCAAGTATCGTACCGATGGACAAAGGGAATAACATACGGGATTGAGTGAATCCTTGACACAGTGGTTCATCCGATGAAGATCATCGAGGAACACGTGGGAACCAACATGGGTATCCAGATCCCGCTGTTGGTTATTGATCGGAGAGTGGTCTCGGTCATGTCTACGTGTCTCCCGAACCCGTAGGGTCTACACACTTAAGGTTCGGTAACGCTAGGGTCGTAGAGATTAATGCACGTGGAAACCCGAAAGTTGTTCGGAGTCCCGGATGAGATCCCGGACGTCACGAGGAGTTCCGGAATGGTCCGGAGGTAAAGATTGATATATGGGAAGTCCAGTTTCGGCCAACGGGTGATCTCCGGGGGTCACCGGGAGCGTCCCGGGACCACCGGAGGGGCCCCGGGGGTCCACCGGGTGGGGCCACCCCTCCCGGTGGGGCCCCTAGGCCGCGAGGGGATGTGTCCAGCCCTCAGGGCTGGCGCACCACCAAGGGAGGCCCACCTCCCCTGCGCCTAGGGATAAACCCTACGGGGAGGGGGGGCCACCACTTGCCTTGGGGGAGGGGGATTCCTCCCTGGCCGCCGCCCCCCTTGCAGATTGGATCTGCAAGGGGCTGGCGCCCC
>LR738711.1:769557944-769616949 GCA_902687465.1 Secale cereale | reverse complement strand
GCCCTGGCGCCTCTCCCCCTCCCGTCACACCTCCCAACTCCTTTGCAGGGCAGCCCGGCGAAGCCCTGCTGCGATATCCACTGCATCCGTCATCACGCCGTCGTGCTGCCGGATCTCTGACGACTTCTCCTCCCCCCTTGCTGGATCAAGAAGGAGGTGACGTTGCTGCACCGTACGTGTGTTGAACGCGGAGGTGCCGTCCGTTCGGCGCTAGATCATCGGTGACGAAGAACGTGAAGAGTACGACTACTTCATCCTTGCTTCGTTGAAAGCTTCCGCACGCAATCTTCATAACGGTATGTAGATGCACTCTTAGTTGCTCGTTGCTAGATGTCTCCATACTTGGATCTTGGTGAAGACGTAGAAAATTTTGATTTATGTTACGTTCCCCAACAGTGGTATCAGAGCCTAGGTTCTATGCGTAGCATCTTGGCACGAGTAGAACACAAAGCAGTTGTGGGCGTATGATCTTGTTCAACTTTCTTACCGTTACTAGTCAATCTTGATTCGGCGGTATTATGGGATGAAGCGGCCCGGACCGACCTTACACGTACGCTTACGTGAGACTGTTTCCACCGACAGACATGCACTAGATGCATAAGGTGGCTGGCGGGTGTCTGTCTCTCCTACTTTAGTCGGATCGGATTCGATGAAAAGGGTCCTTATGAAGGGTAAATAGAAGTTGACAAATCACGTTGTGGTTTTGGCGTAGGTAAGAAACGTTCTTGCTAGAAATCCTATAGAAGCCACGTAAAACTTGCAACAACAATTAGAGGACGTCTAACTTGTTTTTGCAGCATGTGTTTTGTGACGTGGTATGGCCAAGAACGAAGATGTGATGAATGATATATGTGATGTATGAGATTGATCATGTTTTTGTAATAGGGAATCACGACTTGCATGTCGATGAACTTGACAACCGGCAGGAGCCATAGGAGTTGTCTTTATTATTGTATGACCTGCGTGTCACTGAATAACGCCATGTAATTACTTTACTTCGTTGCTAAACGTTAGCTATAGTGGTAGAAGTAATAGTTGGCGTGACAACTTCCTCAAGACACGATGATGGAGATCATGATGATGAAGATCATGGTGTCGAGCCGGTGACAAGATGATCATGGTGCCCCGAAGATGGAGATCCAAGGAGCAAGATGATATTGGCCATATCATGTCACTATAATTGATTGCATGTGATGTTTATCATGTTTTTGCATCTTGTTTACTTAGAACGACGGTAGTAAATAAGATGATCTCTCACTAAAATTTCAAGTAATGTGTTTCCCCTAACTGTGCACCGTTGCTAAAGCTCGTTGTTCCGAAGCACCACGTGATGATCGGGTGTGATAGGTTCTAACGTTCACATACAACGGGTGTAAGACAGATTTACACACGCGATACACTTAGGGTTCACTTGACGAGCCTAGCATGTACAGACATGGCCTCGGAACACGGAAGACCGAAAGGTCGAACACGAGTCGTATAGAAGATACGATCAACATGAAGATGTTCACCATTTTTTGACTAGTCCGTCTCACGTGATGATCGGACACGGACTACTCGATTCGGATCGTGTATCACTTAAGATGACTAGAGAGATGTCATTCTGAGTGGGAGTTCATTAAAATTTGATTAAGATGAACTTAATTATCATGAACTTAGTCTAAATTCTTTACAATATCTCTTGTACATCAAATGGCCCACGCTCCAGTTTCCCTCAACTTCAACGCGTTCCTAGAGAAAACCAAGCTGAAAGACGATGGTAGCAACTATACGGATTGGGTCCGTAACCTGAGGATTATCCTCATAGCTGCCAAGAGATCATATGTCCTAGAAGCACCGCTAGGTGATGCACCTGCTCCCGATGCTGACCAAGACGTTTTGAACGTCTGGCAGTCGCGTAGTGATGATTACTCCCTGGTTCAGTGCGGCATGCTTTACAGTTTAGAATCGGGGCTCCAAAAGCGTTTTGAGCACCATGGAGCATACGAGATGTTCGAAGAGCTGAAAATGGTTTTCCAAGCTCATGCCCGAGTCGAGAGATATGATGTCTCCGACGCATTCTACAGCTGTAAGATGGAGGAGAACAGTTCTGTCAGTGAGCACATCCTCAAGATTTCAGGATTGCACAACCGCTTGTCTCAGCTGGGAATGAATCTCCCAGATGAAGCGGTCGTTGACAGAATCCTCCAGTCGCTCCCACCAAGCTTCAAGAGCTTCGTGTTGAACTTCAATATGCAGGGGGTGGAGAAGTCCATTCCGAGGTGTATTCGATGTTGAAATCAGCGGAGGTTGACATCAAGAAAGAACATCAAGTGTTGATGGTCAATAAAACCACTAAGTTCAAGAAAGGCAAGGGTAAGAAGAACTTCAAGAAGGACGGCAAGCAAGTTGCCGCGCCTGGCAAGCCTGTTGCTGGGAAGAAGCCAAAGTATGGACCCAAGCCAGAGACTGAGTGTTTTTATTGCAAGGGAACGGGACACTGGAAGCGGAACTGCCCCAAATACTTAGCAGACAAGAAGGCCGGCAACGTCAAAGGTATATATGATATACATGTTATTGATGTGTACCTTACCAGCACTCGTAGTAGCTCCTGGGTATTCGACACCGGTGCAGTTGCTCACATTTGTAACTCAAAACAGGAGCTGCGGAATAAACGGAGACTGGCGAAGGATAAGGTGACGATGCGCGTCGGGAATGGTTCCAAGGTCGATGTGATCGCCGTCGGCACGCTGCCTCTACATCTACCCTCGGGATTAGTTTTGAACCTGAATAATTGTTATTTAGTACCAGCTTTGAGCATGAACATTGTTTCTGGATCTCGTCTTATGCGAGATGGATATTCTTTCAAATCGGAGAATAATGGTTGTTCTGTTTATTTGAGAGATATGTTTTATGGTCATGCCCCGCTGGTCAATGGTTTATTTTTGATGAATCTCGAACGTAGTGATACACATATTCATAGTGTAGATGCCAAAAGATGTAAAGTTGATAATGATAGTCCCACATACTTGTGGCATTGCCGCCTTGGTCATATTGGTGTCAAACGTATGAAGAAGATCCATTTGGATGGACTTCTGGAGTCTCTTGATTATGAATCATTTGACACGTGCGAACCATGCCTCTTGGGCAAGATGACCAAGACTCCGTTCTCCGGAACAATGGAGGGAGCAACCAACTTGCTGGAAATCATACATACCGATGTGTGCGGTCCAATGAGTGTTGAGGCTCGCGGAGGCTACCGTTATGTTCTCACCCTCACGGATGACTTGAGTAGATACGGGTATATCTATTTGATGAAACACAAGTCTGAGACCTTTGAAAAGTTCAAGGAATTTCAGAATGAGGTTGAGAATCATCGTGACAGAAAAATAAAGTTCTTGCGATCGGATCGTGGGGGTGAATATTTGAGTCATGAATTTGGCACACACCTTAGAAGTTGTGGAATTGTTTCACAATTGACACCGCCCGGAACACCTCAACGTAACGGTGTGTCCGAACGTCGAAATCGTACTCTGTTGGACATGGTGCGATCTATGATGTCCCTCACCGATTTACCGCTATCTTTTTGGGGTTATGCTTTAGAGACTGCCGCATTCACTTTAAATAGGGCTCCGTCAAAATCCGTTGAGACGACTCCATATGAACTTTGGTTTGGCAAGAAACCGAAGCTGTCGTTTCTGAAAGTTTGGGGTTGCGATGCTTATGTCAAGAAACTTCAACCTGAAAAGCTCGAACCCAAATCGGAGAAATGCGTCTTCATAGGATACCCAAAGGAAACTATTGGGTACACCTTCTACCACAGATCCGAAGGCAAAGTCTTTGTTGCCAAGAATGGATGCTTTCTGGAGAAAGAGTTTCTCTCGAAAGAAGTGAGTGGGAGGAAAGTAGAACTTGATGAGGTGATAGTCACCACTCCTGTACCGGAAAGTAGCGCAACGCAGGAAACTGTTCCTGAGGTGCCTGCACCGACAAGGGAGGAAGATGATGATAATGATCATGAAGATACAGATCAAGTTACTACTGAACTTCGAAGGTCCACAAGGGCACGTTCCGCACCAGAGTGGTACGGCAACCCTGTACTGGAAATCATGTTGTTAGACAACGGTGAACCTTCGAACTATGAAGAATGCGATGGCGGGCCCAGATTCCAATAAATGGCTTGGAGCCATGAAATCCGAGATAGAATCCATGTATGAAAACAAAGTATGGACTTTGGTGGACTTGCCTGATGATAGGCACGCCATAGAAAATAAATGGATATTTAAGAAGAAGACAGACGCGGATGGTAATGTGACCATCTATAAAGCTCGGCTTGTCGCTAAGGGTTATCGACAAGTTCAAGGGATTGACTACGACGAGACTTTCTCTCCCGTAGCGATGCTGAAGTCAGTCAGAATCATGTTAGCTATTGCCGCATTCTATGATTATGAGATATGGCAAATGGACGTCAAAACAGCATTCCTTAATGGCTTCCTCAAGGAAGAGTTGTATATGATGCAACCGGAAGGTTTTGTCGATCCAGAGAACTCTAACAAGGTATGCAAGCTCCAGCGCTCGATTTACGGGCTGGTGCAAGCATCTCGGAGTTGGAATATTCGCTTTGATGAGGTGATCAAAGCGTTTGGCTTTATACAGACTTATGGAGAAGCCTGTATTTACAAGAAAGTGAGTGGGAGCTCTGTAGCATTTCTCATATTATATGTGGATGACATATTGTTGATGGGAAATGATATAGAATTCTTGGAAAATGTAAAGGCCTATTTGAATAAAAATTTTTCAATGAAGGACCTTGGAGAAGCTGCTTACATATTAGGCATCAAAATCTATAGAGATAGATCAAGACGCCTCATTGGTCTTTCACAAAGTACATACCTTGACAAAATATTGAAGAAGTTCAATATGGATCAGTCTAAGAAAGGATTCTTGCCTGTTTTGCAAGGTATGAGATTGAGTAAGACTCAGTCGCCGACCACGGCAGAAGATAGAGAAAAGATGAGTGTCATTCCCTATGCCTCGGCAATAGGTTCTATCATGTATGCCATGCTGTGTACCAGACCTGATGTGAACCTTGCCATAAGTTTGGTAGGGAGGTACCAAAGTGATCCCGGTACGGAACACTGAACAACGGTCAAGAACATCCTGAAGTACCTGAAAAGGACTAAGGATATGTTTCTCGTTTATGGAGGTGACGAAGAGCTCGTCGTAAAGGGTTACGTCGATGCTAGCTTCGACACAGATCTGGATGACTCTAAGTCACAAACCGGATACGTGTATATTTTGAATGGAGGGGCAGTCAGCTGGTGCAGTTGCAAGCAAAGCGTGGTGGCAGCATCTACATGTGAAGCGGAGTACATAGCTGCTTCTGAAGCAGCACAGGAAGGAGTCTGGATGAAGGAGTTCATCACCGACTTAGGAGTCATTCCAAGCGCGTCAAGCCCGATGACTCTCTTCTGTGACAACACTGGTGCTATTGCTATTACCAAGGAGCCCAGGTTTCACAAGAAGACCAAGCACATCAAGCGCCGTTTCAACTCCATCCGGAATTATGTTCAGGATGGAGACATAGATATTTGTAAAGTGCATACGGATCTAAATGTAGCAGACCCGTTGACTAAACCTCTTTCACGAGCAAAACATGATCAACACCAGAACTCTATGGGTGTTCGATTCATCACAATGTAACTAGATTATTGACTCTAGTGCAAGTGGGAGACTGTTGGAGATATGCCCTAGAGGCAATAATAAAAGCATTATTATTATATCTCCTTGTTCATGATAATTGTCTGTTATTCATGCTTGAATTGTATTGTACGGAAACAGCGATACATGTGTGAATACATAGACCAAAATGAGTCCCTGGTAGGCCTCTAGTAACCAGCTCGTTGATCAACAGATGGTCACGGTTTCCTGACCATGGACATAGGATGTCAGTGATAACGGGATCACATCATTAGGAGAATGATGTGATGGACAAGACCCAAACTTGAGCATAACACGAGATCGTATAGTTCGTAATGCATAAGCTTTTCGGTGTCAAGTATTTATTCCTTAGACCATGAGGTTGTACAACTCCCGGATACCGTAGGAGTGCTTTGGGTGTGCCAACCGTCACAACGTAACTGGGTGGCTATAAAGGTACGCATCGGGTATCTCCGAAAGTGTCTGTTGAGTTGGTACGAACCGAGACTGGGATGTTGTCACTCCGTATGACGGAGAGGTACCTCTGGGCCCACTCGGTAAGACATCATCATAATGAGCTCAATGTGACTAAGTAGTTAGTCACGGGATGATGGATTACGGATCGAGTAAAGAGACTTGCCATAACGAGATTGAACGAGGTATCGGGGATACCGACGATCGAATCTCGAGCAAGTATCGTACCGATGGACAAAGGGAATAACATACGGGATTGAGTGAATCCTTGACACAGTGGTTCATCCGATGAAGATCATCGAGGAACACGTGGGAACCAACATGGGTATCCAGATCCCGCTGTTGGTTATTGACCGGAGAGTGGTCTCGGTCATGTCTACGTGTCTCCCGAACCCGTAGGGTCTACACACTTAAGGTTCGGTAACGCTAGGGTCGTAGAGATTAATGCACGTGGAAACCCGAAAGTTGTTCGGAGTCCCGGATGAGATCCCGGACGTCACGAGGAGTTCCGGAATGGTCCGGAGGTAAAGATTGATATATGGGAAGTCCAGTTTCGGCCAACGGGTGATCTCCGGGGGTCACCGGGAGCGTCCCGGGACCACCGGAGGGGCCCCGGGGGTCCACCGGGTGGGGCCACCCCTCCCGGTGGGGCCCCTAGGCCGCGAGGGGATGTGTCCAGCCCTCAGGGCTGGCGCACCACCAAGGGAGGCCCACCTCCCCTGCGCCTAGGGATAAACCCTAAGGGGAGGGGGGGCCACCACTTGCCTTGGGGGAGGGGGATTCCTCCCTGGCCGCCGCCCCCCCTTGCAGATTGGATCTGCAAGGGGCTGGCGCCCCCCTGGCCCCCTATATATATGTGGGGGGGAGAGGGCAGCCGCACCTCAGCCCTGGCGCCTCTCCCCCTCCCGTCACACCTCCCAACTCCTTTGCAGGGCAGCCCGGCGAAGCCCTGCTGCGATACCACTGCATCCGTCATCACGCCGTCGTGCTTCCGGATCTTTGACGACTTCTCCTCCCCCCTTGCTGGATCAAGAAGGAGGTGACGTTGCTGCACCGTACGTATGTTGAACGCGGAGGTGCCGTCCGTTCGGCGCTAGATCATCGGTGACGAAGAACGTGAATAGTACGACTACTTCATCCTTGCTTCGTTGAAAGCTTCCGCATGCAATCTTCATAACGGTATGTAGATGCACTCTTAGTTGCTCGTTGCTAGATGTCTCCATACTTGGATCTTGGTGAAGACGTAGAAAATTTTGATTTATGTTACGTTCCCCAATAGATGCGTCCCTCTCGGTGGTCTCATGGTTGGTGTTGGTGGTCGACGGTGTCTTGTGTGGCAACCACATTGGAGCTGAGCGAAGATGGGGCCACGGTATGGTTGTGGTTGTTGACTCTTTGGGTGTTTGCGGGATCGTTGATGTCTGTTTGTTGTTGTGGAGTCGGAGTGCGGCCGTCTTGGTGTTCCTCGCAGCACAATCTAGAAACTTCTTCTTTGTAGCTTCCCTATGTGTTGGAGCTGCCTTGTCAGGCTGACAGGAAGTTCTTATTATGGATGCATGTTTTTGTTGCGGCGAGGGCTTCATGGCGTCCGTCAATGACGAAGTCGAAGTGATGATGGCGTTGTGGTCCTATCTCGGCGGTGTGCGTGGTGTCTCTTTGTGCGTCCTAGGTCGACCTATGGTGCCCCTAATGAAGATGGTTGTAACGACTTTCTCCAATTTCACGCACATTAACTCCCTAGCTTTTTAATAAATCGGGTCCCAAGGGACCATTTTATTATGAAAATGTTTACATAAATTATTACTTTTGGTGACTTAAATACTTTTTACTCTTAATCCTTTGCAAACATATATGAACCTATGTATCTCAATCGTCGCTACAACAAACACATGAAATTGCATGTTATTAACGGAGGAGTATTTGCTCGCGAGCTGATATGTTTCTGGATGAACAGTAAATTCGAAAAAAAATTGGTAACTTTTAAGAAAAACTAATTCTTTTCTGACAAACATTAAGAAATTATTCTGGTCCTTGCAAAGTTTCATTATGAAATCACATTCCATTCATTCAAAAAAAAAAACAAATTGATTCTCTAAAAATGGTACTTTCTAACGTATTTTGGAGCTTTGATTTTATTATTTTTGTCACGACTTCCACGCATGTGATTCCGTGATGAAATTTGGCAAGCACTCCAAACATCCCTTGACAATTGCCCGAAATAACTTTCAGAAATTTTTTGAATTTGTTTCTATTTTGTTCGATTTTATTGTTATAACAGGAGTACTTAAGCTCGAGCTGAGAAATGTACTTTTGGTTATCTTCAACCTTTTTACCAGAGGCGGTCAAAGTGGTGCTACTGTGAAATTGGTACCAGGGGTGGACCAGGAACTTTTTTGAGAGGGGGCAAATATGTATAACCATATTCATGAACCAACAAGGCATGCAACTATACAAACTAAAACATGGGCACAATCACTTGATCGCCACTAGATAACCAAGTTCGTAGCAAAGAAAAATATAAGTAAAAATTTAAAACGAAATGACTTACATAAGTTGTAAAAGAGAACATCAACACATTGTTTTTAATCAAGTCGTGGGAGAATGAAAAGATTGAAGGATGCCGGTTTTACTAATCTCCACATTGATCCAACATTGTGGATCTCGGTTTCCATGCACGCTGTGTGAACATCAACACATTGGATCAATGTGCGACCATTTATGAGCCCAGAAATTAGAGTGTGCTGGACTCCCTTGTGTCATTGTGTGGATCACTATTCATTAGTGTTTGTCACATTGTTGCACAGGGTTTTGTACAACCGTTTAACTAAGTACGTATTGTGGTGGGGAGTTCTAGTAAAGTTAGTGATGTCGGTTGAGAAGACAAAGTGGAGTTGTTACACCTATAGTAGACCAAATAAAACTGCCCTCTACCGTCGTTACCTTTTCTTCACGTGCCTTTTGTATTTGTTTCAACCTTTCGGTGAGAGGCCTGTCTCGTAATGTCAGTATCACCTCGAGTTAAACCATGTATTTAAATCTTGTTATATAGTCTGAAGAGATGTACTCCCTCCGCCTTAAAATATAAAAATGTTTTTTACCCTAGTGTACAGTCAAATATGTTTTTATATTTTGGGACGAAGAAAGTACGTATTTGCATTGTCTTAAAATATAAAAATGTTTTTTACACTAGTGTACAGTCAAATATGTTATTATATTTTGGGACGAAGAAAGTACGTATTTGCATTGTCTTTTGTATTCTCTAAGGCGATACCATCGATTACGGTTCTCCTTGTCGACTGAGATATTATGGAATTTTGTAAGAGGGTTATTGACATGATGTTGAGTGCCTGCTTAATAAACAAGCCGACAGCCATTCAACACCAGTCCATTCTTTTTCTCGAGTACACCAGATCTGCTGCTGCGTTGTGGTTCGGTGTCATCTTGTGGGATCAGTCATCAGAGATGTGCTGCTTCCACTGTATCGAAGAGACTGTAGACAGTCCATGCCTTTGACAAGGCTTATGCAAGGCTTCTTGTTTACAGGAAAACATGGCTGACAGATGACGGTACGCACCGCCACCAAAGACCACAGGAAGGAAGCCGCACGCAGGATTCTGATCCACCCACAAGTTCAGGCCCCTTGTTTGTTTAGGAGTATAAAACCAGATTGGTGGCTCGTCAGATCGAGACATTCCGCTCACATCCTCTTCGAACGATTCCTTTCACTTTGGTTTCCTTGCTTTCTTGGGTTAAATCACAAGGTCCGCACCCCTCTTCTCTGATGAAAGGACATATCTTTTTAGAACGAAGACGCAAAGAGCGTTCGGCTTTATAACTTAATAAAGCCCACATCAGACGCAAAGAGCGTTCGGCTTTATAACTTAATAAAGCCCACACCAGGCAGCGTATCGAAACAAAGTTAGGTTACAAACCACATGCCATCCAGGCCATCGAGAGCAAAAGAAACGGCGAAAGTATGGAAGGCCTAAGAGGCCTCGAGCAAACTTACAAGGCCGGAGCCTCTAAAGAGCGTGCAGGCTCGCGATGAGACAAAAGACACCACGTCCTAAACCGTGGTCGACGGCTTCCTAGCCATGGCGTACACTTGCAGCAGTCGGTCTGGGGCCATTTTGATCAGCTCAGCATTCTTGCGCCACCCTAACGGACTCCACCGCTATAATAACAAAGTGCATTTGAAGATGATATTAGCCGGGTGGGATGGAAAGCATCCCTCAATGGTAAGCTTATTTCTAGTTAGCCACGAAGCCCAGAGAAGTGCCCCTGCACAACTCCACATAACATGCTTTCCTTGTCCCTGAATCGAGTCTAACAAGTGAACAAGCTCGTTCAAAGATCTAGGGTCCCACTGGACACCCGCAGCACTGCGGACCGCACTCCACGCAAATCTCGCGAGTGGGCACCGGAAGAAAACATGATTCGCGTCTTCGGGCGCACCACAGAGCGCGCAAGGACCGGTGGCCGGGCCATTGCGTTTGGCTATGTTAATGGAGGTGGGCAATTTGTTACGGAACATTTGCCATAAGAAGACTTTAATCTTCAAAGGCAACCACGCCTTCCACAGCCCCTTGACCACTAACTGCGTCGGCCCTTGACACATTTTGTGATAAAGGGATTTAACTGTGAAAATGCCAGAACCGATGAGCGGCCAAGTCACCATATCAAGTTGATCCGACGGGCGGAACTGGCCAATCATGCCCAGCAGCGCCACGAGGCTCAACTGTTCTTGATTGTTGAGTTCACACATGAAGTGAATCTCAGGCGGGGACGACGCCAGCGCCTCCGCCACCATCATTGCCGGATTGACTACGATGGCACAAAGGCCACGGAATTCGGCCCGGAGAGGCTGGGACCCGATCCAGAGGTCTGTCCAAAAGCGGACGGGCCGGTCGTTCCCTATATTAACATGGCAAAAGCAGGTTTGATTGCCTGAAGATCATTCCGGAAGGGGGAGCCGCGCTGCGGCCCTTCAAAGAAATTTCCGTTAGGGAAATATTTTTCCCTCAGGAGATCTACCCACATTCGAGTTGCCCCTAAGCAATTTTTCAGATCCACTTGCACATAAGAGCGATGTTGGGAATCCGGGTGTTGGTGATCCCAAGGCTTTGGGTCTACACACCCACGCCCATTTGACCATATGATATTTGTGGTTAGGGTCCGTTCCTTCCCAAAAGAACTTAGATCTTTTTTTTGAGAGTACGCAAATTGCGTACCATAGCTTTATAGAAGAGAGAATTTAAATACAAGATAACTACAACTCGTTGCGAATAACAAGTGTAGCATACACTCTACACCTGGCTAGACCAAAGATAGCCACCACGACAAGACAACTACAACGCAAAAGAGTTTGACCAAAACAGAAAAAACCAAGCCGCGTCTCAACCTATGCTGGTCGCCTCCGAAGAACCGTAGCTCTTCCCAAGCTTCCCTCGTCGACGCACCATCGACCCTTTTATGCGTAAAAGAAGGTCGCAAGTGTATGGCGGGACTCGATCAGACCGGAGAAAGGCACAGTCTTGGAATCACCAGCGGCGGCCATACATTGCGCCACAGAAGATCCATCATGGACAGCGGCGAACACCGGAGGAGCGCAATGAAGGACCTTCAAACTGTGTCTCCAGACGCGATACTCCCAACAGAGGGACGACGTTGAGGACGCCGCCATCGTGCCGATCCGACACCGAATCAAAGCTTTTGCCCGGAGACAACTACCCAACATGAAGCAAGTGAGGAAGATAGCGACACACCTCGGCGACGCCTTCAAGGAGGGGAATGACACCCGCGGGTGCCATCGCCGCCGGCCCGGCAAAACCCAGGCAGGATTTTCATCTGTATCGCTGCACATCTCCGCACCTCCAAGGTTCGGGGCATCACTGTCCTTGTAGCCTCACACTGCTGCCACCACAGCACCTCGCCGTCGAAGCAGCACAACCGTGGTTCGTCGACACCACACACAGCAGAGAGAAACACGGCTCAGACTTCCACCATCAGCCCGCCCAACAACCTCCAGACACCTCGGGCTTGGACCAGGATCGCCGCGACAGAATCACCTGCTCCAGGGGACGCCCACGCTACGACGCTAGCCTCGGGCCAGATCGAACCCAAGAAGGCACAGATCTGACCCAACCTGCTCGCTCCATTCCTACTCCAGCACCACCCAGAGGGCGCCAACGCACGCCTCAACTCGGAGGAGGCCGGTCGACCGCTGCTCGCCAGGAGCTCCTTCCTGGTAGAGCCTCCATAGCGATGTCGCCTCCAAGGCCGAGATCTGGCGCCGCCGCCGCCTCCAAGAATTGCTGACTCGCCACCCTGCTCCACCTCTGTGCTGCCAGCCTCACCAGAGCCCGCCTCTCCTCCAAGAGCCCCGTTGTGCGCCGGCGAAGTCCGACGAGACCCGCGCCGCCGGCCACCAACCACCAGCGCCTCCCCGGGGACGACCCGCCTCCGCGCGAAGGGGCCCGTCAGGGAGCGCCTCCACCACCCGCCGCCTTTGACGGCCGGGCGCGGCCGCCACCACCGGCGGCAGCGGCCGGAGAAGGGAGAACGGGCCGCCCGGAAGGTTAGGGTTTGGGTCCTCCAGAGCCGCTCGCGCGAGCGGCCCGGGAGGAAAAAGGCGGCCACTCCTCTTTAAGCACTTAGATCTTGGTGTGTCCATTTTGACGTGAACCCCCTCCGCAAGCAGAAAGAGGCCCATGGCAAACATGGAAAGGGAGGAGAGACTCGAGTTCGTGAGAATTAACCGAGCCGCTTTTGAGAGGAATTTCCCCCTCCAAGGGCATACTCTGCCCGCCACCTTAATACAAAGAGATTCCCAATCCTCTATTGTAGGACGTTTGATGTCAACCGAGAGTCCGAGATAGGTGAACGGGAACTTCCCGACCTTGCAATTAAGCAAGTCAGCTATGTGTTTGCCCTCCTCCAGCTCTAACCCCATTGAGAGCATTTCACATCTGTGAAAGTTGATCTTGAGCCCGGACATGAGCTCAAAACTAAGAAGGATCGCTTTGACCGCAGCAATACTATGTAGGTCACCACCAACTTTTGCAGTTTTCTGGCCACCGACAATTTAACGAACAGTTAGTGATACTGGTATTGCCTGCAAATTCGAGCAGCAGAAAACCTGATGAAATACGTCTACAGCGCGTTTGGCAATATTTGGGAAGGGGAATGGAAGTTTAGAGCAGGGAGTTGTATTGAGATTAGACATGGGATGAGTCGTTTTATTCCCAATCCTTTGTTTGGTGCATGATAGGAGTTATGTGCGAGGATTTGAGGAGAAGTTGTATTTCCTTGTTTGGTTCGTGGGAATTGACGAGGAAATAGACAAGGGAAGTTAATGTAAGTTATGATGAACGGTTAAGATTGACTCACTAAAACAATTCCCTACCAACTCCCACCCCCTCCCCTGTTAATAAATTGGTAGGAGTTAGAACCTCAAGTCCCATGACTATTCCCTTATGAATTCCCAATCCCTCTAATCAAACAATAGATTTGAAGTCTCGTATCCCTTTAATTCCCAATCCCTAGCTGCAAATACCCCCGACCAAACACGCTGCTAGGGAATTAGGATTTGGGACACTAGGAATCTCATGAGTTGGTTATAAGCGGGTACGCACGACCCTGGCTGGCTCTCAAGTTTCTTGAGCGGCGCTAAGTTTCCGTCGTGCAATCATTCGTCCAGGGTCAACTGCTTCACTGTGAAGTGTGAACTTGTTGGTGTACGCTGTGTTTGGACTTTCGGGCAAGCAACCTTGCCAGTTCATCTTCATCCTGTCCGGCCAAGCGCCAGCTACTGGAACTACAGTAGTCAGCTCCAACCTAAAGCTTGGTGATAGATGGACATGGTCGCAGGTCGACATGAAAGAGGAACAGCGCGGAAGCACGTAGCGTGCTCTTGCAAGTCACAGGACACAGGTCGAGGCTGAAGACTGAACTCTCATTACGTAGTACACCGTCCATGTCCGTGGCGCTGTCGCAGCAACCACCGGACGAAGGACGATCGATCACGAGGCGAGCCAGCACGACCGGACAGCTTTCCTACCACCACCAATGATAAGTGGCGCACTCGCGGATATAGCTCGCATGTCCCATCTCCCGCCCGGCCCCGGAGTGCGAGTTCAACGCAGCATCATGATTGCGTTTCTTCGAGGCTACGGCAAGGTTTCCACTTGCGAGCACGAATTGATTTGCATCTCCAGCGATGCCCAGTAACATGTGACGGTTGGCCGTTGCATCAGGCAGAAGTAATTAATTATTAACTCCTCGCCAAATAATAATGAATTATTAACAACCTGAACGCGTCTCATGTAAATAAATCCATGCACTGATTGTGCAAGATAGCGTCAAGTGCAAAACGATGTGAGGCCGCCGACAGGCATGTGTCACCGCTATGCATTGCAACCTGCACGCGACCAACGTGATAGCCGCTCAACGAGAGGAAGAAACGCGACAGCCGCCAACAGGGTGCGTCCAAAGCCGCGGAATTTGCAGCCCACCGCCTCACCGGCCACCAGTGCTGGCCGGCGCTGTCAGCCCGACATGAATATACAAAGCGCACAGTGACGCGCCGAAGGCGCCCAGGCTGCGGCCAGGCGTGCACCGACGAGGCGCCGGACGCACAGCTCGCGGCCACGACACCGCGACCTCATCGACCACGACGTCTCCCAACCGCCGCGGCTAAGCAATGCCATTGCCAGCCGCCGTGGGCTCTGGCTCGTGAGCTGCAGGAGAATCCGCTGAAAAAGCCGCGTTCCCACCGCGAGCGCCCATGCGAGATCCCGCGCCGCCCCGCGTTCCCACTCTTCCCACCCACTCGTAACCATCCGCCACGGCGCCCACGTAGGATTCCACATCCCCACGTCACCGTCCAGCGCGGCGGAAGCGTCGGCTGCAGCTTTTGCCCGGACGGTGCTATATAGCCGCGCCTCCCAGACGAGCTGGTCACACAAAGACCACCTAATCTCTCTCTCTCTCTAATCCGGAACCAGAGGCAGCAGCTAGCGACACACAACAACTACAGCAAGCACACAAGGAGGAGGAGGAAGAAGAAGGCTCTGCAGCTCTACACTTCTACTTCTACACGTATGGGGAACTGCGCCATCACGCACCAGGCCGTGTCGTGGGCGGACGACGGCGAGTGGGAGCTGCCGTCGCCGGGGGACGACGACGAGGGGCGCGCGGAGCGGAGGAAGGAGCACGCCAGCGAGGTGACCATCCGGATCAGCAAGCGCCAGCTGCAGGAGCTGGTGGACAAGCGGGCCACCGACGACGGCCACGGCCACCACATCTGGAAGAGCGGGCGGTCGGCGTCGGAGCTCCTGGTCGACATCATGAACGCCGGGGAGGTGCACCACCACGTCGACCACTGCAGGGCGGCGCACTGGAAGCCCGCCCTCCAGAGCATCCCGGAGGCGGTGGAGTCGTGACGCCACGCCCAGTGACGCGTCCGGCCCGGGCATGGCTTTCGCCGGGTTTGGGTTTCTCGCCTCTTTCTTGGTTGCTTCTTCGCCGCGTCTTTTTGGTGGAGCACAGCTTTGTAGCGGCCTTTTTTGTGTTAATTCTTTGGTTTGGATCCAACGAACAATGTATATAGTAGGGAAAGTGGTGATGTAAATTGTAAAGTAGATGTTCTTCTGTCCATACGGCTTTTTGTGTGTGGAACAAACCAAGCATTCTCAGTTCATCTGCTGTTTTGTGTGTGGAACAAACGAAGCATTTTCACTTGATCCGCTGTCCAAAAACACAGCACAGACGAGCTTACCAGGAAGAGGAGGAAGAAGAAGCCTACAAGGGACCATAGCCAAACCTGGAAACTGATGAGAACAGAAGCGATTCCATATGCCCTGCAAGGGTGCAAACTAAGCGATGTTGGTTGGTTGAACCCAGAAGCCAAGTTATGTTCCACTAAAAAAGAAAAGAAAAAAGAAGCCAAGTTATGCAATGTTAGTGATCTAAATGCTCTTATATCTTTTTACAGATAGAGCACTAAATCATTCATTGGGTGTGATCTGCCCTGTAAAGTCGATTACCAATGAAGATTGCACACATGCATTTTCTTTCCTCCACCTTCAGAAGCCCGTGCGTAAAAAATGGGCATTCTTGGTTCGTTCGCCTGCCGCGAGAGGCATGAATGCCCCGGTTCGCTATTATTTTAGGATTTTGTGATTTATTAGAAATCACCTCACCTAATAATATTACGGAAGTAGCACATAGTAGAGTGGACTTGTGACTTCCTTTTATGTAGTATTTAATCATGCTACACAATCATGGAGGTTACAACAACGGAAAAAACAAAAATGATAGAGCAGATTTGGATTGGGGGTGGATTTGACTTTATTCAAATGAGGAATTAAACTAAACGGATACTTTTCAAGTTTAAATTATAAATATGCTAGGCTCAACTAAGTACATCAACAACCTATGCTAAACAAGATACGCACTTAAGGAAACTAGCAACACAAACTATATCACAATATATGAAAATGTAGGAACAACTAAGCAATTCAACTAGCACAAGATATATAAATATGAGCAAGTATGAATTGCGAAAGTAAAGGGTGTGGGTATGAGATAACCACAAGTGAGTCGGGGACGCGGATTTATCCCAAGTTCACACTCGTGTGAGTACTAATCTCTGTTAGAGCGGTGCCGAAGCCAAAGCTCCGGGGCGTCACCCAGTGACTCATCGTATTCTCTCTTCCGAGTCAGCCCCAACGAATGAGCCTCGATTCATTCGGGGTTGGTCTTGAAGGCGACCACCACACCTTTACAAACTTCTCGGGAGCACACCACAAACACGGAAGCTTTCGGAGGAACTTGACCACCTAGGCCACTTCATACCCTTCCCCGGAGCACACCACAAAAGAAAGCTTTCGGAGGAACCTTGGCCACATAGGCCTCTTCACAATCTTCTCAATATGTCACCAAACCGTGTAGGAGGCGGAAGATTCCAAAAATAATAAACTCACGGGTTCTCACTCAAAAAAATCGATGCGGGGAGCTCAAACCAATGCAACAAATGCAATGCAAGGTCAAGCAACAAATTCTCAACTCACTCTGTCAAACTCACAAGATGTACTCTGATGGGTCTCGAACCCCTCGTTGGTTACCCCAAATGGAAGGTGTAAGATGCAGTATGTAGAAGTGTTTTCCCTTAGCAAAGATGCCAAGGATCGAATCCCCAGAGACTCCTAGGTTCAACAAGTAGGTGTCAACTGCTAACGGCGCAATTAGCAATCAACGTGGACCTGCACACAGATACAAATAACTTTGCTCCCAACGAGTACAGAGAGGTTGTCAATCCCTCCGGCCTTGTAGTTCACAAAGGATTAAAAGCAATGATAGTAGTGATAGATAATGTTTTGCAATAGTAAATAATAGCGAAAAGTAAATAGTGGATGTGATCAATGATGGTAATATGGACCGGAGTCACATGATGTTCACTAGTGATGTCTCTCTCCCAAAAGACGATAAAACAACTATGTGAGGTAAACGAATTACAGCTGGGCAATTGACAGGACCACGAACGCAAACCAATGCTGACTACATTGCAAGAAAGGTTGAGGTTCAAAGCATGGGCGGTACGCCAAAATAAGTAGACTGAAATCCATCAATATCTACTACTAATCATCCACCTTGAGATATCTATCCAGAACATCTCGCTGGTATTAAGTTGCGAGTCCCACCTATAGTGTAAACTCAATGCAACAGACAACTGCATTAAAAGAACTTTGCGTAAAGTAAACAATCCTTGCACCCGCGGGCACAAGCACTGTTGTTTTCCCCCTTGTGGCAACATCACATCCCCTAGACTCATGTTTCTGTCACTCAAGCTAGTCATCGAGGGGCATGAACCCACAATCAAGCATAACGTTCCCTCTTGGAGTCACTACCTACTACTTGGCCAAAGCAATAAATAACAACGGAGAACATGCAAGAATTACTTATGAACATAAATATAAAATAGGTGAATCAAATATATTACTCAAGATCAATCTGAACATAATCCCATAATCCATCGGATCCCAGCAAACTCAACATAGCAACAGCATAAGGATTACATATGTGCCTCGATCATGTAGGGCAGCTCACGAGGACTAATTAGTGAAGCACAAGAACGGGAGGAGAACATCACATAGCTACTGGTCATGGACCAATGGTCCAAGGGAGACTACTCACAAGTCATCCGGGAGGCGTCCATGATGGTGGAGAAGCTCTCGGTGGTGATCCTCCCCTCCGGCAGGGTGCCGGGAAGAGTTCTCCTGGTGCTCCCGATCTTGGAAGCGGCGGCGGCGGCGGAACAGAGATGGGATCGCGAAAAGAGTTCCTGTTCTCAGGGTTTCGGAGGACGCTTTAAATATATGCCAAAGGGGAGCATCGGGGAAGCTTCGGGGGGCACAGGAGCCCCCCCCCCCCGGCGCGGCCCAGGGGGGGCGCGCCGCCAGGGCGCCTGGAGCCCTGGTGCCCCCCCCGGCTGCCCTTCGGACGCACGGTTGTTTCCGGAACGTTGATTTTTTATATAATTTTTCTGGATTTTTCCTGGCAGTTCTCGTAACGTGAAAACCTGAAATACAAAAACAACCGAAAACAGAAACTGGCACTGGGGTGCACTGGATTAGTAAGTTAGTCCAAATATGATCAAAAGTGTATGGAAGTGTATGAATATCATAGCAATATCACCCAAAAGTGGCATGGAGCAAGCAGAAATTATAGATACGTTTTGGACGTATCAACATCCCCAAGCTTAATTCCTGCTCGTCCTCGAGTAGGTAAATGATAACAAGAATAATTTCTGTGGTGACATGCTATTAACCATATAGGACTTTTTCATAGTCATATGACAAAAGCTTATGAGACAATGATTCTATAGTAATTAAGTTGCCTCATGAGAAAATCACAAATGACTGAAAGTTTTACAACATAAAACTGAAACATCAAAAAGATTTGCAATGAACATGATGTGCAAATATGATAAAGTGATATCTAGCTTGCCCCCTTTAGTGATGCAAAACATAAATGCAGGGGCACCTTCAAGGTTTAAGTGATGACTAGATACAATGATTTCAAAATAAATGATATCACAATCATGCAAAAGACAATGCTACTTTGGGACAATGCACATTACACTCAGAATGACAATCATGCTCTCAGTAGTTGATGCTTTTAAAAGAAGGTGGAGACTCAACATAAAAGTAAAAGGATGGTTATGTGCTAGAGCTTTTTATCATAGAAGCAATTTTGTCAACGGTAGTAGTACTTCATATGTGTCATGCATAAGACATCCTATAAGTTGCAAGCCTCATGCATCGAATACCAATAGTGCTCGCACCTTGTCCTAATTAGCTTGGATTCCCATGGGTTATCATTGCATTACATATGTTTCAACCAAGTGTCACAATGGGGTACCTCTATGCCACCTGTACAAAGGTCCAAGGAGATAAATCGCATTTGATTTCTCGTTTTTGATAGATCTCAACTTGAGGACGTCCATACCGGGATAACATAGAAAATAGATGATGGACTCCTCTTTAATGCATAAGCATATTCTCATAAGAGATTGAGGATTAAGGTCCAAGCTAAAACTTCCACCATCATACATGGCTTTGGTTGGCGGCCCAATGTTCTTCTCTAACAATATGCATACTTATTCAACCCACGGCGAATCACCCTTACTTCAGACAAGACGAACATGCATAGCAACTCACATGATATTCAACAAGTGTGACAGTTGATGGCGTCCCCAAAAACATGGTTACCGCTCAGCGAGCAACTTATAAGAAATAAGATACATAAGCAACATATTCTTTACCACAATAGTTTTTAAGCTACTTTCCCATGTGCTATATATTGCAAAGATTGAGGGTTTTAAAGGTAGCACATGTAATTAATTGGAGTGGCGGTGAATACCACATATAGGTAGGTATGGTGGACTCGTATGGGATAACTGGTTTAAAAGGATATGGATGCACAAGCAGTAATTCCGCTTAGTACAGGTGGAGGTTAGCAAAAGACTGGGAGCGACCAACTAAGAGAGCAATGACGGTCATAATCATGCAGAGCGACAAAGCAACATTGAATCAGGCATGGTAGTTATATCGCTACTCAGAAATAAAAGATCATCAAGGCTTGATAGACTTTCTTTACAGTCTTAAATATGCGTGAGCATACACCAAGTCAATCAAAATAAATTCTCGAAGGAAGATATCACTAAACCATATCACATCATAGGCAAACAAATCAAGTTGGTATTCCAATAACACATTGCGAATCCCCCAGCTATTTGAGACTAACCATAAGAAACCTGAACTACTAAGCACCATTATACACGTAGCATCCTTATCATAGACATATTAACCAATGCAACGGAAGCAAACTCTCTTAATAAGGTGAGCATGATAATAGCTATTAAAAGACAAAGAACACACACAGCAAAGGTAGATATGAAAATTCTATGTTATGTTCTAGGTAGAAGTGGAGCGTGTTTCTCTCCCACATAAAGGAATGCCGAGTTCCGACTCGTTATGAAAAACTAAAAAGAAAACTAAAAGCAAGACGCTTCAAGCATAGCACATAACACATGAAGTGATAAAAATATAGCGAAACGAAAGACGAACTGATAATGTTGATGGAGAAGGGGATGCACGGGGGCATCCCCAAGCTTAGACGCTTGAGTCTCCTTGAATATTTCTTGGGGGTGCACGGGGGCATCCCCAAGCTTGAGCGCTTGACACTCCTGAATCTTTTTATCATCTTCCCTCGCACACTTGAAAACTCCCTTCATACACAACTCATCATAATCTGATTAGCGAGGTAAGTACCCTTAATAAAATAATTATACCTTGCTGGAAATAAAGATATTCTTGAAGTTCTACTGTTTCTCAAGATTTCCAAAAGGTTTTTGCAAAGAAAAAGCAAGCTCTTGGTTTGCAAACTGAAGGAAAGGCAAAACAGGACAGAATCTGTGAAAAACAGAACAGCTGGTAGTAATCGATCTGTTCGGGATACTTCTGCAACTCAAATAAAAAAACTCAGAACAGATGCACGAAAGACAATTATATAGAGAACGCTGTCGAAAAAATTCAGACCAAAAAGATGATCTGGTGGTTTTATACGAATTTTTCTATCCAAGGACAGAATCTGTTTCCTGGACAGCACCTCACAACTTTTGAACTTTCTAGCCATCAGAGGCTATACTTGGCACAAATATGAAAAGTAAAGATACAATGATGATGCTACAGCAGTAAACAACATCAAGACACAACAAAAGCAAAAAATTTATTCATGTGGGCTGCCTCCCAAAAGCGCTTTCTTTTATGCCTTTAAGCTAGGCATAATGCATAGAGGAATCAATAACCATCATAATAATCGAAGTTATAAATTGATTCATAAGGTTCCTCAACAAGTTCACTCTTGTTCCTTCTAGGAAAGGGGTACACACCTTTTGCCTTCCCGCGTAAGCGGATTTGTCCCTTACCTATATCGATGAAGCCTTTTACCGCTCGGAGGAAGTCCCTTCCAAGCACTATATTTCCTTGGTTTGGCTCCATGATGAAGAAATCAACCATTGCAATCCCTTTAAGGAATTTGACTGGCACATCTTTTATTCTTCCCTGGATTTCAGAAATATCTCCATTAGTGTGTTCATGATAAGATGATAATCTATCCATGTTAAATTTTAAAGAATCATGAACAATTTTTGGCATAGTAGAAACCATAGATCCAATATCACAATAAGCAAGGAAGTCTTGATTAGAGATACTAATCCTAACAAGAGGCTCCCAGTCATTATCTATTTCCAAAATATCTCTCTTATTGGGTTTGGGTTCCTCTACCTTCATTAAGTCTAGAGCATCCATTCTCTTTTCAGTAGTAGCAAGTCTATCTATGACAATATCAAAATTATGATCATAAACAAAGTAACTAGATAGACCATGTATAATTTCAAGAGCTCTAGCTTCATCACACTCTAGGAAATCTCCATCGGATATAATATCAAGAGAGTGTTTACACCATTTAAAAAGACCCTGGTAAAAATTCCTAAGCACAATTTTTACAGGTATCCAAGGCATAATTCTCCTATGTGCGTCAGAAATTCTGTCCCATGCCTTCTTCATATTTTCTCCGTCCCTTTGATGGAAATCTAGAACTTCTTATTCCATCAAAGCACCATATCCTAACATGTTTAGCTAAACAGATAGGACTACTAACAAGAAGGTAAAATATTTTTTTTTTGTAATTTTGTGATAAAGGATACTAAAGCAAAAACTGAAAGGTAAACTAACAAGACTAAAAAGCAAAGGTAAAAGATAGCATGCAACTCCCCTATCCTGAAGAGTGGAGTCCCCGGCAACGGCGCCAGAAAATACTCCTTGATGGGCCTCGAACCCCTCGTTGGTTACCCCAAGTGGAAGGTGTAAGATGCAGTATGTAGAAGTGTTTTCCCTTAGCAAAGATGCCAAGGATCGAATCCCCAGAGACTCCTAGGTTCAACAAGTAGGTGTCAACTGCTAACGGCGCAATTAGCAATCAACGTGGACCTGCACACAGATACAAATAACTTTGCTCCCAATGAGTACAGAGAGGTTGTTAATCCCTCCGGCCTTGTAGTTCACAAAGGATTAAAAGCAATGATAGTAGTGATAGATAATGTTTTGCAATAGTAAATAATAGCGAAAAGTAAATAGTGGATGTGATTAATGATGGTAATATGGACCGGAGTCACATGATGTTCACTAGTGATGTCTCTCTCCCAAAAGACGATAAAATAGCTATGTGAGGTAAACGAATTACAGCTGGGCAATTGACAGGACCACGAACGCAAACCAATGCTGACTACATTGCAAGAAAGGTTGAGGTTCAAAGCATGGGCGGTACGCCAAAATAAGTAGACCGAAATCCATCAATATCTACTACTAATCATCCACCTTGAGATATCTATCCAGAACATCTCGCTGGTATTAAGTTGCGAGTCCCACCCATAGTGTAAACTCAATGCAACAGACAACTGCATTAAAAGAACTTTGCGTAAAGTAAACAATCCTTGCACCCGCGGGCACAAGCACAGTTGTTTTCCCCCTTGTGGCAACAACACATCCCCTAGACTCATGTTTCTGTCACTCAAGCTAGTCATCGAGGGGCATGAACCCACAATCAAGCATAACGTTCCCTCTTGGAGTCACTACCTACTACTTGGCCAAAGCAATAAATAACAACGGAGAACATGCAAGAATTACTTAGGAACATAAATATAAAAGAGGTGAATCAAATATATTACTCAAGATCAATCTGAACATAATCCCATAATCCATCGGATCCCAGCAAACTCAACATAGCAACAGCATAAGGATTACATATGTGCCTCGATCATGTAGGGCAGCTCACGAGGACTAATTAGTGAAGCACAAGAACGGGAGGAGAACATCACATAGCTACTGGTCATGGACCCATGGTCCAAGGGAGACTACTCACGAGTCATCCGGGAGGCGTCCATGGTGGTGGAGAAGCTCCCGGTGGTGATCCTCCCCTCCGGCAGGGTGCCGGGAAGAGTTCTCCTGGTGCTCCCGATCTTGGAAACGGCGGCGGCGGCGGAACAGAGATGGGATCGCGAAAAGATTTCCTGTTCTCAGGGTTTCGGAGGACGCTTTAAATATATGCCAAAGGGGAGCATCGGGGAAGCTTCGGGGGGCCCAGGCGCCCCCCCGGCGCAGCCCAGGGGGGGCGCCCCGCCAGGGCGCCTGGAGCCCTGGTGGGCCCCCCCGGCTGCCCTTTGGACGCACGGTTGTTTCCGGAACGCTGATTTTTTATATAATTTTTCTCGATTTTTCCTGGCAGTTCTCGTAACGTGAAAACCTGAAATACAAAAACAGCCGAAAACAGAAACTGGCACTGGGGTGCACTGGATTAGTAAGTTAGTCCAAATATGATCAAAAGTGTATGGAAGTGTATGAATATCATAGCAATATCACCCAAAAGTGGCATGGAGCAAGCAGAAATTATAGATACGTTTTGGACGTATCATACTCTCGAAAGTAGGAGACTGAAGAGAGGGGATGCAATGGATGAAATCAACAAATGAATCCAAGATCCATCCACAAACCCCCCCTTCACATGGAGGGGAGATAGGGGTTTGGGAGAGGTGGTCTGATGCTCAAAATGATGTTTAGAAAGTGTATGAAAAAACCCCAAACCAGTGGGGAGGAAGGGCTCTTTTATAGCCAACTTCCAAAACAAGCCGTTGGGGCTCCAACGGACACTTCCTGGGCACTCCATGCCCACGGGGGTTGAGACCCCGTTGTCGGTGTCAAAACCGATAGATCTAGAGTAGGGGGGCCCAAACTGTGTATCTGAGGATCGGTGGTAGCAGGGGCAGACAAGGACACGATGTTTACCTAGGTTCAGGCCCTCTCGATGGAGGTAATACCCTACTTCCTGCTAGATTGATCTTGAAGTATATAGAGATTACAAGAGTTGATCTACCTCGAGATCGTAATGGCTAAACCCTAGATGTCTAGCCTATGATTGTTCTGTTAGCCTCTACGGACTAAACCCTCCGGCTTATACACACACCGAAGAGGGCCTAGGGTTGTACATATATGACTTGAGGAGGAAGAAATCATTACATCCGGACATCTATTTTGCCTTTTGATACGTCTCCAACGTATCTATAATTTTTGATTGTTCCATGCTATTATATTATCTGTTTTGGATGTTTATTGGGCTTTAATATGTATTTTTATATTATTTTTGGGACTAACCTACTAACCAAAGGCCCAGTGCAAATTGCTGTTTTTTGCCTATTTCAGTGTTTCGTAGAAAAGGAATATCAAACGGAATCCGAACGGAAGGAATCCTTCGCGAGGATCGTTTTTGGAACAAACGAAATCCAGGAGACTTGGAGTGGACGTCAAGGAAGCAACGAGTCGGCCACGAGGCAGGAGGGCGCACCTAGGGGGTGTAGGCGCGCCCCCACCCTCGTGGGCCCCTCGTAGCTCCATCGACCTACTTCTTTCGCCTATATATACTCATATACCCGGAAAACATCTAGGAGCACCACGTGCGTGCCAACACCCTGATAGTAGCCGCGAGTATCTCGTCTTAGGCCACGACCGGATGAGTCATCCTACAGGTGTATACCAGATACCTCGGGTTTCCCCAAGGCGGCCCCGCAGTCTGCTCAGTTTGGACCAACACTCATGAGGAGCACTGGCCCGGGGGTTGTTAATTAAGAACTAGGGTTTGCAATGCCCTATGCAAGTTTTAGTTATTAGGCAAATGTAAAACCAATGTTGGGCCTTGCTGGAAAAGCTTTAAACAGAGCGAATTATCGAGGGGGGCCCATAAACGCCAACCGTGTTAGGAACGCAAAACCAAAGAACATAACACCGGTTTATCGGTTCCTAAGGTGGCATGAGTGGAACAAAACACCAAGCAGAAAGGCTTAGCCTTCCACCCATTTCCAATACATAGATGCATTAGATTAACAGGTAATGTATTGTGTTTTCCCAATAACAATTTCATCGTGGAGAAATCTTCAAAAACTTCACCTGCAACTAACAACGCTATAAGAGGGGTTGAGCGATGCGTACTTAGCCAAACAACGGTTTGTTAGGAAGGTGGCTAGAGAGTTTCATGGCAACAACAGGAGGGCTAACAAACATGAATAGACATCGAGGCAATATCTAAAGAACGAGACATCTAGCATAGTCAAAGGTAGGAGTGATATCTGGGAATGGTCATCTTGCCTGTTGATTCCACGGAGGGATCGTAACCTTGCTCCTCCAACTCAGCCTCGAAAGGAACCTTGAACTCCGAATCGTCACCGGGCTCTAACCAACACAACAATGCAAACACCGGAACAACAATCAAACATCATGCAATGCTCAAACACATGATCCATGAATATGACGCATATGAGCATGGGTAGGATGATGCAACTCCTAGGGACAAGAAGAGTGCACAAGCAACATGGCATTAACAAGATCACAACATAAGAGAAACACAAGCAAAAGGAACAAAACTAGCATGGCCACAAGTGGTTATGTAGATGTTTTAAACAAGCACCCCACAAGTTTTAAAAGTTGTTTAACATGGCAAGGGGTGCATCTAGGACTAACAGCAACATGCTAGCATTTTAAATGGGCCGGAAAGAACAAACAACAATTTCCAGAAACTCCCATATTCATTTAAATGCATTTGGGATAGAACTGAGAAACTCATCTTTTAAAGTTGTTAAACATGCAAAGTAACGACACCACATTAATCTACACATTTTTCCACCCCAAATGCATATAAAGTTTGTTAAATTTGGAGTTGTAGATATTTAGTTATGATTTTTGCAAGTTTGAGCATATTTTAACACAAATTAATTCAAAGAGCATTTTAAATGATTTAAACATGGCAACAAACAGCATTTTAATATTCTACATGGAAAACTAAGCAGTTTTCATATATAACTTATGTTCATCAGAAGCATATTTAAAAAGATATTAAATATGCAAAACTAATGCAGAAAAAGAAAAAGAAAAAGAAACAGAAAAGAAAACAAAAGAAAAAGGTCAAACTGACCCAGGCTGGATCTAGCCGCAGCCACTGACCCGTGGGTCCAGAGACGCTGAGGTGGTAGCGGCGGGTGCACGAGTGGGTGAGAGGAGCTGGGTGGATGACATGTGGGGCTGGCCTGTCAGTGGCACATATGAAGCAAAAGGGGGGGATAATCCCACTGCCCCCGTTGTGATTCGAACCCAGGACCTCCTGGTAGTGAGGGGAAGACTCAGACCACTGGGCTGAAGGCGTGCGGTTGACAGAAGAGGGGGTCTGACCCCTCTTGAGGCAATCTGCAACAAGTGTAGGTTTTCATCTGCCTGCAACCGAGAGGTTCGTCAACGCCGGCGAGTAGCAACGGCGACGGTGGGGCACTACAGGTGGTGGCGGCGTGCGGGACTCGGTTGCGAAGCGGCTCGAGAGGTGGATGGCGCAAGGGGAAGGTCGGCTGCTCGAGCTCGAGCAACGGCTCGGCTCAGGCCACGATGGTAATGTGGGTGTGAAGCAGCACGGCGCAGCGGCGAAGTAGACAAGGCGCGTGGGAACGGCGTGCGTGCGCGAGGCAAACGCAGTGAGGAGGGCAGGTCGCGCGGGTGCATGAGCAGATCCCGAGCTCCTATACAGCAACTGCACAAAAAAACACCCCAGAGCACGGCGGACGCGACCTTGGCATGAACAGAACGGCGCCTACGGATGTCTAGGGAGGACAAGAAGCAGCAGAGGGGGAAGCTAGGTATACCTCGTATACCTTTGACAAGAAAACAAGGCCGATGACGGGCTACGGTGACACAGGCGAGCTCTGAACTCCGACGCGATCTCTGGCCGATGCGACGTAGGAAGCAGAGGAGGAAGAAGATGGCGCTCCCGTCGATGCGAAGGCGAGGTGGCGTCCGATCCGTGATGGAGAGGAAGTAGTCGACGCCGGGGAAGCAGTAGGACACGACGCCGGTGGCTGGACCCGACCGGAGGATCGCCAGCGACGCGGACGTGCTCTCTGAAGCGCTCAGGGTAGGAGAAAGGGGCAGGGGGAAAGACCCCTTTTGGGTGGCGGCAGAGACGGGGAAACCCTAAGGGCGTCGCGGCTTTAAATAGGGGGTGCGGCGACGGGCTGGCCTCGACGTCCGTGAGGTCGAGCTCATGGCGTCGACGCTCTGAAGGCAGAGGAGGGGGACGGCGCGACTGTGAGGCAGGTGAGCGTCGAGGGGGGGGAGACGCTGACATGTGGGCCCGGTGCAAGGGAGGGAGACGTCGCGACTGTGCTCTGGCGGGCTGCGCGCGTGGAGGAGCTGACTGGGCCGCGGCGCTGCTGCTGGGCTGCTTCTACTGGCTGCGCTGCTCTTCTTTTTTTCTTTTCTTTTCTTCAAACAGAAAAAGAAAAAGAAAAAGGAAAAGCTCAGGGACCTAGGGGAGGAGTATGGAAATTTAAAAATATCCTCAAGCTCCTGTGAAAATGCTCTATTTTATAAAATCGTCCTGGACATTTTTAGAGGAAGTAAAATAATTCAAGTTTCAAAACAATTCAAACTTGAGCCATTTTAAAACCTGACCAAAATAATTCCAACACAGGTGTAGCTTTGCAAGGTGACTCATGACAGTGTAACTTAGATGAGGGGAGGAGATGAAAATTAAAAGGAGTAGGATAAGTCACTTGCAAAATTGATTAAAGAAAGGAAAGAAAAGGAAGGAAAGGAGAAGAAGTGCTAGAAGAGGAAGAAGGGGGGTGGTGGTGGTTAGGGTTTAGCATTGACATGAACTTGCAACCACCACCACACAACAAACTTAAGATGACCTCACATCACAAGCAAAGGATGAAACACACAATGACAAGTATAGAAGCTATGTTGATCATGATGCAAATGAGTAGTGCATGGATGCAAAAGAAAAATAAAATGACAATGCAATAACAAAAGAGTGCATAATTGGTAACAACCCCCAAGGAAAAGGACAAGGATCAAAATGATGAAAGCTTTATTGCCATATATGGAAGGTATCACATATGGGGTGTTACAGAAAGAAGACTTCGTCCGTTTACAATGTTGGGAAGGTTTTTCCATGTACAACCCCATCTACCGGGTAAGATTTTTCGATTACTAGCATTATTCACCTATTTTCAATGAGATGTGTTGATCAAACTATATTCGGCTATTTCAAAACAGACATGGGGGAAGGTGATCTAGGGGGTTCATTGCCTTGCCCAACAACCAAAGGACCGTATTCGCGACAAAGATCCCAGATTCGAAGAAGATCTGGATATATTCATAGAACTCGTCGACGGAGTTTTCTATCAAGCGAGCCCCGAGGGTACGAAAGTGGAAATTATAGCCGATTACCCCGGTCTTCTTCCTTCCTCCAATGTAAGTGCCCAGGAGACATCCTCTTAAAGAGAGCCTTCCCCTCGCGCCTCACCCACCGCACTGACTCATGTTTAAAAGGGTCGGCACTTGGCATGCCGCACTACATCAAGGGCATCTTCTAGGGGGGCGGTGCCTACGCAGGGCGATTCTTCAAAGCGAAAAGAAATAGGGGGCACCGTCGAGCCCCCTCCTTAATCGAAGAGGTATAGTTTTCAATATGTGCCCTGATGCAAGACCGGATTGTTACATTTTCCCTTTTGTCTTATTTCAGAAGAAGCATACACCGAACTATGTCCGAGGACCTTATTGGCCGATCACCATCTAATCCGGCGCCAGGCTCATCAACAAGGACAAGAGCCGATAAGGATGTAGCGTCGGATTGTCCTCCACAAGAGGATTCGGATAATGTATCAGTCACGAATGCCGAAGTGGAGAGCGCGATGAATCATCGGTGACGAAAAGAGGCCATGTGCAACCCAGTCTTTACTGAGGAGGCGTTCAACGCCCTCATCTCTGTGGATGCGTATATCCGAGCTACTTGGGACGGGCTTGCCAGAGCCACTCACCTGCTCTCAAAGGATATGCGATTAAGAATTTGTGTAAATTTAATAAGCATATGCCAGTAGCCCCCGAGACTTGAAGCAGTTGGCCCAACTGATTTAAGGATCGTTATGACCGCAGGTTCTCAAGGAAAAGAATGATGTATTGTTCCAAGAGCTTGAAGCAAATCGGATCAAGCCGAATGCCATCACCACCGAGCTAGAATACCTGAATAAATCCTTGAGGGGATCTAATGGTAAGGACGAATAGTGTACGAAAAATATGATTTCACCGTCAATGATGTTTAAGCATACATTGTTTTATTTTCAGTGGCGGAATCAACATATCAACTGGAGGAGAAGTTAAGGGCTGCCCAGGAGGACAAAAAGCATGCCGAGGGGCAAGAAGCAGCTGGTCAGCATGTATTAACACGGACCATTGAGCAAAAGAACAAACTGTTGGATGAAAAGATCAAGCAAGCCAAAGAGATAAAGGACCTAAGGGCCCAACTATCGGATTCCTTGAAGGAAAATAAAAGGTTAAAATGCGGCATATTCAGTATGGCCTTTGAACTAGGTTTCATATTATCCAATGATTTAGAGCTTCATAATGCTATTCTTGCAGGTTTGTTAACTGGACGGCCCAAAGGAGAAGTATCCAGATTCCAAGGCGACGTGCTACAAGAGCTCTCCAAAATGCATGAGCGGATTCGAAAAGCCATGAAGAACATGGCTAAAGCATTACGACCATTCGATTCTCCTCCAGAAATTATGGAGGATCTCGCAAACTTGCTTTGTGAGCTTGTTTTCGCTTTGAGCTATGGAAGGCGTCGGCATGCCGCGAAGGTGCGCGAGAGGCCTGGGCCATGGTGAAAACGCGCTATACCGGGCTTGATCCGAATCAGATGGCCCGAGTTGGATCTCAGGGACCAGACGGAAAAGAGATTCCCATGAGCTTGGTGTATGACCAAGTAATGATAGCCACAAAGTATTCACAAGAAGACTGTAGTTTAGACAGTCTTATAAATGGCATAGATATAGAGTAGGCGTTTGATTCCATGTAACAGTGTACTTTATCATCAAACTTATCTCCGACCGAACTTGTGATTTTTTTGTCATGGCAGGCCTTCGGCTTCAACCTCCTGAACCCAAGGGTTGGAGTGTTTTCGGATACTATACTTGTGGTAAACACTCGGTATGTTCGGAAACCAGGCAATCCGATCATTGTGCTTGAACAGACAAAATTTGTTCAAGGATTTATGTTATATTACTATTTAACGTAAGAAACATCTTCCAGGGAGAATAGTTCCGTTAAGGGTTCCTTTTCCTGGGTCAGCATGCGTATTTATGCATGTCTAGGCTTTGATCCTGAAGATAGGATTATAGGAAGCCGATCCCTTGATTATTGAAAAATTATGTACAAATAAGCAATTCATCGTTTGTCCGCCGACCAATGATTCCCTTAAGAAGGCTAGCTTTCGGCTTTACCCGTCTGAGGTACAGGTCCGAATTACCCGGTTGTAACAAACACAGATGTGTTCCCTTTATACCCTAGCCAAACAATCGGGAACGTAGGGTATAAACACAGGAGCCAGGCAACCCAACTTTGGCTAAAACTTAAGTCATAGAGGTGCATATAATGGCGAACAAACTGTATGAAACAGATGACATAAGTACTGTAAGCGATAAGCCTTAATAGTAAGCTTCGTTATAGAAGCCCCAGGTATTTTGAGGTATATACATTTAAAGATGTTCACCCCTAATAGTTCGGTATAGCCAAACATTTTCTAGGAAGGAAAAAAATGAAGAGGAAGAAAAACAAAGGAAAAAACCTAGGTAAAAATAGAAATAAAAGGTGCTACCGGACTATCCGTAGAATAGTCGGAGCCTAGTAGCATTCTATGGATTCGGCTCAAGGCGATTGTCGGATGCATTTCGAAGGCGATAGGCTCCTCTGGTGAGAACTTCGGCAATGATGAAGGGGCCCTCCCATCTTGGTTTGACCTTATCCTTTTTCTTCTCCGGGAGGCGCATAATGAGTTCGCCAACATTGTATGTTCTGGCCTGCACTTCTCTGCTCTGGTATCGCCTAGCCTGTTGCTGATAGAATGCGAAACGAGCTTGTGCGATATCGCGCTCTTCTTCAAGGCCGTCTAGGTCATCCTTCCGATTGAGCTCGGCCTCTCGCTCTTCATACATACGCGCTCGAGGTGAGTCATGAATAATGTCGCAGGGCAAAATAGCCTCTGCGCTGTACAACATGAAAAAAGGTGTGTATCCGGTTGTCTGGTTAGGTGTGGTCCGCAGCCCCCAGAGTACGAAGTCAAGCTCCTGAACCCAGTGTTTATCTGACTCCCGTAAGGAGCGCACCAGTCGGGGTTTAATGCTGCTCAGTATTAGGCCATTGGCCCTTTCAACTTGACTATTTGTTTGAGGGTGGTACACGGAGGCATAATCAAGTTTAACGCCTAACTTGGCGCACCAGTTCTTCACCTCATCAGTTGTAAAGTTGGAGCCATTATCTGTGATAATGCTATGTGGGACACCATAACGGTGTACCACATCGGATACAAAATCAATCACTGGCCCTACTTCAGCCGCTCTTACTGGTTTGGCTTCTATCAATTTAGTGAATTTATCCACCATAACCAGTAAATATTTCTTTTTATGGCTCCCCCCTTTAAGGGGTCCGATCATATCCAGCCCCCAGACCGTAAAAGGCCAAGTAATGGGGATGGTTATCAAGACGCTGGGAGGCATATGACTTTTATTGGCAAAAGCTGATGTCCAATGCAATGTTGGACTAGGGCTTGTGCATCTGCTCGGGCTGTTGGCCAGAAAAAACCTGTTCGGAAAGCCTTGCTTACGAGAGCCCGAGCTGCGGCGTAATGGCCGCCCATACCAGCGTGTATTTCGGCTAAAAGTTTTTGTCCCTCCTCTTCAGAGATGCACCTTTGGAGAATACATGTAGTGATTTTCTTGTACAGTTCACCTTCGTGAACTTTGTAGGCTTTAGAAGGCCGAACTATTCACATGACTCATTTTGATCATCGGGGAGCTCTTCTAGGCATTGTATGCCCATGGATACGGCCATGCGGAGCCCATGTAGTAGCGCCTTGTATTCGGCAGCGTTGTTTCAGTCCGTATACATTATTTGTAACACGTAGCAGACTATTTCCCCTGTGGGAGATGTTAAGATGATGCCAGCCCCCTGTCCGGCTAGCATTTTTGAGCCGTCGAAATACATGGTCCAATGGGAGTATGCGCTGTAATCTTTAGGGAGTTCGGCTTCTGTCCACTCTGCGACAAAGTCAGCCAACACCTGAGATTTAATAGCCCGGCGTGGTTTGTATGTTATTTCGAACGAGAAGAGCTCAATGGCCCATTTGGCTATGCGGTCTGTGGCGTCCTTGTTGTTTATAATATCATTAAGTGGTACTTCGGATGCCACTATAATAGAACACTCTTGAAAGTAGTGTCTGAGCTTCCGAGATGCCATGAACGCCGCATAGACAATTTTTTGATAATGGGGGTATCGTGACTTGAACGGTGTAAGAACTTCTTATACGTAGTAGACTGGTTTTTGGATGGGGAATTTATGTCCCTCTTCCTCTCGTTCAACTACGAGCACAACACTCACAACCTGGTGAGTTGCTGAGATATAAAGGAACATTGGCTCACCGTCACTTGGGGTGGCTAGGACTGGGTTGCCCGCTAATAGGGTCTTTATTTCTTCCAGTCCGGCTGTGGCCAAATCCGTCCATTCAAATTTGTCCGTGCGCCTTAGCAGTTTAGAGTGGTAATGCTTTTTCTCCCAGTCTGGAGATGAAGCGATTTAAGGCCGCTAGGCACCCTGCTAGCTTCTGGACTTGTTTTAGATTGGTTGGTGTAGCCAACTGTGAAAAAGCTCGGATTTTAGCTGGGTTTGCTTCAATTCCTCTCTCGGAGACAATAAACCCTAATAGCTTTCCGGCCGAAACGCCGAAGATGCATTTTTCCGGGTTGAGTCGTATGTCGTATGTTGGGAGGTTGTCGAACGTGAGGCAGAGATCGTCCACCAGTGATTCAACATGTTTAGTATTGACGACTACATCGTCCACGTATGCCTCTACTGTCTTGCCGATTCGTTTCTCTAAGCATGTTTGAATCATGCGTTGATACGTGGCACCACCGTTTTTGAGCCCAAAAGGCATGGTGTTGAAATAGAAAGGCCTGTAGAGAGTGATAAACGCCGTTGCAGCCTGGTAGGATTCCTTCATTTTTATCTGATGGTATCCAGAGTAAGCGTCGAGGAAGCATAATGGGTCATGTCCTGTTGTTGCATCGATAATCTGATCGATGCAGGGTAATGGAAAGGGATCCTTAGAGCAAGCCTTGTTTAAGTCTTTAAAATCAACACAGAGGCGCCAGGATTTATCCTTCTTCGGTACCATGACCAAGTTGGCTAGCCGATGGGCCTCGAACCCCTCGTTGGTTACCCCAAGTGGAAGGTGTAAGATGCAGTGTTGTGGAAGTGTTTTCCCTTAGCAAAGATGCCAAGGATCGAATCCCTAGAGACTCCTAGGTTCAACAGGTAGGTGTCAACTGCTAACGACGCAATTAGCAATCAACGTGGACCTGCACACAGATACAAATAACTTTGCTCCCAACGAATACAGAGAGGTTGTCAATCCCTCTGGCCTTGTAGTTCACAAAGGGTTAAAAGCAATGATAGTAGTGATAGATAGTGTTTTGCAATAGTAAGTAAATAGCAAAAAGTAAATAGCGGATGTGAACAATGATGGTAATATGGACCGGAGTCACATGATGTTCACTAGTGATGTCTCTCTCCCAAAAGACGATAAAACAGCTATGTGAGGTAAACGAATTACAGCTGGGCAATTGACAGGACCACGAACGCAAACCAATGCTGACTACATTGCAAGAAAGGTTGAGGTTCAAAGCATGGGCGGTACACCAAAATAAGTAGACCGAAATCCATCAATATCTACTACTAATAATCCACCTTGAGATATCTATCCAGAACATCTCGCTGGTATTAAGTTGCGAGCCCCACCCATAGTGTAAACTCAAAGCAACAGACAACTGCATTAAAAGAACTTTGTGTAAAGTAAACAATCCTTGCACCAGCGGGCACAAGCACCGTTGTTTTCCCCCTTGTGGCAACAACACATCCCCTAGACCCATGTTTCTGTCACTCAAGCTAGTCATCGAGGGGCATGAACCCACAATCAAGCATAATGTTCCCTCTTGGAGTCACTACCTACTACTCGGTCAAAGCAATAAATAACAACGGAGAACATGCAAGAATTACTTATGAACATAAATATAAAAGAGGTGAATCAAATATATTACTCAAGATCAATCAGAACATAAACTCATAATCCATCGGATCCCAGCAAACTCAACATAGCAACAGCATAAGGATTACATATGTGCCTCGATCATGTAGGGCAGCTCTCGAGGACTAATTAGTGAAGCACAAGAACGGGAGGAGAACATCACATAGCTACTGGTCATGGACCCATGGTCCAAGGGAGACTACTCACGAGTCATCCGGGAGGCGTCCATGGTGGTGGAGAAGCTCCCGGTGGTGATCCTCCCTCCGGCAGGGTGCCGGGAAGAGTTCTCCTGGTGCTCCCGATCTTGGAAGCGGCGGCAGCGGCGGAACAGAGATGGGATCGCAAAAAGAGTTCCTCTTCTGAGGGTTTCGGAGGACGCTTTAAATATATGCCAAAGGGGGGCATCGGGGAAGCTTCGGGGGGCCCAGGCGCCCCCCCGGCGCGGCCCAGGGGGGGCGCGCCCACAGGGCGCCTGGAGCCCTGGTGCCCCCCCGGCTGCCCTTCGGACGCACGGTTGTTTCTGGAACGCTGATTTTTTATATAATTTTTCTGGATTTTTCCTGGCAGTTCTCGTAACGTGAAAACCTGAAATACAAAAACAACCGAAAACGGAAACTGGCACTGGGGTGCACCGGATTAGTAAGTTAGTCCAAATATGATCAAAATTGTATGGAAGTGTATGAATATCATAGCAATATCACCCAAAAGTGGCATGGAGCAAGCAGAAATTATAGATACGTTTTGGACGTATCAACATCCCCAAGCTTAATTCCTGCTCGTCCTCGAGTAGGTAAATGATAACAAGAATAATTTCTGTGGTGACATGCTATTAACCATATAGGACTTTCTCGTAGTCATATGACAAAAGCTTATGAGACAATGATTCTATAGTAATTAAGTTGCCTCAAGAGAAAATCACAAATGACTAACAGTTTTACAACATGACATTGAAACATCAAAAAGATTTGCAATGAACATGATGTGCAAATATGATAAAGTGATATCTAGCTTGCCCCCTTTAGTGATGCAAAACATAAATGCAGGGGCACCCTCAAGGTTTAAGTGATGACTAGATACAATGATTTCAAAATAAACGATATCACAATCATGCCAAAGACAATGCTACTTTGGGACAATGCACATTACACTCAGAATGACAATCATGCTCTCAGTAGTTGGTGCTTTTAAAAGAAGGTGGAGACTCAACATAAAAGTAAAAGAATGGTTATGTGCTAGAGCTTTTTATAGAAGCAATTTTGTCAACGGTAGTAGTACTTCATATGTGTCATGCATAAGACATCCTATAAGTTGCAAGCCTCATGCATCGAATACCAATAGTGCTCGCACCTTGTCCTAATTAGCTTGTATTTCCATGGGTTATCATTGCATTGCATATGTTTCAACCAAGTGTCACAATGGGGTACCTCTATGCCACCTGTACAAAGGTCCAAGGAGATAAATCACATTTGATTTCTCGTTTTGGATAGATCTCGACTTGAGGACGTCCATACCGGGACAACATAGAAAATAGATGATGGACTCCTCTTTAATGCATAAGCATATTCTCATAAGAGATTGAGGATTAAGGTCCAAGCTAAAACTTCCACCATGATACATGGCTTTGGTTGGCGGCCCAATGTTCTTCTCTAACAATATGCATACTTATTCAACCCACAGCAATCACCCTTACTTCAGACAAGACGAACATGCATAGCAACTCACATGATATTCAACAAAAGTGTGACAGTTGATGGCGTCCCCAAAAACATGGTTACCGCTCAGCGAGCAACTTATAAGAAATAAGATACATAAGCAACATATTCTTTACCACAATAGTTTTTAAGCTACTTTCCCATGATCTATGTATTGCAAGGATTGAAGGTTTTAAAGGTAGCACATGTAATTAATTGGAGTGGCGGTGAAATACCACATATAGGTAGATATGGTGGACTCATATGGCATAACTGGTTTAAAAGGATATGGATGCACAAGCAGTAATTCCGCTTAGTACAGGTGGAGGTTAGCAAAAGACTGGGAGCGACCAACTAAGAGAGCAATGACGGTCATAATCATGCAGAGCGACAAAGCAACAATGAATCAGGCATGGTAGTTATATCGCTACTCAGAAATAAAAGATCATCAAGGCTTGACAGACTTTCTTTACAGTCTTAAATATGCGTGAGCATACGCCAAGTCAATCAAAATAAATTCTCGAAGGAAGATATTACTAAACCCTACCACATCATAGGCAAACAAATCAAGTTGGTATTCCAATAACACATTGGGAATCCCCCAGCTATTTGAGACTAACCATAAGAAACCTGAACTACTAAGCACCATTATGCACGTAGCATCCTTATCATAGACACATTAACCAATGCATCGGAAGCAAACTCTCTTAATAAGGTGAGCATGGTAATTAAAGAGAGTTCAAGCAACCAACTAAACAAAAGCTCTTTGAAAAGATAAGCATGAATACTAAGAGCAGAGCAAGATAGTAGCTATTTAAAAGACAAAGAACACACACATCAAAGATAGATATGAAAATTCTATGTTATATTCTAGGTAGAAGTGGAGCGTGTTTCTGTCCCACATAAAGGAATGCTGAGTTCCGACTCGTTATGAAAAACTAAAAAGAAAACTAAAAGCAAGACGCTCCAAGCATAGCACATAACACATGAAGTGATAAAAATATAGCGAAACGAAAGACGAACTGATAATGTTGATGGAGAAGGGGATGCACGGGGGCATCCCCAAGCTTAGACGCTTGAGTCTCCTTGAATATTTCTTGGGGGTGCACGGGGGCATCCCCAAGCTTGAGCGCTTGACACTCCTGAATCTTTTTATCATCTTCCCTCGCACACTTGAAAACTCCCTTCATACATAACTCATCATAATCTGATTAGCGAGGTTAGTACCCTTAATAAAATAATTATACCTTGCTGGAAACAAAGATATTCTTGAAGTTCTACTGTTTCTCAAGATTTCCAAAAGGTTTTTGCAAAGAAAAAGCAAGTTCTTGGTTTGTAAACTGAAGGAAAGGCAAAACAGGACAGAATCTGTGAAAAACAGAACAGCAGGTAGTAATCGATCTGTTCGGGATACTTCTGCAACTCAAATAAAAAAACTCAGAACAGACGCACGAAAGACAATTATATATAGAACGCTGTCGAAAAAATTCAGACCAAAAAGATGATCTGGTGATTTTATACGAATTTTTCTATCCAAGGACAGAATCTGTTTCCTGGACAGCACCTCACAACTTTTGAACTTTCTAGCAATCAGAGGCTATACTTGGCACAAATATGAAAAGTAAATATACAATGATGATGCTACAGCAGTAAACAACATCAAGACTCAACAAAAGCAAAAAAATTATTCATGTGGGCTGCCTCCCAAAAGCGCTTTCTTTTATGCCTTTAAGCTAGGTATAATGCATAGATATCAAGTTTTATCAAGAGTAAAAGAATAGCTAGCCCGTACAACGGACTCAAAAGGTAACTTGATCTTCTTTCGAGGGAAGTGTTCCATCCCTTTCTTGAGAGGAAACTGAAATTTTATATTACCCTCTTTCATGTCAATGATAGCACCAACGGTGCGTAAAAAGGGACGTCCCAAAATAATTGGACATGAAGGATCACATTCAATATCCATAATAGTGAAATCAACGGGAACATAATTATCATTAACAACAATAAGAACATCATCGATCCTCCCCAAAGGTTTCTTTATGGAAGAATCAACGAGACGAACACCAAAAGAACAAGAATCAAAAGGTTTCAATTTAAGCATATCATATAGTCTTTTGGGCATAATGGAGGTACTAGCTACAATATCACATAAAGCATAGCATGAGAAGTTGTTTATCTTAATTTTAATCATAGGATCCCAACCATCTTCTAGCTTTCTAGGTATGGAGGCTTCTACTCTAAGTTTCTCCTCCCTAGCTTTGATGAGAGCATTAGTGATATGCTCTGTGAAGGCAAGGTTAAGCGTGCTAGTGTGGGGATCTTTGGCCATTCCTTGTAGAAAGGTGACAACTTCTGAAATACTACAATTATCAAAATCAATTTTATCATTATTGGGCAAAATTGTAGTGTCATCCTCTTTGTTTGAATTGCTCTCTATTATAAGAGTTTGAACATCTTCCCAAGTTTGGGGAAGCTTAGGAGCAATTTTAAACTGAGGCTCATACTCTTTTCCTGGAAGACCATGCCATGGGCATAACCCTCCGTCAAGACTAATATAATCACAAGGTTTATTACTTTTGTAGATCCCGACAGTGGTAATTGGGGTAATGGAAGAAGGGGTGTACTCCTCCCATTTAGTGTTTTTGGTAGAACTCATAGTAGCAAGCAAGCAAGATAAGTATTTTTGTGATTTTCGATAAAAAGGTACTAAAGCAAAAACTGAAAGGTAAACTAACAAGACTAAAAAGCAAAGGTAAAAGATAGCATGCAACTCCCCTATCCTGAAGAGTGGTGTCCCCGGCAACGGCGCCAGAAAATACTCCTTGATGGGCCTCGAACCCCTCGTTGGTTACCCCAAGTGGAAGGTGTAAGATGAAGTGTTGTGGAAGTGTTTTCCCTTAGCAAAGATGCCAAGGGTCGAATCCCCAGAGACTCCTGGGTTCAACAGGTAGGTGTCAACTGCTAACAGCGCAATTAGTAATCAACGTGGACCTGCACACAGATACAAATAACTTTGCTCCCAACGAGTACAGAGAGGTTGTCAATCCCTCCGGCCTTGTAGTTCACAAAGGGTTAAAAGCAATGATAGTAGTGATAGATAGTGTTTTGCAATAGTAAGTAAATAGCGAAAAGTAAATAGCGGATGTGAAGAATGATGGTAATATGAACCAGAGTCACATGATGTTCACTAGTGGTGTCTCTCTCCCAAAAGACGATAAAACAGCTATGTGAGGTAAACGAATTACAACTGGGCAATTGACAGGACCACGAACGCAAACCAATGCTGACTACATTGCAAGAAAGGTTGAGGTTCAAAGCATGGGCGGTACGCCAAAATAAGTAGACCTAAATCCATCAATATCTACTACTAATCATCCACCTTGAGATATCTATCCAGAACATCTCGCTGGTATTAAGTTGCGAGCCCCACCCATAGTGTAAACTCAAAGCAACAGACAACTGCATTAAAAGAACTTTGCGTAAAGTAAACAATCCTTGCACCCGCAGGCACAAGCACCGTTGTTTTCCCCCTTGTGGCAACAGCACATCCCCTAGACTCATGTTTCTGTCACTCAAGCTAGTCATCGAGGGGCATGAACCCACAATCAAGCATAATGTTCCCTCTTGGAGTCACTACCTACTACTCGGCCAAAGCAATAAATAACAATGGAGAACATGCAAGAATTACTTATGAACATAAATATAAAAGAGGTGAATCAAATATATTACTCAAGATCAATCTGAACATAATCTCATAATCCATCGGATCCCAGCGAACTCAACATAGCAACAGCATAAGGATTACATATGTGCCTCGATCATGTAGGGCAGCTCACGAGGACTAATTAGTGAAGCACAAGAACGGGAGGAGAACATCACATAGCTACTGTTCATGGACCCATGGTCCAAGGGAGACTACTCACGAGTCATCCGGGAGGCGTCCATGGTGGTGGAGAAGCTCCCGGTGGTGATCCTCCCCTCCGGCAGGGTGCCGGGAAGAGTTCTCCTGGTGCTCCCGATCTTGGAAGCGGCGGCGGCGGCGGAACAGAGATGTGATCGCGAAAAGAGTTCCTCTTCTGAGGGTTTCGGAGGACGCTTTAAATATATGCCAAGGGGGGCATCGGGGAAGCTTCGGGGGGCCCAGGCGCCCCCCGGCGCGGCCCAGGGGGGCGCGCCCACAGGGTGCCTGGAGCCCTGGTGGCCCCCCCCCCGGCTGCCCTTCGGACGCACGGTTGTTTCCGGAACGCTGATTTTTTATATAATTTTTCTGGATTTTTCCTGGTAGTTCTCGTAACGTGAAAACCTAAAATACAAAAACAGCCGAAAACAGAAACTGGCACTGGGGTGCACTGGATTAGTAAGTTAGTCCAAATATGATCAAAAGTGTATGGAAGTGTATGAATATCATAGCAATATCACCCAAAAGTGGCATGAAGCAAGCAGAAATTATAGATACGTTTTGGATGTATCACTAGCCAATCGGGATGTTTAATTTCTCTGATGAATCTGGCTTCAATTAATTTGGCCAGCTCCTCCCCCATGGCTTGTCTTTTGGGTTCAGAAAATCGTCGCAGTGATTGCTTGACCGGTTTGAACCCTTTGATGATGTTGAGGCTGTGTTCGTCAGCTGGCATGGGATCCCAGGTATCTCTGAAGGATGCCAGGCGAATATATCCCAGTTTTCGCACAGGAATGCATGCAAAGCAGTGTCCACCGTCGGGTCCAACTATGCTCCAATGGATGCCTGTTACCTCTTGAGCTTGCGTTGTATTCCCTCGAAGAGGAAAGGGAGATGCAGCACAGTAGCGTAAGAATTTCCCTCAGTTATTGAGAACCAAGGTATCAATCCAGTAGGAGACCACGTGTTAGTCCCTCGCACCTGCACAAACAAATAAGAACTTCGCATCCAACGCGATAAGGGGTTGTCAATCCCTTTACAGTCACTTACGAGAGTGAGATCTGATAGAGATGATAATTATATTTTTGGTATATTTGGTTTAATAAAACAGCAAATAAAAGCAAGAAAAGTAAAGTAGATGTAGATTGATATGTTGAGAATAGACCCGGGGGCCATAGTTTTCTCTAGTGGCTTCTCTCATGATAGCGGTATTCTACGGCGGGTAAACCAATTACTGTCGAGCAATTGATAGAAAAGCGAATAATTATGAGACTATCTAGGCATGATCATTGTATATAGGCAATCACGTCCGAGACAAGTAGACCGACTCCTGTCTGCATCTACTACTATTACTCCATACATCGACGGCTATCCAGCATGCATCTAGTGTATTGAGTTCATACGAACAGAGTAACGCCTTAAGCAAGATGACATGATGTAGAGGGATAAACTCAAGCAATATGATATAAACCCCATCTTTTTATCCTTGATGGCAACAATACAATATGTGCCTTACTGCCCCTACTGTCACTGGGAAAGGACACCGCAAGATTGAACCCAAAGCCAAGCACTTCTCCCATTGCAAGAACTATAGATCTAGTAGGCCAAACCAAACCAATAATTCGAAGAGACTTGCAAGGATATTATGAGCACACATAAAAAGTTCAGAGAAGAACCAAATATCTTTCATAGATAACCTTGATCATAAACTCACAATTCATCGTATCTCGACAAACACACCGCAAAAAGAGATTACATCGAATAGATCTCCTCGAAGACCGAGGAGAACTTTGTATTGAGATCCAAAGAGAGAGAAGAAGCCATCTAGATACTAGCTATGAACCCGAAGGTCTGTGGTAAACTACTCACAACTCATGGTGAGGGCGATGATGATGATGATGAAGAAGGCCTCCATGGTGGACCCCCCTCCCGGAACAGGCTCCAAGATGGGATCTCCACGGGGACAGAAACTACGGCGGGGGAATTAGGGTTTTCTCTCTGCTATGGAGTTTCTGGGCTATGTAGGTATATATAGGAAGAAGGAGGGCCCCGAGGGCCGTGTGGGCCAGCCTCAAGGCAGGGGGGCGCGCCCTGGGAAGGGGGGCTCGCCCCACATCCTCGAGGGCTGGCCCTTCGTCCCCTGACTTGGTCCCCAAGATTCCCGAGCGTGATTTCCTCCAAGAATATCTCTCGCGAAGGTTTCATTCTGTTTGGACTCTGTTTGATATTCCTTTTCTGCAAAACCCTGAAATAGGCAAAAAACAGCAATCTGGACTTGGCCTTTGGGTTAGTAGGTTATTCCCAAAAATGATATAAAAGTGAATGATAAAGCCCATTAAACATCCAAGACTTCATAAATAATAGCATGGAACTATCAAAAATTATAGATACGTTGTAGACGTATCAAGAATCCCCAAGCTTAATTCCTGCTCGTGCTCGAGTAGGTAAATGATAAAGAAAGAATTTTTGATGTGGAATGCTAACCAATATAGTTTTTCAATGTAATTCTCTTAATTGTGGCATGAATGTTCAGATCTGAAGTATTCAAGATAAAAGTCTATATTGACATAAGAAATAACAATAATTCAAGCAATACTAACAAAGCAATCATGTCTTCTCAAAATACTATGGCTAAAGGAAGTTATCCCTACAAAATCATATGGTCTGGCTATGCTCCCTTTTCATCACACAAAATATTCATATCATGCACAACCCCGATTTCAGCCAAGCACTTGTTTTCATACTCTATTCTTTTGAAACCTTTCAACTTTCACGCAATACATGAGCGTGAGCCATGGATATAGCACTATGGGTGGAATAGAAGTGGTTGTGGAGAAGACAAAAAAGAGGAAGATAGTCTCACATGGACTAGGCATATTAACGGGCTATGGAGATGCCCGTCAATAGATATCAATGTGAGTGAGTAAGGATTGCCATGCAACGGATGCACTAGAGCTAAATATGAATGAAAGCTCAACAAAAGAAACTAATGGGAGTGCATCCAACTTGCTTGCTCACGAAGACCTAGGGCATTTGAGGAAGCCCATCGTTGGAATATACAAGCCAAGTTCTATAATGAAAATTCCCACTAGTATATGAAAGTGACTAATCATGAGACTCTCTACAATGAAGATCATGGTGCTACTTTGAAGCACAAGTGTGGAAAATGATAGTAGCATTGTCCCTTCTCTATTTTCTCTCATTTTTTTGGGAGGGGATTTTCTCTCCTTTTTTTATTTTCCCCTCTCTATATTTTTTTGGGCCTTCTTTTTTTATTGGCCTTTCCTCACACGGAACAATGCTCTAATAATGAAGATCATCAAACTTTTTGTTACAACTTGAAATTACAACTCGATACTACAACAAGTATGACTCTACATGAATGCCTCCGGCGGTGTACCGACATAAGGAATGAATCATGTCTGACATGTATGAAAAATTATGCATGGTGGCTTTGCCACAACTACGATGTCAACTACATGATCATGCATGGCACTATGACAATATGATGTGTGTCATATGAATGGAACGGTGGAAAGTTGCATGGCAATATATCTCGGAATGGCTATGGAAATGCCATCATAGGTAGGTATGGTGGCTGTTTTGAGGAACAATATGGTGGCTATTTTGAGGAAGGATATATAGTGGGTTTATGGTACCGGCGAAAGTTCTGCGGTACAAGAGAGGCTAGCAATGATGGAAAGGTGAGAGTGTGTATAATCCATGGACTCAACATTAGTCATAAGAACTCATATACTTATTGCAAAAATCTACGAGTCATCAAAAAAAGTAATCAACGCATGCTCCTAGGGGGGATGTTGGTAGGAGTGAACCATCGCGCGCCCCCGACCTCCACACAAAGGTTGGCACTCTACAAATACCTCATGCTCTACTTCGTCACATAGCGGTTCACCATACGTGCATGATACATGAATCGCTAACCTTAACACAAGTATTCTGCAATTTCATAATAACTCCACTAGCATGACTATAATATGACTATCATCATGTCTCAAAACAATTATCAAGCATCCAACATCTCATTCTATTCAATGCACTTGGTGTGAAAATTTTACTACATTGACATTGGATGTTTATCATGTGAAGACTAGTTTCTTTAGCCTAAACACATTACCATGCTGTTTTAATAGACTCTCAAATATATATAAGTGAATCATGAGAGTTCAACAATTTCTACAAAATATAACCACCGCCATGCTCTAAAAGATATAAGTGAAGCACTAGAGCAAAAACTGTTCAACTCAAAAGATATAAGTGAAGCACATAGAGTGTTCTAATAATTTCTAGGCCATATTTAACTCTCTCAAATAGGTGTGTCCAGCAAGAATGATTGTGGCAAACTAACAATAAAAGACTCAAATTATACAAGACGCTCCAAGCAAAACACATAGCATGTTGCGAATAAAAATATAGCTCCAAGTATAGTTACCGATGGACGGAGACGAAAGAGGGGATGCCTTCCCGGGGCATCCCCAAGCTTAGGATTTTGATTATCTTTATTTTACTTGGGGTGCCATGGGCATCCCCAATCTTGGGCCTTTGCTACTCGTTGTTCCATAGTCCATCAAAGCAATACTCAAAACTTGAAAACTTCACAACACAAAACTCAGACAAAAATTCTCGTGAGCTCCGTTAGTAAGAGAAAGAAAACCACCACTCAAAGGTACAGCAAGGAATTCATACTTTGTTTATATTGGTTTAAAACCTACTGTACTCCAACTTCTCTATGGTTCATATCTTCCAATATTACTCATAGATGCATCGGAATAAGCAAACAACACACGGAAAACAGAATCTGTCAAAAACAGAACAGTCTGTAGTAATCTGCTGGGTTCGCCTACTTCTGGAACTCCAAAAGATTCAAACTAAATTGGTATATTTGATAAATTTGTATACCAATCAGCAGCAAAAATAATAAACTAAAAATCATGCTCCAGTAAAATCTTAAGACTACTTTAGCGAGCGCTAACGATTCTGTTTTTCACAGCAAGATCAAATAAACTTCACAGAAGTCTTACCAAAGGTTCTACTTGGCAAAAACACTAAACAAAACAAGAAACCACATCTAAACAGAGGCTAGATGCAATATTTATTCCCTAACAGCAACAAAAACAAAAAATATATAAAGTTGGGTTGCCTCCCAACAAGCGCTGTCGTTTTATGCCCCTAGCTAGGCATGATATTTCAATGATGCTCACATGAAAGACAAGGATTGAAGCACAAGGAGAGCATCATAAGACATGTGACAAACACATCTAAGTCTAACATACTTCCTATGCAGAAGCATCTTATAGGAAAACAAGTTACCAAGACAAGCAAGATCTAGAATATGCAAGGAAGAAGAAAGAAACAAGATCAATCTCAACATGAAGAGAGGTAATTTAGTAACATGAAAATTTCTACAACCATATTTCCCTCTCTCATAATAATTTCATATAGGATCATGATCAAATTCAACGAAATAGCTATCATAAAACATATTCTCAACACGATCCACATGCATACGAAGTTGACACTCTTCCAAAATAGTGGGATTAACATGAACTAAAGTCATGACCTCTCCAAACCCACTCTTATCAAAAAATTCATAAGATTGTTCATACTCCAAATATGTGGGATCAAAAGTTCACACTCTTCCAAACCCACTTTCAATATTAGTGCAAACATTATTATCAATCTCATATTCATCATGGGGTTGAAATAAATTTTCAAGATCGTAAAAAGCATCACCCCAATCATGATCATTGCAACAAGTAGTGGACATAGCAATACTAGCACCCCCAAGCTTAGGGTTTTGCGTATCATTAGCATGATTGACATTAATAGAATTTATAATAACATCATCGCAATCATGCTTTTTACTCAAAGAGCTAACGTGAATTAATTTATGTTTTTCTTTCAATATTTCATCACAATTTTCAGATTCACAAATTTCAAGCAAAACCCCATAAAGATAATCTAGTGCAATCAACTCACTAGCAATAGGTTCAACATAATTGGATCTCTTAAAGAGATTAGCAAGTGGATGAGGATCCATATTTTAGCAATCGAAGATGCAAGCTAATTGAGGGCACATAGCAACACAAGCAAACAAGAGGCACACAAACGGTAAACACACGGCAGAAGAAGGGAAAATAAAACGGCAAGGGTGAAGTGGGGGAGAGGAAAACGAGAGGCAAAAATGTAATGCGAAGGATAAGGGTTTGTGATAGGTACTTGGTATATGACTTTTGTGTAAGCCTACCCGGCAACAGCGCCAGAAATTCTTCTTGCTACCTCTTGAGCTTGCGTTGTATTCCCTCAAAGAGGAAAGGGAGATGCAACACAGTAGCGTAAGTATTTCCCTCAGTTTTTGAGAACCAAGGTATCAATCCAATAGGAGACCACGTGCCAGCCCCTCGCACCTGCACAAACAAATAAGAACTTCGCAACCAACACGATAAGGGGTTGTCAATCCCTTTACGGTCACTTACGAGAGTGAGATCTGATAGAGATGATAATTATATTTTTGGTATTTTTGGTTTAATAAAACAGCAAATAAAAGCAAGAAAAGTAAAGTAGATGTAGATTGATATGTTGAGAATAGACCCGGGGGCCATAGTTTTCTCTAGTGGCTTCTCTCATGATAGCGGTATTCTACGGCGGGTAAACAAATTACTGTCAAGCAATTGATGGAAAAGCGAGTAATTATGAGACTATATAGGCATGATCATTGTATATAGGCATCACGTCCGAGACAAGAAGACTGACTCCTGCCTGCATCTACTACTATTACTCCACACATCGACCGCTATCCAGCATGCATCTAGTGTATTGAGTTCATACAAACAGAATAACGCCTTATTAAGCAAGATGACATGATGTAGAGGAATAAACTGAAGCAATATGATGAAAACCTCATCTTTTTATCCTTGATGGCAACAATACAATACGTGCCTTGCTGCCCCTACTGTCACTGGGAAAGGACACCGCCAGATTGAACCCAAAGCCAAGCACGTCTCCCATTGCAAGAACTATAGATCTAGTAGGCCAAACCAAACCAATAATTCGAAGAGACTTGCAAGGATATTATGAGCACACATAAAAATTTCAGAGAAGAACCAAATATCTTTCATAGATAACCTTGATCATAAACTCACAATTCATTGGATCTCGACAAACACACCGCAAAAAGAGGATGATGTGGTTTTGTTTTCGGATAGTGCCTCAAGGGCCAAGGATGCAGTTTTGTTTTCGGCACGGAGTGCTCTGTCCGGATCACTTGTGACTGTGATGAAGGAAATATGCCCTAGAGGCAATAATAAAGTTATTATTTATTTCCTTATATCATGATAAATGTTTATTATTCATGCTAGAATTGTATAAACCGGAAACTTAATACATGTGTGAATACATAGACAAAACAGAGTGTCCCTAGTATGCCTCTACTAGACTAGCTCATTGATCAAAGATGGTTATGTTTCCTAGCCATAGACATGAGTTGTCATTTGATCAATGGGATCACATCATTAGGAGAATGATGTGATGGACAAGACCCACCCGTTAGCTTAGCACTATGATCGTTTAAGTTTTACTGCTATTGCTTTCTTCATGACTTATACATGTTCCTATGACTATGAGATTATGCAACTCCCGAATACCGGAAGAACACTTTGTGTGCTACCAAACGTCACAACGTAACTGGGTGATTATAAAGGTACTCTACAGGTGTCTCCGAAGGTACTTGTTGGGTTGGCGTATTTCGAGATTAGGATTTGTCACTCCGATTGTCGGAGAGGTATCTCTGGGCCCACTCGGTAATGCACATCACTATAAGCCTTGCAAGCATTGCAGCTAATGAGTTAGTTGCGGGATGATGTATTACGGAACGAGTAAAGAGACTTGTCGGTAACGAGATTGAACTAGGTATTGAGATACCGACGATCGAATCTCGGGCAAGTAACATACCGATGACAAAGGGAACAACGTATGTTGTTATGCGGTTTGACCGATAAAGATCTTCGTAGAATATGTGGGAGTCAATATGAGCATCCAGGTTCCTCTATTGGTTATTGACCGGAGACGTGTCTCGGTCATGTCTACATAGTTCTCGAACCCGTAGGGTCCGCACGCTTAAGGTTTCGATGACAGTTTTATTATGAGTTTATGAGTTTTGATGTACCGAAGGAGTTCGGAGTCCCGGATGAGATCGGGGACATGACGAGGTGTCTCGAAATGGTCGAGACGTAAAAATCGATATATTGGACGACTATATTCGGACATCGGAAAGGTTCCGAGTGATTCGGGTATTTTCGGAGTATCGGGGAGTTACGGGAATAGAGGAGAGAAGCCAAAAGGAAGGAGGTGCGCACCCTCCTTCTGGTCCGAATTGGACAAGGGGTGCAGCCCCCTTTTCCTTCTCCCTCTCCCCCTCTTTCCTTCTCTCCTACTCCGGCAAGGAAAGGGGAATCCTACTAGGACTTGGGAGTCCTGGTAGGACTCCCCACACTTGGCGCGCCCCCTCTAGGGCCGGCCTCTCCCTCCCTCCTTTATATACGGGGGCAGGGGGGCACCTCTAGACACAACAATTGATCTCTTGATCTCTTAGCCGTGTGCGGTGCTCCCCTCCACCATAGTTCTCCTCGATAATATTGTAGCGGTGCTTAGGCGAAGCCATGCGACAGTAGAACATCAAGATCGTCACCACGCCGTCGTGCTGACGGAACTCTCCCTCGACACTCAGCTGGATCGGAGTTCGAGGGACGTCATCGAGCTGAACGTGTGCTAGAACTCGGAGGTGCCGTAGTTTCGGTACTTGATCGGTCGGGCCGTGAAGACGTACGACTACATCAACCGCGTTGTTCTAACGCTTCCGCTCTCGGTCTACGAGGGTACGTAGACTCACTCTTCCCTCTCATTGCTATGCATCTGGTAGATAGATCTTGCGTGATCGTAGGAAAATTTTAAAATACTACGTTCCCCAACATGTGATTATTCCATTGGGCCCTGGCATTTTAAGCTTCATGTACCTGTAATGGGGTATGGTTTGAAAGTGTGAGAAAGCGTCTCACCCTAGAAGGTCGTGGTATCCGCTGTTGAAGGGGACAATGTGGAAGAGAAGCTCTTCAAACCTATAGTTTTCAGGTGTGCCAAATACTACGTCGAATTTGATACTTCCTGAACATCGGGCTTCCCGACTGGGAATGATTCCTCGAAAGATTGTATTACTTTGCTCAATGCGGGTTTTATTGACCTGCATTTTTTCGAGCGTGTCCTCGTATATGGTGCTCGGACTCGGGCCGTGGTTCGTCATCGGCGGTGAAGGTAATTGCCACGTCGTTCCATGGGCTCACCATGGCTATCTGGTGGACCTCGGCGAGTTCGCGAAGTGCTCTCTTGCGCCGAATATTTGAAGAGAAGGTCTCGAAGACCCAGAGGACATTAAAATTGTCCTCCTCTAGGGTTGCGGTGGTGAGGATGACTTTGCCGCTTTTAGCTACCTATCGGAATACTCAACACGCTCGAAGGTTGTGCCTTGGGGCCATGCCAGGAATCACTTGTATTGGGCAGGGTTTGTCCAGGAGTTCGTCAAGAACGGGCCTGTGTACCGCGGAGGGTTTATTTTTCTTGCCGACGGGCTTATTATCGGATGCCCTGCTAGGGCATGTCCGTTTTGCTTTAGCGGCATACTGTCCGAAGACGGACTGTTCCAGATGAGTTTTTTGGGCCTTCCAGGTACTTTCCATTTCACTGTACTTTGTACTAAGTGTGACAACTCTGTGAAACTTTGTACGCGACGGCGGTTGAGGGCGTTCAAGACTCCCTCATACGTGCAATTGCGGTGAAAGCATCGTCGTCGCAACAGTCTTTAATCTTGTTTTCAACCAGTAGGAACCTGGCCCAGAAGTGATGGACCGTCTCCTAGGGTTGCTGCCGCATGTACATTAAGTCACATATGTCTGGAGGGCCAGAGTTAGTTGGAGAGTATTGATTGTGGTGGGTGGGTATGGTAAAACTTGAATCCCGACCCAATATAGTATCCGGAGTTTGCAAAGTTGTGTTGACAACTCGGGCCCGGCAGGATCTGAGCGTTCCCCGGGCTCCGTGTCTGTCCCTCAGCTCGAAAGATGTAGAGTCCAACCCGAAGGAAGGGTTTTCGGCTCAAAGAGTTCAGAGACCCGAACACAGCTGGTCTCCGATTCAAGAAGAGAAGTGTTTTTGGCCCGTTCCTAAACGACCGCCACCATATGAGTGATAGGGGATGAATTGTCTTCCCCCTGGTCGGGTTTAGGCCCGATCCGATCATTGGACGCTGAAAGCCCTAGGGCGGCGATCCAATCTAGAAACTCGTTTAAGGACAAGGTGTCTAGAGAGGGATACCATGAGGACTTCTTAGAATGATTGGATGGCATTCTTCCCACATAAATCCGACATGCTTCATGCATCACCATGGAACATTTTTTCATATAGGATCCAATGAACTTGATGCTCCATAGGAATTGTCAATTAATACCAAACCTTAGAGCAAACATATCTTCATATATATGGACTACATCCTTGATTCCATCTAATATCCTTGATGCACCATCTATGGACAATACCTTCAAATATATCTTAGTGAAAACATTAGTCCATAGAGATTATCATTAATAACCAAAACCACACTTAGGGGCTACATGCCCTTTCAACTGCTGCTCGACCTCTGAGTATCCTAAAACCACCACTTTGCTCTTGTCAAAATTTCACATAAGGACGAGACCAAGGCTAAAACACAGTTATGGGTAGCATAGCAGCGCCTCCGAAGAGTCTAACATTGGTTGTAAGCATATGTATTTCCAATATCGACGTAAGTTGAGCAGAGCTTTCATCCAAGACACCCTATCCACCTGGATGAGGCTCATCGAGTACCCAACCTTTTTGCGAGATTTTTGCCCACAACATGTGATATGGGAAGAACTATGGCCAAGCCACCCCGATTAGGTGTTCATACATGGGTGCAATGAGTTGTATTAACTAAGTCACAAAGGGCATGGTTGAAAAAGGAGGTGCTAACACCGAGACAGGATCTAGTGCCATCATTAGCAGAGAGGTGTCATGGCATGCGAGCATTGAATGGCATTATGCTGAAGTGTTAGAGCAAATTATTTGTGACACCAGTGTCACCATCGCTCTTGGGCCATCGACAGATGCACATCAAAGAGCATATACAAGACTAGCAATGTGAAGAGGTGGTTCGCCAATGAGCGTAACTAAGAACAAGATGTGGCGGAGATGAGTTGTGAGTGAAATAACCAATTGAGATGTTTTGTTGTCTAATTACGCCATTCGACACCTCCTCCTCCGGGGTGCGATGAGGGGGTTGGAATAGTGGAAATGGCATGAGAAGTTGCTTAGGAAGCTCTAGAGGCCTAAGATTTTTTTGGGAGTTACAAATTGAAAATTTTGGAATGGGTATTTCTTTTGGGAACGAGTCGAAAGGTGTATTTTGGAAAACTATCATGTGTTATGAGACTGAAAGTTTGAAACGTTGTTGTAAGAATTTGCTAGGACAACTTCCGCGTGGAGTGTGTGGGGGGCTTCTTTGGATTGCCGGAATTTTGAAACTTGGGAATAGGAAAAACACATGATTAAGATTCCATATCATATGAATTCCTACATGATTTTAAAACACAAGAATTTATAAGACATGTCGTATGGTGCATAGGAAATGATCACATGAATTTTAGAGGATTGAGGATAGAGAGAGTAGAGAAAGATAGAGTGCAAGTGCATTGGACCTCTCAAAGGAAAAATAAAATAGGTTTGAGCTCATGCTTAGATTCTTATGGAATGAAGGGTACATGAATGGATTTGATAGAAATTTGGTGAACCCATTCCTATGATTCAAAGGGCTTCCATAGGAAATATTCCTATGGATTGTAATCCTACAAAATTTCTATAAACATTCCTTCAATCCAAAGAAGACCTATATTTTCATGAACCTAATAGCAATTTTCCAGCCGAGCCTACCGTCGGTAAGGGTATCTCCAACGACAACCCCTAAAATTACTCTCACATCTGTCTGCGGACCGGGTGGAGGGGGGGGGGGCAGTCCACGGACACGAATGCGTGAGGCCAACATCCAACTCGAACCAACCGAATGAAATTTGTTCAAACACAACCAGATTTTATATGAACATGGTGGATTTTATATAAGCATGGCAGATTTCATTACATTTACATCAAAGAGGTGCTAGTCTGGGTCTGGATGTAACATTAATACCTAATCTAAAAGGTCGCATGCACCCGTTTCCCATGTCCGGCCATGAACCCCGAGAACTGAAGTTTCGCCTTCTCCAGTTCCACCTCAGGGTTGTCCAGCTCCACCTCCGGAGACCCAGGAAGTGAAGTTGTCCCCCTCCACGTCGCCGCCAAGCGACTAATTGGCCGGCGATGCCGAGAACACCAAACTTGGCATCGACAGGATGGGAGGAGCGCTGGCCTTCCTGGGACCAGAGCGGCGGCGACCTACATGCACTATTCTTTCTCACTACCAGCGGCGCCCACAAACGTGATTGCTTCGTGGTCGTCGCGGTTGGGTGCGGACTCATCGATATCCTCCTCCTCCTCATCGGTCATACTGAGCATCGCCTCGTCCATGTTGTCGCTCTCCTTGTAGGTGCAAGCACCTTCGCCACCCGCTGGCGGTACCGCCAGCGGGCGAGGCGGATCTCGCGGGCGGAGCGGTAGGACTCGAGCAACACCTCATGCTCCGTCATGTCCGTGTCCGACGTGACCGCCCTGCTAGCGGCGAGCTCCTCCTTCGCCTACACTTGCTCCAGGAGGAGGTTGTTGTTGTAGGCAGCATCGGCATGCGCCTCCTGGAACTGCTCCTCCCGCACCATGTCCTTGTAATGGGCACGGGCCTCGCCGATGGTCGTGGTGCAATGCACCGCGCGAGGGTGGCGCAGAGGAAGAGGAGGGTGTCGCAGAGGCGGAGGGTGGCGCTAGTTTTGTTGTCGGTAGCATCCTCCATTGGACGTCGTTGTCCTCCAGCTGCCCGTCGGCCGGCAGCAATGGCGGGCATCTCCTTCTTATGGTATGACGTCAGCCCGTCCCAGAGAGCTTTGGCGGGGGAGGAATCCATGGTGAGAAAGGTGCGGAGAGGGATCAGAGGCGGATGACGACGGCTATGGCTAGGGCTGCGGTTTATATAGCAATGGTCGGCGACAGAGGGATGGACGGGTGGCGTCGAAGGAGAAACTTCGGCAACCGTGTGCCATCAATGTGGGTGGTAGACAGACGGACGGGCGATCGTCGTGTTGTTTGGACGTGGTGCAGCCGCCTGCATCGGAAAGCGGCGCGGGCGGTGCTCTCTAGGCCATCGTGCCGCTTCATGCCGACGCCAGTGAGCGGTTTCATCCACTCTGGGCGAGCATGAATGCGGTCGTTGACGCTCAGGAGCGGCGCTAACCAAAAACGCGCGAGAGGGGAAGGGGTTTTGGGTGGGCCAAGGCGGTTAGAAGAGGGTTTGGGAGTGGTCCGGACTCCCGCAAAGGCCCTCACGCTTGTCTCCGATTTGTGAAAGAAATCGTGTCCGGACCGAGCCGCGGACGGATAGAAGACCGCGTTGGATGGCTTCTACGGTCCAGACGGTTGTGAAAGGTTTGATGGTCGGCGTTGAAGATACCCTCAGGTAACAATCTTTACAAAACCAATATCTAAGGCAAAAATTAAAGGTGAAAGAGTATTCCATAAAATTCTAGACGTGTCGGAACAACTCAAGGGAGACAGCTCATCTGAAACTGGTCGTTAAATGTGAGGGGCACATTCAGTACAAACTGACCCACACATTTTCCAGCTGACCGTGCAAGCATTTGCAAGTCAAAATTTCCCATAAACTCTTTATAAGACAAAATGGAGGCTGCTATGGTGCACCGTAGTAGGTGCCCACAAACACATGATAAGCCGGAGTCTATATCAAAGGTTGCTCCATGTACCAATCCATCGATCAGTAACATCGAAGTGGTGGGCATAGTGTTGCCATCGTGTTGACCCCGCATGTTGCTATCTGGAAGTCCCATTTTCCAGGCTCCGGCAAAGGACTATTCCGTATATGTACGAACAACTACTGGCGTACATAGTTTGGAGCACTGAATTTTCAGTTCTGGTGGTGGTTGACAGATATGGCCATTATTTGGGCAGAAGAAACTGGTGGTGCTAAGAATTATAGTTTCATGGAAAGCAAACACTGAGAGAAGATACTAGCTAGGTGACGCTGAAATGACATAATGATCATGTGTCCCCCTTTGAGTCTTGACCATTTCTGCATTTGCAACTTCTCTGTCTTTGTACTTCATAGCCAGGACAGTGATCCTCTTGTGCCCTTGATAAGGCGTGATTTCTCAAAAATGTTATTCAGAATCCTCAGAAAAATAGTCATGATTAGTCAAAAAAGAGTAGGCACTAACACTTCAACAAGTAATTAAGTACTTATGATGCAAGACTGCAGTGAGTGAAGCATTTTGTGTTATGAAATGGGGGCGCTTGCATATGCTGAAAATCACGTTTTGCATATACAAAGAGCGCTCATGTTCCATGCAGGGGATCACGGCGAACGTGAAATACATATACAAAATCTAGATAAAGAAATATATCCTGTAATATAGAACCTAATCTCCAGCGACTGTTTTGTAAGCTTGTACACGGCAACAAGCAAGCCAACAAAATAGGGGTACGCTGCGTGCGCATGCATGCAAGCATCGTTTCGCATGCATGCAATATCTTTGTGGAATTGTAGCTGCTATAGCGTGATTAGCTCGGGCAGATTTTTGTTTGGTTTGGACTTGGACCAGTGGTTCTTGCCTTGTCAGGTTATGTTAGGTACCCACATCTGTCGGTGCTATTTTTATCTCGCTTTGATCACTCACAACTTTTCATGTTTTGTCTTTGGTTATTATTTGGCTGAGCATTCTTCAGGGGCACAACGGCATTTCTGATCTGCAGATGACCATTTTCTGTCGATCGATCTATATATATCTGGCCTAAAACTAATTGCAAAAATCTCGCGACTTGCTACAGTTCTCGGATGTTCTTCACGACAACCCAGCACAGCGGACGAGATTTGCCTGCTCCCCTCACGTGTGCCCATCCGTGCTCCCGCGTACGTGGCTTGATTTGATTGGAGCAAAATAAGTCCCGGCCCCACTCCCTTAAAATCAGGGGGGGAGATGGTTAGATTAGAAAGAAAAAAGGAAGAAGGACAGCCGTAGGATGAAGTGGGAGCACGGATGGGAGCATTTGAAGGGAGCAGGCAAGTTTTATCCCAGCACAGCACCGAACATAACATGCATACCAAAAATCGGTAGAGATCACCGGCAGGCAGACAAGGAAGCCCGAGTTTTTCCAAATTCTGCATGGACAGTGGGTGACACGTACCATCAACCCCCATCCCGGTCGTTGGCTCCACAAAAGCCTTGAGCACCGGAAGATCCCGTGGAAAAGCCGCGTTCCCACGCGCGGAGCCTTCCGCACGCCTCGCGTGGAAGATGGAGAACGTTTGAAGATTCGCTCCCGGGCGCCAGTTTCCCACCACGTACGTCCACCGCCGCGCCGTCCCCACCACCGCCCCCGCCCGATCCCGGCCGTCCGGCGCCCTGCCCGCCTCCATCCCACCGGCCGCACTACTCCACGGACCGCCGCGGCCGTCCACGTGCCCCGATGGGCGCCCGGTTGGGGAAAAAGCCGCCTGCGCGAGACGCCGAGACGTGGTCTCCCGCCCTCCACGTCCAACTCCATCCGCCCGCCATGGTCCAACTTGCACGTCCCCTTCAACCTCCAGCCTCTATGTATATATATAAGCTGTATCGCGCGGGCCAAACGATCTTCCCTCTCTCCCTCTCTCTCTTACCACGAAGCTCAAGCAGGACCTAGCTCAAGAAGGTCTAGAGCTAGCCTCCAGGCTTGAGATACTACGATCGATCACACGATACACACCGATCGGGAGGTCGATCGTCCATGGGGAACTGCTTCAAGCTGCAGCGCGCCCCCGAGTCGTGGGTTGACGACGACGAGTGGGAGGTGGACGTGGTGGAGGGGAAGACGGCGGCCGCCCAGAACGAGAAGACGGAGCGGGTGGAGGTGAAGATCAGGGTGACCAAGAGGCAGGTCCAGGAGCTGCTGCAGCAGGCCGCCCGGGACGGCAAGGGGAAGAGGGCGACGGAGAAGGTGCTGACGGATCTCATCAACTCCGGCACGGTGTGCTACCACGACGATCACGAGACGAGGGGGCACTGGCGGCCGTCGCTGCAGAGCATCACCGAAGCCGAGGAGCCTTGACTTCATTCGATCCGTAGGATTGTTCCATCGATCTCTTGATTCTCATGTGCGTACGTATATAGTTGCTGTATGTAGGGGTGCAGGCATAGGTTTATAGATCGAGATTCTAGTATGAGATGTACAGGCTACAGAAATGCCGGTAGTAGAGACGATTTTTTTTTGGGAGTTCCGCTTCTGGGAACCTCAGATATTTTTCTACCTAGCTGTGTTTGTAGTTTGTAATTAATCCCGGGAACTCTCGAGTATTTGGACGCCACTGCTCTAAGAACTGCTGATGGAGGAGAGATATATGAAATGCCATCTTCAAACGAAAACTGAAAGCAGACCAAAATGCATCGCCCTGGCATTTTTTTTCAAAAACCTTCACACTTCCTTTTTTTGAATTGAAAACCTTCACACTTCCGATTAGCTGTTCTAGTGATTAAGAAAAGATTAGGCGTAAGAGTGACGCGCGTTCACAGATCCATTACCTAGCTATAGGGCCGGTAAATGCAGGCGCTATATGCTCACCCACTATTTTTGTCCCTCTAAGCGCAGTCAAACTGATTGACAGCTGCGATTACATTACTAGCATCGACGACTGTATATTCCACACTGAATTGGTCCAGTCTATGGGCTATGCCTATCAGTGATTTATTATTCCAAGGACAAATATTTGTCCTTATGTTAGATGGACACGTTTATTTTTGACGGAAAACAGTATGTGATTTGCGTACTATTCAAGCAAAATAAAGAATCATAGTGTTACTCACAAGTATTTACAAAAGAGCAGGAACTCCTAAATCTATCCATCCATGCAGCGAAAGCTGAATAGGATGCTCTGTTAGCTCTATGTAAGATGAGCTTAAACTCATCCATGAAAAAGAAAATCGACATCTGTACATGGTTTGGATCTTATTTTTTCTCAAAGGAGGACAACTCCGGTCTCTGCATCAAGATGATGCATACAGTCATATATTATTAAAAATACAAAATTTAGCAATCAAACAACGTCGACCCGGAAATAAAATGAAAAGAAAACCCGAGGTTGCATGCCTCGCGACAGTAACTCCACCGGATAACCGCTAACCCTATGTTACAAGACGAGAGCAAAACGAAAAATACAAAACTTCAAGGCTATGCCTTCAAGAAGGAATCGACGCATGTGCGTCGATGATGGCGAGTTCCACACAAGGTTGAACTCCGAATTCTCTCCCCCAAAGCCAAACGTTAATCCACCACCTTCAGCAAAGACACGACGCGGGCGTACGTCAACATAGTGTGATCATAGATCTTGTATTTTCACTGAAGTGCATAAAATCCTCATTGAAGCTGTATGTACCATCTTTCCTTATCCGGATACCGATGGCTCGATAACCGGATATCTCTGGAGAAGACACCGGAACACAGACGTCCCAGCCCGCCTGTCCCCGCATGAGACGTCATGCGTACCGTCCGCCACCGGCGCATCCGTCGAAGGCTTCACTTGCCGGCAACAGGCATTGGCCGACGACTTCGAAAGAGACGCATGTGTAACATGCCGAACCGTATCGAACCCGATCAGTTGATGAAGGGGAAGTCCCATACCGCCATCAGCCTCAGAAGACCGTCACCACCTCGAGATCCAGACTCTGCGTTGCCCGAACGACCATAAAGTCCCACCATCGTCGAAAAAGAGGGGTCGCCGCCCCGATTCCAGGTGCTTAAGGAAGCACCCACCAACGCGCCCGCCATTGTCATCGCCCATACACTACTAGGAAAAGGGCTATATATGGAATTGATACTAATGGCGCACCGGACTAGCAGTGCGCCATTAGAATATAGTAATGGCGCACCAGCAACAGATACGCTATTAGAGCTCGAACTACTAATGGCGCACGATGTCCAGAGTGCGCCATTAGTATCAAGAAGTTTTTTTTTTTGAACTAGCGCGCCTGTCCAAACATACTAATGGCGCACCTGGGGAACATGCGTCATTAGAATCTACATACTTATGGCGCACAGAGGTGCGGTGCGCCATTAGTAATCCCCCATCCATATCCCCCCACCGGTCGCACCCTCCTCTCTCTCCCTCGCCAGATCTCCCCCCTCTCCCCGACGCCTCTCTCTCCCTCCAGCGCCGCGCCGCCGCCCCCGCGCCACTCCCGCTGAGCCGAGCGCCGCGGCGCCGACGCCC
>LR738711.1:769539089-769556136 GCA_902687465.1 Secale cereale | reverse complement strand
CTCTCTCTCCCTCGCCAGATCTCCCCCCTCTCCCCGACGCCTCTCTCTCCCTCCAGCGCCGCGCCGCCGCCCCCGCGCCACTCCCGCTGAGCCGAGCGCCGCGGCGCCGACGCCCTCGACGCCTGCGCCCCCGACGCCCCGGACGCCCGGAGCTACGCCGCCGCCGCCCGCGCCCCCGACACCCCGGCCTCGACGCCCGCGCCCCCGACGCCCCGGCCTCCCCCGACTCTGCAACAACGCCGCCGCCCGGAGCTACGCCGGCGACCACTCCATACGCAGGTAGCCATCACTCCTCCCTCCTTCCTCTCTAATCACCACCACAAAGTAAATTTTTTTGTATTTCTGCCATTTTCGTTGAAGTACGCGGTTGAGATCAAAATTTAGGTCACTTGGATCAAAATTTAGGTCACTTGGATCAAAATTTGATTAGCCTGGTTGCTTAAACTAGCTCCTGCTCTTCCCCCTACCTATTCTACGTGAGAGTGGAAATCTGCTGTTTCCTGATTATTGTTCTCATGAAGATGATGATATACTGATATACCTTTAAGATTCGAGCTTGCTCTTCAATGGTAGTCCCTGTTTGATTAATGGGTCATTTGATGATATATAATTGATGATATACTGTTAAGAGCTGATCGGACTTGCCGTTAATATGCCTGGGTGGGTTTCACCATTCTGCCTGCAGGATACTCCCTCCGTCCGAAAATAAGTGTCGCTGTCTGTATGATCCAAGTATCGGAGTTGTTTTGACAATGCGGCTTCTTTATGTGTTTTGTTGTCCCGAACTCCTGCCCCAGCATGTTATGTTGTCCATGATGTACTAGAAAATATTGTCCTATGTCAGTAAATTTGTATGGATGAACACAGTGGTAATACTGCCAGGCACAATACTGTCTGCTACAATATGATGGCAAAATTGCAACTGGTTACTAGTTCTCTGCACTTTTAAGAAGTTGGTCATCACATGTTACTGTTTCAAGTTTGAAACAACTGAAATATGTCCACATATCCTTGTAAGGGATGGCTAGGCATAGATTAAACTTACTGTATTTCCAAACATTGCTTATTAGATGCCATGCCCTAATTTTTTGGTGGTGTTTTAGGATAAAGATCTTACACTTTTTGAACTCGTTTAAAATGAGTTTATAGGAAGGATAGTAATCAGATTGTGAGGTTCTGCTGAAAGTCACAAGCGCTTCAAGTTTGTATGCTGTAGCAATGTTGAAACTTAAAAAGCTCAAATACTAACCTGATTAGGAATTTTGAAACTAATTGTGTCCCCTGAAATTGAAAAAAAGGGTGAAAAGCAATTGATTTTACCCAAAATCAAGACGGGTAAAGAAAGATAGGAGAGTTACTGGAACATGGGACCCATGGGTTGACTTAGACTATGCTAAAAGAGGCTCGCGTGTCACCCTTTTAAACGAGTAATTTGCTAGAAATGCTTGAAATCAGACGCCATCTAGTAATTTGCTAGAGATGTTTTTTCAGTGATGTTTTATTGGCTACTTACAGTATTGTATTTCGATGCAAGTAGTATTTGTTTTATTGGCTACTTACAGTATTGTATTTCGGTGCCGCTTACAGTATTGTATTTGCTAGAGATGTTTTTTCAGTGATGTTTTATTACCACACCCACACTTACTAGTTTCAGTAGTTAGACTAGTTAGACTAGTTTCAGTAGTTTCAGTAGTTTCAGTAGTTAGACTAGTTTCAATAACTTGTACTCTGAAAAACACATGAAAAACTTGTTGCTGTTAATTTTTCTGCTAAGCCATAGTTTAATTTTTTCTACTAGGCAAACTGTTGTTGCTTGAAGTAATTGACATGATGAACTTGTTGTTAATAAGAAAGCACTGTTGTGATATTATATTTAAAAAAACACTGTTGTGATAGTAAAACTCTAGTATGAAAAGCAACCAAGAACAAATGCAGGTCCAGGCCACCAAACTCTAGTATGATGAGGTTTGTATGGTGGCTCTAGTAATAAAACTGTAGATATCTAGTGACGATGGTATGTAGCAGAACTAGTGCAAAAGTGTTGACAATGTTAGTCCTAATGAGCCTAGGATGGTGCCACAGCTAGCTTGTCTAGGTACATATTTTTAATTTATAAAGTTTAATCTCTTTGAAACATAGGAAATGTCGTCTTCCGACGATGATAGGATCCCGGAGTGCTCCTGGTGCGGTGACGACCGGGGTCCGTGCGACAGGCCTCACCTGATAGACGGTCGTTACTTCAGTATTAAGCTCGACGGGACTTTCGATGTCGAAACGGTACGCAACGACAAGTCTTGTTTCGTAATTAATTAAGCACGATTTCTAGCTACTTCAACATGTAAGTAATTAATTTTCTTCTTTTACATGCAACTAGTTTATCCCGTGTCATGCAAGACGCTATGTCTTGGAGAGGATGGGATTTGAAGATCATGAAACTACGGAGACAAAGCAAATTCAACTAAGGATCATGCATAATGTTGATTTAGAAGTGGATTTGTACAATTCAGATAACGTAACCACTTTTGGTTGCAAGAATTGGGAATCATTTTGCAAGATATATGGTTTTTATGAGGGTATGCTTCTCACCATGGATCTTGGTAATCCGGATTCCATCGCCGAAGACGATTTGGACATTTGGGTCCTTGTTGACGATATGATTCCAATTCTACCGAGAAGTGAGTTTATCAAACATAGTTATTTAGTAATTTATATTGTTTATTTCAAAATAGTTGACAACATATTTACATTGATAGGTTATTTTGATTATTCAAATAATGTGAGGATGATGCTAGACAGAACCTACTACACCCCTGGCTCAGAATGTACTTATAAGGACAAAGAGCAGATCATCTTCTTTTATTCCTTTCTTGTGGATTACATTCAATATCGTAATATTGATCCACAATATAGTCAATACGTCCCACTAGTGCACGTCTTGAACTACGGTAATATCAATGGAGATACCATGGTAAGATTTTTTTACTATTACGACATTCGTGCATGTTTTGCATTAGTTCTTCTCGAACTGAACTACAATGCTAACTACGAAGTCTTACTATGTTTTGCAACAGATTCTCCCTAATGACTGTGTGCCTCCTGTCATGTTTCAATCTGGTCAACTATAAGTTTTAAACATTCTACCAGATGAACCTACAAATCACACGTGTCCATATCGGATTTCTTCTAAAAATGAAGGAATGAGAATCAAAGAATGGCGAAAAATAACGAAAACTCGTAAGGAGGTACTTGGAAGCAATAGAGTGAGAAGGGCAAGAAATGGAGACAAGATAATCTGCGTTCTCCATAATGGCCCTTTAAATCTAATTGATTTAGAGACAAACGCCATCTTGTTTTATGCCATTTTATCTTAGAAAATTGCTACGTAGTAGAAGTTGTATGGTCGATAATGATGTGTAAGACTTATTATTTAATACCAATGTTGAGTTTTTATTATTATTATGATCGATGATGCATGATGCTAAGTTGTTCTATGAGCTATTATATACTCCCTCCGTTCGAGTAAATCGGAACGGAGGGAGTAGATTCTAATAGTTTCGATGTGCGTACCATATATGTTGGCTCCACGAGAAATTATATTTATATATATGCATAACCTGTGCAAAAAACAGCAAATAAAAAAATAAAAAAAACCTAATATTCATACTAATGGCGCATCACAGCAGAGTGCGCCATTAGTATGCCAAAGCACCTGGCTACACATGGCCCCTGGGAGGCATACTAATGGCGCACTACTGTGCATACTAATGGCGCATCTGCGGTGCGCCAGTAGTATACCAGATACTAATGGCGCACCAGAGGTGCGCCATTAGTAAAATATACTAATGGCGTGCTAGTAATGGCGCACCCCTAATGCGTCATTAATGGCCAAATTAGGTGCGCCATTAATAGGCCTTTTCCTAGTAGTGATACAATGGTAACCGATGTCGCGACCGTCAGATCCGAGCACTAGGTCCCGGATCCCTTGAGTGTTGCCCCATACTTGGGGTCTTTTATTTATAAAAGGAGGATTACCACTCGCGTCTGCATCAGAATGATGCATGCGGCCTCTTTATTAGGCAAAGTATTTGAAAAGTCTATGATCTAGGACAAGCTCGCTCCGAGATGAAAACATAATAAACAAAGTTACAAATGCCACAACCGGCGAAAATAGGACGAGATGACTAAGCACCTATCCTATTACTGGATCGCCTTCCAAATCAGTTGTAGATATCCCAAGCTACCAACCTTCATAGGGTAGACCCAGTAACCAAAGACTCCCTGGATTCCACATGAGTGAGTAACAACCACGTATGGTTCCAGGCAATGGCCCTATAGATAACCTGCACAAAATTTATACGAGTTTGTCTGGTAAAAAACATATCATTTCTACGGTTCCATATAGCCCAAAGTAATGCACATACCCATATCGAAAATGTCTCGTAATATTTGTCTCTAGTTCATTTAGTTACGTCCCAAATAACGTATAAATACTATTTGGAGGGGTCATAATAAAGGCAATATGAACTGAAAGCCATAATAGTTTGCCAGCGGACAATCGAGAAAGAGGTGTTTAACGCGTTGATGGTTTCCTCTTGATCACAAAAGCTACATCTTTGACTACCCTCCCAATTACGTTTTGTCAAATTATCCCTAGTCAAAACCACCTCCTTGTGAACAAGCCACATGAACACTTTGATTATTAACCGAACTTTGATCTTCCAAATATGTATCGATTTCGGAATCAGACTAGAATCAATTAGGTCCATATACATAGATTTCACTGAGAAGGTACCATTTATAGTTAATCTCCACCTAGATAAAAATTACATCTAGATTCGTAGACCACCTAATTGATTCAGTGCTTGTAGTCGTCGTTAGGTGATCTACGAATCTAGATGTAATTTTTATTTCTTGTGTTCGTTGTACTACCATGATTGAAGATGAATAGATTGGAAGTTTTCTCGCAAAAAAAAAACCATGAGCGTCATCGGCATATCACCCCATCTCAGAACTACCCTGAAATGCTGAAATACTCCTATTTTAGGTTCATATATGCACCCTAGTGGATTAATTTTCCATGCGTATGTGGGTGTGTCAGTGTTGAGTATATGTGTTATGTGCATATTGTGTTGGTCCGTCTCCTAGTTCCTTGTATAGTTAAGGTCCGTGGTCCATCTTTATACATCATATATATGTGCATATGTACGAAGAGCAATACATCGTGCAATCATACATCATACATGGTATCAGTTTTTAGGTTTTCATCATAGCCTTCCGCTGTTGCCGCCGGGCATCTCCTCCGCACCGCCATCGCCGCCGCCGCCGCCGTCTCCCGCGTCGGCTGCCGCTGCTTCCTCTCCCTGCGCATGCGCCTTGCATCCCTAGCCGCTTCCGATCCGGCGAGTTGCCGCTGCTGTTGCACGTACAGACGTCGACACACGTCCAAGTACAGCAAGTCCAGGGAATTGCCGCACCTGGTGCTTGTGGCGTGAAGACTAGTACTTGCACTAGTACGTGCTCGTACTAACTGAGTAGAGATCAGTTTTTTTTGTCTGTCCCGCTCGCATCTCGCTCCGCCAGTCACCGCGTGTGCCCGCGCTGCTTCTGCCGCCACGCGATCCACCCGAGCCCGAGCTGCTGCTGCCGCCGCGCGATCCACCCTAGCCGCCGCCGTCGTCAGCCGCCAGCCGCCGTCGTCGGACCAGCGATGACGTTCGCCGCCGCCTCTGCCGTCCCGCCGCCGGCGCCCTCTAGTGCGGCCATGCCGTCGTACGGGGCGCCCGCCACCTACGGGATGTCCGGCGTCGCCCCGCCAGCCCGCCCCGACTTGTTGCACGGCTCGGCCCCGCCGCCCCCGCTGTCGTATGTCGACGCCCCACCGCCGGCGACCTTTGGCCAGTTCGTAGTCGCCCCGCCGTCGGTGCCCTCCAACGCGGCCCCCCACGCGCCTGTTCCCACATACGGGGCGTACGTGGATCCGCCCATGTACGGGTCTCCCGGGTACTGGTGGGGTCGTCAGCGAACCAACACTCGCCCGCCGGGCAGTAGCCAGACGGCGCCCAACACCTGCAGCATCTGTCAGCGGGCCCACAGGTTTTTCCGGCGGACCGTCCGGCCTACCCGGCAACGCAGTTGCCACCGGGGCTGCTATCCATACCGTACGGACCTCCCGCCCCTCCCGCGCATCATGCGTACTACGCGGCTCCGCAGCCGTATGGCGAGTACCCACCGCCGCAGCTGAGCGGCGGTAACGGCTTCCCCATGACGTCTCCTTCCCCCTTGCCGGCCCTGCCGCCGGCGCCCTGGGACCCGATGCTCCTCATCGGGTTGCATGCCGCTCCTACGCCAAACAACTACACTGGAGGTGGTGATTGGTACATGGATACCGGTGCCACGGCTCATATGTTTGCTCATCCTGATAACCTTGCCTCCTTCACTCCTGTCTCCATCGACCGCTGCATCATTGTCGACAACGGTTTCACACTTCCTATCACACATGTTGGGCACATTTCCTTTCCTTCTACTTCTACGCCTTTATCTTTGTCTAACATATTTGTGTCCCCTCATCTTATTAAGAATCTTATCTCCGTTCGTTGTTTCACTCGTGAAAATCCTATCACTGTTGAATTTGACGAGCATGGTTTCCGTGTCAAGGACGCTCGAAACAGGATGGTACTCCACGGATGTGATAGCCCCGACGAGCTCTATCCGGTGCATTCGCCCTCATACACCACCACCGCACCGGTCGCTCTCTCCGCTGGAGTTTATCTCTGGCACGCTCGTTTGGGTCACCCCAACCCCGTCACACTTCGTCATATTCTTAGGAGTTTCAGTTTCAGTTGTCATAAGATTGAGAACCACACCTGTCATGTCTGTCGTGTTGGCAAACATGTTCGCCTCCCGTTCAATAACTCCACCACCATAGCTTCTTTTCCTTTTCAGTTGATCCATAGCGATGTGTGGGCCTCTCCGGTTCCTAGTAATTCGGGCTATTTATATTATCTGGTTATCCTTGATGATTATTCTCATTATGTGTGGACTTTTCCTTTGCGCAGAAAGTCGGATGCACTCTCCACTTTGACGGCTTTTTACTCCTATGTCAGCACGCAGTTTGGGCGTCCCATGCTGGAATTTTGTCTATTATGGCCCAGCCCAATATTAATTTCAGAAATTCCTAATAAATCTTAGAGGCCCACTTAGCCCATTCGTGCAAGGCAAGGGGCACTACTAAAGTTTAGTCTCATATTGCTAGTTTACAGGGAGTTGAACCTCTTTATAAGGGAGGCTCTTTCTCCACTTATACGAGCATGAGAACAAGAGGTACATCCACGCGCGCTCCTCCTCCGCCACCCGCCTCGCCACACCGCACCGCACCGCGGGAATGAGGCGAGCCGATGTCTTATTTTTGCCACGCACGACGGGTATACGAAAGGTCACACGGAAGCTGAAAACGTTTTCTGTAAGTGGACACTGAATCCGAACGGCGCCCCCCTTCGACTGCAGCATGTTCGGTTCATCTTCCTCACTCCCTTCAGCTCCCGTCGCTGGCTTCTCACCTCCTTCTCTTGCGCCTATATAAGGGAGGTCGCTCCTCCCCGGAGAGACGCACCAGAACTCCTTCCTTCTCTCGCCCCAAGTTCCAATCTCTGAGCTGCTACGATCTTCACCATCCCGGCTTGCGGCGTGCACCGCAGGTCAGGACAGTAGGCCTCTGAAACCCCACCTTTTCAGTCATGTATGGGAGAAGGGTGATAAGGTTTTTGGGGAGCGCTCGGCGCGACTACTGGCTGTTTCATCACGGACGATCCGGTCACCGACGACTACTTCCCCGACGACGACTTCTTCCCCGACGTCGACAACCTCTTCGACGACATGGCCGGCGAGAACAACTCACCCAAGACCGGGGCTTCAGTTGCTGCTTCGTATGTCTCCATGATCTCTCCAGTTTATCTTGTTCCATTCTCTGGCCCGTATGAGTTCATGATTTTTCTGTTAGAAACACCGTCACTGCTCTTTGTTCTAGTGTTTGCTCTAAATTTGTTAGGTTCTACTTCATATATGCAACTAGTTATATATATGAAGATGATGTTTACCTTCTCCTTGTTAAATCGCATGACTTGTTTTATCACTGCCATAATACCATGCTTTATCTAGTATTTCTGTTAATAAAATCACTTGGTAAATTGCTCATATTTCCACCAATAAAATCACTTGGTAAATTGCTCATATTTCCAACAGTCCAAAAACCTTATTATAGGCAATTTACCCCAAGTGGTTTTGCTGCTTCCATGAGACCTCCTGTGTTTGAGGGTATCCACTATAAGAGGTGGCGCTTGAGAGCTGTTCTGTGGTTTCAAACCATGAGCTGCTATGACGCCACTCTTTGCAAACCTGAAGGAGATTATGATGCTCAACAGGAACAAGCTTTTCTGAAAACGGATACCCTGTTTAGGGCTGCTCTCTTGAGTGTTCTTGGTGAGAACATAGTTGATGCTTATGCGTCAATTGATAATGGAAAAGATATGTGGGACACACTCGAGGCCAAGTTTGGGGTCTCGGATGCCGGCACTGAGCTGTATATCATGGAGCAATTCTATGATTACAGGATGACTGAAGAGCGCTCCATGGTTGAGCAAGCTCATGAGATACAGTCATTTGCTAGAGAACTTGAGCACTTTAATTGTATGATGCCGGACAAGTTTGTTGCCGGGGGTATCATCACTAAACTTCCTCCTTCGTGGAGGAACTTTGCTACCTTACTGAAGCATAAGAGATAGGAGTTTTCCGTTCCGGATCTCATTGGTACTCTTGATGTGAAAGAAAAGGAGAGAGCAAAGGACACATGTGCTCGAGCTATTGAGGGAGATTCTAGTGCCAATCTGGTACAGAAGAAGAACTTTCAGCCCAACAAGTTCAAGAACAAGGGCAAGTTTGATGGAAAAGCAAAATTTGATGGGAAGAACAAGGCTGTGCAAAACACCAACTTCAAGAAGAAGAATGACAAGAAGAAAGATGTTTGTCATGTGTGTGGAGATCCTGATCATTGGGCTCCTAGTTGCCCTAATCGCTATGACAAGCGTCATCTTGGGAAAGGCAGCAAGACCGTCAATGTTGTCATTCGAGACACTGACATGAAGGATGATGGGTATGGTATATTTCCCACTATTCTTTCAGTATGTCATTCTCCTGATTGGTTGATTGACACTGGTACTAATGTGCATGTATGCGGTGATATTTCCATGTTTTCGTCTTATCAGACCGCAAGGACTTCAACAGTGCTGGTGGGAAACAGTTCAATTGCTTCTGTTCGTGGTGTTGGCACGGTCGATCTGAAGTTTACTTCGGGGAAGATCGTGCGGCTGAAGAACGTGCTTTATGTCCCCTCCGTCAATAAGAATCTTGTTAGCGGATCTCTGTTATGTAGAGATGGCTACAAGCTTGTCTTTGAGTCGAATAAATTTGTAATATCCAAGTATGGAACGTTTGTTGACAAAGGCTATGGGTCAGGAGGCCTGTTTCGTTTATCCTTGTCAGATGTTTGCAATAAAGTTGTTAATCATGTTTGCAACAATAGTGAAGCAAATGTGTGGCATTCACGTCTGTGTCATGTTAACTTTGGTTGCATGTCGCGACTAGCCAAATTAAACTTAATCCCTAGTTTCACCACCGTCAAGGGATCTAAGTGTCAAGTTTGTGTGCAAGCTAAGAAACCTCGTAAGTCTCACACGACTACGGAAACGAGAAATCTTGCACCACTAGAGCTCATATATTCAGATCAATGTGAAATGAATGGTGTTTTGACAAAAGGTGGAAAGAAATATTTCATGACGTTAATTGATGACTCCACTAGATATTGTCATGTGTATCTTCTAAAATCTAAGGATGAGGCTTTAAACTTTTTCAAGATCTATAAAGCTGAAGTGGAAAACCAACTTGATCGTAAGATCAAGAGACTTAGGTCCGACCGTGGTGGAGAGTATTTTTCCAATGAATTTGATGCTTTTTGTGCGGAACATGGTATAATGCATGAGAGGACACCTCCCAATTCACCTCAGTCAAATGAGGTGGCCGAAAGAAAGAATCGTACTCTAACTGATTTGGTTAATGCCATGTTAGATACATCGGGTCTATCCAAGGCATGGTGGGGGGAGGCGATATTGACTGCATGTCATGTCCTAAACCGAGTTCCCACAAAGAATAAAGAAATAACTCCATTCGAGGAATGGGAGAAGAAAAGTTTAAAACTCTCTTATCTACGAACCTGGGGTTGTTTGGTGAAAGTCAATGTGCCAATCTCAAAGAAACGCAAACTTGGACTAAAGACTGTGGATTGTGTTTTCCTGGGATATGCTTTTCGAAGCATTGGATATATATTCTTGATTGTAAAATCCGAAGTATCTGACATGCATGTCGGTACAATCATGGAGTTGAATGATGCGACTTTCTTTGAAGATATCTTTCCCATGAAGGATATGGCTACCTCATCTACTCAGGAGATGCCTAGTTCATCGAATCAAGAATCAGTTACAATTACTGAACCTATCATTTCGATGGAACACTTTGACAAACCCGTGGAGGAAAACAATGAAGCTCCTACTAGGAGCAAGATATAGAGGACTACAAAGTCCTTTGGTGATGATTTTCTTGTCTATCTAATATATGACACTCCCAGTTCTATTTCAGAAGCTTATGCGTTTGAAGATGCTGACTACTGGAACGAAGTGGTTCGTAGTGAGATGGATTCCATCTTAGCGAATGAAACTTGGGAGATAACCGATCGTCCTTAGGGGTGCAAACCTATAGGGTGCAAATGGGTATTCAAGAAGAAGCTTAGGCCTGATGGTACTATCGAAAAGTACAAGGCACGGCTCATGGCTAAGGGTTATACCCAAAAGGAAGGTGAAGTCTTTTTTGATACTTACTCACCTGTGGCACGGTTGACCACTATTCGAGTTCTACTTTCACTAGCTGCGTCACATGGTCTTCTCGTTCATCAAATGGATGTTAAGACTGCTTTTCTAAATGGAGAGTTGGACGAGGAAATTTATATGGAACAACCAGATGGGTTTGTAATAGATGGTCAGGAAGGAAAAGTGTGCAAGTTGCTGAAGTCTTTGTATGGACTCAAGCAAGCACCAAAGTAGTGGCATGAGAAGTTTGAAAGAACTTTAACAGCTGCAGGCTTTGTTGTGAACGAAGCTGACAAATGTGTGTACTATCGCCATGGTGGGGGCGAGGGAGTTATCCTTTGCTTGTATGTTGATGACATACTGATTTTCAGAACAAATTTGAATGTTATTACGGAGGTCAAGAATTTCCTATCTCGTTGTTTTGAGATGAAGGATTTAGGAGTGGCTGATGTCATTTTGAACATCAAGTTGTTGAGAGATGATGATGGTGGGATTACTTTGCTTCAATCTCACTATGTGGAAAAGATCTTGAGTCGCTTTGGCTATAGTGACTGCAAGCCCTCTCCAACACCATATAATGCTAGCGTGCTACTTCGAAAGAATCAAAGAATTGCTAGAGATCAATTGAAATATTCTCAGATTATTGGCTCGCTTATGTACTTAGCAAGTGCTACAAGACCTGACATCTCTTTTGCTGTTAGCAAACTGAGTCGGTTTGTCTCAAAACCAGGAGATGTGCATTGGAAAGCTCTAGAAAGAGTTTTGTGTTATTTGAAAGGCACTGCAAATTATGGAATTCACTACACCGGGCACCCAAAGGTGCTTGAAGGGTATAGTGACTCAAACTGGATCTCAGATGCTGATGAGATAAAGGCCACGAGCGGATATGTATTCACTCACGGAGGTGGCGCTGTTTCTTAGAAGTCTTGCAAGTAGACCATCTTAACGAGGTCAACTATGGAAGCAAAACTCACAGCACTAGGTACAGCTATTGTCGAAGCGGATTGGCTTCGTCGGCTCTTGAATGACTTGCCGGTAGTTGAGAAACCTGTACCGGGTGTCCTTATGAACTGCGACAATCAAACTGTGATCACGAAAGTGAGCAGCTCAATGGATAACATGAAGTCATCAAGACACGTTCAGAGAAGGTTAAAGTCTGTCAGGAAAATGAAAAACTCCGGAGTAATTGCATTGGATTATATCCAAACGTCTAAAAATCTGGCAGATCCGTTTACTAAGGGTCTATCACGAAATGTGATAGATAATGCATCGAGGGAGATGGGTATGAAACCCACAATATGAGTTGTTCACAGTGGTAACCTAGTCTTTGTGATCGGAGATCCCGTGAATTAGATGTGAAAGACAAGCTGTTGGTCAACTGAGAGGAGAGTATCCTTACTATCACTACCACTCCATGAAGATGCAATACTCACCTAAATGTGCATGACAGGTTGATGTATATCTTGATGTGTTCTAAGTGGCTCTTGTAAGCAGAGATGTTGTCCTGCAGAACATCTTTTGAAGAACACACCTACATGAGTCTGATTGTCAAACGTCGTAATTTATGAGAGTAGGGTTCTCTCTAGTAAACTCATGAAAGGTCACGGAGTATGACGCATAAGCTGCACCCGCGAGGGAGACCCACGGTAGCCAAGTATCGGTCAAGGCTTTGTGTGAAGCTAGATTCGCAGAAAACTTGTAGTTCAAGGCCCAGTCCACTGTTCAAGTTGCTTACTAGTGTAGCACAGAGTTCTAGGTGGAAGTTCAACTTAACAGTCTCCACTGCAGTACCGGTATATAAAACAGTGTTTGGAAGCAAAGACAAATTCTGTGTGCCTCTGAGATCTGGTGGGGGATTGCTGAAATTTTGTCTATTATGGCCCAGCCCAATATTAATTTCAGAAATTCCTAATAAATACTAGAGGCCCACTTAGGCCATTCGTGCAAGGCAAGGGGCATTACTAAAGTTTAGTCCCACATTGCTAGTTTACAGGGAGTTGAACCTCTTTATAAGGGAGGCTCTTTCTCCACTTGTACGAGCATGAGAATAAGAGGGACATCCACGCACGCTCCTCCTCCGCCGTCCGCCTCGCGATGACGCGACGCGACGCGACGCGACGCGGGTTGCGGGAATGAGCCGAGCCGATGTCTTATTTTTGCCACGCACGACGGGTATACAAAAGGTCACACGACGCGCCCCTTCGGCTGCAGCCTGTTCGGTTCGTCTCCCTCACTCCCTTCAGCTCTCGTCGCTGGCTTCTCACCTCCTTCTCTTGCGCCTATATAAGGGAGGTCGCTCCTCCCCAGAGAGACGCACCAGAACTCCTTCCTCCTCTCGCGCCAAGTTCCAATCTCTGATCTGCTGCGATCTTCCCCATCCCGGCGTGCACCGCAGAACGGGACAGTAGGCCTCCGAAACCACACCTTTTGTGTCCTGTGCGGCAGAAGGGTGATAAGTATTTTGGGGAGCGCTCGGCGCGACTACTGGCTGTTTCATCACGGACGATCCGGTCGCCGACGACTACTTTCCCGACGACGACTTCTTCCCCGACGTCGACAACCTCTTCGACGACATGGCCGGCAAGGACAACTCACCCAAGACCAGGGCTTCGACTGCTGCTTCGTATGTCTCCATGATCTCTTCAGTTTATCTTGTTCCATTCTCTGGCCCGTATGAGTTCATGTTTTTTCTGTTAGAAACACTGTCACTGCTCTTTGTTCTAGTGTTTGCCCTAAATTTGTTAGGTTCTGCTTCATATATGCAACTAGTTTTATATATGAAGATGATGTTTACCTTCTCCTTGTTAAATCGCATGACTTGTTTTATCACTGCCATAATACTCATGCTTTATCTAGTATTTCTGTTAATAAAATCATTTGGTAAATTGCTCATATTTTCAACAATAAAATCACTTGGTAAATTGCTCATATTTTCAATATCCCATCCTTGCTCTTCAGACTGACAATGAAAAAGAGTGCGACACCTTGCTTTCCGCACCTTTCTATCGCACCACCGCACAGGTTTTCGTCTCACATGCCCCTAACTACGCTGAAATGCTGAAACAGACACATCGTCCAAAGCTGCATGGTCCATGTTTGCCCCTGAATTACGCCGGAACAGTGCTTGTCAAAGAACCAGCCCTCTTAAATTGATGAAGTTAGCAGCCTCTAGAGCCTTGATTTACATATTGCCGGAGCTTCCATGGACATACTTTAACATTTAGGCCAGAGGTCAATCAGGTTGCACTTTTGGAACAGTCGGGTATTTTGCCTGTGCATACCTTAGCTATCCCGCAGTGTTTTGGTGTAATAAACGCAGGGCATGTTTGAACTGATCCAGAACACGAACCTTGGATTCCCAGTACGCAATGAGCCGTTCATACACAGGGGACCACGACCACTGTGAATCTGCAAATCGAAACTTCTATCCCGCTCGTCAAAGAGATTCCGTCAGCGTCCAGTTCATACAGACATCACGTTGGCGTGCAGGTTTTCTCGTATTGTGCAGGGAACGATCACTCAAACAGATTTTAGAAGAACACCACTCAAAGAGATCTGACATGGTATATGTCATTTGAAGATGCATGATACACTCGTTGGGCAAGTAAAATTTGAGAAGTAAAGCTCGCCAATCAGCTCGGTAATCTTTTTCTTAAAGAAAGATGATCTATCTATGTACTCCGTATTTACTACGACACGTCACCGCGCATGGTAAATATCTAAGCAGAGTCATCTTATCCTTTCAGCTTTTCTAAAGCTTCTGATCCGTTCATCCAAGAATTTCACTGAGTCGGCACAAGCAAGAGTCTCCGCCCGGAAACACCTTCTTGCACGAAAGCTCCCAGGAGTGGCCCTCGAGATTCGCTCCCTAGCCCATTCACACACCAGGCCGCGGCCCAAGACCAGCTCAAGCAACAACCTGCCCCTAGAGCTACCCAGCCGCGTGTTTCTGCCAAAAACAAAACGAAAACGCGCCTCGTCGCGTGCCCCGAGCAGACCAGGCAATTCACTCGCGCTCCCTGACAGGAGGATTTTTGTTAGTGCAGGCTGACAAGAGGAAATTTGCTCGCCTTGTCCTAAAAAAAAATTTAGTCGATTATTTATTTTATCGGAAAAAAGTAATTTATAGTGGCGTGCCTACGCAGCAGCACCGGGAGTCTACGCCACCTTCGCCCGGCTTCTAGCTGGGGAGCCCTGCCGGCTAGCGGAGCATGTCAGGATGAGATCCTCTGACCAGGTTCATGACCGGCACGCCACGTCGGACCGGGACTTCGCCTCCCTCTCCCTCCCTGACATCACGGGCTAGACGACCAACACCTATTCCGCGCGTGCGGAGAATGAACCAGCGCCTCCAGCTCCAACTATAAATACACACAGCAGCCCATCTTGGCTACATTGCATCTTGTCTATCCATTCGTCTCCATTTCTTGCCTGCGAGAGGATCAGAAAAAGTTGAACGAGCTAGAGCTCGCTAGCGGCGGTCCGGCAGCAAGAGAAAGGGGGTCGTCAGTCGGGGGAAGGTTGTCTGATGGGGAACTGCGCGGCGTCGCGGCACGCCGGGGAGTCGTGGGCCGACGATGGCGAGTGGGAGGGGGCGTCGTCCACGTCGGAGGACGGCGACAACCACCACCACCACCACCACCATGACGCGTCGGAGGAGCACTTGTCGGAGGTGACGATCAGGATCACCAAGAGGCAGCTGCACGAGCTGATGGAGAGGAAGACGGCCGGCGGCCGAGGTAACAGCACCCGGCAGCTGCTGGCGGACATCATGGACTCCGGGGAGGTGCACCACCATGACGTGCACCGGGAGGAGCACTGGAGGCCAGCGCTGCAGAGCATTCCGGAGGCCCTCGAGTCGTGACGAAACTTGGTGGTGGCTACGTACGTACTTACGTATGTACGCTGTCCTGCCGAGCTCTGTGTGCGAAACAAATTAAAGTTGCCTTTTCCCTTCTAGCTAGCATCTTCCCCCTTTTTTTTTCTCGTTTCCACTGTGTGTTTCCATGTCTTTGAATGGTTATCCATGACCATGCATGTACAAAGATTGGATTTGGATAGTTCGTTCACATTGTCATTGATGCAGTACATAAGATGTACGTCTAGGGAAATACGTATAGAAAATTCTCACTGTGTACATAGGATGTAGGTGTAGGGAAATAACTGTGAATACCCTATTTTGCATGCCAAGCGAGTGTTTTCTTTTTGCAAAAAATGATCCGGATCAATCGTAAAAGTACATAGAAAGTACAAAACACTTCAAACATAATAAAAAATACATCGAAGTTCCTGGGCCATCGAACGACCACTACCGCGGCCAGAACGAGCCGTGGGTGCTCCGTTGTTGTCGCTGCCCTACAGGAGAGCCGGCTTGACCTTATCGATAACAACTGGAAAGTCTTCGTACACGTGTCCCGAAGGGCCAAAGCCATGTGGCCACAATTTTCACCGTTGAACCCTTGAATAGATCCAAAGCACCTAACAACAAATCTCATCATCGCGCATGCAGAAACCCTAACCTCGCCGCCCTAAGTAGATGGCAGGAATCTATACAAGAGCTCCGTCTACTATGTCCAAACAGATGAGCTCGAGGAGTATCGAAGCCCGGAAGATTAACTCAAAGAAGAAGTGTCGGCATCTGACCGAACGCCGCACCCACGAGAACTAAAAAAACCTGACCTAAACTAGTAGGAGCGGAGGTGCCGGGATTCCCCTACCCGCCATAGGCCGCCGAAGCCTGTAGGGGAGAGTTTGCTCTAGCTGCCAAGGAAAAGGGGAGGAGTGGTGTTTGGTCACTACTAGAAAAAAGCTTATTAGTGGCGCACCACTTTTGGGTATTAGTGGCGCACCTCTGGTGCGCCACTATTACCACGCCACTAGTAATGTGTATTAGTGGCGCACCAGAGGTGCGCCATTACTAATCCAGATATCAGTGGCGCACCACCTGGTGCGCCACTACTAAGTATAAGGGTGCGCCACTGATATTTTTTCAGAATTTTTTTTTTCAATTTTTTTTTTTCAAAAATTTTTTTTTTTTCAAATTTTATTCCAGAATTGCTACAGGTGCGCCACTGATATTGCTACAGGTGCGCCACTAGTAACAATTTTTTTTCAAATTTTTTTCCAGAATTTTTTTT
>LR738711.1:769527809-769538667 GCA_902687465.1 Secale cereale | reverse complement strand
AAAAAAATTCAAAAAAAAAACTATATTAGTGGCGCACCACACCCACGGTGCGCCACTACTATTTTTGAATTTTCAAAAAAAAATATTTATTCCAAAAAAAATAGTTTTTCAAAAAAAAAAATTCAAAAAAAAAAACTATATTAGTGGCGCACCACACCCACGGTGCGCCACTACTATTTTTGGACCACCATGCCCAGCCTTACCAGTGGCGCACCAGGGCAAGGTGCGCCACTACTATCAAAAATAGTAGTGGCGCATCTTGTCCTGGTGCGCCACTGGTAAGCCTGGGCATGGCTGGTTACTGTTCAAAAACATAGTAGTGGCGCACCCCACACCTGGTGCGCCACTAGTAATGTCACTATTAGTGGAGCACCTGTTTGTGGTGCGCCACTGCTATATAGTAGTGGCGCACCACATCTCTGGTGCGCCACTAACAGTGATATTACGTATAGCCTTTTTTCTAGTAGTGGGTTGACAAGTACCTTACAAGACTAGGATCATACGGTTGAGAATGAAACTAATCACTTGCTTGGTCTTTTCGTTTAAAAGTAGTTTCCTCCAAACTCCAAAGGATGCCGGCGTGTAGAGCATAGTACCGTTGCAACAAATCCATACTCATATATATGCTCATATAATGGGCACAAAATCTTACTAATAGCCTACCCATCAGACATAAAAATGCATGCATCCATACAACAGGTAACCGTGCCTGATGGATACCCACCGAGAAGATCGGCGTAAGAATGAAGGACGGTGGTGTAGTTGCTAGCTCCACGTGTGGTGTAGGCGATAACAAGAGGTTACTAGGGGTGGGAAATGGTGATCGGGAGAAAGATGAGGGTTAAGTGCTACCGAGGAATGCTAGCTAGAAGGGGCTATAGGCAGACATGATTCGTCTGACACATTTTCATCGTAGTTTCTTTACTAACACCATGTTGCAAAGATTGTTTATTGAGAAAGAACCAATATATTTTGGACACCAATAGTTGGTGGACGTCAGCTGGGGACGCTGATAGCTGGCAGACGCCATGTAACAAGTTTTGTAAAAGAACATAAAATATTCCCATGAAGAAGTTGTTTTGTAGGACAAAAATTATAATTATTACTACTTGCAATGATGCTCTAGACGAATTTGTTCTCTAAAACCATGAAAATTTTAGGAATTTGCAACATGTTCAATAATTTCCAAGGTATCTGCAATAAAAGAATGCCATAGTAGAAAGGATAAATATTTTTTGTTGTGGTACATGTCATACATATGTCATGGCGGTATACTATTTGTTTCTAGAATTGCCTTGTTTAGAAAACAAAATTGCTTCAAGAAACTGGCATGAGATAAGTATAAAGATATTTCAGAATTGCCATGAATTATAAAAAAACATGAAATTTATCATGTGATTATTATAATATTCCAAAAAAAAAAGCCACAAAAAAACTAGCAATATATAGATAATAAAATTGCCATGCTCTTAAAATAAAATCGGCATGATCTTCAAAATAAATTGCATGATGTAAATAGAGATTAAAATAATGATTTATTATGAACTTGCCATGTAAACATAACAATTTTGTTCTTCCTAAATTTGCCATGCTAAAAAAGGGGTTGGTATGAAAAAAATGATAAACTTGCCATGTGAACATAAATATTTTTGGTAAAATTTGCCACGTGAACGTTACAAAAATATATATAATTGGCATGATTAAATTTTAAAAATATGTAAACTTTTCATGGGAGCCACAAGTAGAAAATGCCAAGGTCCATACAATAAATTTGCTTTGGTCAATGCACCAAAATTGCCATGAGAAAAATTATTAAAAATATAGTATAAAACTTATAAGTGCCCGTGACAAAAACTTCAAAAAGTTTACTGTGGCTAGTTTATAGCTAAAAGGAAGTAAATGTGTCATCTAATGAACCTTGATCTAATAGAATTAGATCGTTGCCATGTTTTTTAGAGCATTTTCTCTTATGTTTTGCCATGGACTATAACTATCAATTTGAAAAGATGGCACAAACTCTGGCGAATTGTTTATGAAACATGGCAAACAATATCAAAATTTGCCATGTTTTGATTTAAGACAAAAGTTTCTGAATTTTGCAAGTCATTTAAAAAAAACTACGATGTCACTATATAAAAAAAAGGCCATGATTTTGAGAAGCAGCTTAACATAAAATTGCCATGTACCCATACTAAAGAACACTTTTAGAAAATGACCATGTTTGTAGATACCCATGGCAAAACTTGTACGAAAATTGAGGAACCAATGGGGGGACTTTGAACATTGTTCTCTTTCCACTTTCCCTGCCCTCGCATGACAAGCCATAAGTATAAAATGGACATACCTCAAATAAGAAGCCATAAGTATAAAGTGGACATAGCTTAAACTAAATAGGCACAAGGAATCCCTAATTGAACACAAATATCAACCAAATCAGGGTGTGGGATGGGGGAACATAAACGAGAGTCGGTTCGTGCCTCACTGGGAGATTGTGCATACACACGGCTTGATTCAACTGTACATGGTGTTAGGCTCAGGAGTATATCGACCAGAGGGGGTGAATGGCAGATTCAAAATTCGTTTCAAAAGTTTTGTACTGATCCCAAACACAGCAGCGCGGAAAAGATACGGTAGAAGAACACAAAAACAGAAGGTTACTGAGGAACAAATCCTTCAAGGTAAGATGCTACAATTGACCTGGCATAGTATACGATGGGCTTGATGACAAAGATAGTGAGACAATACACTAACTTCGACGAAGGACAATTGCAGAGATATACATCAACTCATAGAGATTACGCAACAGGGTGAGAAAGGAATAATACACACAAAAGAGAATGAAATGCTAACAGCATACATACACAAGGAGTGTGAATGGAAAACAACTTAGTGTCGAAGATCAATCAAACTATCATCACAGAGCACAAGTAATAACCGTTGAATGAAATTCAGAGAGTTAAATAGAACCAGTGGCGCTCGAAGGCGACAGAGAGATTTGGTAGACCAGTTCACCCTTCTCCCAAAGGGCTACCTCTAGTTGGATGGGTTGTGACTTAACACGGAAGTTAAACTCACTTCACCCTATTCTTATTCAACGCAGAACTGATCAGACTCGGGTTGATTTCACTTGTGGTAGATCCTTATCGGCGATCTCCAAACCTTCGGTCGATCAGCGCAAACCACAATACTCTTGGTTGCTGAAGATCTAGCTCGGTGAACACAACACCTCTTCAACACTCGAAGCCGAACCTATCCGTCTAGAGAGTGCGCAGCTCTCAAGAGTAATAGGTACAAGAACTCTCACTCAGAACTACTGTGATGCTAAACCACTTGTCTAAGTCTGGTCTCTTGATTTTTCCCTCGGTGGATCTTATAATCAAATCACTCAGAGAGGGGTTGCTCAATTAGATATTCTTAGAAATCTCAAGCGGAGCAGCCAACGGTCAAAGTTGGAGCGAGGTGGCTATTTATAGTCGCATCCTTCCCTGATGGGAACAGACCAAATTAGACATCGGGTTCACCCAATGGTCAAACGACACGATTCCAATAGTCAGAATTGAGCAGAACGGTAACATTGCTTGCGGGGCAAGAAATGCAAACTCCTCGATCAGAGGCAAATCTCTCACAGCAAAGAAGATCACAGTCTCTTGCTGGTGATTATTTGCTCGGAACACAAAGAGATTTCTCTCACAACTTTCATAGGTCTGGCTAAGCATCACAGATGATCTAAGCATCAAGAACCTATGCCCCTCTTAATAGTACGGAGGTCCTATGACTCAAAAGAATGAAAGAAGAACAATGAAATGAATACACATCTTCACTTTGTCCTCTACTTCCATCACTCCAGTGCTACTTCTCGAGCTTGCGTTGTATTCCCTCGAAGAGGAAAGGGTGATGCATCACAGTAGCATAAGTATTTCCCTCGGTTTTTTAGAACCAAGGTATCAATCCAGTAGGAGACCACGCGCGAGTCCCTCGCACCTGCACAAACAAATAAGAACTTCGCAACCAACGCGATAAGAGGTTGTCAATCCCTTTACGGTCACTTACGAAAGTGAGATCTGATAGAGATGATAGTTTGATATTTTTGGTATTTTTGGATATAAGAACAGAAAGTAAAAGCGGAAAAGTAAAGTAGATTGTAGATTGATATGTTGAGAATAGACCCGGGGCCATAGTGTTCTCTAGTGGCTTCTCTCATGATAGCGATATTCTACGGTGGGTAAACAAATTACTGTCGAGCAACTGATAGAAAAGCGAATAATTATGAGACTATCTAGGCATGATCATTATATATAGGCATCACGTCCGAGACAAGTAGAGCGAAACGATTCTACATCTACTACTATTACTCCACACATCGACCGCTATCCAGCATGCATCTAGAGTATTAAGTTCGTAAGAACGGAGTAACGCGTTAAGCAAGATGACATGATGTAGAGGGATAAACTCAAACATAGTGATATAAACCCCATCTTTTTATCCTCGATGGCAACAATACAATACGTGCCTTGCTGCCCCTACTGTCACTGGGAAAGGACACCGCAAGATTGAACCCAAAGCCAAGCACTTCTCCCATTGCAAGAACTATAGATCTAGTAGGCCAAACCAAACCAATAATTCGAAGAGACTTGCAAGGATATTATAATCACACATAAAGAGTTCAGAAAAGAACCAAATATTTATCATAGATAATCTTGATCATAAACCCACTATTCATCGGATCTCGACAAACACACTGCAGAAAGAGATTACATCGAATAGATCTCCTCGAAGACCGAGCAAAACTTGGTATTGAGATCCAAAGAGAGAGAAGAAGCCATCTAGATACTAGCTATGGACCCGAAGGTCTGTGGTAAACTACTCACAACTCATGGTGAGGCGATGATGATGATGTAGAAGCACTCCGTGGTAGATCCCCCCTCCGGCGGAGCTCCGGAACAGGCCCCAAGATGGGATCTCATGGGAACAAAAGGTTGCGGCCGTGGAACTAGGGTTTTATATGTTGTTCTGATAGTTTCGGGGTACGTAGGTATATATAGGAGGAAGGAGGGCACCGGGGGCCAGACGGGGTGCCCACGAGGCAGGGGGCGCGCCCTATAGGGGGGGGGGCGCCCCCCACCGTCTTGGACGCCACGTCAGCCCTACTCCGTGGTTCTCAAGTCTCCCGTGCGTATTTTGCTCCAAAAATATATCTCCCGAAGGTATCATTCCGTTTGGACTCCGTTTGATATTCCTTTTCTGTAAAACCCTAAAACAGGCAAAAAACAGCAATCTGGACTGGGCCTTTGGGTTAGTAGGTTAGTCCCAAAAATAATATAAAAGTGTATAACAAAACCCATTAAACATCCAAAACATCATAAATAATAGCATCGAACAATAAAAAATTATAGATACGTTGGAGACGTATCAAGCATCCCCAAGCTTAATTCCTGCTCGTCCTCGAGTAGGTAAATGATAAAAACAGAATTTTTGATGTGGAATGCTAACCAACATAGTTTTTCAACGTAATTCTCTTAATTGTGGCATGAATGTTCAGTTCTGAAAGATTCAAGACAAAAGTCTATATTGACATAAGAAATAATAATACTTCAAGCATACGAACAAAGCAATCATGTCTTCTCAAAATACTATGGCTAAAGAAAGTTATCCCTACAAAATCATATAGTCTGGCTATGCTCCCTCTTCATCACACAAAATATTCATATCATGCACAACCCCGATTTCAGCCAAGCACTTGTTTTCATAATCTATTCTTTCAAACATTTCAACTTTCACGCAATACATGAGCGTGAACCATGGATATAGCACTATGTGGAATAGAGAGGTGGTTGTGGAGAAGACAAAAAGGAGGGAGATAGTCTCACATCAACTAAGCGTATCAACGGGCTATGGAGATGCCCATCAATAGATATCAATGTGAGTGAGTAGGGATTGCCATGCAACGGATGCACTAGAGCTAAATATGTATGAAAGCTCAACAAAAGAAACTAGTGGGTGTGCATCCAACTTGCTTGCTCACGAAGACCTAGGTCATTTGAGGAAGCCCATCGTCGGAATATACAAGCCAAGTTCTATAACGAAAATTCTCACTAGTATATTAAAGTGACTAAACATGAGACTCTCTATCATGAAGAACATGGTGCTACTTTGAAGCACAAGTGTGGAAAAAGATAGTAGCAATTGTCCCTTTTTCTTTTTTTGGGCCTTTCTTTTTTTCTTTGGCCTTTCCTTTCTTTCCTTTTTTTGAGGGGCTTTCTTGATTTAGCCTTTCCTCACATGGGAAAATGATGTAATAATGATGATCATCACACTTTCATTGAATTACAACTCGATATTACAACTCGATACTAGAACAACGTATGACCTATATGAATGCCTCCGGCGGTCGGGATGTGCAATGAATCAAGAGTGACATGTATGAAAACTTATGCATGGTGGCTTTGCCACAAATATGATGTCAACTACATGATCATGCATGGCAATATGACAATATGAACCGTGTCATATGAACGGAACGGTGGAAAGTTGCATGGCAATATATCTCGGAATGGCTATGGAAATGCCATGATAGGTAGGTATAGTGGCTGTTTTGAGGAAAATATATGGTGGCTGTTTTGAGGAAGGATATATGGTGGGTGTATGGTACCGGCGAAAGTTGCGCGGTACAAGAGAGGCTAGCAATGGTGGAAGGGTGAGAGTGCGTAATATCCATGGACTTAACATTAGTCATAAGAACTCATATACTTATTGCAAAAATCTACGAGTCATCAAAACAAAGAATTCAATGCATGATCCTAGGGGGGAGGTTGGTAAGAGTTAACCATCGTGCCCCCAACCTCCACACAAAGGTTGACACTTTACAAATACCTCATGCTCTAACTTCGTCACATAGCGGTTCGCCATACGTGCATGCTACGGGAATCACTAACCTTAACACAAGAATTTCTAAATTTCGTATTAAATCCACTAGCATGACTCTAATATCACTATCCTCATATCTCAAAACAATTATCAAGCATCCAACTTCTCATCATATTCAATGCACTTAGTGTGAAAGCTTTTACTACATTGATATTGGATGTCTATCATGTGAAGGCTAGTTTTATAGCCAAAGCACATTACCATGCTTTTTAATAGACTCTCAAATGGATATAAGTGAACCATTAGAGATCAACAATTTCTACCAAATATAATCACCACCGTGCTCTAAAAGATATAAGTGAAGCACTAGAGCAAAAACTATTCAACTCAAAAGATATAAGTGAAGCACATAGCGTGTTCTATCAATTCCTAGGCCATATTTAGCTCTCTCAAATAGGTGTGTGCAGCAAGGATAATTGTGGAAAACTAACAAGCAAAGACTCAAATGATACATGACACTCCAAGTAAAACACATATCATGTGGTGAATAAAAATATAGCTCCGAGTATAGTTACCGATGGATGAAGACGAAAGAGGGGATGCCTTCCCGGGGCATCCCCAAGCTTAGGCTTTTGGCTGTCCTTGAATTTTACCTTGGGGTGCCTTGGGCATCCCCAAGCTTAGGCTCTTGCCACTCTTTGTTTCATAGTCCATCAAAGCAATACTCAAAACTTGAAAACTTCACAACACAAAACTTAGACAAAAATCTCGTGAGCTCCGTTAGTATAAGAAAACAAACCACTACTCAAAGGTGCTGCAATGCATTCATTCGTTGTTTATATTGGTGTTAAACCTAATGTATTCCAACTTCTCTGTGATTCATACTTCCCAATACTACTCATAGATGCATTGAAATAAACAAACAACACACGAAAAACAGAATCTGTCTGTAGTAATGTGCAGTTATCGCATACTTCTCTAACTCAAAAAATTGGTAAACGTGAGGAATTTGTCTATTAATCGTCTGCAAAAAGAATCAACTAAATAGCACACTCCAGCAAAATCTGGTGACCATTCTAGCGAGCGCTAACGATTCTGTTTTTCACAGCACGATCATATAAACTTCACACAAGTCTTGCCAAAGGTTCTACTTGGCACAAACACTAATTAAAACACAAAACCACATCTAAACAGAAGCTATATGCAATATTTATTCCTAAACAGAAGCAAAAACAAAAAATATAAAATTGGGTTGCCTCCCAACAAGCGCTATCGTTTTACGCCCCTAGCTAGGCACGATACATGGATAGATCTAGGTATTGCCATCTTTGGAAGGCAATCCATAAGTGGCTCTCATAATAGATTCATATGGTAATTTGATTTTCTTTCTAGGAAAGTGTTCCATGCCTTTCCTTAATGGAAATTGGAATCTAATATTTCCTTCCTTCATATCAATAACTGCACCAATCGTTCTAAGGAAAGGTCAACCAAGAATAATAGGACATGAAGGATTGCAATCTATATCAAGAACAATGAAATCTACGGGCACATAATTCCTATTGGTAACAATAAGAACATCATTAATCCTTCCCATAGGTTTCTTAATAGTGGAATCCGCAAGATGCAAATTGAAGGAACAATCATCAAGCTCATGGAACCCTAGCAAATCACACAATTTTTTTGGGATAGTGGAGACACTTGCACCCAAATAACACAAAGCAAAGCATTCATGATCTTTAATTTTTATTTTAATAGTAGGTTCCCACTCATGATAAAGCTTTCTAGGGATAGAAACTTCTAACTCAAGTTTTTCTTCATAAGATTGCATCAAAGCATCAACTATGTGTTTGGTAAAAGCTTTATTTTGACTATAAGCATGCAGAGAGCTTAGTACGGATTGCAACAAGGAAATACAATCAATCAAAGAGCAATTATCATAATTGAATCCCTTGAAATCCAAAGTAGTGGGTTCATCACTATGCAAAGGTTTTAATCTCTTCACTCCCACTTTTAACAATTTGAGCATCAAGATCTAAAAACTCCGAATCATTGGGACACCTTAAAGTAGAATCATCTCCAATCCTATCCTCATCAAGATTTATACTAGAAAACAAGGATCTAATAGGAGACACATCAATAACTTTCAGATCTTCATCTTTATTTTCATGATAACTAGAAGAACACGCTTTTATATAATTCTCTCTTTTAGCACGCATCCTAGCGGTTCTTTCTTTGCATCCATCAATGGAAATTCTCATGGCTTTGAGAGACTCATTGATATCATGCTTAGGTGGGATAGATCTAAGTTTCAAAGAATCAACATCAATAGTAATTCTATCCACACTTCTAGCCAATTCATCAATCTTAAGCAATTTTTCTTCAAGCATAGCATTGAAATTCTATTGCGAAATCATAAACTCCTTAACACTAGTTTCAAATTCAGAAGGCATCTTTCCATAAGAGTTGTTGTAGGAATTACCATAATTATTAGAGGAATTACTAGGAAAAGGCCTAGGATTAAAGTTCCCTCTATAAGCATTGTTACCAAAATTATTCCTACCAACAAAATTCACATCCAAAGATTCATTATTATTTTCAAACAAAGTGGACAAAGGCATATCATTAGGATCAGAAGAAGCACTCTTAGCAGCAAATAATTTCATAAGTTCGTCCATCTTTCCACTCAAAACACTAATCTCTTCAATAGCATGCACTTTTTTACTAGTAGATCTTTCGGTGTGCCATTGAGAATAATTAACCATAATATTATCTAGGAGTTTGGTAGCTTCTCCTAAGGTAGTTTCCATGAAAGTGCCTCCTGTGGCCGAGTCTAAAATATTTCTAGAAGCAAAATTTAAGCCAGCATAAAAGTTTTGAATAATCATTCATAAGTTCAAACCATGTGTAGGGCAATTACGTATCATTAATTTCATTCTCTCCCAAGCTTGTGCAACATGCTCATGATCTAGTTGTTTAAAATTCATCATATCGTTTTTAAGAGAGATGATCTTAGCAGGAGGGAAATACTTAGAGATAAAAGCATCTTTGCACTTATTCCACGAATCAATACTATTTCTAAGCAAAGAGGAAAACCAAGTTTTAGCACGATCTCTAAGTGAAAACGAAAATAACTTCAATTTAACAATATTTTTATACGTATCCCTTTTCTTTTGCATATCACACAAATCAAAAAAGTTGTTTAGATGGGTAGCCTTTCCCAGCCCCCTCTCCCACGCAAAGCAGCCCCCCCTCCGCCTATAAAAGCCGCCGCCCCTCTCTCGCCCCTCCTCTCGCCTCGCACCACCACGCGCAACTCGCCGCCGCCGCCGCGCCGTTGCACCCCGCCTCCGCCGCGTCAACTGCTGCCGCCGCCGCTGCCTGCTGCTGCTGCCGTCTGCATAGCCACGCCGAGCCGCCGCCGCTGCTTGCTGCTGCCGCCGTCTGCATAGCCACGCCGAGCCGCCGCCGCTGCTTGCTGCTGCCGCCGTCTGCATAGCCACGCCGAGCCGCCGCCGTTCCCTCCGCCCGCACCGCGCCGCCGCTAAAGCCGCCGCCGCCGTCTGCCGCCCTCGCCGGAGCGCGCTGGCCGGAGCTCCGAGCCCGACCAGCACCCGATCGCCCGATCCACGGTTTCCGACGAAAAAACCACCGAAACGGTAAAACCGCCGAACCGCCCGGTTTTTCTCTATTAGATCGGTTTAGTTTTTTTTAATTAGGTTTAGATCTATCTAGTGAGCGTTCACTGATACGTCCGAAACGTATCTATAATTTCTGCTTGCTCCATGCCACTTTTGGGTGATATTGCTATGATATTCATACACTTCCATACACTTTTGATCATATTTGGACTAACCTACTAATCCAGTGCACCCCGGTGACAGTTTCTGTTTTCGGCTGATTTTGTATTTTAGGTTTTCACGTTACGAGAACTGCCAGGAAAAATCCAGAAAAATTATATAAAAAATCAGCGTTCCGGAACCGACCTTGCGCCCGA